>CM067548.1:10608517-11229350 GCA_034509755.1 Anisodus tanguticus | reverse complement strand
GGGATTCTACAAAGTAGTGTCTAGCAGATTCTTATTTATGGTTGTGTTTTGCACCACTCATAAATAGGAGGGTGCGGGACATTAGGTATTGATTACCCTTCTTTTTTATTCCAGATCGTGCAACAGATCTAAGTCATCGGAATTTGATTCCATTATGTATTCATAGCAAGTAAATGAAGGATTCCTACTAGATAATATGCACTAGAGGTGCACCTATTATGTTAAAGTCTCAGAGCGTGAGCATTTGTCTCACTCATATACAGAGAAGGTAATGCAAACCTAGAAAGGTGATGTGCGGATTTTAGAATGCAAAGGAAGTAAAGTGAAGGAGGTACAAAGTATCTACATACAGAAGATTGTAAAGCGATTGACATTCAGATAGAATGATTTAAGTGTAGTTATTTTGCTTTTACTGGTGGTATAACTAGAATGAGAAGTACCTACCCTAGCTCATGATGTACAAACGTCCATAGACGTAGTTTTCATAAAGTATTTCAGATAGAAAGTAATGGCAAAAAGGACTAGCATAAAATGGATCAAAAGCTAAGGAGCTATGAAGCCTTAAAATGGAGGCAAACAATTAAAGGTTGTACGCAGAATTGGTACTGTCAGAGCGGAAACGAAAGTGAAAGTAAGAAAGATAACTGTGGGGCGGTTAAAGGTGCCCAAGATCCTATAAGGATATATGACGATGAGATTACAGTTTTAAAATTAACGAGAAGTTTCATTCTGAAAAGTATATTTCTAAAAGAAGTTAGCTAAGAGACGAGAGATGAGGATTTACTCTGAATATAGTGGTTTAAGTATGAGTATGTATCCGATAAAAAAATACGTCAATAGTTTATTGTTAGCAGTGTTGATGGAATAAAGAACCAAGATCAAAACCCAGGGTGGAACTTAAGGCCAGGTAAGTAAGAAACCCCAAGATGATATAGGTTTAGGTAAATCGATGCATTGTAATGCGCATATTCAGAATGAATAAGGAATTAGGTTATCCACGCTTAAGGGCGGTTTTAGAAGCTAAGAAAAATTATGGACCCATGATTCAGGGTTGGCAACAGTGATAACGCGGTTGAGATATGGCATGATACCTTTTATAACTTTAAGGTTCTCCAGGATATCTTCAGGCAGCAATAGCTGAATGGGGAATGAGCTTTATTTTATTAATGATAAAGGCGTCCTCCAGGACGAGTCATGATAGTAGAAAGAGTTATGAGTCCTCTTAAAGAGATAATGGTTCTTGGGATTAAAAGTAAGTAAAGACGAGCCTAGATGGTATAGTAGAATATGGTCCTCGTCGAGAGAGAGACAGTTCAGAAGCTAGATTACAACAAAAATATCCCACGAAGGTGGTAGAAAAGTAAGCTTAGCCCAATGTATATTGGATCATATAGAATTGCTCGAGGGATATACCAAGTGGCCTACGAGCTAAAATTACCTCCAAGAATTAGATTGTGTGCATCCAATCTTCTATGTATTTATGCTACGAAATGGCATTGAGATCCCTCCAGAGTTATGTCAGTTGGTGAGATTCAGATCGTCGAGGACTTATCCTACGAGGAAGTCCCATTTTTTACATTTAGATTGGCAAATTCGTGAGATAAAGATCAAAGAAGTATCTTTTGCGAAAGCTTTATGAAAAAGTAAGAACACCGAAGAAACGATGTGAGAAAATGAAGAGAAAATGAAATTGAAATACCCTATCTTGTTTAAGATAAAAGATTTGCAACCTGACTGATTCCATGATAACCTTTAAAGTCGTGTTATGAAAGATTTAGACTAATGCTATGTTACACTCAAATGATATTCAAAATTGAGTCGTTATGATGTCACATGAGGTAAGATTATTTACGCTTGAGGTGAGCTAATGTTATTATGTTCATGTTTGATGGTCGAGAGAAGCCCGAGATATGATAGATGTTGTTTATTATGGCCCTGTGTGGCATTATTCTTGGTATTTAACTAATTAGCAGGTTTGTAAGTTATCCGATTATAGAGGAAATTCTGTCAAAATTTTCAGAACCATTTAGAGTTTATATCCCTCCATGTATGCCCCCACATTCGAGGATGAATGTTCTTAAAGGGAAAGATGTTACACAATGTTTTTTCGCGCTTGAATGCGTCGTAAATAAAGTGTTACATTCTGTAGTTTCACATCAAGGCATGTCGTTAATAAACCTAAGTGACTCAGGAAGGTATAAGACCTTGTGAAAGGATAACGATGGTTTTAAATAAGTGATAAGTAGTGTCGTGAAGGTCAAAGGTTAAACGAGTCAGAAAAAATAAGTTTTTGTTGATTTTTGGAATGTCGAACAAGTTATGTGGGTCGTATGAAATTTTGGTCATACTCATGTATGCAGATCAGGAGATCCGTATATAAAAGTATGAGGTCCCAAAATAATTTAGGACTTAACAAGTCTGACGATGGTGATTGAGAATAATATTTTGTGTGTGTCAAAAGAGGTTATGGGCTAGTGCTAATCATAATAATGAGTATATGAAGTGTCTTAAAAGTGTTTAATATTTTAGTGAATTTAGATTAAGAAATTAATTATGTGTGTAATTGATTAAGGGTTATAGTTGAATACTAGAAATTAATTAAGATTATTGAGGTGACATCAAGTCCATTAATGTGCATGCAAAATAAATGCGGTGTCATAAGTTAGTAATGAGTGGATAAGGTATTTCCTAGCAAAGCTACACGGGTAAAGTAATGGAGATTGTATTATGTTTCATTTCAATTCATTAGCATTTGGATTAAAGAGAAAGATGCTGCAACTTTTTTTTCCTTCAAATTTAAGACTCTTAATTTTTTATATTAGCATAAGAACGAACCAACAACCAAATCAATTCCTTTGTATGAACAAGCAATCATATTTAATTTTATTCCAATAGAAAAAGTATAATCCCTCTCACGGAGAAACATAGCGGGTTTTGCTCTCTACTTCAATCTATTTGTCCGGTTCTTCGTTACGGTACGATTAACATCTATATAGTCACTTGGGACTCACGGTACGTTAACCGGGGAACAAAGATTAACTTGAGAGGGAAGGTTGGTTTTTGTTGTGGTTATTGACAAGTCGATATTCAAAGTATGTAATGTCTATCATTCTTTTTATGACCTTATTCCGTACCTAAAATGGTACTCTTTGGAAATGTATGAAAAAAGCATTTATAACGAGCTTATGCCTCTATTTAGATGTCATTTAGATCTTATTGTTTGTCCCTTGTTGGGACTACTTTTCATATTGTAGAGCTCTCCGTAAGATTATGTATTTGGACTATAGACCGCCTCTTAATATAAAAATTTAATAGATTGAGAAGTAGTTTGTAATGTGTATATACGGTTCAGTCTATAGATGCGAGATAGGATTCACGGCGATCATACGGTTCCAATGTTGCCACCAAATGAGGAAGGTGACATTCTTGTGAAACCTGAATTCGAATGGACTACAGAACAAACCAATAATGCTAGCTTTAACGAAAAAGCCTTAAATGCAATTTTTGGATGGGTTGATATGTATATGTTCAAACTCATTCAAAACTGTCTCATGGCTAAGGGTGCATGAGATACTTAACAAATTCATTGTGAAGGTAGCTCAAGTGTTCGTCGAACAAAGTTATGCATGCTCATGAGTAAATATGAACGTTTAAGGATGGAAGAAGCGGATGATATTAAATCTTATTTTAAAAAGTTGATTGACATCTCAAATGAATGTCAAGTGTTTGGTGAACCATTAACCAACACTCAACTTGTTGAAAAGGCTATCTGTTCTCTTTCTGAAGAGTTCAATTTAAAGATTTGTGATATTGAAGAAGCTCACAATCCTGTCCTAAGCTTAAATGCCTAATAGTTTGAGATACGGCTTGTATTGGGTACATTACGATGTGGATTAAAGGTGGTAGTTGAGCCAAGATTAGGATTCATTCCTCGAATGTATATTCAAGAGAACACTCAGCTTCTCAGTGATATTAGGTTGACTAAGTCGTTGGCCAACGCAATAGACATATTTAGAATATGGTCTAGTTGTCAACTAATATAGATGATATACAATGATTAAGCCATTTGGATAGACACTTGATAAATCCTAAGCTTGATCGGGTGTGTCGTAATGAAAGGATTTTATCTTACCACATAAAGGTTAGGTTTACTGGATTCATGTAAACGTACTTCACATATTGAGTTCGTCTTGCGGCGCCGTCTAAGAGTCCCGCGTAGACCTTAATTTGATTGTCCTTTCGATCTAAGGATGTACTGAGAGAGTATTAAATATTCGATTTAGAATCGAGATATTTAAATGAATGATGATTGTTTTAATTAAGTCAAAATTGAATTTTGGATTTAATTAAGAGTGTGCTGAAAAATAAAACGAGGTGTAGGGCCACGTCAGCGCCGCGGGGTCCACACCGTAGGGCCACGTCGCCGCGGGGTCCACACCGTAGGGCCACATCGCCACAGGGCCGCGGGGCCCACTGGTTGGGCCGCAGCGCCACCGGCGTGGTGACCTAATCCGCCTCGAGTTTTAGGCCAGGCCCATGGTCAAACCCTAATCCGGTTTGACCTAATTTTTCATCTATAAATACAGACATACACTCCATTATTCATTACACTTGATTTTCATATCATTATTCTAAGTCTTAGAGACTCAGAATCAAAACACACTCTCGAACCTCTGCCGAATTTCCTAGCTTTCCAAAGGAGGAATACATTGAAGCTTGGAGATTGCAATCGAAAGGGCATTCGCGTGTGCACCCACAGTTGATAAAGATTATAGTTATTGTAAATATGTAAGTACCATTCAAGTCTTATATTTACAGTTTAAAATTATCCTATAGTGAAACAGTTCTACGTTTGTTCGATTTGAAACAAGTTTTCAATATCCACGGCGTACAACAACCCAACAAAATCCCAACAGCTCCATGAGACAAGATGAGAAGAAGAAAATGAAGGAGATGAAAATAGTAGTAAACCAAAGATCGAAGAAGAAATATACACGAGATGAAGAACCCTAGAGTAAACCGACGTGAAGAAGAGAAGATTCGAGAGAAAAGATATTTTCATTTCACTCTATAAAAATGATTAATTCTGTACAAAGGAATATATATTTACAAGCATTGGGCCATTGCATTTAATTAAATAAATTCGGACCTACAATATGTATATGTAATACCTTTTTCTCTCTCAGTGTTTGTACATTGTTGCAGGGCCCTTTTTTGAAGAAGTCGGTGGTTCCTGGTAGACTTCAGAAGGGGTTATAAATCCTGCAGCCTACAAACTTGTGTGGTTCTGATTCTGCAAATCAATTCTTTGTAAATACCATTACTGTCAGTGTTGGTGATTTGAATAAGAGCAGTTTTCCTTTATGCCTTTCTGAACATGATATTACTAATTTTGTGACTGATGCTAATAAATTTCCTTTACTATTTTGTCTATTGATCATGCTTGGCATCTCAGATTAGGTCATGTTCCTTTTGCTAAAATAAAACAAATTCCATTTCTGTCTGATAAATTGCCTGCTAAGAAAATTTTCCTTTGTCCTATTTGTCGTATGGCTAGGAAACAAAGACTTTCTTTTCCTGAAAGTTCTATTCACTCTACTATTCCATTCCAATTAGTTCACATTGACCTTTGGGTTCCTTATCCCACCCAAACCTATAATGGTTTTAAGTATTTTTTAACCATTATAGATGATTTCTCTAGGGCCACTTGGACTCACTTATTGCCTTATAAATCCAATGCTTTTAGTATCCTTAAATCCTTCATTCTTATGGTTCAAACTCAGTTCTCTTTTCTTGTTAAGATAGTGACGTCAGATAATGCATTTAACTTAGGGAGCAGTCAGTTCTAAAGCCATCTATTTCTTCTCTTCTCAAGGTATTCTCCATCAAACCTCTTGTCAACATACACCTCAACAAAAGGAAAACACAAACACCTTCTTAAGACTGCGAGAGCTTTGCTTTTTCAATCCAAATTACCCCTCAAGTATTGGTGAGAATTCATATTAACTGCCACTTATCTCATTAATAGATTTCTTTCTCCTCTTTTCCACAATAAATCTCCTTTTGAATTTCTACATGACAAACCTCCTACTTTAAATCATCTAAAAACTTTTAGTTGTTTATGCTATGTTGCTTTACCTAAGCCTCTTAGAGACAAGTTTAAATCTAGGACTATTCCTTCTGTTTTCATTGGGTATAGTCCAAGTAAGAAGGCTTAAAACTGTTAAACATGTCTAGCTTTGTCATTTTTCACTCCAGTGATGTTGTGTTTCGTTAGCATTTATTCCTTATTCCGATACATCTTCCCCTCATTTGTTTCCTCAATATCCTCCTCAGTATACTGACTATGATCCTCCAAATGTTCAATCTCCTCAACCTACTGTTACTCCTCCCACTATCTCCTCTCATTCTGTTCCAACTAGGCAGTCTTCCAAACCTATTAATAAACCCTCATATCTAAATGATTATGTTTGCACCTCTGTTTCTGATTCTAGGACTTCTTCTTATCATGAGAATTCCTTGGTAGAACCTCAATTTTACCATCAAGATGTGTCCGATCCTGCCTGGTAGGAAGCCATGATGAAAGAATTTTAGGCTTTGGATGCAAATGATACTTGGACGATTTAGCCTCTTCCTTTTGGGAAAAAGGCAATTCGATGTAAATGGGTATACAAAATTAAGCAAAGAGCTGATGGTTCCATAGGAAGGTATAAGGCTAGGCTAGTAATAAGAGGTGATTCATAATAGGAAGGGATATATTTCATAGAAACTCTCTCATGTTGTTAAATTGACCACTGTTAGGTGTCTTTTGACCATAGCTGCTAAGAGAAATTTGTCTATATTTTAACTTGATGTTAATAATGCCTTTTTACATGGGGATTTGGATGAAGAGTTTTATATGAAACTTTCTCTTGGTTTGTCATTTCCATACTCTACTTGCAAACTCAACAAGTCACTTTATGGCCTTCGGCAGGCCTCTAGGCAATGGTATGCTAAGTTGTCCTCTGCCTTACAATCCAAAGAGTTTCAGCCCAGTTTAAATGACTACTCCTTATTTGTCAAATCTCATAATGGTTCTTTAACTGTTCTTGTGGTTTATGTTGATGATATACTTGTGACTGGTCATCGACCTGTCTTAAGATTATTGCCTTGAAAGATTTTCTGGATGCTTAAATTTAAAATTAAGGATCTGGGTGAGGTGCATTATTTTCTTGGGTTGGAGGTTCTTAGATAGGACTATGGATTTTTGGTCAACCAACACAAGTTTCTTCAAGATCTGTTGGTTGAGTTTCATTGTTCTGATGTCACACCTGTATTTCTCCCCTTAATCCTCACATTATAGACAACTAGTGGGTAAGTTGAATTTTCTGCAACACATTCGTTTAGATATTTCTTTTAGTATTCAACACCTTAGCCAGTACATGTCTTCTCCAAGTGTTCCTCATTTGGATGTTGCTTTTCATGTGCTAAGATACCTAGCTGATACTCCCTCCTTGGGACTATTTTTGTCCAGTGCTTCTACTCTATCTCTCCAGGGGTATTGTAACCCAAATTGGGCCGAGTGTGCTGATTCGAGGAGGTCTGTTACTGGCCTTATTTTGTTTCTTGGTAGTTGTCCTATCTCTTGGAAGTCCAAAAAGCAGGCCAATATTGCCTTTTCTTCAGCTGAAGATGAATATAGGGCCCTTCGACTACTTGTGGATAAAGTTACATGGGTTCTTCGATTGATGGGTGATTTTGGTGTTACTAACCTTCCTCCTGTTTATGTATTTTGTGATAGCCAATCAGCCATACATATTACCAAGAATCCTGTATTTCACGAGCGCGCGAAGCCTATTGAGGTCGATTGTCATTTTGTGCACGATGCTTTATAATCAGGTGTAATTGCTCTACATGTCATTTTCACCACAACTCAGGTTGCTAACATTTTTACCAAGTAGGCTGCAGGATGTATAACCCCTTCTAAAGTCTACCAACAATCACTGACTTCTTCAGAAAAGGGCCATGCAACAATGTACAAACACTAGGAGTGACAAAATGCATTACATTCTAGGTGCAACAATAACTGATACAAAGAAATAAGGTTGTAGTGAAAAGAAAGTACAAGTAAAACATGAGGTAAAGAAATAGTGGATGTCAAAGTAAGAGATCCAGTGTAGTGCACTTTCACCTTGTATCCATTAGGTAGGGACACCAAATCGGGTATATGCAAAGGTGTAATATTAGTGTGAAGTGACTTGTGAGGGGTCATATGATTTGTAGCACCAGAGTCTATGATCTAGAAACTCCCTTCTACATTTGAGAAAATTATAAAGAGAGAACACACAATTATCGGAAACAGTAGAATTGAGCAAACCTGCAATATTTGCATAAACAAATGGTAAGTCCTGAGAAGTGGATTCAGACACTTTACACTGCTGGAGCCACCCAATCAACTGATCTTATTGTTCTTTGACCAAAATGTTTCCTACAAGCTGAATGGGAATAGACTTGGAACTATAAGGACTTGGACCATCACTACCACCCCTTACACCACCAGAATATGATATTTGTGCACATGCTGAAGTTTTTCTGAATTTAGGAGTGCCATCAGATGTCCTAGGACCATAATTGGAAGGAGGATTGGGGTAGCCATGTAATTTGTAGCATTTGTTAATTGAGTGACATGGTTTCTTGCAGTACCTGCAAATCATGTTTGGAGTTGAAATTACCCCTCTTGTTAGGTTCAAAATTCACTCTAGGAGAAAAGCCTTTGTGCACCACTGGAAGTAGTATGAAAAGAAGCAGAGTCTGAGTTAAAAGTAGGATTGGATGGAGGCTGAATCTCAAAATGACTCGTCCTCAATGAGCATTGCATAGACAGAGTCATTGTCAGGCAAAGACTTCCAACTGTAAGATATTTCTCCTAACCCAGTATACGATTCATTAAGTCCCATTAAAAACTAATGAACTTTATGTTTCTCTTCTTGTCTTTGAAAATCCTCTTTACAACCACAAGTGCAATCAGGATAGGATATGGAATATGTCAATTCATCCCATAGTTTCTTAATACGATTGAAATAAGAGGCTATATTGGAAGATCTCTGGGAAATAGATGCAAGATCTTTTCTAATTTGAAACACCTTAGTGGCATTAGGTGTCCCATACCTCTGCTCAATTTCTCTCCAAAGTTTTTGAGCAGATTCAGTATACATAACACTTTCTCTAATATCAGTATCTAAACTATTAAGAATCCAGGAGGTAACCATGTCATTACATCGGCACCAAGGTTCAAAAGAAGAGTATTTTCATTAGGTTTAGCAATTCTCATATTTATGAGACCCAATTTATTTTTGCAAGACAAACCTATTAACATGCTACGTCTCCATCCCCCATTAGGCGTTCCATTGGAGGACTTACTGACCAAAACTGTACCAGGTGAGTCGGAAGGGTACAAATAAAGAGGATGTGAGGGTTCAACAGAAAAAACGACCATGGTACTCTGTTCCGCAGTCGGATTGACAATCGAAGAAGCCATGCACTAGGGTTTTAGAGTAACTATTACAAAATTAGGGTTTCCAATACACAAAGAGAAGCAAAATTACAGAGAAAATAGAAGATTTGAAGAGAAAATGTTATCAGCTTCTTCAATAACTTGAAGAAGTTAGACTTCGTTAACAAAATTGAACCAAAACAGCTTGAAAGGTGACCGGAAAACCAGCTTGAAATGACCGAAAAACCACCACCATCACAAAATCGCGATGGAGAGAACTTCAATTATCCGAACAACCACCACGAGACTAGTCGATAACTAGCTCTAATACCATGAAAAATGTAGTAAACCAAAGATCGAAGAAGAAATATACACGAGATGAAGAACCCTAGACTAAACCGACATGAAGAAGTAAGAGAAGGTTCGAGAGAAAATATATTTTCATTTCACTCTGTAAAAATGATTAGTTCTGTACAAAAAATAAGAAAACCCCTATATATATTTACAAGCACTGGCCCATAGCATTTAATTAAATAAACCCGGAAACAGGCCCAAGTCATGAATGCTGATATTGGGCCGCTTGACTATAATTGAGCCTCTAGAAGACAAGAAGACATAGTTCTTGAAATGTTAATAACTTTTTGAATTTTTTTGAAATTTATCAGCATTTCAAAAAGACTAAATTTTTTGAAATTTATAATTTAAAAAGAGAATCATGTTTCTTCACTCCCTCTGTTCTTTTCTGTTTATGTGAACTATTCCTTCTTATTGATCCTTTTATAAAATTATAGTAAAATATTTCCTCCGTTTCAATTTAAGTATCATTAGACATAAAATTTAAGAAATAAAAAAATAATTAAACTTTGTGATGTTAAATCAAAGAAATATATAATATATTAAAGTATTTTTTAATAGACCACTTTTTAAATTATAAATTTCAAAAAATTTAGTCAAATCAAATTATGTCACAGAAACTTGAAATCTGGAGTGTTAAGTTTATTATATTGCATCTTATTTGCATGTGGAATCCTAACATCTATGTAATGTTATGAATTAAAATATGTCAACCGCCCTAGTTATCTTTATATAATAATATTGGTATTTTTTTCAAAAACAAAATACATAACCACCAAATGCTGGGGGTAGACGTGTCAATTGGATAATACAGTGAACAAAATAAATATTAATCGTAGAAAGATCCAAGATTGAACTGGATTGGGTTGAATCTTTAAATTCCTTATGACCTTAAATACATTTTTGAATCACAGCTTCACAATTTTATATTTCTTGAAATGTTAATAACTTTTTCACATATGTATCTAAGCTCTGTCCAAAAATTGTTGCCTTCAAATGAATAAATCAAATTTGACTCAGTACATAGGTACAGAATAATATGATTATTCATTCCTCGATATAAAGAAGTTTAGAAGATAAGAATAACCAGCATAAAAGCTTTAATTAAATTATCAGACAAACACGAGGCAGTTGAATTCTTACATAATTGAGTATAGAAAAAAATCATAAAATGTGCAGATTGAAGTGGAATTTATATTTCATCTAGCATGCGGATGTCGGTCCAAAATATTCATTCGTGACCAAATTGCTTACGAAGCTTTGCTCGTCATATACTTCAACGTCGAGCATTCAACTCAACATAAATAATAATAATTTTTTATGTTATCTCCCCTTTTTTCTAGTTAACACGTACATTTTATGATCACCAATATTATTATAATTACGGTCAAATCTTTTTATAATTGTCATTTGTTATAACATTATTTCACTTACAATGTCATGATTTTTTTCAGAATAGATTTTTCATGTTATATTTTACTTCTCTATAATAACATTCTACTTATAACATTCATTATAGTAGTACACTCTTTGTAAAATTATCTCTCTATAACAGTCATACTCAAATATTGTCTAATAATATTAAAAATATATTATGTATAAAAATAAAATATTAAAATACTAAAATATTTATGTTAAGCTGTTAGACATCTTTCAAGGGAAAGCTATTGAATTCCCTTTTGTTGAAAGTTTGGACAAAATTCTTTGTCAATTCAAGCGTTACACTATCACTAAGAGACTGAAATTTATGAAAAATCTACAATTGTAAAATTCTTATGTCAAATTTAAAATACTTAAGTTCTTAATTAATTTTAAATGCATGTGTTCCTTAGATTTTAATTATTTATCGGTATGGTACAACTAGTTATGGATTTATTAGTAATTTAGTTTTAAATTATGAGATATGAAAATCAATTGAGGTTTTAAATTAACAAGTGTATTATTTTTATTTATAATATAAAAAGACAGAAAAATCATTATTTGTGTACTTTTATTTATAACAGCTAAAGGAGATCTAAATATCATATGTCAATATACATATGTAATAACACCTCACAATAACAACCGTGAAATTTTTGGAAAAACGCTGCTATAGAGATGTTTGATTGTAGTTCTAATATTACTAGTTATAATATTGAAATAACTACCCGTCATAGCTAACTCTAAGAGTTATTTATGGATAATCACTACCTTTTAATTTAGTTACTCTTTATAGCTATAATGAATTTTCAATTTACCCATAGCTATACCAGATATCCATAAATTATTCCACTGTATCAATCTTTTCCATCAACCCCTCTCTCTCCCCTCCCTCAACCCTCTCTCCAGCTGCCATCGTTCATCTTCTCTGGCGGAGCTCTTCCGGAGCCCAACCAAACAACCACCTCTCTATCTCTTCTCTTCTCTTATCTCCACCCTCCGACGTCTCTCTCTCTTTCCATCTCTATCTCCCTCACCCCTCTCTCTTTCCCCTCTCTACGATGTCTCTCTCCGACTAGATCTAATCAAATTTGCCTCCGCCTCTTCCTCCTCCACGACGACATCATCAGATCTGAGAAACACCATTTCCTCCTCCATAGCGATATCACGGCCTCACTGTTGCTCGTCGGAGCACCACCAAATTACCATAGCCGCCACTCCTAAAGAGCTTCAGCGCTTGCTTTCCTTCGTCAGAGGAAGAGGAATTGGAATTTGCATCATTGGTCGAAGAAACTTATTGTAAAGAATACGAAAGAAAAAGGAAGCCATTACACTATTCAGATCTAACGGATACCAAAATTTATGGTTTCCTCTCCTTGTTGTATCTTAGATCTTAGTGTATTTGATTGTACTCGTAAAAGAACTTGAATGTATTATTTTTTTTGTGTAAATACAGTGGTATTTTGTCTTTTGTCGGAGATCCGGACGATTTTGATTGTATTTTTCCTTTTTAAATAAATTGTAGTTTATACTTTCGCCGGAGATTTGACCGAATTTGACTGTATTCTTCATTTCATCATTTTTTAATGTAAATACATTCAAATACAGTCGAATACGTTCAACCTTGTGATGCCCCGGCGGCGACCTTGCTGGGATCGGAGCTCGAATACATTCATATACAATAAAAAAAAAAAATCATAAATCAATATATAAATACACTAAAATACACAGCTCCATCGTGTATTTAAATGCACTGGAATGTAATAATTTTTTAATACATGTGTATTCAAATAAATTAAGGTTGCATGTATTCCAATACATCCAAATACTCGCGACATTAAATAAGGTTGGATACAACTGAACAGTGTATACAAATACACTCAAATATAACGAACTTCCCTAAACTAGCTACTCTAAATGTAAATATCTAAAATGTAGCTATTGATTGTTAAAAGTTCTTAAAAGGTAGTGGTTCCGTAAGTTACCCTATATTATTAGTACTAGTTGGTCTATAATAGGAGTATTGTTGAACCACAAATAAAGATTAAGGATATTTTTAGATCAAGAAGTGAAAGGAGAGGTATTCTTGAACCAAAAATAAAGGTTGAAGATAAATTTAAACCAAAATATGGGAGGAGGGTATCTGTGATTCATTTTCCATATTTTAGGAGTAACTTGGCCATTTTTCGATCTTTTAATGATGGCAATATATACTTTATATCATATATTTTTTGGACATAAATGATGTATTAAAATATCAAATTATTTGGTCAAAATCTCTAGAGTTATTAATGGTAATCTTAAAGATTCTATTTTTATAATGATGGTTATTATGTTACCAAGAAGAATAGATGTTATACAGGGCTACTTTTACAAAGACAACACTATTATTAAATTGGTTGTTGTTGTAATAGGTAAAAAACTGTTATAGAGAGATAAAGTATAATATAAAAAATTTATATCGGAAAAATATGACTTTTATAGTAAAGTAATGTTATAAAGAGGTTTGATTGTATTCAGTTCGGGAGACTTGCAACAACGTTAACCTTTAGTGACGACTTTCCGCAGTCAGAAAAAAGGGATGATCTCTTGTAATTAGGATTCTTTTCTTGAGTTCTCAGTGGTAGAACCACGAACTAAAAGACCATTTCCTTGAATTTTCAGTCAGAAGATCACGAATTCAAAATTCTTTCCTGAATTATTGCTGAACTAGATCCAACACTTAGTATTTGTCATATTTCATCAAATTGCCGAACTAGTATTTCCGTGTTTCCCTATGAAGCTTCGGAACCTAAATTAATAAAATGGGCCACGTCAATCAAATTCATAAGGGCAGAAAGTCGTAAGTTATTGAAAAATAGCAAGTGAGCAAGTGGAAATAGGAAGAGAGAGCATCCATATTCACTTAGGATATGAAGAGGAAACTACGAATTTAGACTGTAGTAGACAAAATTTAATATTCTGCTCAAACTGTGGTGTCATGTCGCGTATACCGAACAAATATGGTCGTGAAGAAGCAGCGCACAAGAAGCATAATTTTTTAGTGTTTAGTTGAGGGGCATTTCTATCCAATTAATTAAAAACTGGCTATCTATTTATTATTTTGGAAATGATGGCTTATTTTTTAATCTACGAGGGCTTATTTTGTATTAATCATATACTCTCTCAGTCCCAATTTGTTTTACACTTTTCATTTTTATTTTAACCGTGTGTTTGAACATAAAATATTTGAGTTTTTTGAAATAAAATTTACATAGTTAGAAACTACGTAAAAAGTACTATAATTCACCGTAATTAATAATTTAAAATATATAAAAAATTACGGTCAAATAACAACTCGTTTGACTCTCAAAAAGTGTGAAACAAATTGAAACGAAGGGAGTATCATATATTAATCTAAAAGTGGGAAGCATTACTAATATATCCGTCAAAAGTTGAACGACCTTAATACCCTTTGAAATCCTGAAAATGTAAGGCGTTAAGTGTAATATCCCTATTATCTTTAACAAAGCTAAACTGTTTATGATTATTAAATTGCGTACGTGCAATTAAATTCTATGATAGTGTAAAACAAGAATTACAATTAAAAGAAATAGTAATAAAACTCATAGATGTTATTTATAAAATTTAATATTTTCTTGATATAACGTTCCATGTCATATAAAAATATATTGTATACCTGAAATTATGAGGTGAAAAGTTTTTATACTAGCTAAATTTTGAGTTTTTATATTTCTAATAATTTCTTTCATATTTCAAATAATTTAGCATATCTTTTGATTTTTCATTTATAAGGGGAAATGAAAGATGAGTAATAAATTAACTACTCAATGATGATACATGGCTAACTTGATCTTTTTTCTTAGATCAAAGCTACCCACGTTTAGATTCTAGAAAAAACCTAGCCTACCAAAACCTAGCTTTTCACGGGCATTCATGGTCAATCCGACCGGTGGACAGCCTCCTCTTGAAGCTATTCAACCCACAATCACACCTAACACAGTGCCTACGAACCTCAGTTTTGCCAACACTTCAAAACCCAAACCGATATCTACACCAGTGATTCCACCAAGACATATTGTATCTCTACATGGAGAGCCACATATGTCCTGGAAATCATCGGAGGTAAAATAATTGATTATCAAAGAAAATTTACAATAATACAATACTAGGTAAGTTTTCTGACATTCGAGAACTAAGGAAGGTTATCCCAAATCAATGTAAAATCAAAGACCATTGCACAATTGTATGAATTGAGGATATACATATTTTAATAAGATTATCACTACTGGAAGACTATGTCAAAATGTTTTCCATGTTTGCTTACTATTTGAAAGTACTTGACAGGTATGTGCAAATGAGAACATTGATCTGGGATCCTTGGTTCAAACTAGAGGAAGAAACATATGTGGTTGTAGCGTGGATCAGTTTTCATGATCTCCCACCCAATTTATTCGCAAAAGGAAGCAGTGTTTCGATTGGCATCAGAAGTTGGTAGACCATTGACAGTAGATATGGCAACTGCAAAATCAGACAAGGCCTAGCAAAAGTGTAGGTAGAAGATGATCTGTCAGCCACATATTTCAGAGGAAACTGAAATTACTGGTATTGTAAAATCAAAATGGATAAAAATTAAGTACGATTACCGCCAAAAATAACGCCAACATTGCAAATTACAAGGGCATGTGGAGGTGGAATGTAGGGTTGTACACCCTGAATTGGAGAAGCAGTACAAAGAAAAATTGATGAAGAATACAGAGGACGTTGGGACAGCGGCAACGCAGAAGAAGATGTTGAGCAGTGATAAAGTGGTGCGAAATATACATGAAAAACAAGAATGGATGACAAGAAGCAAATGTTGGTACTCTATTGTACTTTATAAAGCAGTACGGAAAGTAAATAACTATTACAAATGTTCGAAAGGATGAATAAATGGCCAATCTTCAAAACTGCCGCAAGTGTGTTGTGTCTTGAATCTTGATCACCTTGCAAAGCCAATGTTGAGAACTGCCGCAAGCTTGTTGTGTCTTGAATCTTGATATCCTGAAATCAAGAAATAACTAAATCTGGATGGTTACATCGTTGTGTGTTGAGTCGAGGGATTGCCCTCTGTCCTTAAGACAAGATTGCCCTGTATATATGATTTTACGTTAGCGGGCAATAGTCTCCCAAGATAAAACAACAAAGAAATCTAGGGGAAGTCATTAATAAGGAAATACAGGAGGTGAACAAAGCACAGGCCAGTTGGTAGTTCAGGAAAAATACAATCAATTGCAAGACAATGTGAGGAAAGGGGGGATAGATCTGCATGTACACTATTGGAAAGAGGGGATAGATCTGCATGTACACTATTGATCAAAACAAGTAAGCAGTAGTTAGGAAAGTAGATATATCTCCAATACATTTTGATAAAGGAGGAGGAAGAGGTAAAAAGAAGAGGTAAAGGGAAAGCAGAGTTCCACCAGGAGGTGGAGTACAGACAAAAAGATCCAATAGCAAATCTAAAAATGTGTAATGATGAATGCTATCATCTGAAATATTAGATATGTTAATACAATATAACTTTTTCAAAGATTAGTAAAGATGTACTTGAAATATTAGTTTGTGTTTATTGGACTAATGGAACAATTTCATGAAGCAGACAAAGTAGAGATATATAGTAGGAAGTTGGGACTACACACTACTATAGTAAATGTTTAAGCAAAAATATGGGCTTTTGCAGATATGATGTTTGAAGTGAAAGTTATGGTAGATCATGAACAACAGCTGACACTCAAGTTGAAAAATCAGGCTCTTAAGAATGTGTTGATAATAACTCTTGTATATGCTAAATGTACTCGAGTCATGTTCTCGGTCGGGGGCGAGGGTTAGGGGGGTAAGTGGGGTAAGGGAGATGCTAGGCTGAGAATACGGTCTTGGAATATTAGGACTTTAACGGAGAAGTCCATAGAGCTAGTTAAGATTCTTAAGAAGAGGAAGATTAATATAGCATGTATCCAGGAGACCAAATGGGTAGGACCTAAGGCTAAGGATGTAGATGTGTATAAATTATGGTTCTCGGGTAGGTCAAAGTATAGGAATGGGGTAGGCATTTTGGTAGACAACGAGCTAAGGGATCAGGTGGTAGAGGTTAGGAAGGTCAATGACAGGATGATAGTGATTAAGTTGGTAGTTAGAGGGTTCACTATGAACACTTTTAGTGCGTATGCGCCGCAGACGAGCTTGAACGAGGAGGGGGAGATGTGCTTTTGGGAAGATTTGGATGAAGTGGTGGGAGGTATACCACCCACTGATAAGTTATTTGTAGGAAGAGATTTCAGTGGACATATCGGGACACTTCCGCGGGGTTATGACGATGTGCATGGAGGTTTTGGCCTAGGAGACAGGAATGGGGGAGACGTATCACTTTTGGAGTTTGCTACAGCTTTTGGGATGGTGATTGCCAATTCGAGGTTTCTGAATAAGGAAGGGCATTTGGTGACTTTTCGTAGTTCGGTGGCTAAGACTCAGATAGACGTTTTGCTCCTTAGGAAGGTTCACAACGGTCTTTGTAAAGACTGCAAGGTTATTCCGAGAGAGTATCTTACAACCCGACATAAGATTTTGGTGATGGATTTTGAAATCAAGATGGAGAATAAGCGGAGGGTTGTGGATGACAAGTTAAGAATCAAATGGGGGAATTTGACCATGGCTAGTGCAAATGAGATAGGGGAGAGGTTGATGGCCAATGGGGCTTGGGGGAGTAGTGGGGATGTGACCGGTATGTGGGATAGGACAACCAGTTGCATTTGGAAGGTTTCTAAAGAAGTGCTAGGGGTATCGCGAGGTAGCCGTGGTGGGTATCGAGGGGACTAGTGGTGCAATGGTAATGTCACGACCCAAACCGGAGGGCCATGACGGACACCCAAACCTTACTTGTCGAGTACCACTAATCATATATTTACCACCTAACTGTAATTAAGCATGGGCTATGAGGGATGTCACGAGGTAACCTGCTGACACTTGGAGATAATAAACTGGAAAGGTGCTACGTAAAATCCTGCAACCAGAAGAACCCAACCTATGTATATACATACTAAGGTCGATAAGGACATACACGACTACTATACACAGGACAATTGTCTACAACCCTCTAAAGAGTATATAGCATCATAAGGTTAGGATAGGACCCTTCCATACCCGTATGCATATTAAAAATACCGTACCAGGATTAGACCGCAACTCCGGAACAAGTGGAGTGCTCCAATATCAGCTGAACCAACAACCTACTAGTGCGGACCGTCACTCTGTCTACCTGAGCCAACGGTATGAAACGCAACATCCCTTGATAAAAGGGACGTCAGTACAAATGATGTATCGAGTATGTCAGGCATGAAGAATAGCATAATAGAGATATGAAAGTAACATGAGACAAGAAACAATCCACCTGTACCGCCTCTGAGGGCCATAATATGCCTAAGTGTCATGCACAATGCGGTCATACATATACATATGCGTATATAATACCATCAAGCCTCTGTGGGCATCCCATTATATCATACAGGCCTCTGTGGGCATAATCATCATTATATACCAGCTGATCAGGTGGTGGTGCGTATATAACGTTGTATTGCTTTTCCCATCCCTATACATATATAATGCATACATATAGTAGCGTATATAACGCCTTTAAGGTCAAGGTATATACATGAATATAATGCATGAATGATAATAAGACACTCTGAGTTTATCGGAGCGACATTCTTTAACATACCTCTTGTCGTCTATTCGAGTTTAACAATGAATTCAATCGTACTCTACGATCTCAATAAGTGGGAAAATCAGTTCCTTTACTTGGTTATACCAAGGGAGAACTTTACTCCTTAATCAAAAAGGTATATCTACAAGAAAGATGCCTTCCTCGTTGCTGTCACATTTCTTTCGTTGATGCCTATACTCCATTGCTGTATATATCTTCTTAAGGGAACTTGCTAACTAAATAGAATGCTTACTATATAAAGGACTTCCCTCTCTTAGCATATGTTGTACATTTTTGCTTCTTCAAAAGAGTTAATCTCAAATTTTCATATTGCTAATGTTTTTGGCTTGAAAACTTAATATTGCTTCCTACTTTCCTATTAAAGAAGTTATCTAATGACTTTGAGAAAGTGTTGAACATATATCCTTCAGAGAAGTCTCAATTCAAAGTGTTATCTTCAAGAGTTATTAATGTCGTGGGATACACATCATGTAGTACATATCACCAAAATTCCACTCAATCCATTATCATATTAGTCACTACTAATGCTTTGTCATAGGACACGTGGAGAAATCCCCTCAATAACTATCCAAAATAATCATAAAACAATTTTCCACTACAATTCCTTTTCAACCAATCACACACATAATTAATTTTTGATCTCAATTCACTTAAATATCAATTACTTTTAACCCACTTCATATACCCATTATCATGGTCATGAAATATAGCACTAGTCCATAGCCTCTTTTTTGCACACACCAAATATTATTCTCCACCACCATCGTCACACTTTTAAGTCCTAAATTATTTCGGACCGCATCCTTTTATATACTAAGCTCTTAATTTGCGTATGTGAATATGACATAAATCCTATAAGGCTCGGGTCTACTTGCATACGTCTAGCTGCTCAAACCATCGCCCAAAAGTACGGGATGTTACAAGTAAAGTTCAACAGAAGGTGGAAGCAAAAATTGTGGCGTATGCGGATTTGGTAGAAAGCAATAATGAGGTGGAGAAGTGGACGAATAGGGAATTGTATAAGATGGCGAGGAAGGAGGCAAAGCTAGCGGTTACGGTGGCGAAAATAGCGGCTTTTGAATGTCTGTATATGGAATTAAAGGAAAAAGGCGGGGATAAGAAGTTGTATAGGACTAGCAAGGTGAGGGAGAGGAGGGCCCGGGACATGGATCACATGAGGTGCATCAAGGACGAGGATGAAAAAGTACTGGTGGAGGACGCACATATTAGGCGGAGCTGACAGTCTTACTTCTATGAACTCTTGAACAAAAAAAAAGATAGAGACATTGTGATGGGAGATTTGGAGCAATCTAGTAGGTACTGGGATTTTGGGTATTGTGGAAGCATTAAGGTTGAGGAGGTCCAGGGTGTTGTTCGCAGGATGCGCATGGAGCAAGCGATCGGACCTGATGAGATCCCAGTTGAATTTTGGAAGAGCGCATGCAGGGCAGGTTTGGACTGGCTAACAGAGTTGTTTAATGTCATTTTTAAGACGGTGAGAATTCCCGAAGAATGGAGTTGGAGTACAATGATTCCTTTGTACAAGAACAAAGGTGATATCCAGAGTTGCAACAACCATAGGGGTATCAAGCTGCTAAGTCACACTATAAAAGTTTGGGAAAGAGTCGTGAAGATGAGCGTGAGAAGAGGCATGTCTATCTCCGAGAATCAGTTTGGATTCATGCCTGGGTGTTCAACTACAAAAGTCATTCATCTTATTAGGAGGTTGGTGAAGCAGTATAGGGATAGGAAGAGAGACTTACATATGGTTTTCATCGAACTTAAGAAGGCATACGACAAAGTCTCTAGGGAGGTTCTATGGAGATGTTTGGAGGTTAGAGGTGTACCTATGACATACATTAGGAAAATCAAGGATATGTATGATGGAACCAAGACCAGGGTACGGCCAGTAGGAGGAGGCTCGGAGCACTTCCTAATGATGATGGGATGCACCAGGTATCAACTCTTAACCCATTCCTATTTGCCTTGGTGATGGATGGACAGACGTGACAAATCCAATGGGAGGTGCCATGGTGTTGTTATTTGCAGATGACATAGTCCTGATTGATGAGACTCGCAGCGGAGTGAATGTTAAGCTCTTTGGAGACATACTCTGGAGTCTAAAGGGTTCAGGCTGAGTAGGACCAAGACATAATACTTGGAGTGCAAGTTAAGTAACAGGAGCGACCTTGAGGCAGACATGGATATGAGGCTTGGTACTCAGGTTATTCCAAAGAAAAAAAGCTTCAAGTACCTCGTGCCTATTATCCGGGGAATGGAAAGATTGATGATGATATCACACATCGTATTGGGGCATGGTGGATGAAATAGAGGCTCGCATATGGAGTCTTGTGCGATAAAAAGGTGCCACCAAACCATAAAGGCATGTTCTATAGGGTGGTGGTTAGACTGACTATGTTTTATATGGCGGAGTGTTGGCCGGTCAAGACTTCGCACACCTAAAAGATAAAAGTTGTGGAGAGGAGGATGCTAAGATGGATGTGTGGGCATACAATGAGGGATAAAATTAGAAATGATGATATCCGGGACAGAGTGGGAGTGCCTTCGGTGGAGGATAAGATGCGAAAAGCGAGGTTGAGATAGTTTGGGCACGTGTAGAGGAGAGACACAAATTTCCCAGTTCGGAGGTGTGAGAGGTTGGCTATGGATGGGTACATGAGGGGTAGAGAGAGGCTGAAGAAGTATTGGGGAGAGGTGATTAGACGGGATATGGCGCAGGTGCAACTCACTGAGGACATGACCTTAGATAGGGGGTTATGAAGGATAAGACTTAGGGTAGAAGGGTAGAAAGGTAGTAGGTAGTCCAGCGTAGTCCTACCTACGCTTACAAACTGGTAATTATAGTGTTATTATTGTAGGCACGCTTAGCCTATCATACTAGTATGCACGATATTGCTTTATAGTCCCTTGTTGTTTGATTTATGTTGCTATGTATATTTTGTTTATCTTATTTACATGCATTAGTTATTGCTTCTTTTGCAGAATTCGCTGTCATGACTTAGTCGCTTTGTTTGTATTACTTTTATTGTGTTTGTGCTTTGTCTTGAGCCGAGGGTCTCTCGAAAATAGCCGGGACCTACCATGGTAGAGGTAAGGTCTGCGTACACTCTACCCTCCCAGACCCCATGTTGTAGGATTTAACAGGGTATGTTATTGTTGTATATGCTAAATGTACACAGAATGAGAGGAGAGAGTTATGGGATTCATTGGAAGATTTGGCAACAAATATGAATGTCCCATGGATGATAGGAGGGGATTTTAATGTAATCACTCATGGGGAAGAGAAGTATGGATGACTAGCTGTTAGGATCAATGAAATACGGGATTTCACTGGATGTATTCAAAACTGTGCAGTTTATGACATGAGGTTCAAATGAAGGAAATACACATGGTGGAATGGGAAATGTAGAGAGGATTGCATATTTAAAAGATTAGACAGGTGTTTCGGAAATCAAGAATTGCAAGGCAGGTACCCTGGTATTGAGATCACACATTTGATCAGGACAAGGTCTGATCATGCTCCTTTACCGATATCATATGCTGGAGTTACTACACCAATTAAGAAATCTTTTAAATATCTTAACTTCTGAGTTAAGAATGAAAGTATTTTAGACACTACAAAGCATATTTCATGGCTAATCCTTTTACTTTGTCTCATTATAAATTGAAGATTGTAAAAGCTGCCTTGAGTCATTGGAGTAAAGTCACATTTGAGAATATATTTCAGGAGATTGAGGCATTGAAGGATGTTATCAAAGTTCAGGAAGTACCGTTTGAACTACAATCCACCCTACACAATAGGAAAAGATTGCATAAAGTACAAGCAACTTTGAACATATATCTACACCTTGAGAAATTTTGAAAATAAAGGCAGGAATGCAATGGTTCTAGGATATGGAAGGAAATGCCAGCTTCTTTCATGCTTATGTTCAGGATAGAAGAAAGAGGTTGCAACTAAAAAGAATACAAGACCAGAATGGCATACAGATTGAGAATATGGAAGGAATTTCAGAAGAAGCAATCGGTTTTTTTTTAGAAAAGTTAATCAAATATGCTAATTTTACCAGTTTTGAAATCCTGGATCATTCGCCAAACATGATAACAGATGAACAAAATGCCACCATAAATGAGATGACAAGTCATGAAGAAGTGAAAAGAATAGTTTTCAGTTTGAATAGCAAGAGTGCAGAAGTATCAGATGATTTTACTGGGTAGTTTTATCAGACATGTTGGGTCATAACTGCAGATGATATTACCAATATGGTAAGAGCTTTATTCTGTGGGGCAGAGCTTCCAAAATTTATTACACATAATAATTTAGTCTTATTGCCAAAAAAGACTTGATCAATACTTTTTCGGATATGAGACCAATTAATTTGAGTAATTTTGTTAATAAGATCTTCTCCAGGTTGATTCATGAAAGATTAGTTAATGGACTATCCAATATTATTTCTCCGAATCAAGTAGGTTTTGTTAAGGGGATGAGTATAATGTGTTGCTTACTTAAGAAATAATATCATATATAAGATTGAGGATCAAGACTGCTAATGCGGTCCTTAAACTACACATAGCAAAAACATACGATAGAGTAGCTTGGTTGTTTTTTACCAATGTTTTGAGGAAGCTGGGGTTCTTTGAAAGGTTAATAGACATGGTTTACAGAATCATCAACAATAATTGGTATTCTATCCTTATAAATGGTTAACAACAAGTTTCTTTCAATCTTCTAGAGGAGTGAAACAAGGAGATCCTCTATCACGTACTTTATTTATTCTTACAACAGAAGTTTTGACAAGAAATCTCAATGCTCTACATTCTATACCCTAATTTAAAGGCTTTGGTATGCTTAAGTGGAGTCTTAAGGTGAACCATCTAGCTTATGCAAATGATATGATCATTTTTCTTTAGCATATCTATTATCCTTAAATTTGATAATGAAAATATTGAGAAAATATGAGGAAACATCATGATACAGGATTAACAAGGAGAAAAGCTCAGTTTACATGTATCATAACGTACCAGGAGACATCAACATTATAGTGGAGGTGGCAACAAGTATTTGTAGAAAAGGTTTTTCCTTTATTTACTTGGGTTGTCCTATTTTTATAGTAGGAAAAGGAAAGACTTCTACAATACTAATTTGATGAAAATAATGAACAAATTGTAGGCTTGGAAAGGAAAAATATTATCTTTTGGTGGGAGGGCAGTTCTAATAAAGCATGTATTGCAAAGTATGTCTATACACATGTTATTAGCAGTTAATCCTCCAGACAGTATCATAAGATAAATGCATAGGATATTTGCTCAATTTTTTGGATTAACACAATAAGTTGAAAATGTAGGCATTGGGCGTCCTGGAATAATCTTTGTGTTCCAGTAATGGAAGGGGTCTGAGTTTCAGATCAATGCATGATGTTCCGATGACCCTATACAAAAAATTATAGTAACATTTCAGGACTACACCGTCTCTATGGAGTGCTTTCATGACCAATAAGTATTATAGAAAGATTAGTTCAGCTATTGCACAATGGACGTATGGTTCACAGACTTGGAATAAGATGTTACAGGTAAGAGAGTTTGTAGAGCATCACATCTAGTGGCAAACTAAGCTTGGCAATTCACAATTCTATTTTGATAATTCGACAGGCCTAAGAGCTTTGTACTATGCCACGGGAGATGGATACTACAATGATGACTTTCAAAATGTCAATGAAGTGCTGATTAATGGAGAGTGGAATACCAATGTGTTGGGTGAAAGTTTGCTAGAAGATATAGTACAGCACATAACAAGTACTATAAAGTCACCAAACCTGAAAAAGGATATGGACACACCTTGGTGGATTTTGGACACTAAAGGACAATCTTCTGTCAGATCATCTTGGGAGTATATGATGTTGAGAGGACAAGAGAAGGAAATCTATAAGTATACGTGGATTAAGGGAATTCTTTTCAAAATTTCCTTTTTCATTTGGAGATGCTGGAAGTATAGGTACCTTTGATTAATGTGATGAGGAGGATGCATTACAATGTGGTATCTAGATGTTAGTGTTACTCAAGTCCTAAGGAGGAGACAATATAACATCTGTTTACCACATCTTTTACTGCTAACGAGAGTTGGTTCTGTTTTCCTTCTTTTGCAGATATAAATTTACAAGGATTACAATTACAACACATATTATTGAAATGGTGGCAAGCCCCTGTTTCATATAGGCTCAAACTAATCCTTCAAGCTATACATGTTGTAATTGTATGAGAGATATGGAAAAAAAGGAATGCAATCAAGTATGGGGATACCAAGTTAATAGGAAGATGTATATACCATATCTTTACAACTATCTAGAGGATTGTGTAGTTAAGGAATAGTTCAATTAAGAACATCCCAAGAAATGGAATGAGATGATCAAATTGTTGGAAAACTAGAAACCCAGACTGAAAGTTACTTAGGTCATCTGGCAGTATCCTCCACAAAGATGACTGATTTGTAACACAGATAGAGCTTTAATGGGAATTCTAGGAAAAAATACCTATGATTTCTGTGTGAGGGATTCAATAGTGGAATTGATATATGCTCAAGGAGAGGAAATGGGACATTCAACAAACACAGAGAGGCAGAAAGAATGGCAATTTTGAAAGCTTTGAAATACTATAACAACAGACATTTCCATTGCATTATTATTCAGACAGATTCAAAGCTTGTTCAGCAGATTTTAGCAGAAGAATGAAAACCACCCTGGAATATAGTTGTGTGGATAGAGGAAATTGAGGATATTAATAGAGCCATAGGTGGAATTCAAACACATTTTGAGGGAGGGGTCTGATGTCCTAGCAAATCAAGCATTGGATAAGGGAGATGTGAGATGCCAAAGCAAAATTTCATGAATCTCGAGCTGGAACAACGGAGGATAGTCAATAGTGATAAATCGCAGATGTCATACTTGAGGATTAGACACACAAAGATTGAAATCAGTACATAAGAAGAAACAAAGCATCTTTGACATCAATACAAAAAGATTCAGGAAACAGAAGCTTAAATGTCATATACAGGTCATAGTAACACAAGAACATCAGAAGAAGCAGACATGCAAGCAAGGAACAAGAACCAGAGGACAATCAACTCAATCAAACACCAGATCTATCACGATTTGAGCTAAGAAACATGATTTTCATACTACACAAACATTTTTCTAGCAGTTGGGGAACCACGACGACAAAGAGGGTATTTTGGGTGAAAGAAGTATAACTGGATTAGCTTGAGCAAATATCATCGAGTCCAACAAGATTGATCAAATGTGGGGCTTTTCCCTATCGTCGACAAGAACGAGAGAGGGCGAAATGGAATGAGATGATCAATTAGTGGAACAAGGGATAATAATTTCAAGATTAAACTGTAGGATCCCACCTTTGGTTATTAGTATTAATTATGGAATACACATTTTATATTAAAATTAGTGAATATATCCACACTTCGTGCGATTATAAATTATATTATTATATCTACAAAATGATCAAATAATAAATAATGAATATAAACTTTATACGATCCCTTTCCAATGAGAAAAAAAATCCTCATAAACAACACACATTTTGAATTAATTCATATACTAACTCATACATTAGGGTTATTTAAAGCATATACTTTTGTATAATATATAGTTAATTATACATTTTCAAATGAAGCTTGTTAAAGTATTACCAGATTAAGAATAACTCAAGGTGTATTAAAGAATAATAAGGTAAATCTAAATTAAAATACATAAATTTGATCTTATAACAATTACACTACCTACATTCATTTAATTGTATATTGAGAAAATAGAATTTTATTTATTTAGATGAATTTAAACTTTTGATTAGCAAAAGTTTTCTTAGGCAATAGAATAGGGTTGATATTTGGAGAAACACCAGTAATAAGCTTTCAGAATTTCTCAATATTCGTTAAGGTCTAGAGCATATAAATTGAATAATTTTGCCCGCCTTGTTATCAAATTATCCATTTAAAATACAATTCAGAACGTAAAAAAATGAGTTTTTCTCGAGTAAATTATACGAACACAATGTACACACTTTTTCATTGGAACTAAATCTCAAACTCCTAAATTAGACACAATTAAGATTAATTTTTTCTCAATCAATTGATTCTATCTAGATGAAATATAATTTTACCGATTTATTTTTCAAAAATAAAAACTAAACCTTCAGTATGCAATGACAATGAAAGAATCAACTAATCACATCCGTTGAGACAATTCCTTCCCGTCATATTCTTTAAGAATTTATCAAATCCTCGTAACAACCCGCCAATACAAAAATAATTTAAATAAATCCTTGCAGAAAATAATAAACGAAGAATAAATCAAAGCCCAAATAATAAAAGGAGAAAATAAACTATCAAATTGAAATTAAAAAAATTAAGCCATCTAATATCGAAATGGTAAGTTAATTAGCAGGACACTTACAGTCAAAATGTGGTCGCATTGGGGCTTGATCCGAGTGATATGATATCAATGGGCACCAATCCATCAATAACTTCCACTCGGAGCCAAGCAAAAGAGCTTCAAGTCTAGCCAGCGATGTTTATGCAAAGAAGCATTGGACACCCAAGTTATGAAAGATTGCTTGGGAGAATGTTCAAGATAAACACAAAGGATTGGAAATCACAAAAAATGGTTAGAATTGCAATTGGCCATGTGAGACCCATTTGGAATTTTTGCAAAAGACCACTTTTAGGTCATAGTTGTAATAGGCAAGACAATATATAGTTGCCTTAGTTTGCTTTCATTGCTTAGTTTTGATTATTGAAGAAACCTCTTAAAGAATGATAGTTGTTTAGCTAATTATAGTGTGTTAATCCTTGGCTGATAATTTAAATTTTGTCCTTGATTATCTATATTAAATTGCTTATTTAAGGATTCAACTGAGTCTTCTTTATCGATCTTCAATTAGTATAGATGCTATAGTTGGATTAGATTGGGAGAGTTTGGTATCTAATCCAATCTATTACTATTTGTGTCATGTTTTTTATCTTAATTTCTTGCATTTTAATTCCATTTTGAATTCTTAAAATATCCTTATCAGTGAGGAAAGATGAAAACAAACTGTTAACATATAGAGGCATTTTATATTAGAATGTTCAAACCATAATAAAGGTTGAAAGTATGTATGTCCTAGAGACAATCATTATTAGGGACAAATGTACTTGAACACATTCGTATTATTAATAAGATTAATATTTATGACATTTGCAATTATTGAATTATTATTTGATTGTTTGTGATTATTCATTAATGTGCATCCCTTGATCTTACGTTGTCATTAATAGAGTGAGATATTGATGATAGAGCGTAACTCTAAAATAGCCTCGACTAATGATCATCGATAATGGGATATCGATGATATGTTATAAGTCGACATGTGGTCTGCGTCACATTCTTAGAGAATGTAGTATGTCTCACATGCTACTAGTAATGGTTACTAGTGATGGACACGTGGATACTTTTGGCAAATATTGGTATACCCTGCTGATAAACTATTTGTTATACATGTCTAAAGTGTTATCAGCGTGTGGAAGATGAATGTTCTTTGACTTGAGGTCAATACGCACCTTGTTCACAGAGTAATGTACTTTGACCATGTCCTAAGCTTAAACTCCTTATAGGATAAGATACGGCTTGTGTTGGGTGCATTATGATGTAAATTAAGGTGGTAGTTTAGCCAAGAATAGGATTCATTCCTCAATTAGATATTCGAGAGAGCACTCAACTTCTCAGTGATATTAGGTCGACCAAGTCATTGACCAATGCAAGAGACATATTTAGAATATGATCTAGTTGTCGACTAATATATATGAGATAAAGTGATCAAGCCATTTGGATAGACACATGGCAAATCCTAAGCTTGATCGAGTGTGTCGCGAATGAAAGGAATTTATCATCTCATATAAAGGTTATGTTTCCTGGATTCATGTAAACGTACTTCATATATGGAGTTCGTCGTACGGCGCAATCTAGGAGTTCCGTATGGATCTTAATTGGATTAGTGTCGATATATGAAGGTCTATAGGGTCATACTATGTCGATTGTCTCTTCGATCTAAGGGTGTATTAAGAAAATATTAATTATTCGATTTGGAATCGAGATATTTAAATTGATAATAACTATGGTATAATTTCTATTAGATGTAAATTATTTAATTAAATCAAAATTAGATTTTGGATTTAATGTGCTGAATATATATATTAAATGAAAACGGGAAACAAAATTTTACGTAAGGCGCGGCAGCCTCGGTTTTGGGCCAGGCTTGGAGCCCAACCCTAATCCGTTTTGTGACCTAAAAATCACTATATATACAACACTAATCTCTAGTTATTTATATACTAAGAATACCAATTCTAAAACTAATTCTAGACTTAGAGTCTAGGATAAAACTCTCTCAAACCTCTGCCAAGATTTTCTGGCTTTCTTGACAGAGGAATACACCCTAGCATTGTGCTTGCAGTTGAAAAGGGAATCGTGTGTCTACCATTTAGTAAAGACTCCAGATAATACAACATGTAAGTGTTCATGTTTTATGTTACAGGTTTTGATTGTCATATAACCATATCAGAAGAAATTGTTGGGGGTAAGTAAGAACAAAATTTTAAACTTCCGTTGTGCCTTACATATGTGTTTTGAACCCAAAAAAACCCTACAGTGGTATCAGAGCGCAGGCTGGTTCAATGGTTATATAACAATTGAATAATATAATAATATGGGTTAAACATAAAATTGGATTAAAACAAGGCTTCTTGAAATCCTACATATCTTGACTGAATGGTTAACCTTTTGATATCACCCTAAATTATCACCTACGCTAAATTGAGGAAGTCATTCCGTTCTAACTTGGACTAAGCCAAGTGCAGATAACCGGTTAATTGTGAACATGGTGCACGGTAAAGAACGAGTATGAATGGATGATGGTCGATATGTGCGTTATTGATAATGGTGGGTAAGGATAAAAGATCTGTGATTTGATCCCTAAATTGGATTTAGGGCTCGAACGATTTTAGAAAAATCAACACAGAAATGTTTAGTTAGGGCGTTGGCGCCGCGACGCTTGCTAAGGTTTCAAGGCAGCGCCGCGGCCCTAATGCTTCATTTTAAAATTCTAGACTTACTGATCAGTTGGCGCCATAGCTCCATGGTGGAGCGCCGCGACCCTAATGAACTATAGAAGCTGAAAGGTTTCTGCCTTGCCAGCGTCGCGGCGCTAATGCATTGTAGAAGCAAATTTTCAGTTTATGCCTCACTGGCGTCGCGGCTCTAATAATTAGTGTCGCGGCCCCATTGGTCCAAAAAAAATTCAAAATGTTTAACCCATGATTATTATTATAAAGTATATTATTTGATAAGTATACTGTTTATGTGCTAAATGTCAAATTATTTGTCATTTAAATTACTAGAATAACGTCCACAAATAACTGTCTAGGTAGGCGGCACCCAGTATGTGTTTAAACCACTTAATATCATGCTTGGGCATACGGTACCCAATAAGTTCTTAATAGACTTTGCATGATAATTAAGACGTTATATTTGATATAGCATACTAGAGTTGATCTTGGTTAAAACCCTGAATTAAAATGTTCCCTAAAATTTTAATACAAGTCTCATTTGAAATGAATGTGTCGTCCATTATAATTGATTATAGTGCAAAATCCTTTTCGGCGAGATGAGTATTTATACCATAGCATTTGCTCTAAGTCTACGAGGACTCAGACTCTTTCATAGATGCATGTTAAATGTAGAAGTGGGTGATAAACCTTCATGAGTATTTACACCACAGTGTTTGCTCTATAAGGCAGAACTCACTCAGATACATAATTGCAGTCGCATAATGTGGTTGAATTGCTAGGCTGTCTTGGTGCCATAGTGTCGGACAAGCCGAGGGACGCAGATCGATTGTTTAGAGCATTTGGTCAAACAAGAGTTACAAATTGTTTGTAATTGGTTTGGAGACCTACCAGGTTGTATTATTAAAGTTATCAGCCACAACAAACGCGGAGATAACATGAACCTGGATCTTGGCCCATTATGACCATATTTGATATGAGTTTGTATTCTTCCATGGGATCGAAGAGTATGTTAAAATAATGGGAGCTAATTAAACTAAAGGCCATGTTAATTAGTTAACGAATATGTTCAATAGAAATTATATTAGAGTTTAATTTCAAGTCTATCTATATCTTCAGTTTATACAAAATGTCGAATCAGTCACTGAAAATGTTGGTCGAGATAAACAAGCCGATCCGAAATTTAGAAAATTACCCGCAGATCGGTTAAGAAATCTGCGATTGGTGTTAAGATAAGAAATAATTGAGTATGTGTTAGACACAGTGTTCCCCACAGTCCCTGCTGAAAACTCTGCTGATTATGCCCTGTTTGACAAGGTGGCTTATCAGAAACATCTAGACGATGCTACCTTGGCACAGTGTGTAATGTTATCCTCTATGACTGTGGAGTTACAGAGGCAACATGAAAACATGGGCCCCAACGAAATGCTAGAACACTTGAAGAGTCTCTATGACTCACAATCTCAAACAATGGAGTATGAACTATTGAGGGACCTTTTCAAGTGTAAACTGAACGATGTGGGTCAAGTGTCAGCATATGTTCTGAAGATGATTGGGCTGATAGAAAGGTTGGCTTCGATTGGAACGAATCTGCCTATAAATGTCTCTGTCAACCTGATCCTGAATTCACTCTCTGGTTCATTTGAGAATTTTATTGTGAAATTCAATCTGAATGGGACCAAGGCAAGTCTTCCAGAGCTTCACAACATGTTGAAAACCTTTGAACTATCTACCTCTAAAGGTAGAGCCATGCTCATGGTGGGCTCTTCTAGCAAGTTCAAACCCAAGGGTAAGAACATGTAGAAGAAGAAGGGTAAGACAGTTGTTGCACCTACAGTTATGAAACCTAAAGGAGGAGTTCAGAAGATGGCAAAGGTAGCTTCGAATGTGTGCCTCAACTGCAAGAAGAAGGAGCACTGGAAGAAGGACTGCACAGCTCCAGGAGGAGGCAAAGCCCTAGGTGCTCCTAGCTCTACTGGACAAGGTATGTTTGTCATTAAAATAAACATGTCTATAAGTAACTCACACTGTTGGGTATTGATACCGCTTGTGGCTTACACATTTGTAATAATGTGCAGGGTCTGATTGACAGCAGAAAGGTTGGACCTTGGGAGGTAGACCTGCGCGTTGGAAATGGAGCACATGTGGATGTTGAACGCGTGGGAACTTATAGACTAGATTTACCTTCAGGATTTTGTTTAGAACAAAATAATTGTTATTTTGTTCACTCATTGACGAGGAATATTATTTATATCCCAGTGTTAGACATTGAGGGGTTTTCCTCATTTATTGCCAATGGCAGTTATGTACTGTCTTTTAATGGTTTTGTTTGTGGAAATGCTCCGCTTGTGGATGGTTTGTATGTTCTAAACTGTAGTCGTGAAATTTTCAATGTGCAAAATAAACGACCTAAGATAAGTAATCCAAGAAACTTCACCTACTTATGGCACTGTAGACTTGGTCACATCAATGAATCAAGGATAGCAAGATAAAGAAAGTTATACTACATGGAACCATTTGACTTGGAGTCCTAGGGTAACTGTGAATCTTGCTTGAGAGCCACTTTCTGGGAAAGGGGTGCGGGCTAAAGAGGTACTTGAGTTGGTTCATACTGATGTATGTGAGCCATTTTCTACTCAAGCTAAGGGAGGCTTCCCTTACTTCATCACTTTTACAAACGATTTCACAAGGTTTTGGCATGTGTATCTTATGAAACACAAGTCCGAAGCCTTTGAGAAATTAAAGGAGTACAAGTCAGAAGTAGAGAAGCAACTTGAAACAAGTATCAAGACCCTTCGATCAGATCGAGGAGGTGAATAATTAAGTAAAGAATTTCTGGATTACTTGAAGCTTCATGGAGTCCAATCATAATGGACACCTCCTGGAACGCCACAGATGAATGGTGTTGCTGAAAGGAGAAATGGAACCCTATTAGATATGGTTTGATCCATGATGAGTTTCTCAGCTCTACTAACATACACTATGCATTGCAAAGCTCAATTTATATTATGAACAGGGTTCTTTCAAAGTTAGTAGAGAAAACTCCATATGAGATATGGAATGGCAAGAAGCCAGCATTTAAACACATGCTACCCTGGGGGTGCCCTGCATATGTAAAGAAGATGCTTACTTATAAGTTGGAATCTAAAAGTGAGAATATTATTTTGTGGGGTATCCAAAGGAAACTAAGGGATACTATTTCTATCTTCTTGGAGAACATAAGGTCATTGTTTCCAGAAATGCAACTTTCCTTGAAAAAGACTATGTCTACAAGGAATAGAGCTGCAATAAGATAGAACTTGAAGAAATTCAAGAACCACAAGATAACACAGAAGTTGAACCCTTGTCAAAAGACCTAGACAAGGATTCAGTGGGAGTATTTGGTAAAGATTGGGTACTTAGAGTACGCCTTTCAGCCAGTGGCAGTGCTGTGAGAGATAGTGCAAAAATGCAAGGCTCTCATACACAACCAATGGAAGATGATACAATGGTTGTACATCATTCCATTAAGGAAATATATGAAAATGACATTCCTGAAAGCTCTCAAGGTGATGGATTGTCCAGCACACAAAGTCCTTCTCACAATCAGAATGCAACAAACACTGAAACGCAGAATAATTAACTCTGTAGGACCACTAGGACTCATCGTCCATCTGAAAGACTTAATCACCTTGTTGAAACACACAATGAGATAGATATTCTCGATGACGATGAACCTACAACCTACAACGAAGCTATGTTAGACATTGATTCACAGAGATAGTAAGAAGCCGTGATCTGAGATGGACTCGATGTACATCAATTAAGTTTGGAACTTGGTTGATTTGCCAACAAGGGTTAGACCCATAGGATGCAAATGGGTCTTCAAGAAGAAGATTGATGCATATGGCAAGGTACAGACTTATAAGGCAAAATTGGTGGCTAAAGGTTATAATCAATGGCCTGGGGTCGATTATGATGAAACCTTTTCACCGTTGCAAAAATTAAGTCCATTCAGATTTTGCTTGCAATAGCCGCATACTATGATTATGACATTTGACAAATGGATGTTAAAACTGCTTTTCTCAATGGTAACCTAATTGAGGAGGTGTATATGATACAACATGAGGGTTTTACATCCAAGACTAAGCCCAAAGAAGTATGCAAGCTACAGAAGTCCATTTATGGACTTAAGCAAGCCTCAAGGAGTTGGAATATTTGCTTTGACAAAGCAATCAAATCGTTTGACTTTATTAGAAGCAAAGAAGATCCCTGCATTTATAGTAAGTGCAAGGAAGGGAGTATTGTCTTCATTGTTATATATGTAGATGACATATTAATAATAGGAGATAATAAGACTCTCGTGCAATCAGTCAATAAATGGTTATCCAGCACCTTCATGATGAAGGACTTGGGTGAAGCCTGCTAAATTCTTGGAATTAGGATTTATAGAGATAGACCTAATAGATTGTTGGGGCTATCACAGTCCATATCCATAGACAAAGTGCTAAGATGATTTTCTATGGAAAACTCCAAGAAAGGAAGTCTTCCTATGGGTCAAGGCATCAAGTTATCAAAGAAGGATAGCCCTTCTACTATTGTAGAACTTGAACGTATGAAAAGAATCCCATATGCTTCAGCTATAGGATCTATCATGTATGCCATGACCTGTACGAGGACAGATGTGGCCTATGCACTTAGTATGACTTGCAAATTGCAGCAGAATCCTAGAAAAGAACACTGGAAAGCAGTCAAGAGTATTCTTAAGTATCTTAGATGAACTAAAGAATATTTCTTAGTCTATGGTGGACAAGAGAAGCTAGTTTGTACTGGGTACACTGATGCTAGCTTCTAGACAGATCTCGATGACTTCAAATCTCAATCTGGATATGCCTTAATTTTCAATGGCGGAGTAGTGAGTTGGAAAAGTTCCAAGAAAGCTACAACTGCTAATTCGACAACTGAAGCCGAGTACATTGCTGGATCGGAAGCTAGTAAAGAAGCTGTCGCGATATTTATTTTCCTAAAGGAACTAGGGGTTGTTCCAAGTGCCACTTGTCCAATAACGATTTATTGTGACAACACTAGTGTGATTGCTCAAGCTAAGGAACCAAGATCAACAAACAGAAACAAACATGTACCAAGGAAATACCACATACTCAGGGAGATGGTGGAAACTGAAGAAATAAGATTAGACTATGTTCCCATAGATGATAATCTAGCTGACCCATTTACTAAACCATTAATCTTAGTTAAGAATAATGGTCATTTTGAAAACATAGGTATTAGATACATCGGAGATTGGCTCTAGGCCAAGTGGGAGATTGAAATTATGTATGTCCTAGAGACAATCATTATTAGGGACAAATGTACTTGAACACATTCGTATAATTAATAAGATTAATATTTATCACATTTACAATTATTAAATTATTATTTGATTGCTTGTGATTATTCATTAATGTGCATCCCTTGAGCTTACGTTGTTATTAATAGAGTGAGCTATTGATGATAGAGCGTAACTCTAAAATAGCCTCGACTAATGATCATCGAGAATGGCATATCGATGATATATTATAAGTCGACATGTGGTCTGCGTCACACTCTTAGAGAATGTAGTATGTCTCACATGCTACTAGTAATGGTTACTAGTGATGGCCAAATGGATACTTTTGGAAAGTATTGGTATACCTTGCTGATAAACTATTTATTATACATGTCTAAAGTGTTATCAGCATGTGGGAGATGAATGTCCTTTGACTTGAGGTCAATACGCACCTTGACCCTATCATAAGCTTAAACTCCTTATAGGAAAAGATATGGCTTGTGTTGGGTGCATTATGATGTAAATTAAGGTGGTAGTTGAGCCAAAAATAGGATTCATTCCTCAATTGGATATTCGAGAGAGCACTCAACTTCTCAGTGATATTAGGTCAACCAAGTCATTGGCCAATGCAAGAGACATATTTAGAATATGATCTAGTTGTCGACTAATATAGATGAGATAAAGTGATAAAGCCATTTGGATAGACACATGGCAAATCCTAAGCTTGATCGAGTGTGTCACGAATGAAAGGAATTTATCATCTCACATAAAGGTTATGTTTGCTGGATTCACGTAAACGTACTTCATATATTGAGTTCGTCGTACGACGCAGTCTAGGAGTTCCGTACGGACCTTAATTGGATTAGTGTCGATATATGAAGGCCTATAGGGTCACACTATGTCGATTGTCTCTTCGATCTAAGGGTGTATTGAGAAAATATTAAATATTCGATTTGGAATCGAGATATTTAAATTGATAATAACCATGGTATAATTTTTATTAGATGTAAATTATTTAATTAAATAAAAATTAGATTTTGGATTTAATGTGCTGAATATATATATTAAATGAAAACGGGAAATGAAATTTTACATAAGGCGCCGACCCGGCAGTGAGCCTAGTCAAACTGACTCACTATACCTCAGTTTTGGGCCAGGCTTGGAGCCCAACCCTAATCCGTTTTGTGACCTAAAAATCACTATATATACAACACTAATCTATAGTTATTTATATACTAAGAATACCAATTCTAAAACTAATTCTAGACTTAGAGTCTAGAATAAAACTCTCTCAAGCCTTTGCCAAGATTTCCTGGCTTTCTTGACAGAGGAATACACCGTAGCATTGTGCTTGCAGTCGAAAAGGGAATCGTGTGTCCACCCTTTAGTAAGGAATCCAGATAATACAACTTGTAAGTGTTTATGTTTTATGTTACAGGTTTTGATTGTCATAAAACCATATCAGAAGAAATTGTTGGGGTAAGTAAGAACAAAATTTTAAACTTCCGTTGTGCCTTACTTATGTGTATTGAACCCAACAAAACTCTACAAAGGTAACATCTTAAAAATCCATACACGTTTTCCCTTAATAAATACAAAAACAAATGCACAGTGAACACGTCTCTTAAGCATGATTTATGCATTAATGGTGAAAACAAAAGTCTTTTGTAACTGAGGTAAGTATAATGCGATGCAATAAATAGGATAAATAATGATTAATTTTCAATTATTAAGCAAATTGAATAAAATAAAATGAAAGAAAAAAATTCAAAAAGGAGAAAAAAGATAAATACAATCCTTCATAGAGGTGCCACATCACCTTGTCTATGCCTAACTTTAATATATATATATATATATATATATATATATAGATAGATAGATAGATAGATGATGGGATAAGCTATCCCATAGAGGGTAGGATATCCCAACCCATGAGATATCATTGTCTATACGTGAAGAAAATCAATATAAGATGAACAAAGGTTATTTGAACTCTTTTGTATCTTTCTGTGTTTATCGTTATAGAGAAGGTGTGATTTATACACCTTGGTAGACTTGAGATAGGAGAGTCCTATATAAAGTCAACTACTATCTATAGACTTATACACAAAGACTACAACTACTGATGCTATCAATTACTACTATGTCTTTGCATCTTGGTACAACTACTGCTATCTTTGCACTTCTATCATCCCCTCAAGCCTGGAGGTTGATAAATCCACAACTCCAAGATTGGACTGTAAGAACCTGAACTGTGTAATATAAAGGGGGGTGTGTATTTCAATGATATTCAATAGAGGGGGTGTGAGTATGGTTGTGTAGTCCTACTCGGTACTCCCTTCCTGTTATGCTCCGTCTATATAAGTCTGATAATTCAAAGTCTATCTCCTGTATAATAATAATTTTTTTTTTTCAAATCTGGACTATGTCCAGTCACTAGTCTTTATATATTGTTCATCATCATTTACATTTCTAGTTAATGTTATGTTCCTGAGTTTACTATGCCTATTCACTTCTTCTTTTGAACTGTTCATCTCGTACTTTAGACTTTACCCAAATAATGACTGTCGTCTTTAGTCACACCCAATTTTCAGGCCAACACCGTCCTTCAGCGGACATCAACAGGCCCCATTACCAACCACCGTTGATATAGGAATTTACAGGCTAATCCATGGAAGTCATTACAGAGAATAAAGTATAACCATATACTAAGTTCATCAGATAACCATGTTTAAGCATAATAAATTTAAGATTATAACAGTAATTAAAAACTTCATGATTATAACAATATAGAAAGATTCATGATGAAAATATTAACACACTATCAAGATACTTCCCGCAATTCGCAAGATTTTTATAAATATTCAAAACATAATATACATGGTAGGAGAAAAAGCTATTTGAAAAGTAGACTTACATATCTAGAGGTACGGGGAGGTTTCCCTTTCGGGAGTCCCGAAACTGCTACCTTGCTACGGTGAAAGCAAAGTAAGAAAATAATATCTTACATATGGGGAGTTTATACAGATGGAGAGGGGAAAACTATGAAAAACATTAAAGAGGATGGTTTGGGAGTGATTTCGCTCTTTGGGTTTTTTCGATCTGTCTTCTGCATCCTCAAGTCTTGGTATTTATAGAGAGTCTTCGGACTTCAACTGCGGACTTCAAATTGTAAAGGAATCTTCAAAAGTTTCGGCCGGGTGCGCTGCGGGCCCCATCGTCGCTTTAACTTTTAGAAAAACTCTTCTTTTCATTTTGTCGTCTTCTGTTGCGGGCATCTGCTTTTTGAAAAGTTGTATATTTTTCAAAGATGCTGTCCTTTTTGTCTGCTGTTTTTTCTAAAGTGACCGTCCAGTGTCATATCTGTCTATATCTCAGTTGCCGTCCATTTTTTCTTTGGGCAACACCTGTCATTTTTTTTTGTCTGCTGCTTTAGCATCTTCATTTTCGTCCGTTGCTTTAGCATTATTGTAATTTGTCTGGTAGCCAATTCCTGTTTATTCTTCGTCTCAGGTGTCTAAGTTATGCAGAGCCACTGAGTCGAAGCTCATCCCTGAATCATCGTCGGCATTAGGATCCTGAGCATCCTGAGCGTAGTTTGATTCTAGGAATTCGTTATCTGAACTGGTTTCTGAGACATGGTCTATATTGTCTAAATTCTGATTATTATCTGCCGGCTGAGACACTGCTGCTGGTGTAGCGATTGGGATTTCATGTTTATCCTCTTGTTGAACCTCAGTCTGTTCTTTAAAAATGTTTTCTAATGTCTCTCTTATAATTTGTTCTATATTTTTGGTCTGTTGTTTTTTTGTCTGTCTGCTCCTTGCTTTGGATGATGATCCAGTTAATGTTTGCGGGAGCTTTCTTCTAGTCTTTGAGGAACTTGGTTCCTCTTCACTTTTTGGCAAAGTGACAGCCATAAACGGATTTGGTAAGTCTTTACCGGCAACCGTTTGCATCGGACTAGTTGTACATATACCTGGTACAATAGGTTTCTTAGCATTCAGAAGGGAATGCACACCTATCTCATCCATTTTTGAAGGAGATGGAGAACTCTGTGTCTGTTGTCTGATAGAGCTGAGTTTTAGCTCTAGTTCTGTGACTTTTTCTAGGAGATGAATGTTTTGTTTCTGAAGTTCTTCTTTGGTCTGGTTTAATCTTTTGAAGGCTTCGGTCATTGTACTATAATGATCGCAAAAGATAATTTTGTCTGTGTCTTTCTGTATATTGTATTGGGGAGTCTGGTTCTGGCTATGTTTCAAAGCTGGAGATAAAAAGAAGTTAGGCCCAAGGGTTCCCCGGGTATAATCTAAAGCTTCTATAAAGACATTAAATCCTTTGAATAAAGGGGTTTTAAAATCTTTTATGGAGTCTACTACTTCTAGCCAAGTCTGAAAGATACCATTTGTTTTTCCATGGACAACGACATAAAACTTGAATTTTTTGTTCAAATTCTTTTCGTTGAAGTAAAAACAAGTGCTATTTAAAGTTGCCACAAAATGGTTGTTGTCTTTTTTGTTGTGCGCCATCCACAGGTTGTCGATTAGGCACCTTTGTTCTCTGTCTATTACATAATCTGGCAAAACTTTAAATGTAAGGTTAGACGGTGGAAAACAAACTAAGTTATTCTTACCAAAGTACAATCTTTCTAACGCTGGAGTGTCTATGGTAGCAGTGGGTCTGAAATTAAGATTTCCCAACATAGCTTGTCTATAGCTGTCTACGGGTTTGACCGGCCTTTCCCTTTGTCTTTTGGCGTCTGTCTTGAAGAACTCATGCTGCTAAAAACAACAACAAACTTGGTTAATTTGAAGTAATTTTTAATCTGCTGAGTTGGTCTGCTAAGCTATTATCTTTTCCCTTGATATGTTCAAATACTAAGTTGTATATTGATACCGTATCTAGGAAATTTAACCATCTACGTCTACTGCTATTTTTATCGTTAATTTTCTGGTGAAACTTAACTATTGCTTCACAGTCTGTTCGGATTAATGTTTCTGGTTTGTTCAAGATATATAATCTAAAGGCGTTTAATCCGTAGATTACCGCTAATATTTCTGCGTCTATACTACTCATATTACCTTTTTCTTTGTACTTTCCGCTTTGGTAAGCGCAGATTTTTTCTGAAGTCTTGCTCCTGTACTTATTAGTTCTAGCTTTTAGGACCGCTCCCCAACCTTCAAAACTACCGTCTGTTTCTATAATCAAATAGTCTGATTCTAAAGGCATATTAAGATCAGGGATATTTTGGATATGTTGTTTAAGCAGTTTTACTATTTTTATGTCTTCTGCATTAAACTTCTTTTGTCCAGTAGATCCAGTCTTTGAATAAAGAGGTCCTGCTACTTTTCCTAAGTCTTTTATGAAAGTTCTAGCATAATTTAAGATACCCAAAATTTTTTGCAAATCCTTGGTATTATCTAATCTATCGGGCATTTCTAGAGCCTTTTTTGCTATGTGAGGCTGTAGTTTAATCTTTCCTTCTCCGATAGTAACTCCTAAAAAGTTTATGTAAGTCTTGCATAATTCCATTTTCTTCTTACTAATTATTATACCATTACTAACAAAAAGTCTAAAAACTGTTTGTAGATGCCCTAGGTGTTCTGCCATATTACTACTGAACACTAGAATATCATCCACATATACTATAGTAAATCTCTTATAATCTTCGAATATCTCATCCATTTTCTTTTGAAAAATGGGTGGAGCTGTCTTCAGGCCGAATGGCATTACTAACCATTCAAAATGTCCTTCAGGACAAGTGAATGTTGTCCATTCTATACTTGCTGGATGCATCTTAACCTGCCAATAGCCTGATTTACAATCGAATTTACTAAAGATAGTTTTACCTTGTATTCGATTGATCAGTTCTGACTTGTCTGGCAACTTATACCCGTTGCTTCTTGTATTATCATTTAATCTTTTATAGTTTATCACCATTCTTGATTTTCCTCGGACTATTTCTGAATGGTTTCGAACTATAAATGCTGCTGACCTGTGTTTAGAAGTCGAGCGTCTTATAATTTCTAGATTCATTAATTCTTTAATTTGTAATTTAAAGTCTTCTAAATCCTGGTTTGTTGCTTCTATTGAAGCAGTTCTTAAAATATATTCTGGGTTTATTATATCTAATTCGCACAGGATTTTATTATTATTCCAATGTCTGAGAGGCTTTTCTCCTATGATTTCTAATTCGTCTAGAATCTTTACTACATTATCTAAATCCTTTTTATCTTTTATGATACCTATTTTCTCTATCCCAGTTTTAAAATTATAAAACTCTGTTTCTAAGTCTATTAATGTATAGTTCTTTTCTAATAAATCTTCTTCTTCTAGAAAATCTTCGAGTAATAAATTCTTATTTGAGTTCAGACTGCAATACTTTTCTCCATTACTGCAGTCGGTACAACAACTAGTGTTTTTATTATTCAGATTTATAGAAGATATTTGTATAATCTTAGTGTCTATCTTCTGAGTTTGTACTGGAGTATAAGTACTATTTCTCTGTAATATTACTCCATCTCTGGTGATAGTGCAACTTCCATTGTTAGTTAACAAGAAGTCTAATCCTATCACAAAATATGTATTAATATTTAGATCTCTGATTAATATCTTATCTAGCTTATAGCTCGGGTTATTTGAGCAGGTGTTCATAAAACTAATAGTAGCTTCTTGCAGGTAATGTCTATAGAAGTTGTGAGTGTCATCCATCTGCACAGCTGAAGATGTCTTATCCAGTGTTTTCACCAGATGACTCGGAACTATTTTCTTATTTAATATACTTCTAGTGCACCCTGTATCTACTAGAGCGAGGGTTGTAATCTCGTAATCTTTAATTCTAATTTTTGTCATTAGTCTTATTGCGCTAAACTTTTTGTCTTCATTACATATTAAAGTCTTGTCTTCCGAATTCATTAATTCGGAGGCTACTTCTGTATCTAACTGATCATCTTCTTCAGATCAGAATCGTTTCTTGACTATTGGTCGTTTACCTTTTTCTAGCCGAGCTAATCTCGATTTCTAAATTATTTACTCTTGTTTGTAGAGTAATTATTCTTACTTTGGTATTGTTCTATCTATGGATACTTCTTCTTGGATCCTATTTAGTTCTTTTGGTTGTCCAATTATAATGTTTAATTCTCTTTGAAGGCAAGTTATACATCCTTCCATGTAACATTTTTTGCATTTGGCCCTTTTACTTCTACTCGGGAACCATCTGCAAATGCAACATGTCTTGTCTTTGTCTAGACCTTTATTTCTTTCAAATATGTGGTCACAGTCTGTAGAGGTGTTTACTATTGAAATCTTCGGTTATGTCTAACTTATCTATTCCCATTTCATTAATGAATTCGTCTGCTTCTGAGTCTGAAGAATCTATTCTGTTATTTTCTCCTGTATCTATGCTTACTATAGAATATATGCTTTCTACGTGTCGACATATATTCGTCTACGTTTATTAGAGTTTCCTGAAAATCTTCTATCAACTGCGCATTCTTCGAGTTGTTATTAATTCTTTTAGGGCAAGTATTTGCTAAATGTTCTATGCTACCGCAAGTAAAACATTCTAAACTATTCTTATAAGTTCTATCATTTCTATATTTTCTTATATGTTTATTTTTGTCTAAATATGGTTTCTTTGCTGTAGATTTTCTAAGATAGTATCTTTTCTTATTGTATCTATCGTAGTTCTGGTAACCATATTTTTTCTTCTTTTTATAACTTTTTCTTTTCTGAGGGTCTTTGTCATAGCTCTGAGTAGTGTATATCACACTTTTTTGCAGAAGCTCAACTCATTCTGTTTGAGTTGTTTCTGTATTTGCAAGTGTGTACATTTCTCTTGGAGTATCTCCATGACATGCTGGATTCTATGTCCTATAGACCATCTAGCGTTAGGATTTTGTATTATTCCGTCACGCTTGTTCCATCTTTCTTCTATTTCTCGTCCTAAAGCTCCTGGTAACTTATTAAAGAGCTTCTTTCCTAGTTCTTGATCAAACGAATTACCGCTGATCATGCAATAATAAAAGAAGTCATTTAAGAATTTCTTTATATATATCCAATTACTAATACTTAACTGTTCTAGTTTTATTAAAGCATTTCTTTGTAATACTATTAATCCACTGTTTGGGTCTTCACCTGTGATTAGGGTATATATTTTATTGGTGAAGTTATACGGGTTTGATCCCATAGCTACCAACTGGTGGAATTCTTCTGGGAAATTTATCTTGTAGGCTTCCCATAATGCCTTTGTCGATTCTCCTAAAAATGTCTCTAAATATTTATACATTGATTCTGCGTCTGATTCCTGATAATTTTGTATATAGTCTGCTACCACTATTCCCTTCCATAAATCTATTACGGAATTCCATCTTTGGGGATCATGGGCAGCTATATTCAGGATTTTTCCTTTGTTTCCTCCTTCCTGGAGGGTTATAGGTTCTTCCAACGGCATTCTTCTGCCTGATGGTTTAACATTGTCTACAGGTTCTCCTGCAGTTCTAAACACTCTTCGTCTTGGTACATTACCTGTACTGGTATCTACCGTAATATTTTCTCCAGTAGTTCTCTGGAATGGACTAGAACTAGAAGCGCTAGTTTCCATTAATTCTTTGTGACTAATTTCTGAAGTAGTGTCTGAATCTAATTCGTTATTTACCGAGAATTCTTTCCAAATTTCTTCAAACATTTCTGTTTTTTGTTTAGAAAGATACTCTTCCCTATATCCTGAATTGTCAGACCTTCTATCACATAATTTAAAATGTTCTATAGTTATATTTAATTCCATATTATCCATTTTGCATCCTTTGCATCTGAATAACATTTTTGGCTTCTGCTTCTTTAGATCTTTTGCTTTTTCTATAGCGATGTCTACCTCATAACCTTCCTGGATAATTTCTATATTCATGAGGTTTAAGTCTGTTTCTTCTATAGTGCTTTCTTCCTCACATTCTTTGTGTGGGGTGTAATTATAGTCTGTAAACCTTATAGATGTATGCCCTCGCTGGTTAGTATATTCTAGGTGAGATGTGGGTTGTAACATCTTTTTCTTATTATCAAAATATTCTAGTTTCCATTCTAAACCTGCGTATTCTTCAGGTTCGATCTTTGTAGGTTTTATTAGGTTAATACCTTTGTTACTCATTAATTCTACTACTTCATTTATTTTTATTTTAAACTTTGTATTACTACTGTTAGTCATTTTCCCTAAGAACCCTAAACATAACAACAAATTATTCCCGCTATGCATTTCTTCATAGCCTTTGGTCTGTATTCCTATTTTTATGTTCTCTCCAAATTCTTTTAGGTTCATTAGAAAGTCTGGGCTTATGTAAAAAAATCCTCCATTGTCTGTCATGTCTATTTCTGTCATACCTATGATGGATTTTTTCATGTCTGTCCATCTGTCATCATAGATAACTAGCAGAACCTTGCTACCTAGATTTTTCCTAGTTAATCCTTTTATACCTATTACCATTAGTCCCATATGCATGAGGCTTCTGGTGTTTCTTTTAATTTGTTTAAACGATTCTTCGCTAATTAGTCTTATCGTCTTAGCTGAATTTCCTAATACGGACAACTGCTCTTCTCTATAATGTCTATATAGTTGAGTTGTTGATGCGAATCTTCCTGCATTGTATAACGTTCTAGGATTTAGTAAATTCAATTGATTCTGTTGAAATATACTTATGTCTCGATCTACGTTTATTACTTCGCTAAGTTGTCTATTGTTTTCTTCTGGAGTTCTTCGGTTTAACATTCTCGATATTAAACTATTTCCTATCCTATCGTCTGAGAAACTTGGTCTGGAGCTTTCTCCTTCTGTTCTCGATCTACCTGTAAGAAAGTCCATTTCTGGGTTTTTCTTACTACTCTTTCTTTTTCTTTTTGTGGAGTTATTTCCACTCTTTTTAACAGATCTATTAGTTCGTCTACTTGTTTATCTTTGGAAGTTCCTGTATTTCTGTCTAAATGATTTATCTTATCGTTTAGAAGTTCTACTTTTCTAGTCAAGTATTCTACTTTCTTAGTAAGTTTGAGTACTAACGCGGTTAAGACTATATTCTGTTGTACTACTATTTGGTCCGATTTTGCAGTCGGTATATAATCTTTATAGTCTGGTGGTAGAGGTATAGATTTTTCTATTACTTTATATATATATATATATATATATATATCAGAACATATGCCATAAAGTCTAAATATCATAACATATGCCAACAATGCCATACATGACATTTGTAGACAAGACATATGTCTACAAGCCTCTAAGAGTAGCATCCTCATAATAAAGTCGAGACAAGGCCCCGCAATACCCATAATATGTACATAATAGCATACCAAAACTCAAATGACATCTCCAAAACAAAAAGAGAGCACCAGTCACAGTTGAGCTGAGAACCTACTAAGAAGGCTTATCAAATCATCTACCTAAACCTACGGGCATCAAATGCAGCATCACTCGACAAAAGGGACGCCTGTACTGAATATGAATGGCATAAGTAAGACATCATGTAAAGAGTCAAGAAGGATCAACCTATAACTCGAGACTTACCACTGTGGGCCATGATATGCAATATACAATATATACACACATATAACGCCATAGGCCTCTGTGGGCGTCATGATCCTCGGTATACATATATATATATATATATATATATATATATATATATATATATATATATATATATATATATATATATAAGAGACACTCTTTGGGGATAATCGGTATCATCATCATAATAACCAACGATCAGTGGTGGCAATACATATATATATATATATAGTGCACACTATGTGTCATACCCGCTGATTATAGCTCGGGGTGTAAAGTCATCATATACATATATATATTTATACATGCATGAGAGACATGGGATACATTCTGAAATTTGTCAGAGTGACGTAAGGTCATTACACCTCTGACTATAATTATGAAGCTAACATGTAACACCTAGAAAGTTTTAGACTAATATTTGTATTTTCAATTGACCATATCTTTATTGTAAGGATATATTTTACCTCGTACTTCCTAAACTAGAATTTGACAATATTTGAAAATTGCTTATTTTATATTGCGGTTATATTTAGAAGGAGGTGTCATGGTTTTATAATATAGAACACCCTTATTATCATTTTTATTAACTTAGTATGAAATAGAACAGATAATAAGTGTTTTGGGCCATCCCGCTTTTTCATATCTATACAAGTGTTATGTATTACTTTTGGAACTCACCTTTTTCACAAGCACCTCTCATTTTCATTCCTTCATACAAAAGAAAACCCAATCATTTCTCCTTCTTATCATCTAAAATACTACATGAAAACCATCAGATTATTTTCACTAAACCAACCAACCAAACTAGGTCTTGGTGAAGCTCAAGTTACTTCTCTATTTTGTGGTAGGTTGCTAAACCCGTTTTTGCACTATACAACTTATAATATGCTCTGGAACTATAACTCATAGATATAGAACTTTGATGCTTATGATAAAACCTATTTTTTCTTGTATTTACCCGAAAAAGGTTGATGACGTACAGGGCCGGTGCTGCCCAGATTTCTGTTTTACAAACTTTCCATGTACCACTGTTAGTATTATGAGCATATTAGAAAAACTGATATTAGGGTGGTTCAAGCCTCTATGGAAACCTAATACATATATCTACAACTTTCATGAAGACCACAAAGTCTAGTTTTTCCATTTACCTCTTCAAAACGGAGTCACAATACAAGACGGTTGTGATGTCCAGAATTTAAGTTTTGAAAATTTAGGGTGATTTTCACCAGTTAGGTTCCACTAGGATGCCTATTATGTTTAGTTTGAACATTCAGATTCAGTAAACTTAAATATGTATTTTTTTGTGTGTTTAAGGTATATATATATACTCTTGTACAAGCTAAGAGGAATTGTTTGAGGAAATTGCAATTTTGTTTCGTCTATGGCGTAGACGATTTGAACTCCTCAAGTTATGGTAGAACTTGATGTGTGGCAAACCCTAAGGTTTGTGTATAAACTTGAACTTGTACTCTCTTTACTTCCTGGAGTTTTTTAAATAACTTGAACTTTTGTTTTCTTTCTCTTAACTTTATATAGTTGTATTGGTATTATCTCAATATTATAAGATATTTGTTAACACGCCCATTTGTATGAATTGCTTGATCATTTTTCATTCTTGTTGGGAATTTTTCCATTTTGTGGCAGTAATTGTCACCTTTATTTACATGCCTCTTAATTCGGATCGTTTTCCATCTTGACTTTGGATTTGTGGTTTGTCTTAATCATGGAACTTTTCCGTGTTAAGTATGAACTAAAAAGATATTTTTAATATGGTTCTTGATTATTGGATTTTGATCCTACTTAATTTGTGTCTTTGGTCCATCTTGATATTTGATTATGATTGGTGTGATGGCAAGACGTACATATTAAACAAAATTCATTTTTTTACCATCTCTCTTGAATTATTTTATGAGCTTTCTTGACACATGATCCTTTGAATATTGACATTGATATTTGGGAACACTTCAAGGTTTGCTATTTGATATTTTGGTATATTTGTTTAATTGATTTATGTTATGTTTTATTTGACCTACCTATGACTTAGAAGGATATTGGACAATCTAATGGCTCCAATCCCAAATATTATACGCCACTAAGCTTTATGTTTAGCGATAGTTGTTTTCTATCATAGGTAATGTATGAGAAGAGATTTGAAGAAGGCCATTTGGAGTAGACTTTTTGGGAGCTTTTGTGGAGATCACATTTGCATATGCATCTAGGTTTTGTATTGTTTTGGGACTTGTACATGATCCATATGTCACACTTATATATAAAATTTTGGAGGCTTGTTGGATCGCAAGATCATAAGCTTGTAACGTGAATTTGGTGAATTGTTTTGTTGTTTTAGGGTGTGTTAATAACCCACATCTTGTAATATGCCAAATTTACATTTTGTATTTTAAATATGTAGAAAGGAGGAGACTAGTTTTCCTTTTTATACTCACAAGTTTAAATTCATGTACAATATGAACCTGCAGTGATGTTGAACGGAAAAAATAATTTTGTTAGGAAGTTATTTTAATGTGTTGATTATTCAAGAAGGGTGGTATCACATTAAATTGATACTTTGATATTGTTTTTCATTAAAGGAATTTTATGATGTGTATTTTCGAAAAAAATATTGCACTTTGAAACCTTTCTCACATGGGCCTATTTTCGCTATTAAATTATTATAAATGTCTCTTTAAATTAATCTCTTCTAAATGTTGTAAGTATTAAATTAGATTTTGTTTCATAAGTAGCATTCCCCCAGAGTGGTTTCTACAAATTTTGATATCAGAGCTTTAGGTTTGTGGTTCTAGGACTATTGTTGTGACTTGTTAGTATATTTATTTTTTTTAACATGCTTCATTTTGTGTATTGTGCATATTCATCATGTACATGTCCCTAATGCAATATGATATTCCCTTATGTAGGATTTTGGTTATGGTCTCTTCTTCTAATTTATGTAAGCTACTCGTGAGAGTTCAGATAACTCTAATGTCCAACCTCACTTACATGAAGGGGTTGGAGAACATTTTTTATCTTAATTTTCCTTGCACTAGTAGATCTGAAGTGGAAAATAATCAGGGTGAAAGGTTTGGGACACCCTCACATGAGTAATAGTACTCCTATTACAAACCCTCACTTTCAATAGATGATTGATTTATTTCATCACATGGCTAGAACAATGTCCAATCTTAATGAAATGAACTTCGAGAAAATGAGAAAAGTGGGTGGGGTTGAGTTTGAAAGAACTGTTGATCCTATTGATGCTAAACAATGGCTTGAGCGTGTGGATATATCATTTAAGCAATTGGAGTGTTCAAAATATGCCAAATTTAGGTATGTTATCTTACTGTTACAAAGGGATGCTTATGACTGGTGGGTAAGTGTACCGAATGCTATGGCAAACCCTTCTTTTCTTACTTAGGATGATTTCGTCAAAGGATTTCGCATGAAGTATGTCCCACCTGCTTATCGTGATGCAAAGGAAAAGAAATTTCTCAATTTAAAGAAAAGGGGTATGTCTATTGCTGAATATCAATAAACGTTTCTCAGGTTTTCTCGTTATGCTGGGGTATTATGGATGATGAAAAAGATATAAGTGCAGGAAATTCAAAGACGGTTTGAATTATTATATCTGAATGTTTGTGGCGCTCCTGCAACATGAAATATTTTCCAAACTACTTACAACTGCTCTTACTCGAGAAAGAATTGACAAGGAACAAGCTAGTAGAAATGAAAACAGGTTAAGAAAGGCTAATTTAGATTATGGTGGTCAATCCAAAAGGGGATGTTTGACGATTCCAATGATGGTAGTGTTCACAGGTCAGCTCAACATAAGAAAAATGGATCAATTTTTTCTACTGTTAGCACCCCACATAATGGCCAAGGCAAGACTAGTAAACCCACTTGTGCATAATGTGGAAATAATCACTATGGTACTTGCAGGTGAGCTTATGGTACATGTTTTAATTGTGGGAGATTTGATCACAAAGTGAATGATTTTCCTAATCCTAACCCTATTTTTTCACCACATACCAAAGGCTTAGTTTAGAAAGCTAACATTAATCCTTTTCAAGGGAATAATGGTGCAAGATCTAAAAACACAAAAGCAACAAGTATAGGTGGAATTAATCAAGATAATCGGTCAAGGGCTATTGCATAAGCTTATGTTATGAGATAGAGGGATGACCAAGATTGGTCAGACGTGTTTGTTGGTAACTTTTACTTATTTGGCTTATGTATTTTTACACTATCTGATCATGGTTCTACACATTTTTATGTTTGCTCATCACTTGTTTTCCTGAAAATGTGAAATCTGTGAGACTTTACTGTGGTGTGCTTGTCGAAAGTAGCCTTCCCTGCTGATTTGATTGAAATTCCTTCCCAAGACTATGAAGTCATTATTGCTATGGATTGGATTCATAAATACCATGCAGTAGTTGATTGTAGGTCAAAGCGTGTGACTTTTAAAGATCCTACATATTCACACATCATTATTCAAGGTGAAAGAGCATTAACATCTAATATAATTTCTGTTATTGTGGCAAGAAAGATGATTAGTCAAGAATGTGAGGCTTATTTTGTGCACATAGTTGATACACACATAGAAAGTCTAAGCCTTAAGAATATACCAGTTGTACATGAATTTCTTGATGTTTTCCCTGAAATCTTCCTGGGTTGCCCCTGGAAAGGGAAGTTGAATTTCTTATAGAGGTTATTCCTAGAACTACTCCTATTTCTATCTCTCGTTACCAAATAGCTCTAGTAGAATTGAAGGAGTTGAATATTCAATTGCAAGAACTTCTGGAGAAAGGTTTTATTCGCCCAAGTGTTTCTCCTTGGGGAGCTCCTATTTTGTTTGTGAAAAAGAAAGATGACACGCTTAGGCTTTGTATTGATTACCATCAATCTAATAAGGTAACAATTAAGAACATATATCCATTGCCTAGGATCGATGATTTATTTGACCAGGTAAAGGATGTTAGGTTGTTCTCAAAAAATTGACTTGAGGTCTGGGTACTACCAAGTGCGGATAAGTGAACAAGATGTTCCTAAAACTACTTTTGGTGATGTCATTTGGGTTGATGAATGCTCCTGCGATGTTCATGTATCTAATGAATCATGTATTCAAGCCTTATCTTGATCAATTTATGGTGGTATCTATTGATGATATTTTAATATATTCCAAGAATAGCGAAGGTCATGATCAACACCTTCCGGATTGTTCTGCAAATATTGAAAGAGAATGAGCCTTATGCCAATCTTTGAAAATGTGAATTTTGGCATAGCAAAGTGGATTTTCTGGGACATGTTGTGTCTACTAATGGTGTGAAGGTGCATATTAGTAAAATTCAAGCTATTGTTGAATGGAAACCACCTAAAACTCCTACTGAAATAAGAAGTTTCTTGGGATTAGTGGGATACTATAGAAGGTTTGTCAACGATAAACTTAATCTGAATTATAGAGCTACCACACAATCAAATCCGAACGAACAAAATGTTGAATTGAATCGTACCAAGTCTCTACTGGGGGGTTATTACTCATTTTTGTACTTGTTGTTATATTTTCTAATTATTTCTTCAATTAAAAAAATGAAAGAAAATAAATAAGATTCTCTTAGCTCATTCGGAAGGATCTCATAATTTAATTATCCATGATTGTTTATGTCTCTAGCATGACTACTTGATGAAATGGCTTCTCCATTATAGCTTCTTCTTTGACTAAACTTTTGGGTAAGGACATCAAGTTCGTGTGGGATGAAAAATGCCAAGAATGTTTTGAAACGCTCAAATCCTTGTTAACACAAGCTCTTATATTGTAATGACCCGTCTGGTTATTTTTAGCTAAAAGATCTTATTTTCTTGTTTGACCCTTCCCATAGACTCTATGTGGGGTTTGTATTACACGGGAATGGGTGGCACAGATCATGAGGTCCATTTATATGAGTTTCAGATAAAAAATCCGAAGCCTAGAAACTTAGAGTTGGTTAGTTTGATTCAAAGTTGAATTTTGTCTAGATGGGTTCATTTTCAAGTTATGTCTCTACCGATAGCTTCGGAGGGTCATTTATGACTTAGTCGAGTCATTGGTTTTCTTCTCGAGGAAATCAGATGTGTTTTGCTGATTTATTTGTAAAGTTTGGTTATTTGGTTTTCTCGGATGATTCTTTAGAAACGTATATCTTATTTCGGTTAAATATGAAATTTGAGGGTACGAGCGAGTTCGTAACACTGTTTACCATAGATGAGCATATATGGTTTGTGTCTGTGGGGTCTCAGGAGTCTTTCGGGTGGTGGATGGATGTTTGGACTGTTTTCCCTATTCTAGTGTCTGGTGTCCGCTCCAGCAGAACCTTTTTCTGCTCCGGTGTGTCCGATTCGGTGGGAGGCTAGCTCGCCAAAGCGAGGGATTGGGAATTATGGATTTCTGCCTTGCCAGAGGGTATGTCCGTAGGGGCGAGTCTACTTCTGTGGATTCGAGCTCGTCGTGGAACTAAGGCGAGGTGTCAAGTGACACCGCCTCAGCGGGTGTTTTATCTGTTATAGTGGGTCCGCTCCATCGTAGTAGATTCTATTGGGGCAGAAGCACTATTCAAGTGTCCTATGTATTCTTTAGGTTAGAATTTCTTTTCTCCAAATAATAAACCTCGAAACACCAGAGCCGCCACTTAGTATTTTCAGAACCCTATGAGCAATTTCATCCTTGAGGTAATAGATTCTTCTCTTTTATGGCTTATGTTTATGATTCTAAGTTCATTAATGGTGATGTGGTGTGATATTAGATTGGGGAAAAATGATTGCAAGTTTCTACGAGAATAAGAGAGTTGTGTTATTGATTTTAATGGAGGTTTATGAATCAAATTGTGTTAATATCATGAATTCATATTGGATTATGTTAGATTATGATGTTGTAAGCCTTAATTTGGTTGTAGAAACCTATTTTCAAATGGGGTGAATTTCTAGGGTTGTAAATTGGGGCTTTTTGATTAATGTTCAATTGTGGATAGTTTTTCAATTAACTTAGGGATATAACTACCTAGTATGTATTAATGGTTTTTGAGTATTAAAGTTTGAGTCTTGGTGAAGTGGGCCCGGGGTCGATATTTTTGGTCTTGCTTTGTTAAATGTTATGTCATTATTTTGTGTAAGTCTTATATATTAACGAGTACTACATGCGTTAATAGACTTTAATTATCACGAGGCGCAAAGGAAAGGCAATGCTATGACTGGGGCTTGATTGTGGCACACTTGTTTGGTACAGAGGTAGGCTACGGTTTATTTTTTGAGACTTCAATATAAGTGCATAATTAGTTATAAATATTGAATGGTATTGGGCGTGTTTGGGGGTCCCGCTCAAACGGTTATGATGAATGTTTGAGTGGGTACCCATGTTGAACTGTGATGATGGGGTTTGGGGAATCAGCCTCGTGCTGTTAAAGACTGCTGATTATGTTGACTTGTCACCATAGTTGATTGATATGTTTACTCATCACATATGCTTTCGATATGATATCCTAAATTGTACTTGGATTTGTATATGTGTATTGAATTCTTCAAATCATGTGATATTTCATCTCTTATTTGATTGCATCTCATTGTATTATGATATCTTTCCTTATATTGTCATTTGCATTCATACACGCATGGCTCTGTGATAGTGATATGATTATGTTGTGGGTCCGAGGAACCAAAAAAGGTAAGAACACAGTTGAGATTATGACAACATAGAGATGATATTGATACACGGGTATCGGAGTTGCACGCCTTCAACAGATATTATTACAGCCAAGCGTTCGGCTCCGTGAATTGATGAGTTATTCCGGAGCGGAGGGATATATAGACTCATGGGTCCCCTATGGGTGTAAGGATCATAATAAAATGTTGGCGTACTGTATATCGGGATGAGACAAGTACCTGGAATATTCATTACATTCATATATACATGCCATTTTATTAATTTCTTATGATTGGACTTATATTGAAGTGATTGTTGATGACATGACTAAAATCTAGACATGAAACGTTTATACTTGCTTCTTGATACTTGAGTTATTGTAGAACTTTAGGAACTGGTTAACGTAAGTAAATATGGACTATTATTGAAATAAGGCAACATGTCAACATTGTGAATCATTATGTGGACTATGTGACCTTACGTCTACTATTTAACTAATTAGAATAGGATTTCTTGGTGTCAACTTGGTATTTATCTCTGATTATGTACCTTCCGTCGTTGTCGGCCTATGATGTCTATGGGGGTACGTTGCGTACTAATACTACACTTGCTGGATCTTTCCTTGATGGAGATACATACCCGACTACCAGCTCGAGACCATATGGCTGAGTTCGAGTAGTTGATCCTCAATATTCTGGGTGAAGATGCTATCTCCGGCATACCCTTGTATGCTTCATCTCTATCACAATATTTATTTGCATTTGAGAGACATTTTTAGATTATGTATTGGTTTTTGGCGTGCGTGCCCATTTTCCCACACTTGTATCAGATTGTCTAGTGCTCTTGTACCCACATAATAGATTACTTGGGGGTTGTTTTGGATGTGCTAGACTTATCTTTTCTTCCGCATTATATTATGAGACAACTTATGTAGTATTTGTATTTCTTTCGCTTTTACTTATGTCATATCATGATAACAATTGGGGAGTGGTTCGCCTACGATGTAGGATTATGTAAGTTCCACCACAACTCTGGAAAGGGGGTCGTGACAAAGTTGGTATCAGAGCCCTAGGTTAAATGATCTTAAGTACAAAAGCAATATCTAGTAAAGTCTCGCGGATCAGTGCGGAGACTTCGTGCTTATCTTCGGGAGTTATCTGTGGGACATTTAGGAAATTTCACTTTCTTTATTCTTTTTGTGCTAAGTTTAATATAATTGGTAACTGACCTTTGTTTCTATTCTATCACAGATGGTGAGGATTCGTGCCGACGCGGTGAGAGAGGAGGTGCAGGCACTGGCACCGGCACCGGCCATGCGTGGTCGTGGTAGAGCATGCGCTTGGGGCCGGGGTACAGCTAGAGCAGTAGCACTAGTTTGGGATGGAGCACAGAGAGTCGGTCAGGATCGTGCTAGATCAGAGTCCCCAAAGCCTTTTATTGAGCCTTAAGATGATATGCTAGAGGAGGAGATAGGGTCAACCCAGGATCAACCTGGATTTATTGCTACTCCGGTTGTACAGGACACCCTGGTCAGGTTATTGAGTGTTCTCGATGGTTTTTCTCTGATAGACGCACATCCTACTACTCCAGGTGGTTCTCAAACCCGTGTAAAAGAGGGGAAGACTCAGACCTCTGAGTTTTGTACACCTAGTATTTAGCCAGCGGTGATGTTAGCTCCTCGTATAGATGAGGTTTATGCTCAGAGTTTGGTCCCCGACCTATTGGAGGGACAACAATGACCATTGATGAGCAGAAGATTTCGGAGCACTTTTTAATATGAAGCCTCCGGTGTTTTATGGTCATCCTGAGGAGGATGCGTATAAGTTCATCGTGAGCAGCCATGAAATGTTGCATACTCTTGGTATGGTTGACACTCATAGAGTTAGTTTTGTGGCCCTTCAACTTTTGGGGAACGCAAAGTTGTGGTGGAGGGCGTATGTTGATTGTTTGCCCGCGGGGATGCCTCTATTGATGTCACACCATAACTTTGGGGGATATGGCCAGCACACGGTGCCCTAAGGTCCGAGCGTATCAATCCTGATACATGTGACCTGCTCAACAACATATAGGCCTACAATGCTTCTAATAAATGACCATATGTACCAAGACACAACCACCTACACACAGAAAAGGCCCAACCTATACAAATATATATTCAACAAAGCTAGCAAGGCCGATATAAATGCAACAAGTCTACTAAAGAGGCTGACAAGGCCACATAAGAACATAATACATAACACGACACAAGCCTCTAAAGAGTAAATCGACAACATCTAGTCGGGATAGGGCCCCTCCATACCCAACTATACATATATATATAACACAATCATATCTACCAACTCACTAGACAGCTCCAGAAGAATGGAGCATGCCAATATTCAGCTGAGTTGAGTCACCTATTGTGAGGAGTCATTAGCATCTCTATCTGTACCTACGGGCATGAAATGCAATGTCCTCGGAAAAGGACATCAGTACGAAAGATGTACAGATTATGTAATGTTGATACTGTAAATAAGTACAACATTGTAGATAAAGCATAAGTGAAATTTTAACTGAATGTATAACTGTAAGATAGAGTAATGGAAACATAACATGTACAATGAGTGCCTCTGGGCCAGAGTATTCAAAATGAAATATAACGGTGTATATAACGACATACGCCTCTGTAGGTAGTATTATTAATATCATATCTGTATAAATTGTACGAGTAGAGCCATGGGCCAATAGGGGCAATATCATTAATCACATATTTGTATAATTGTGTATATAATGCCATAGGCCTCTGAGCGAAATATAGATATATAATGCATGCATATGATGACCTTTTTAAGGATTACCAAATACTCTTTGAACTCGTCGGAGTGACGTAAGGTCGTTACACCTCTGACTCCCTTATAAGGGTTAACACATCACATGTTACTCTTTCAAACGACTCTATAAGAACCATGGATCACATTATTAGCTTAGGTTTCAGGAAATAATAAGGAGCCGACTTTTATTGACATCAAAAGAATACCTTGGAAGAAGAATGTAATCCTTATTAGGAATGGTAATACATAGCAACACGCTTATAGGAGAATCACTAGTACCTTCGTAATGAATTTAGAATAGAGTTCTTATCGAATTTTATTTCTTAATAATTGCTTTAATATTATCATGTCAAAAATAAGGAAATGAGGCTTACATACCTTTGTTGCTCGAACAATGCTAGCTTGAAATTCTCCGGTCGTCCTTCAAATGATATCCTATGTATTAGAGATGTTTCGGATCAATCATGGTTCAAATTCCATATATTCTATCATAAAAACTTCCATTGTCACTCCTTCTTATCACCAACATGCTATCCCTGTGTTTATGATTCCATTCAATAACTTAAATCTTACAAAATCAACCCAACATAAGTTAACATCAACAAGGATGACCTTTACGTGATTTCTAGCCATTCCTTTTTCTAGTTTATAGTTCCATTATCAAAACCAACACTTTAGACGATCGTAACAACAACATCTAAAACATAATCAAGTTACACTCCAAAAAAATTGGTCATAACCAATCATATATACAACCTCCAAAAGTCCAACAACAACCCTAACATCCTTTTGTCAATTAAGGTGCTAACTCGTAGATTCTTCACCCAAATGCTTAATTAACACATTAATAAACATAAGCACAACAAAATGAGTTTAAATCTTACCTTACATAACAAATATAACCTTGAATCCAATCTCTTTAGTTTCGAGAACAACTCTCAAGTGCATAATAACTCAATAGAAGTGTTTTCCTTCACTTACCCTAGCTTTTGGAAGTAGAATTATAGTGTAATCACCTTGAAATCACTTTGAAATCATGGAAATATGTTAGGTAGGGTTAGGGAGAAAGTTTGGGAATGGTTTTGGAAGAAAAATGACCCACAATGACCGTGAAATCGATTAAACCCTAAGTTACGTCGACCATCGACCGAATTGATGATCCGTCAATTTGGACCGTATAATCTGCCTCCAATAATATGTTAGGGTGCCCATTTTGATGGTCCATCAAATTTGTATGGTCTGTCCTTTTGGGCTGTCAAAATGAGATTTCACATTTTTTTGTCAAAATGCATTTTCTTTCATCCGTTTAACTTTTATATACTCCAAAACATCCGTAACCCACCTATAAACTCTCAGTATCCTATCGTAAGCTCCCGTATCTTTCCATAATACCGATAATAATCAACAACGTGATGAAACGTAAAGTTACAAGGTGTAACAATTCACTTGGGTTCGATTCTATAGCGTCTTCTTGGAGAAGTATACGTCGTTGAGGTTGCGATTGCACAAGCCTGATGAGTTTCAGAAGATTATCTAGGGCAATTCTTCAGTTGTGTAGTATGCGACTCGCTTCCATGCCTTATCGCGTTATGCAACGCTGATGCTTCCCTACTAAGGCTGAGTGAGTGAGATGTTTTGTTAAAGGCTTGTGTGTTCCGCTCTAGTTGGCCATATTACAGTTAGTGGATTCAGGATTTTCTTTTGAGACTGTGGTAAAGCAAGTTAGGATGGTGAGTCTGTGAGAGGTGGATTTTCTAGATATGAGCCCGATAAGAGGGCGATGCGACATGGTCAGTTCAGTGGTTCTACTTCATGTGGTTATGGGTATCAGGGATGATATCAGTAGACGTATCCCAATCGACTAATTCAGGCAGCTCTACAGATTACTGATGGTTATAATGGGCGACAGTCGTCTAGGGGTTCTCAGTCTACATATTCGGAACATGGTGATTCGGGTTCTTCGATCTATATTCATCAATCTTCAATGTCCAAGACTTGTTTTGAGTGTGGAGAGGCTAGAAATTTTAAGCGGGATTGCCCCAGACTTACATTGAGTGCATCCCGCACACCTAGGACCCCAACACTAGGGAGGATCTTATTTGGGCTATGGTGGCCATCAGTCTGGTCATAGTGGACCCTCGTCGGGGAGAGAGAGCTCGTTTGGGATGAGGTGGCCATTAGGGTACTTAGTTTGAGGTAGGATGCACACATTTCTATGCATTACCAGGTAAGGTCGAGGCTAAGGCATCTGATGCAGTCATCACAAGTATCATCTCAGTCGATCATCGATCTGCTCCTGTGTTATTTAATCCAAGGTCTACATTATGTTATGTGTCTACCTACTTTTCTTCTAAATTAGAGATGTAGTGTGATATGCTTGATGTTCCTATTTGTGTGTCTCCACCAGTCAGTGATTATGTGATTGTAGATAGAGTTTATCCCATGTGTGTAGTTACTTTCATGGGTTACGACACTTGGGTAGATTTGGTCATCTTAGATATGGTGGATTTTAATGTTATCTTGGGTATGGATTGGTTATCATCATATCATGCGATTTTAGACTGTTATTTTAAGATGGTCATGCTAGCTATGCCTAGTCTTCTGAGGTTAGAATGGAGAGGCACTCCCAGCCCTACTCCTAGGAAGGTTATTTCTTATATTCGAGCTAGGAAGTTAGTACACTGGGGTTGTTTTGATTATCTTGCTCATATTTAGGATACGAATGCGGAGACTCCTTCCCTTGATTATATTCTGGTAGTTAGTGAGTTCGTGGAGGTCTTTCCTTTAGATTTTCCGGGTATGCCGCCAGACAGAGGTATTGACTTTTATATTGATCTCGAGTCGGGTACTCAATCCATTTCTATTCCTCCATACCATATGGCTCCAATAGAGTTAAGAGAGTTGAAGGAGTAGCTTCAGGATTTGTTGAGTAGGGGCTTCATTCGACCGAGTGTATCCCCATGGAGAGCCATGTCTTCTTCATGAAGGAGAAGGATGGTACTATATGTATGTACATTGATTACAGATAGTTGAACAATGTCACTATCAGAAACAAGTATCTGATTCTGTGTATTGATGACATGTTCGACCAGCTTTAGGGTGCTTCTATATTCTCAAAGATTTACTTGAGGTCCGGGTATCATCAACTGGAGATCCGGGCCGAAGATGTTCCCAAGACAGCTTTCCAGACTCGTTATGGGCATTATGAGTTCTTGGTGATGTCATTTGGGCTTACCAATGCCCCTTCAACATTCATGGATTTAATGAATAAGATATTTAAGTTGTACTTGGATTCTTTTGTGATTGTGTTTATTGATGACATCTTGATCTATTCGAAGATTCGAGAGGACCACGAGCAGCATCTGAGAGTGGTCCTTGGAATCTTGAAGGAGAAGAAGTTGTATGCTAAGTGCTCAAAGTGTGAGTTTTGGTTGAGTTTTGTGGCTTTCTTGGGACACGAGGTGTCTATGGAGGGGATTATGGTTAACCCTAGCTACTACTATTGGTTCATCAAGGGTTTCTCTTCTATTGCTTCATATCTGATGCGTTTGACTTAGAAAGAGGTTTTGTTCCAATAGTCCGATGAGTGTGAGCATAGCTTCCAAAAGCTCAAGACTCTATTGACCACAACCCTAATTTTATCACTTCTGGTAGAGCGGAAGGACTTTATGGTATATTGTGATGTTTCTAGGATTGGGTTGTGTTGTGTGTTCATGTAGAAGGGCAAGGTGATTGCTAATGCATCGAGGCAGTTAAAGGTGCACGAGAATAATTATCTTGTTCATGATTTAGAGTTGGTTGTTGTTATGTTTGCTCTAAAGATTTGGAGGTATTATCTTTATGGTGTCCATTGAGAGGTGTATACCAACCACCGAACTCTTCAACACGTGTTTAATCAGAGGTATTTGAATTTAGGCAGCTTCGGTGGATGGATTTATTGAAGGATTATGACATGACCATTTTATACCATACAGGCAAGGGCAATATGGTGGGCGATGCCTTGAACCGAAAGGCAGTCAGTATTGGGAGTTTAGCTTATTTGGCTATTTTCGAGCATCCTTTGGCATTGGACGTCCAGTATCTAGCCAACGGTTTTGTGAGACTCGATATTTTGAATCCAGGTAGGATTTTAGCTTGTGTGGAGGCGAGGTCATCTCTTTTAGATCAGATTCGAGCACACTAGTATGATAATGAGAGGTTGTGCAAGATTTAAGATAAGGTGATGAGTGGTGAGGCCAAGGAGGCCAGGATTGATAGTGAGGGTGTTCAGAGGATCGATGGTAGAGTGTGTGTGCCTTGAATTTTGTCTATTTCAACCTCCCTAGATTCAGATTCAATTTTTAAGCCTTTCAACAATTAACCAAATTTACCTTTCGAATGTATTACATATTCAAATTCGTTTGAACGAGAGGGAAAAAAAGGCCTTTTGATTAGCCAGTTTCCAATAGGGAGAATGTCTTATGGCAATCTCAGCCATACTCTAAATCAGCAGTTCCCTACTGAGATAATCTCTTAATGGATCCTCCGTGCACTGGGAATACCTCTTCCGTGCATCTTTCTCATGGCGGGAACATAACAACATTAGAAGATGAATATTTTCCCCAGAGTTGGACAACTTGTATGTGGGAGATTTGACTAGATTGATTATGGAGGAGGCTCACAACTTTAGGTATTCAATTCATCCAGGTGCTACTAAGATGTACCATGATTTGAGGTAACACTATTGGTGGGGGAGGATGAAGAGAGACATTGCTGATTTTGTGTCTCAAAAGTGGTATATCTTAGAGGATGCCCATTCTTGAATGGAAGTGGGAGAGGATCGCCATAGATTGCGTTGTTGGTTTGCCTAAGACTTTGGGCAAGTTTGATGTAATTTAGGTCATTGTTCATAGACTGACCAAGTCTGCGTATTTTATTCCAGTTCAGACGACGTCTAATGAAGAGAGGTTGGCTAAGATCTGCATCTAGGATCGGGGTACTCAGTTTACATCGCATTTTTGGTAGACCTTGCAGACGAAGTTGGGTACTCGCTTGGATCTCAGTACAGCATTTCACCCTCAGACCAACGGTCAGTTTGAGCGGACTATTCAGGTATTGGATGACATTTTACGAGCATGCGTGATTTATTTTGGTGGTCATTAGGACCAGTTCTTACCTTTGGCAGAGTTTGAGTACAACAACAGTTATTACTCCAGTATTGATATGGCACAGTTTGAGGCCTTGTATAGTAGGAGATGTCGATCTCCCATTGGTTGGTTTGATGCATTCAAGGTCCATCTTTGGGGTACTGATTTGTTTAGGGATTTATTAAAGAGGGTAAATGTGATCTAGGACAAGCTCCTGGCAGCACAGAGTAGGCAGAACGAGTATACGGACCAAAAAGTTTGAGACTTAGAGTTTATGGTGGGTGAAAAGTTCTTCCGAAGGTCTTACCTATGATGGGTGTGATGAGATTTGGCAAGAGATAAAAGTTGAGTCTGAGGTATAACTGACCATTTGATGTGCTATAGTGAGTTGGGGAGGTGGCATATGAGTTCGCTCTGCTACCAAGTCTTTTAGGAGTTCATCCAGTTTTCCATGGGTCTATACTGAAGAAGTATCATGCCGATGGTTCTTATATTATCCAGTGGGACTCTATATTTCTTGATCATAAGTTGGAGTTTGGGGAGGAGCCTATCACTATTTTATACAGGCAGGTGAGGAAGTTGAGATCGAATGAGATAGATTATTTGAAGGTTCAGTGGAGGCATAGTCCTATCGAAGAGGAAACTTGGGAGACCTAGTCCGATATGCGAAGTAAATATCCTAGTTTATTTGCTACTTCTGGTACGTTTCCTCTGTTCATTTCTCACCATTCGAGGACGAATGTTGCTTTAATTGGTATGTGATGTAACGACCCATTTGGTCATTTTTATTAAAAGGCCCTTATTTGCTAGTTTGACCCTTCTCATAGACTCTATGTGGGGTTTGTGATGCACGTGGATAGGTGGCAAAGATCCCGAGGTCCAATTATACGAGTTTTAGATGAAAAACCCAAAGTCTAGAAACATAGAGTTGGTTAGTTTGACTCAAAGTTTACTTTTAGCTAGATGAGTTTGTTTCCAAGTTCTGCCACTTTCGATAGCTCCGGAGGGTCATTTATTACTTAGTCAAGTCATTGGTTTGATTTTTGAAGCAATTAGATGCATTTTGTGGCTTTAATTTAAAGTTTGATTATTTGGTTTTCCCGGACGATTCTTTAGAAAAGTATGTCTTAGCTCGGTTAAATGTGAAATTGAGGTCACGAGCGACTTCGTAACACTTTTTACCAAAGACGAGCATATATGGTTTGTGTTTGGGGGTCTTGGGAGTGTTTCGGGTGTTAGATGGAAGTTTGGATTGTTTTTCCTATTTTGGTGTCTGGTGTCCGCTCGGGCAGAATCTGTTTCTTCTCCGGCGTGTTCGCCTCAGCGAGAGGTTGGCTCGCCGAAGTGAGGGCTTGAGAATTGTAGATTTTCTCATTGGCAGAGGGTTTGTCTATAGGGCCGAGTCCACTCATGCAGAGTCAAGCTTGCCGTGGTGCAGAGACGAGGTATGAAGTGACACAGCCTCAGTAGGGGGGTTTTGTCTACTGCAGTGGGTCCGCTCCAGTGAAGTCAGTTCCGCTGGGGCAGAAGCAATGTTCAGGTGTCCTATGTATTCTTTAGGTTAGAATTTCTTTTCTCCAAATCGCAAACCTCGAAACACCAGAGCCGCCACTGAGTATTTTCAGAACCCTATGAGCAATTTCATCCTTGAGGTAATAGATTCTTCTCTTTTATGGCTTATGTTTATGATTCTAAGTTCATTAATGGTGATGTGGTGTGATATTAGATTGGGGAAAAATGATTGCAAGTTTCTATGAGAATAAGAGAGTTGTGTTATTGATTTTAATGGAGGTTTATGAATCAAATTGTGTTAATATCATGAATTCATATTGGATTATGTTAGATTATGATGTTGTAAGCCTTAATTTGGTTGTAGAAACCTATTTTCAAATGGGGTGAATTTCTAGGGTTGTAAATTGGGGCTTTTTGATTAATGTTCAACTGTGGATAGTTTTTCAATTAACTTAGGGATATAACTACCTAGTATGTATTAATGGTTTTCGGGTATTAAAGTTTGAGTCTTGGTGAAGTGGGCCCGGGGTCGATATTTGTGGTCTTGATTTCTTAAAGGTAATGTCATTATTTTGTGTAAGTCTTATATATTAACGAGTACTATATGCGTAAATATACTTTGATTATCACGAGGCGCGAAGGAAAGGCAAGGCTATGACTGGGGCTTGATTATGGCACACCTATTTGGCACAGAGGTAGGCTACGGTTTATTTTTCGAGACTTCGATAGAAGTGCATAATTAGTTATAAATATTGAATGATATTGGGCTTGTTTGGGGGTCCCGCTCAGGTGGTTATGATGAATGTTTGAGTGGGTACCGAGTTGACCTGTGATGATGGGGTTTGGGGAATCAGCCTCGTGATGTTAACGACTGTTGATTATGTGGACTTGTCACCATAGTTGATTGATATGTTTACTCATCACACATGATTTCGATATGATATCCTGAATTGTACATGGATTTGTATATGTGTATTGAATTCTTTAATGCATGTGATATTTCATCTCTTATTTGGTTGCATCTCATTGTATCATGATATCTTACCTTATATTGTCATTTGCATTCATACACTCATGGCTCTGTGATATTGATACTGGAGTGGTATGATTGTGTTGTGGGTCAAATGGACCGAAAAAGGTAAGAACACTATTAAGATTATGGCAACACAAAGATGATATCGATATGTGGGGATCGAATTTGCATGCCTGCAACATGATATTATTACAGCCAAGAGCTGGGCTCCGTGATCTGATAAGTTATTCTGAAGCGGATGGGTATATGGACTTCGCAGGTAACCTATGGGTGTACAGATCATAATAAAATCTTAACGTATTATATACCGGGATGACACAGGTACATGGCATATGCATTGCATTCATATCATTCATATATACATGACATTTCATTGATTTCTTCTTATTGGAATTATATTGAATTGATTGTTAATAACTTGACTAAAATATGGACATGAATGGTTTATACTTTATTCTTGATACTTAAGATATTGTAGAACTTTTTGAATTGGTTAACGTAAGTAAATATGGACTATTATTTAAATAGGGCAGCATGTGAACAATGTGAATCATTATGTGGAATATGTGACCTTACGTGTACTATTGAACTGAGTAGAATAGGATTTCTTGGTGTCAACTTGGTATTTATCTCTGATTATGTACCTTCCATCGTTGTCGGCCTATGATGTCTACGGAGGTATGTTGTGTACTCATGCTACACTTGCTGCATATTTACTTGATGCAGATACAAACTCGACTACCAACTCGAGACCATATGGATGAGTTCGAGCGGTTGATCCTCAGTATTCAGGGTGAGGATGCTATCTCTGGCATACCCTTGGATGCTTCATCCCTAACACATTCTTTATTTGCATTTGAGAGACATGTTTAGATTATGTATTGTTTTTTAGCCTGCGTGCCCATTTCCCCAGGCTTATATTACATTGGTTAGTGCTCTTGTACCCACATACTAGATTACTTGGGGGTTGTTTTGGATGTGTCAGACTTATATTTTCTTCCGCATTATATTATGAGACAACTTATGTAGTATTTGTATTTCTTCTGCTTTTACTAATGTCGTATCATGATAACGATTGGGGAGTGGTTCGCCTACGATGTGGGATTATGTATGTGTTACCACGACTCCTAAAAAGGAATCCTGACATATACTTACTCTACCAACTGAAGGGAAAACGTATATGATATATACTGATGCATCATCATGGCTTGGGATGCGTTCTGATACAAGAAGGGGAGGTGGTCGTTTATTTCTCTCGAAAATTGAAACCACATGAGTTGAATTATCCTACTCACGACCTTGAGCTTGCTGCCATAATGTTTACTTTGTAAATTTGGAGGCATTACTTGTACGGAGAAAATTGTCATATATTTACTAATCAAAGGTGTTTAAAGTACTTGGGTACACAGAAAGAGTTGAACTTGAGACAACGTAGATGTCTTGAACTCATCAAAGTTTATGATTGCATGATTGATTATCACCTGGGTAAAGCCAATATGGTTGCAGATGCTTTAATTTGGAAATATTTTGCAAGTTTATCATTGAGTCCTCTACCTTAATTTCTTCAATTAAGAGTCATGAATGCTTGTATTGCATTTAATTCTGATGGTTCTATTGTTTTTAGTTTACAAGTCAAGCCAGTTTTACTTAAGCAAGTGAAGGAAGCACAGAAGTTGGATGAAAATCTTATAAAATTGATTAAATAAGTTTAAAATGGGGAAAAGCTTGATTTTAAGTTGAGGGAGGATGATGTCCTATTTTATCAAAATAGGTTATGTGTTCCTAAGGATGACAACTTGAGGAAAGAAATTTTGAGTGAAGCACGTACTTCACTATATAAAATGCATCATGGAGGCACTAAAATGTACCAAACCATTAAAGAACACTACTGGTGGAATGGTATGAAGAAATACATTGCGGATTTCATCTCTAAATTCTTGGTTTGTCAACAAAAAAAAGTCGAGCATCAAGTCCCAACTGGTTTGATACAACCCTTGTCGATATCAAAGTGGAAATGGGAGAGAATAATGATGGACTTTGTTTCTGGACTTCCACGCACTTAAAGAAATCATGATGCAATTTGGGTTATACTTGATAGGCTAACCAAGAGTGATCATTTTTGGCAATCATAATGGACTACTCACTTGTACGTTTAGCAGAATTGTACATCAATGAGATTGTAAGGTTGCATGGGATTCATGTTTGTATTGTACCTAACCGAGACCCGAGATTTACATCAAGATTTTGGACAAGCTTGCAAGAATCTTTGGGTACCATGTTGAACTTTAGTACTTCTTTCCATCCTCAGACAAATGGCCAGTCTGAGAGGGTGTTGACACCTAATTTTTACCCTCCAATAATCTAATTTAATCATTTAGGAATCTTGCATTACATACGAAGTGAAATATACTTTCTACAAGACAAATATGATTTTATAAAATTATTATGAGAGTATTTTTTTATTTTCATTCGACAAAATAGCATCTGCTATATTTATTGTATATCGTGTTCTATTTTTACAATATTTATGATCCAGGAATTTTAACCAGATAATTACAAAATTCATTTGTTTAAAATTCTCAATTTATATTAATGATTATACTCCATCAAAGTCGAGAAATCGTCTAATTAAGCATGATAAGGGAATTATTTTTAGAGCATATTTTAAAATAAAAAGAATTTTGCATGATCTAAATTTTTCTTAAATTCTAATTAGTGTCAAAATTTGGCTTAAATTAAAGCTCGTGACCTAATTAGGTTATAATTGAATCCATTTGATCATTTCTTAATTTTAAATGTGGCCCTTATCATTAAAGCCTATGATTAAAAGACATTAGGCCTTTATTTCCTCTTTGATTTTGGCCGAGCCCAAGGTCAGATGGCCCAAGACCCGGCCCAAACTCTCTTTAAACAAAAAGAAAGGGGCAATGCCCATTCCCATTTCCCCTTTCATCTTCTCGTAAATTCTAGTCGTCCGGGGGCTTTGTCGTCTTCATGTCGATAATGGTATGCCAGAGTAGGAATGCTTTGCCCAAATTTGGTTCGTCCAAATAGGGTAAGGATATTAATGTAACCCTCCCCTTATCACACTAGTACGCCACCAGAAAACCACCCCCTGCCAGGTGAGGTCGCCCATCTCTCTTGCTTTTTCTGCAAACTCTTAATGGTTTCTTGTCTCATTATGATTTCAAACTCTCAATTTCGATTGGTTGAGAACCATTGGAGGGAATTTTCCCCCCAAAAGGAATTCTTCCACATCTTTGCTCACTGCGGTCTCTAGGGTTTCTACACTCTATAAATTGAGACCTCAGTTTTTCATTTTGAAAAAAAAAAGTTTTAACCAGTCCGAAACTTGATATTTTGCATTCACATTGTTTGAGAGCCTTAATCGAGTTTAAATCAACTAATCATACGTAAGTTGGGATCCAAACCCTTTGGTGGAATCCAAGATTAGTATAATTGGTCATTCACAACTAAACTTTTCCTTTTTTCATGTGATTTGCGAACATTGGAGGTTCGGGAGTGAAGATTCAAGCTCAACCTCGACCCTAGGCTGCCTCCACACAAGGTAATGCCCAATCCTGTTAAACTTCTTGCTTTAATTATGTTGAAAACTGTAACTATGTGATTGTTAGCACATTATGGTTGGTTTTATGCTGTTAGGGTTCATTTAAGTCAAGTATGATTCACAATATGGTTGTGCCTGTTTCAGATAGTTGATGGGGCTTGATATGAATTAAAAATAGTGTGTTTGATGCTCAATATGGTTAATTTAAGGCTAGTTTTAGTTATGTTTAGTTAGTATGATATTCAATGTGTTGATTTGTAGCTTGTTTTGAGTTATGAGTAAGCTATTTAAATTTGAAATCATGTCTGTTATGTAAACATGAAACATGTTTTAACTCTATATGGGTTGAGCACGAATGATTGGGGTATGAGTTTGAGGTCTCTCTTAACTGTGTGTGGATTATTTAAGTCAATGGTTGTTTAAAGATGTGTGTTAGTGATTAGAGATGATGTTTGGTTCACCTGCTAATTAATTTGTCCTATTGGTCATCTAAAACCAACTTAGAACTTAAAAATGAGTGAAATAGGTTAGTATTTGCATTAGTTATCTTACCTATATCCCTAAGGAACGAGTTCTTAATCCTCAGTACTCATATCATGATTGTTTAGGTGCTTCTAAAGGCTACTGAGGGTCTGTTTAAGTTGAATTTAGGGATGATTAGATTTAAAATGACATGTCTTATACACCGATTAGGTGAAGAGGTTTAAACCTATAGATCTTGACACGTAGGATTACATATGGTTTCTGTTTGTTTAAGGATGAAGAGGTTTAAACATATACATCTTGACACATAGGATTTCCCACCCATTCTTGCAACTCACAAACACCGAAAAGAGTCTACGAGGGGGGTAATTTAGTCAAAATAGAGTGACCTAAAATGACCGAACGGGTGATTACTGGATAAGGCCCCGGCCTAACCATCATATCTGTATATACTAAAAATGACTCTAAAGTATGGACCTGGTATCTTCATCTTTCGATGAACTGAAGCTTACCAATTATGATAATGCTCGCGCACTCTACTGTGGAGGTCTCTCTACCTATCTATCAGGACCTGCGAATATAAAATGCAGCGCCCCCAGCAAAAGTGACGTCAGTATGAAACAATATACTGAGTATGCAAGGTAAAATAATAATTGCAACTGATATATATATATATATATATATATATATATATATATATAGATACTCTGAAATGCATTTACCTGCTCGAACTCAATTCTTACATAATAAAATAGTATAGCTAGCCGACCACATACAGGGCTTGGTGTATCTATCACTGATCGTAAAGTCGGGATGTCTCTGTATATCTTTGTACGGACGTATTAGGCTCAGTATATATCTCATTGGTCCTAAGGTCGGGATATCTCTCACCAGCTATAAGGTCGGGATATCTCTCACAAGCCATAAGGTCTGGATATCTCTGTATATAATATTAGTACTGTACCACTGTATATATAAACTCTCTACTTTTTTATTAACATAAAGCAAGTATGAACTGAATGTAGAGTCCCTATAATTGATAGCTAAGACATGAGGACAATAATGACAATCTAGACATGAGAGTTCTAGGACATACTCTTTTTTTATGCGTTCGTTCAACTCTTTCTTGATATAGCTTCATGCCAATTTAAGAAATGGAATATCCTAAACATACCTTGGAACTGAATGTTCAATGAAGACCATAAATCTGATCTTTCACAACTAGTCTACAACACGAAACAATATTATTATCAACAATGAGGAACATACCAACTAACTATAGAGCGACAAGTTCGTTCTACGACAAATCAAAAAATATCTCCCCTGTTTCTTTTACATCCCTCAAGTCAAGAACAACATCAACACAACAACAATCAACAACTATATGTCCAGAACATGAAGAACAACAAGAACAGCCCCTCAAAACGTCACACAACAACACCCTTAACCCAACTTCAACATAGCCACATCTATTTGTAATTTCATCACTATCCAATCATCTAAAGCTCTATTAAGTTCCAATACATTAAGAAGAATAAATATCTTACCTTGAATAACCATAACTATATCTCCTTAACCTTACTTCAACTTGAAGGAATCTCAATCTAACCACCACAATGAAAGAAAATGCTTATACTTGCACTTCTATGATCTTCAAGAAACTTCAATCTCTTGTAGAACTTTACTTAGATGATAGGGAGATGTCTTGGGAGTATTTTTGAGGTGTTTAAATATTGAGAAATTAAGTCCCAAATATGAGACACCGCCTTATTTACTGTTGGATAAGTTTCCACCGCCTTTGTGGGTCCCAAATGGGGTGCCTGTATAGTCTCGTGAAAACGCAAATATCTCTCTACTCCAATGTCGTATGGATGAACAGTTTAATATGTAGGAAACTAGACTCATAGAACTTCGATATGGTGGGTCGATCACACTGTAACACCAAATAAATTGGAATAAAATCTCAGTGACATATAACCCAAATTTTAGTATTTTTATGAACGTATCTTGCCATAACGTTTGCCGACTTTTATTTTACAACTTGCTTGACTTCAAAACATAACATACGACTATTATATGATTCGAATACATGATAACATGACCTTCTTAACATGTTAATCACTCCTAGTATTACCCCAAAAGTATGGGTTATAACGTCGGCTCATACCTCCAATGTATGGTCTATAAGCCACTTGATATGTTGGAAGTTTCACAGAAATTCACCCATTTTGGTTTGTTAAACCTCTAATACTTTTATTACTTATTAAACATGGTCGGATCAAATTTTAACCTTGAAAATGCTCTGCTCTCCGATGATGCTAGTTCACGATGTAGTTTAACCTATGAACGATATGGGATGTAATACTTGACTTAAGGTAAGGATCCTTTGTCACGACCCCTTTTTTAGGAATCGTGGTGGCACCTACACCATCCTACCGGCAGGAAAACACTTCCCATATAAACAAATAATATGAAATAAATGCGGAAAACATAATCTGAAACATCAATATAACCCCCAAAATCTGGTTTGTGATACAAGAGCACTAATGCGGAATACAAGTCTAATGAAGGCGACATAGGCAAAAACTGAATAACATAATCAAAATGTCTAAATACGTCTTTCAAATCCAAATGTAAAGATGGAGTAATAGAATAAGCATCTAAGGCATGCCGGAAAAAGCATACTCACCAAGGAACGCTGAAATTCACCTGCCCGGACTTACACTCAAGCTCGCGAATTAGTAGAGGGACATGTATATGTATAAAAAAAGATGAAACAAGTGTAGTATGAGTACACAACGTACCCCATAGACATTATAGACCAACAACGACGGAAGATATGTAACAGAGATAAATATCAAGTTGACACCAGATAAGTCTATACTAGACAGTTCAGTAGCCCATATAAGTCACATTGTACACAACATATTAATACACTGATTCAACAAGTCATATTTCTCACATAAGGTTTCAATCACAGTCAAGTACAATCAATCCATTCACATATACAATGACCTTACTATCATAGTACCCACCGACTAGTACTCTCTTGTCAAAGTCATAGTCAAGCTCCCACATACCCGACTTAGCACATCAATTAGCAAATTAACACTTAGATCACAATAACCTTTTAAGAATAATTACCCAGAGTATTATAGCTACATTAGCCATGAAGACATTAACACCCTTATTATCATTAGCCTTAGACTTAGTTAAGATTCTATACAAATACCGTCTGACACACATAGATCATTAATGTCTACGTTTCCCATAGCAATGCTTATCATAGGATCCTTACTAGACTCGTTACTAGTCACATAATCAATTATCAGACAACCTACAATTGCACATATTTTCCCTGGATCTAGATAATAGTCTTCACATAATGACATTTTCGATCACGGTGGTAGTAGACAACAAATACTTGGACTTAAAAAATAAACCATAAAACCCATACACAAGAAATCTAGCCACACATGGAAACCAATTTTAGTCAACAAGATCAACCCATTTATCCAAGTGTTCTCAGAGACCATCCTAATAATGACCATCAACCCAATTCAGTAAATCAATTATATTTCTAATTCTTCACAAAGACAATCTCAATCATATAGACCATTCCAGGCCAGTACAATCAATCCAATCCAAGTAAATGATGGTTTTCCCCAAGTTCCAATAACCAACCATATCACATTACTAAACCACAATTAATTAATGAAATGACATATATAGATATATGTATGATATGATTGCAAATGCAAATGCCAAGTACCTTTATCAATCTGGTATACAGTATGCCAAGGTTTTATTATGATCTGTACACCCATAGGGGACCCGTAAAGTCCATATACCCCTCTAGAATATCCCATCGGAGGCCAACTCTTGGCTGTAATAATATATGTTGCAGGCATGCATCTCCGATCACTGCGTATCATCATACCCATTGCGGCATGTAACCCGAGCCATCTGTATCATCATCTCAATGTTTTCATAATCTCATAGTGTTCTTACCTTTTCCGATCCCTTGGACCCGCAACATTTTCATACCACTCTCATATCAATATCATTAGAACCATAAGTGTATGAATGCAAATGACAATACAAGGAAAGAAATCATAATGTATGAGATGCAACCAAGTATAGGAGATGAATAATACATGCTTTTAGAATTCAACAACAAGTAAGCTAAGTACAATCCAGATATCATATTAAATAGTCCAACCATAATAATCCAAGTACTATGAGGATATCATACTAAACAGTCCAACCACAATAATCCAAGTACAATAAGGATATCATATCAAAGCATGTGTGATGAATAAACATGACAATATCAAATATGGTAATGAGCCCACATAATGGAAACAACCCCATATAACAGCAACCGAAATCAGCTTAAGGTTGATTCCCCAAATCATCTATCAACACAGTTCAATATCGGTATCCACTCATGCGTTCATCACAACAGTTTGAGTGGGACCCCCAAACACATCCATTACCCCTAAATATTTATAACTACTACATACTTCTATCGGAGTCTCAATTTTTTTTTTATAGCCTACCTCAAAGCCAAGTAGGATCCATGAACTCCTAATCCACAAGTCCTCCCGAGTGAATATCGAATGGTCGTAGTTCAAACAAGTGCATGAAGTTCTTATGTTACCACACACATTCAATCAACACATAAGGACCAATTCTGTATTACACATGATTCTAATGATACCAAACATGTCTTGTAAGAAACTCGGGGTCAAAAGTAAATCTCAAACCTCATCCCGAACCCCAAGGGTAAAATAGTAATTTTATTGAGAAAACAACTTCAATATTATCAAAATAGTGTTCTACGGTTTCATACAAATCTAACAACACCCATATTGCTATACTTTAGTCTGAAACCCAAAAAGTGACCCCGGACCCACACGGACAAAATTGGAAAGTTAAGTTAAAAACATGTTACACATAATCTAAATAATCATAATCCAAAGTTTTACGGAATTCTAACCCCAATTGAGCCTCAAATTTTATGACTTTGTCAAAACCCTCATTGTCTCAAAACCCATAAATCGAATGTTTGCAAAATCCGGATTGTAATCGAAATTTATGTTAGAAATAGTTTGCCCAATGTTTAAACAAGCCAAAACCTAGAATTTACCCAAATCTAAGGCTGGCCAGTGGGCCGGGACGACCCGACCCCGGCCCGACCCCGTCCCGACCCCGCTCTAAAAAAAAAAAAAAAAAAAATTTAACGGGGGGGCGGGACTCGAACTCGGGACGGGACGATGTCTCGTCCGGCCCGTACCCGAGCCCGCCGCAGCCCGCCGGACCCGAGCCCGCCCCGAGCCCGTCCCGACCCCGCCCGACCCCGACCCTTAAACCCCCTTTGCAAAAATGGCCGTTGCACCAACGGCCATTTTAGATTATGGCCGTTGGCCAACGGCCATTTTAGGCCCCCCCCCTACCCCTTAATATTTATTTTTAACCCATAAGTTATTATATTTACACTTTAACCCAATTTTTCAACTATAAATAACTCATTTTCTCTTCATCTTTCTCACAAATCTTCCTACAATCTCTCTAATTTCTCAATATATCTCTCTACATTGTTTGCTAAATATTCAATTTTATTAATTCATTTGGGAATTAGGAGTGAAGTTGGCAACTAGCTTGAGGATCTTCCATCGAGCAAAGCTTCAATTTTCAACCTCTCGATTACACGTCGACGTTACGTCGGCGTTTGGTACATTCGTTCCTTCATTAAATTATTATTGTCTCCGTTTATTTTATTTAGCGCACTTAATTTTATTGTCTTTAATTATTTATTATCATAATTAAAATGGAAGGATTAAAAGGTATGTTTAAGGGTAAGGGTAAGGGTGCTTCTTCTAGTAGAGGCAACCAGGGCAAGGGTACTTCTTCTAGTCATCTTATTCCTACACAGGATGATTTTGTTGATACTCAACATTTTTCTACAATACCATTAGATTTAGACGAGTTATTTTCTGGAACTCAAGAAGACTTTAATTTAGACGATGATCTAGACGATACACCCACTAATATTGATGACAACACGCCCACTAGTGCACCTTCAACTGAAATACCTCCTATTCCCCCTAGTATGAGACGAGGTCCAGCAAAACGACCATTAAAATCAGATGCATGGACATTTTTTGATAGGGACGTAGAGAATCAAGTAGCCATATGTAAAATTTGTAAAAATGTTTTAAAATTTAAAACTGGAAAAGGTCACGGTGGGACGGGGGTTTAATTAGACACGTAGTAAGTGCTCATCCAGCTAGGTATGCCCAATACCGGGCTTCAAAACCGGGTGCGCAAACGGCCGCTCCATCGGGACAAGGTTCACATACGATACATCGTCCCGACCAAGTACGAGGTCAAATTAACCCTATGACGGGGGAATTGTAGGCTCTAAATACAACAAACATAGAGATAGGGAAGCAATATCAAAATTAGTTGCTTTGTGGAGGGTTTGCCTTTTTCATTTCCTTCATCTCCCGGTTTATTCATTACATTAGAGATATATATAATCCTGTTTTTAACGGTTTTCCTAGGTCAACTGTTAAGAGAGATGTATTTAAATTTGCGCATGAATATCAACAATATTTACGTTTTTCATTATATCATTTTAATGGCAAAGTATCTATCACGTCCGATATAGGTCGTAGTACTAACGGCCATGATTATTTAACTTGTAACTTGTCATTGGATATTTTATAAATGGTCTATGCAAAAACGTATTTTAGCGTATAGATATATAGATGATAGGCACACTGGTACTTTTATTGCATAAAATATTTATCAAGTGTGCGATTATTACGGAATTACCGATAAAATTATGACTATTACATTAGATAACGCTTCTAATAACAATTACGCAATTACAATGTTAAAAAATAGTTTAGCTCCATCTTTTCCACACCATTTTCATATAAAATGCGCGTGCCATATATATAACTTAATTGTAAAGGATGGTCTATCACTTTTTGAAGACATTCTTAGTAAAATACAATTTGCTATAAACTTTATTTTTAAAAGTAATAAAGTACAACGTAGAAAAGAATATAAAAAAACTTGTCACGATTGTGGACTACCTTATAGAAGAATTCCACAAGAAGTATCGACTAGGTGGAATTCTTTATACGAGCAACTACTTGTTGCTTATGACTATAAATTACCTATAACTTTATTTTTTAACTCTCATAATAAAAACCCAAAATTTGATATGATTTTAGATAGTGATTGGGTAAAAATTTCCGAACTTATTGTATTTTTAGAGAAATTTTTTCAAGCAACAAAAGAATTTTCCGGTATATATTATCCTACTATTTCAACTATGTTATTTTATATAACTCTAATATTTTTATTACTTAGTGAATATATGGAAAAACCAGTTTATAAGGCACTATTAAAAAAATGTTTGTCAAAATAAAAAAATATTTTATTCCTATTCCTTCTATTTATATTATTGGTTCTCCGTATTAAATCCTACTATTAAAATAGACGGTACTAAATCACTAATTGAAACTATTTACGATTGTATAGAAGTACTACCACCTCCAAGTCCCAAAAATCTAAATCACCCACCACCTATTGAACAAACTAAAGAAGAAGTGTTGAATAGCGTAGAACACCAATGCAAAAATATATATAGATTTTATCAACAAGAAAATGCTAGTAACGTACCTGGCTACCATACCATCTTCTTCATCTTCAACACAACCTCACAAAAGACATCTTGTTTCTCGCGGCTAGTATTGAAAGCCTCGTAAATAGAATGTGCGGCCGTACCTCTACTAACCAAATTAGCGAGTTGGATATTTTTGTTTTGCGGGGTTCTCGCATGCCGTATCAAGAAGTTATCAATGAAGATGGACAAGAAGACTTGTGAAATACGGAGGGGGAATGAGAAGACCTTTCCGACACTTTCATTGATGGCTCGAGATGTTTTGAACATTCAAGCGTCATCAATCGCGTCGGAAAGCGCTTTTTCTCGGGCAGAGATATCAAATAGGAGACCACGACACTCATTGGCGGAGACGACTTGGAAATTGCGGTATTATTCGGATATTGGATACGAGCGGAGCGGAGAAGGTGCGGTCAACCGGAGATCAACGAAGAAGATGATGAAAACTACAACGAAATCTTAACCGAAGGTAGTGGAAGCGACGTGGATCAATTTGACCAACAAATACCTATTCCAACCGAAGAACCACATGAAATCATCAAGCAATTAGAACAGATTTTTTTGAAAATGTAATTTTTTTAATTGCAATTTTATTATGTAATTTGCAACTTTTGGACAACACCATAAAGTTGCAATTTAGATTTTAGACAATTGTATTTGTATTACAAAAATCATATGTCTATTAAATAATATAAGAGGCACAAAAACCTTGGGATGTTTTTATTACACTATCTTGTTTTGTTTATTGAGTTTTTTTTATACATATGTTATTTAAAAAAAAAAAAAAAAAGGAAAACCCGACCCCGCCCCGACCCGAGCCCGCCCGCCCCGATACCGACGGGATCGGGATCGGGACGGACTTGAGCAGTCCCGCCCGGACCCGACCCCGCTAGGCCCGCTAGTCCCGATCCGAACCCCCCGGATCGTCCCGCCCCCGACCCCGACCCCGCCGACCCGGCCCGCCGGACCCGAGCCCGGCCCACTGGCCACCCTTACTCAAATCTAACCATAATTAATTGAAGACAACTCGAATTTTAGCTTGCACTTAAAACCCCAAATTTTCCCCAACCAACCAATGATAAAATTGATAACCAACAAAAATAATCTTTAAAAAATGTCTAAATAAAGGTCGGATACTTGCCCCCTTGTTGAGACGAAAACAACAATGCAAAAAGCACCTCAATCGGAGCTCTAGAACTCAAGTTATATGCAAAATACTAAATGGACACAATCTGATTTTTAATACACAGTCATTTCCACTTCGGCGACCGGAAGTCTGCCCCGGTGCACCCCAGAAACCATCAATTTTTCACGAAACTAAAATGGTCATAACTCCCTCATATTGTGTCAGAATTCGACGATTCAAGTTGTTACGAATCACACATTTTGATACACATCTATTTCGACAATCAAAACTTAATTCCAACATAAAATAAATTTAATGGTATATTGAAGCGTCGAAGGAGAGCGACTTATGCCAACAACTCAAACACCTAAACTTGACCAAAAAAGTCAAAATCCAATTCTGAAAGTTCCTATAAGTCGCAAATGATCATACGAAGATGCTCGAACTCTTAAAACACCCAAACGGATCCCTCTTGACCCGATGTTGATCGTGGTCAACTCCAAATTATCTCAAAAGCTAGTTTCTCAACCAATCACCTTAATCACATCCGAACCGAACCAACGACTCGACTAAGTCATAAATCGCATTCCGGAGCTAATGAAATCAACAACACTTTGAAAAAGACGCATTTGCCCTCGATGTTGACTTTGGTCAAACTTCTTCATTTCTTAACTTAAGGATTTCCAAAATATCTTTTTCATTATCCAAATATCCTCCGAAAGTCTCGAAAATCACTCCACCCACCCCGGCAAGTCGAATACACTCTAACGATGCTATGGAAAGGGTCAACAGGAGTAAAAGGATAAAATGCCTAAACGACCAAATGGGTCGTGACATCAGGTACTAATTAAACAAAATATTCCTCCTCGAACTGAGAGAAAGAGAATATGAAAGCTAACGAGCAACCAAGGAATCCCCATCATAACCTCATAAGAGCCCCAATATAAATTGATAGCACGCTTGTTCACTTAATCAATCAAAACTATTATACCTTACCTCAACACCCCAAATTTCATAATCCTTCATGACCAAAATTTCTTCCAAAATTGATTCTCAAATGTACGAACTAACTCTGCTTGAATCCCCTGATTTGATCACAACTATACCTTTTTATGTGTCTGGTTGAATTCACCACTATCACGACAACCACCATCATCCTTTAGTTGTAGCCACAACCATAGTCCAACCTATACTGATAACATAGTTTGATTCTACTTCCCTTCCTTCTCCGCTATAAATGTCGTCATTGCACCAAAATCCCTTAGAAATACATAAACAGATGTCATAAGCCAAATTTCCTCAAATCTCCCAATCACCATACTATAAGCATATCTACTAATTACCTTGTCGTGCCAGAACCATTAGGACTGTCTGGATCACTATCTTCTAAGGAATATCATCAATCCATCAAACCCATTTTCATAGGTTACTATAATACCATAAGTCCTTCACGCAACAGAAACACAAGCCACCCAGCCTCAAATGAACAACTCTGACCCATAATAAAATGCTTAATATCTAACTTATCGATAGCAGCCCGAACTGATTCTAAATTAGCCAGTAAGATTTCCATAATCATGTTATGACTCTTCCATCTCATTTCTCATGAACAATCAATCACGTGCCATCACCCATAGCTTCAAAAGTTGTATTTTATCCAAGTCATCAACTTAGTACCGAATATCTGTACCTTTGATTGTAACCTTCATATTTCTCAACTTCTACCCGATACGCAAGTCTGATAGAACTCGTGAACTCTAAATACATCAAATCCTCTTTGTACATTCTCTCAACTCGCCAACAACTTTGAATATTTTGACGTAAGTCTGCGGCCTCATTTACTACACCTACATCCATCGAGCCTCTAATAGTAAGACCTACTACCCTTTATCAATCCAGAAGGTATCAAATCCCGCAACACTCGCTCCTTACTAGATCCTAACTAATCTACCATACGATCCATGCACCTTACCTTGCTCAATTAACTCCCAAGTCTTCACGACCTGAAATACTCACTTGTGTTATTAATTAATAACACTTTAACATAGTCTACCGCCAGTCGCCAATCACAAATCCCATGGAATATTCGCCATAACACTTAGTTAATTACCATAGACCTACTCCTCCGAACATACTAATAATTTTACCTGATCTAAAAGTTGTGAAACTAAAGCCACCATAATCCACACCTAACCCAAGAATTCCCGTTACTAGAATCCAAAATCTCCCCTCTCTCAAAGAGGTACCTTACTCATTCCAAATTATCTTTTTTTCTCAATATACACCTTTCATTCAATTCATGACCGATCACTACTCAAACCTGCTAACATTCTCGTATCATTTCGTCGAAGTACCTTTGCCAAAAATCCCTAACCAAAATAATCCTTCTGTATTGGTTCATAAGTTCACTGACCCAATTATCGATATCTGAACAACTCTTCACCAATAGCATTAGTCAAACCGTCATCAATCTGTCATCGTAAATAACCCCCACTGACCAACACCTTATTCGATAGTGCTCACCCATGAAGAACCAACCCTTACTTTACTTTGCCAAATCATACACATCCAACTAACTGTGTAATTTTCCATGTCCTTCGGTCAACTCCAAGGTCATTGTACCCGTAATTATAGAACTTCTCAATAGTAACCTTTATGTACCAAGCCCACAAACCTTAACCAAGAACTAGGTGCAACACCCAAAAATTCCTCGACAGAACCCCACACTCATCTAGCGCTAAAGTCCTTATTATCCAATCACTGGCTCACATTAGCCTATGATGAGTCCAAAATACCAATGCATAGATGACTTCTTACAGTCACTCGATACTAAACACCGCGAAATAACTCACAAATCAATAATTTCTTGGTTTTAACAACTCCCCTATCATCACTAACCTCAAAATGCCAAGTGAACCCATGAACAACCTCTTAGGTAAAGAAACGTGACGGTCTATTCCATTAAGCTTCATTCATCACAAGTGACCATTCCACATGATCTCGAATAAAAAGCCATTCCCTAAAAGAACTCACAACCACTAATTCTACCCTGCTATCACAATTCTGTCAAATTGAAGCCAACTTAACCCTTCATAACCTTATATGAATTTCACCCTCGTACATCTTGCAACTTCATCTTGATAAACACATCAAATACCAAGTTTCCCTTCATGTAGCAGAGATTGATCTATCCAGATTCTATCTCTTGCATCTCTGAATTATCATTTCCATTTTCTAAAGATACCATTGAACTGAAGAGTCACAAACCTAACCTTAATCAACCGTACTCTCAAATCATCAAAGGTATCAAAATTTGTCACTCGCCCATATTATGGTAGCACAATTCATACCCTATTGTATGACACCATATCGAACCACTCAGGCACGAATTTAAGAGCATGTTTCCATCATCAGTGATAGAATACGACGAAGAAGTTCAGATACTAATTTGATTCAACTTAGCATGAAAGGAATGAAGAAAGAAAAGTTTCCTAAATGTCCTATAGCCTATCGAAGATAAGTACGGACGTCTCTGCACCGATCCACAAGACTCTACTAGAAATTGCTCTTGTATTTAAGAATGTTTAACCTAAAGCTTTGATACCAACTTTGTCACGACCCCCTTTTTTAGAATCGTAGAGGCACCTACACTATCCCACTGGTAGGCAAACCACTTCTTGTATAAATAAACAATATGAAAGAAATGCAGAAAATATAATCTGAAACATCAATACAACCCCCAAAATCTTGTTTGTGATATAAGAGCACCAATGCGGAATACAAGCCTAAATGAAGGCAACATAGGCCAAAAATGAATAACATAATCAAAATGTCTAACTACGTCATTCGAATCAAAATGTAAAAATAGTAAGAGAATAAGCATCTAATGCATGCCGGAAGAGTATCCTCACCCTGGAATGCCAAAATCCACTTTACCAGACTCACACTCGAGCTTGCGAACTAGTAGAGAGACCTGTATCTGCATCAGAAAATATGCAGTAAGCATAGCATGAGTACACTGTACTATTTAGACATCATAGGCCAACAAATACAGAACATACGTAATAGAGATAATATTAAGTTGACACCAGATAAGCATATACTAGACAGTTTAGTAGCCCATTTAAGTCACGTTGTACACATATCAATACACTGATTTAACAAGTCACATTGCTCACATAAGGTTCCAATCATAGTCAAGTACAATCAGTACATTCACATAAACAGTGACCTTACTATCATAGTACCCACCGACTAGTACTCTCTTGTCCAAGTTATATACAAGCTTACCCACCCCTACATACCCGACTTAACACATCAATTAGCAAATAAACATTTAGATCACAATAACCTTTTTAAGAATACTTGCCCAAAGTATTGTAACTAAATTAGCCATGAAGACATTAACACCCTTATTATCATTAGCCTTAGACTTAGTTAAGATTCTATACAGCTATCATCTGACACACATAGATCATTCGTGTATACTATTCCCATAGCAACGCTTATCATATGATCCTTACTTGACTCGTTACCAGTCACATGGTCAATTATCAGATAACCTACAATTGCACATATTTTCCTTGGATCTAGACAATAGTCTTGACATAGTGACATTTTCGATCGCAGTGGTAGTAGACATAAATTACTTGGACTTAAAAAATATAAACCATAAAACACATACACAAGAAATAAAGCCACACATGGCAACCAATTTATGTCAACAAGATCAACCCATTTATCCAAGTGTTCTCACAGACAGGCCTAATAATGGCGATCAACCCGATTTGGTACAATCAATTATATTTCTAAGTATTCACAGAGACAAGCTCAATCATAACGACCATTCTGGTACAGTACAATCAATCTAATCCAGGGAAATCAGGGTTTTCCCCAAGTTTCAATAATCAACCATATCACATTACCAAACCATAATTAATCAATAAACTAGCATATGTAGATGTATGTTTGATATGAATTCAAATGCAAATGCAAAGTACCTTTATCAATCTGGTATATAGTACGTCAAGGTTTTATCATGATATGTACACCCAAAGGGGACCCGCAAAGTCCATATACCCTCCGAAATATCATATCAGAGGCCAACTCTTTGCAATAATAATATATGTTGCAAGCATGTAACGCCGATCCCCGCATATCATCATACTCGTTGCAGTGTGCAACCCGAGCCATTCATATTATCATAATCTCAATATTTTCATAATCTTATAGTGTTCTTACCTTTTTCGATCCCTTGGACCCACAATTTTTTTATACCACTCTCACATCAATATCATCAGAACTTTGAGAACTTTGAGTGTATGAATGCAAATGACAATACAAGGCAAGAAATCAGAATGTATGAGATACAACCAAGTAGTGGAAATGAATAACACATGCTTTTAGAATTCAACAACAAGTAACCCAAGTACAATCTGGATATCATATCAAACAGTTCAACCACAATAATCTAAGTACTGTCAGGATATCAGACCAAATAGTCCAACCACTATAATTCAAGTAAAATCGGGATATCATATCAAAGCATGTGTGATGAATAAATATGACAATATCAAATATGGCGATGAGCCCACATAATGGTGAGAAGCCCAAATAACAGCAATCGGAATCAGCTTAAGGCAGATTCCCCAAATCACCCATCGACATAGTTTAACATTGATACCCACTCAACGAATCATCACAACCATTTTAATGGGACCCTCAAACATGCACAATACCCTAAATATTTATAACTACTACGTACTTCTATCGGAGTCTCAAAAACTAAATTATAGCCTACCACAAACTCCTAATCCACAAGTCCTCCCGAGCGAATATTGGATGGTCGAAGTTCAAAAAAACACATAAAGTTCCTATGTTATCACACACACTTAATCAACACATAAGGACTAATTCTACATTACACATGATTCTAATGATACCAAATATGTCTTGTAAGGAACTCAGGATCAAAAGTAAATCTAATTCCTCATCTCGTACACCCTAAGGGTGAAATGGTAATTTTAGGGAGAAAATTAGTTCAATATTATCAAAATAGTGTACTATAGTTTCATACAAATCTAACAACACCTATATTGTTATACTTTAGTCCGAACCCAAAAAGTGACCCTGGGCCCACAAGGGCAAAATTGAAAATTTAAGTTAGAAACACGTTACCCATAATCTAAATAGTCATAATCCAATTTTTTATGGAATTATAACCCCAATTGAGCCTCCACTTTTATGACTTTGTCAAAATCCTCTTTGTGTCAAAACCCATAAATCGAATGTTTGCAAAATCCGGATTGAAATCAAAATTTATGTTAGTAATAGATTACCCAAGGTTTAAACAAGTCAAAAACCTAGAATTTACTCAAATCCAAGCATAATTAATTGAAGAAAACTTAAATTTCAACTTAGGATTTAAAACCCACAATATTCCCCAATCAAACACAGATAAAATTGATAACCAATGAAAATAATATTAAAGAAACGTCCAAATAAAGGCTGGATACTTACCCCCTTATTGATATGAGAACAACTCCGCGAAAATCACCTCAATCGAAGCTCTAGAACTAAAGTTATGTGCAAAATATTAAATGGACACATTCTGATTTTTAGTACATAGTCATTTCCGCTTCGACGGACCAATTTATGCCCCGACGGATGCGCTTCGGCGCCCAGAAGTACGCCCCGGCGCACACCAGAAAACATCAATTTTTCCTGAAACTAAAATGGGCATAATACGGTGTCGAAATTCAACGATTTGAGTTGCTACGGATCACAAATTTTGATACACATCTATTCCAACAATCAAAACTCAATTCCAACATCAAATGAATATAATGGTATATATTGAAGCATCGAAGGCAAGTGACTTATGCCAACGACTCAAATACCTAAACTTGACCAAACGAAGTCCAAATCCGATTCTGAAAGTTCCTACAAGTCACAAATGATCATACGAAACTGCTCAAACTCTCAAAACACTCAAATGGATCCGTTTTGACCTGATGTTGTCCGTGGTCAACTCCAAATCATCTCAAAAGCTAGTTTCTCAACCAACCACCTTAATCACATCTGAACCTCCTGAGAACTAAACCAATTACTCGACTAAGTCATAAATCGCATTCCGGAGCTAATGAAATTGACAAAACTTTGAAAGATGCATTTTCCCTCAATGTTGACTTTGGTCAAACTTTTTCATTTCTTAAGGATTTCCAAAATATCTTTTTCCTAATCTAAAACTCCACCGAAAGTCTTGGGAATTGCTCCACCCATCCCGACAAGTTGAATGCACTCTAATGATTCTAGGGGAAGGGTCAACAGGAGTAAAAGGATAAAATGACTAAACGACCAAATGGGTCATTAAATCCTTCTCCTCTTCATGTATTTGAGCTTGTATAAGCTTTGGATATACTATCTGGTATGAACTTATGGGACAATGATTAAAAGTCATAAACCCAATTGTTGAGGTGTTGTATAGTGTTTTGAGACTGTTCTTGATATGTAGAAGTTCTAGAAGTGTCATAATAGTTGTGTTTATGTGTGGTTGTTGTTGTTATGAAGTTTGGATAGAGGATGGGCGTGGAGACATCATTTAGTAGTTGTATAGTGAGCTTTCCTCTCATCAATTGTTGTTATGCTTCATTGAGTTTGATAGTAGCGTTATTGTCATCTCTTGTAGATTAACGTGTATTGGACGGGTTGTTCATTGGTGTTATTGAATGGTCGATATCCAAATTATGTAATGGCTATCCTTTTCTACCTTTGGCATGAACCATTAGCATATTGTTTCTTCATAAGAGGTTAAAGGAAGGAACCATCGTAAATACTCTATTCTTGTACTTGATAACCGTCTACAGTTTCATGCTATATTGTACATAGGGGTAACAAAGTTCCTTAGATGCATATATTGTATTTTGTATCTCTTAACGTTTATTTGATCCTTCATAAGAACTCGTATCGTAAGGGTTATGAATGCACCATATTATAAGGAGATACTCCATTTGTATCTTGAGATCCTTGTTATGTGTAAAGGATAACCGAAAGTAAGTTAGAATAGATCATTCAATTAATTCAGTTCGTGATTACCAAGTCCTCAATTGATAGTATAATACCTCATTTGATGCTCGAGAGTAATTGAACTACTTGGCATTTTGTTGTAAGATAGTACTGTTATTTGATTAGTTGAACTAATCGTAAGACTTTCCTAAGTAATGAGGTAATCAGGAACGAACTAATCATCCTAATTTGTATATGTATATGAGGATAGTTTTTGCCTATAGTAAGGGGGCCAAGTGGACTTATACGTGGATACTAGTTGATGGTCCATCAAGGCCTATTTTTTTACATCCCGTACTTGTGACGTTGATTGCATCGCGAGTTAACTAACATCAGCCCGATGAGGCTAAGAACTCATACTTGGTTGATAATTAGTTTAAACAAGTGTTAAGTAAGTCTCATAAGAGTTTGGGGCTAAACTAATCGAAGAAATTAAGTTTGCCGAAACTCGGGGAAAGGCAGGCGGAATTTTGGATAAGATTTTGTCCCCACTTTCTAGATATATATCTCCTAGTATATATGGTGTTATGGGGTGAATAACCTATCTAAATTTAATTTCATCGAGTCTCATATCTAAATAAATAAACCATTCATCAATCGGAGCTCTGTATGAAAAGTTATTTACGTTTTGAGAAAATGCTGCAAGCTGGTCCATTTGGGACCCACATGATCGGTGGAAGCTTATCTTGATGTATAAAACGGTGGTCTTCATATCCAAGCTTCATTTTTTACAAAACCAGATCTCCAAGCACCTCTAAAGTCTCTCTAAGCATATCCTAAAGGTTCATACCCAAATCCAAGGCTAAACCACCCAAGCTCTTCACTAAAAGTGTTGTAGAAGTGGTAGAGACAACTTTTATGGTGTTGTTTCTAAGTTTTGAGCTCTTTAAAGTTAAGGGAGACTTGTTCTTTGATTTCTTATTTCTGTATAATGTAAGAGTTCTCTTCTTCTTTATGTTTTTAAGCTTAATGGAGCTTTAGGTGTGCTAAAAGCTATGAAAGTGCAAATAGATGTTGATATGTAAAAGTCAAGCTAAGGGTGTTGTGTGTGATGCTTTGAGGGGTTTTCCTTGTTTTTCTTCATGTGATGAACATATATGTTTGGTTGTTGTTGTGTTGATGTTATTATTGACCTGAGAAATGTAAAAGAAACGGGGGAGATGTTGGCCAAATCGTCGTAGAATGAGCTTGTCGACTATTTTGAAGCAGTGGTTATGATGTATTGTGGCTGGAATTTATGGAATATCTTGAATATGATGTTGTTAACATTGTTCTTGTGTTTTTGGTTTTGTTTTGCGTTAACGGGAAGTAGAGGGAAAGATGGGAGGTACTGTCCGATTTCGTATAAGCAAGTTTGTCATTTGTCGACTATTGTCATGCTTCATATGTATTAGAAGGTTGTGTTTCCATATTTTATAGCAGCGTATTGATGAGTCGCTTGTAGGATTGTGAATGAAGACTATGGTTGAAGGTATGTAAGGCTATCCCTTTTCATCAAAGGCATGAACCCAACGTATATCGTTTTCCAAATAAGTCGTCGAAAGAACTATCCTAAATCGTATGTTGGTTGTCCCTTGTCAGGAGTGTTTCTTCGTATTGCTATCATGTTCTATATCACTTGATTTGTCTGTATATCTAAGTTCCATACACCTCCATAATGAGCATTTCAAAGAGTTAATCGTCAAGTCGACCAAGAGTCGTTCCAAAGTAATGTCAAAAGAGTTTATAAGTTTCAAAGAGGCCAAAAATGTCATTACTACTACAGTGTCTTATGAACACATCCTAATAACGGTGGGTAGTTATATATACATATATTATACACACCACCGGACTAATATCGATGGGTAATTATTTATGCGCATACACCCCGAGTTATAATCGGAGGGCAGACATTTATATAAGCATCCATACACAAACCTCAAACTATTACTTGAGGGTAGAACCTTATTTAAACACCTCGGGCTATAAGCCGAGGGCATATTATATAATAAAATGCATGTATAAAAGTTTCAATACAGTTTTAGAGTTTCATTATTTCCCCTGAATGGCACACAGGTTATCAGAGTATCAGGTTGCTTCTTATGCCCTGTTTTACAGCTTATGCTTTCATATTGTTATTCATGATGTACATACTGGTACATTTCTTTTGTACTGACGTCCCTTTTGCTGGGGGATACTACATTTCATGCTGCAGGTTCAGATAGGGGCCCTGATAGACCCCCACAGTATGAGTTTTTGAGTGTCAGCCGTCAGTTAGTATGCTTCGCTTCTTCCGGAGCTTTCTGGTAAGATGTTAAGATTATATCTTATGTACATATGTAGATAATGGATAGGTTACGGCCTTGTCCAAACTATATGGTTGTTCAGTTACTCGTAGAGGCTCGTAGACCTAAGTGGTATGTCAAGTAGTGTGGTGTATGGCCTTGCTGGCCTAATTATTGTGTTACTAACTGGTGCTACAACCAAGTCAGCCTTATTTGTATACATATGTTCGGATTGATCTCCCCTTATCTCGCTTCAGAAGTTTGGGATTGTATTCTTGTTTCACTGTTGGTGGCCTTGTTGGCCCTTTTGTTATGTTGTTATTCAGGTTCCGTGCTAGTACGGCCTTTCCGGTCAGAAGTTCTATACGTACAAGAGGTCTGGTATTTAGAGTGATACGCTCGAGCCATTATGGCATCGGGTGCTGGCCACACCCCCTTAGTTTGGGGTGTGACATATTTGTTGGCCAGCGAGGCTTATTTATTAGACACCGAAGCCTATTTGTTGGCCACCGAGGATTATTTGTTGTCCCACTAAGGCTTACTTGTTGGCCCATAGAGTCTTAGTTGAGGAAAGGATATTAGTTGTACTTATATGTTTCAGGCCGGATGTGGCTTATTATATCAAATAACTAATAACAATTCCATAAGATGCAGCTTCCAGGTTATTGCTGAGTTAAATCACAGTTGTCATTATTCCATTTTTTTCTATTTGGAGTTTCCGTAAATTTCATTATGTTGTTTGTCTTACATATTCAGTACATTTATTTTGTACTGATGTCGGGGGTGTTGTATTTCATGCTACAGGTTCACAGGTTGGTAGGCCTCCTCCGTAGGCAGGTTCAGATTATCAGCGAGAATATTGGTGAGCTTTATTCCTTCTGGAGTAGTCGAGTCAAGTATCTATATATATACATATATATAGATACATGTTTTATGGAATAGGTCAGGGCACTCTCCCGACTATGTCAAAATTATCAGACTCTTAGAGGCTTTGTATACATGAAACACTTGTTTTGTTAGTTGTTATCAGTTGAACAGTTTATTGTGCCTTTATGTCAGATATGTGTGTTTCTGTCATTCTCCTGTTTCTCTACTTGTCAGTTACAAGTATTACAGGTTGGTTCACTCGGCCAACTAAGGCATCGGGTGACAATCACGCCTTCCGGGTTTGGGGCATGACACTAATTGATTCTCAAATAAGTTCATAAACTGAACAAAGCAACTAAAAGCTTCATATTTATGATAAATCAAATAGACATAACTATATCGAGTAAAATTATCGATAAATGTGATGAAATACATAACACCATGTCTTGCACTTACATTCATTGGACCATAAATGTAAGAATGAATTATTTGCATCGGAGTATCGACTCTGATACCTTTTCCAAATAGCTTTCTTGTAGTTTTTCCAGCTAGACAATATTCAATATTCACGTGTAGACAAATCTACATTCTCTATAGATCCAAGAAGACCTTACTTGGATAAACAATTCATTCTTTGTTGATTAATATGGTCGGGCCTAGCATGTCATATATTTAAATCATTTTCACAATTAGAAGTTGACATAAATAAGAAAAATAAATATTATTATTAGAAAAACTAGGTCAACATTCAATATGATAAAATCATTACAAAGATAATCATTGCCATATTTTTTCTTGGTCAAATACAAATCAAGACCACGTTCATAAAGATTAAATGAAATCTTAAATTAATCATTGGGACCGAGACTAAATTCCAGTGAACTAACGAGGCAAATAGTTCATCATGTAGAAATAAAGTTTGGTCATCACTCATGTCAAGTTTGTAGTTACCAATCCCTTTGAGTTGTTTCTTACAAAAATCAATTTTGCTCCTTGTGAAATTCTACAAAAGCTTCCCTGTCCTTCACTATGTGGCTGGTATCTCCCGAGTCTACATTCCACATAGGATGTTATTCAGTTAGATAAGAAAAACAAGATATATTTACACCGCTATGTAACCTTTTGAGGCTCGGGACAGTCACGCGCAAAGTGTTCCATGTTCTCACATGTATAGAATTTGAGCTTTGTCATATTCACTTTCTTTCGGATAGAAGCATCATTATTTCCTTCTTGATTATTTTTAGACTTTTCAAGGCTTGTCTCTTCCCTTTATTTTTGAAAAATCCACTATATTTGTAGCTTTGTTTATTCCGAGGCACTCTTCCTCGAGTTTCAAATAACTCTTAGTCTTTCATAATTTGGATGCTAACATTCTAGGTCAAGTGCATTTTCATATGCTCCCAATTTTGAGGTAAGAAATGAATCACAACTTAAAATTGTTGCTCATCGGTCAAATTATGACCAGCATCTTTTAGTTTATTCACCATATTCGACATATGACAAAGAAGCTTGCGCATATTATGTTTAGTGCGCTTTTTATAAGTATCAAACTTGATAGCAAGAGCCCTTAATCTAGCAACAGAAGTATAAGTATGATCAAACTTTTTTTTCAATACGAACCATATGTCCTTAGCATCGCCATACATTCGAGATTCTCTCATGATATCATCATTCATACTGCTCAACAAAGTTATGCGAGCAAGAGAGTTCTTCTTTTTCCAATCTTGATATACCTCAAGATCTCTCGCATTTTGAGGTGTATCGTCATTTTGAGGCAGGGTCATAGGCATGTTAAGAGCCTCAAGAGCATCCTGTTCTTCTAGGACATACTAGACTTTCATGCTCCATATTTCATAATTATCGTTGTTTAGCTTATCACCCTTGTTAAGCTCAGCAATGATGTTCTTTGCAGTAGTTAACATATTGATTTAAACAAGTATAAACTATCATGAGAAAATTATGTACATTATTATACCTTAAATACATATACATATACATAATAATTCTTAAAATAATTAACTATGTTAATATTTTTCCATATCTGAATTTAGAATCGAAACATCACTAATTTTCCAATATTATCATCTGAATTCTAATATGTTGTATATTTGCATAATCAATCATCTACGAAACACTTATCTTTAATTACATAAATTTCAGATTAAATAAAGATAAATTCTATAACAAATATAGAAATATTCAATTACTATAACAACAAAAGAAATTAAATTATAAATTCATACAAGTCATGTCACATATAGACAATCAGTAAACAAAATAAATACACATTGTCAATTTAATCGTCGTATGTGAACTGGAATAGATGAAATAAAATCTAGTTGCAAGTCTTTAGTCAACAATAATTTCCGTCTCAAAATTATTGGTTTAACTAAATTTGACCTATTGTTTTTTCTTATAGGCAGTCCAAGAGAGCGACACAATCTTTTGAACCTTCGACTCTGTATTTATACACAAGCATTCTATAAAATATCAACATTTGGTGATCTAACTTATGCCACGATTTATCAAGAAATTCATGGTGAGATTCGTTAGGTAATGCAGACCTTAAAGTTCTACATTTCTCTTCATCCCTTAATAAACTACCAACCCCAATGACTTTTTGAATTCATTTATTAATTCTTATAAACATGAAATATTATCATCTTGTACATTGGATTATAGGGGTAGATTGACCAAATTATCAATCATAACTTTCTTCCTTGGTGCCTTACGAAAATTTATTTGGATGTCCTTATCATCGCCATAATTTTCGTTAAACCTACAGAAAATTAGGACTGCACCATAAAAATATACACATATGTATATGTATTTTTATATATATATCTGCACACATGCATACATAAAGATGGTGATAGTACAGTTTTACGACAAAACTTTATATTAATGTGGCTTAAACAATTCAGAAACCAAAAACTCGAACAAGTGTTCCCGGCGATTTTTTTTAGTTAACCTAGAAGAGAACAAAAATCTCATTCAGACATTCCATGAATTTCATTGAAAGAGTATTTGTTTGATTTGCTCAAGTAGAAGTCTTTTGTTCCTTTTTTTTTTAAAAATCTACCAAAACAATGTCTTGTTAACAGGAAAAGAAAAAACAAAGACAAGACATTGAGTCAGTCGTTCCCGTTGAACGACTATTGACACCTAATTTTTATCATCCAATAATTTTATTTATTTATTTAGGATTCTCGAGTCACATACGGAGTGAAACATACTTTCACAGTGACAAGAATGATTTTACAAAATTTATTCCAGAGGTATTTTGTCATTTCAGTTGACAAAATATCACCTGATATATTTATTGTATATCACATCCTATTTTCACATTATTTTGATTATAAATTGCAATTCTAGAATTTTAAATCGTAATTGTGAAATTATTTGTTTTAAAATCATCAATTTAAAGTAATCAATGTTTACTTCGTCAAGTTCGGGAATTTGTTTAATTAAATAGGATAAGTAAATTGCATCTCAATTTCAAACCATTTTGTGTTTTAAATTAAAAGGATTTTGTTTGACCTTAAAATTTTAATTTCCAAATTATATCAATGCGGACTTAATTCGAAGCTTTTGACTATAATTGAAATTAGTTGGGTCATATCTTAATTTAAAATATGGTCACATTTGCAAAATGTGAAAAGCTTATTTTATTTAAAACTAGCAATTAGGTCGTTATACTTGTTTTAAACGGACGGGTCCGGCCCAAGAGGACCGTGACCCGGACCACCCCCATCGTCTTAACATCAAAATAGACGAGCCCATCATTATGTTCATTTTTTCCCTTTACGAAGGAAAAACCTAGTCGTTTCGTTCATTACCTTCATTGCCAGAAATGGCAAAAGGGAGTGGTACGTTATTTGTTATCAGTATTGTCCGTCCAAATTGGGTAATGGAATTAATAGCCCTTGACCTTATCTCATCATGTCACAACCCCTTTTCAGGAATCGTGGTGGCACCTACATAATTTCACTGGTAGGCGAACCACTCCCAAATCATTCTCAAGATATGATTTAGACAAAAACGGAAAAATACAAATACTATAATCAATGTCTCATAATATAACGTGGAAGGAAATGATATTCTGATACATCCAATAACACCCCAAATGATCTAGTTTGGACATACAAGAGCAGTAATCAAAATAATACAAGTATGAGTAAATGGGCATGCAGGCCAAAACCAAATACATAATCTGGAATATGTCTCTCAATTATGAACAAAAGACAGTAAATAGAGATAGAGTATCCAAGGGCATACTAGAAGGAGCATCCTCACCTGAATATTGAGGATCATAGCTCTAACTCAGACACGTGGTCTTGTGGAGGTGGAAGGTACTGAATCTGCATCCAAAAAGAATGCAGCAAGTGTAGCATGAGTACACAATGTACCCCCGTAGTCATAGCCGACAACGACAAAATATACATAACCAGAGATAAATACTAAGTTGACACTAATAATCATATGCTAACAGTTCAATAACCCAAGTACGTCACATAGTCAACATGTTGTTCACAGAGTTCATAAGTATATCGGTATCAATAGCATGAATAAACCTTACAAGTTTAGAAACCAACCATGGTGTTTAAAATCACTCAATACACATTTTCATCACAATTCATCAACGAATTGGCATAAGTATGTATGATATGAATGTAATGCACATGCAAGGTACCTTTTTCAATATAGTATATAGTACGTCAAGGTTTAATAATGATTCGTACATTAAAGAGCATAGAAACATAACTTAAATCAATAAAAGAGAAGAATTTATTACTTCAAGGTTGAAATTGCTCCTAAGATTCTGAAAATGCTCCCAAGCGGCGCTGGGTTCGAGGGCTTCGAATATGAGAAAGAATTTTCTAACCTAGGGAATATATAGGACACCTGAATAGTGTTTCTGCCCCAGCAGAATCGACTCTGCTGGAGCAGACTGTTGTGGCAAAAACTCCTTCGTTGGAGCGGAGGTCACTTGACACCTCATACCTCGTCGCGGCGGAAATGACTCTACTACGGAGGAAACCTCCTAACTCCCAGATTTCATTTTGACTAGCCAATCTCTTGCCAAGGCGGACTCACCGGAGTGAATGCTGGTACCGCTGTGGTGGACACCAGATACCAGCAAATGAAATTTAGCCAACACTTCCTTTAAACACCCGAAACACTCACAGAACCCCCCGAACACAAACCAAACATGCTCGTTTATGGTAAACAGTGCTACAAACTCGCTCGTACCCTTAGATTTCACAATTAAGCGATCTAAGACATACTTTTCTAAAGAATCATCCGGGAAAACAATTATCCAAATTTCACACATGTGGCCACATAATACATTTGATTGCCTCGAGAAGCAAACCAATTACTCGACTAAGTCATAAATGACTCTCTGGAACTACCGAAAGCGATGAAACCCGTAAACGAACACATCTAACTAAAATTCAACTTCGAGTCAAACTAACCAACTCTAAGTTTCTAGTTTAGGTTTTTCATCCGAAACTCATATAAATAGGCATCGGGATCTGTGACACTCATCCCTGTGCATCACAAACCCAATATAGAGCCTACAAGAAGGGTCAAATAAGCAAATAAGGGTCTTTAGCTAAAAATGACCAGACATGTCATTATATCAGATACCAATTAAAACAACGTTCATCCTCGAATGGAGAGAAATGATTAGGAAAATGTACTGGAAGTAGTGAACTAGCTCGGATATCTGCACCGACTATCAGACTCGATCTCCCAAGTCGCCTCTTTAACATGATGATACCTCTCCTGAACCTTCAGAGAAGCAATATCCTTCGACCTCAACTTCATCACATACATGTTCGAAATAGCTATTGGCTCCTCCTCAAACTCCAAATTCTGATCAAGCAATACTTTGTCCAACTGGATAATGTAGGAACCATCGGCATGATACTTCATCAACATAGACACATGAAAAACTAGATGAACGCCTGAAAGACATGGTGGCAGAGCCAACTCATATGCCACCTCCCCAACTCTCTAAAGAACCTCAAATTGTCTGATATACCTCGGACTCAATTACTCTCTCTTGCCGAATCTCTTCACACCCTTCATGGGTAAACCTTCAAAAGAACTTTGTCACCAACCATAAACCCTAAATCTCAGACCTTCCGGTTGTGCATACTCTTTCTGTCTGCTCTATGCTACTAGGAGATTATCCTGGATCACCTTCACTATCTCTAAAGATTCCTTCAACAAACCAGTACCCCAAGGACGGACCTCGAAAGCATCAAACCAACCAATGAGAGATCATCATCTTCTACCATACAAGGTCTCGAACGGTGCCATATCAATACTGGAGTGATAGTTTTTATTGTATGCAAACTCTGCCAAAGGTAAGAATTGGTCTCAATGACCACCAAAATGAATCACGCAGGCCCGTAACATGTCCCTCAATACATGAATAGTCCGCTCGGACTGACCGTAAGTATGAGGGTGAAATGTTGTACTAAAATCCAAAAAGGTACATATCTCTCTTTGCAAAGTCCGCCAGAAATGCGAAGTAAATTGAGTGCCTCAATCCAATATGATAGAAATAGGAAACCCCATAAAGACGAACAATCTCATAGATATAGATCTTAGCTAACTTCTTTGTATTATAAGTCGTCTGGACCGGAATAAAATACGATATAATGAGATGTAATCCAGTATAGAGATGATATACCAAATATTTTCATGAATTCAATAACATATAAGCAAATCCAAGTCAAATCAAGATACCATATCGAAAGCATGTGTGATGAGTAAACAACCAATGGCAAACATGGCGACAAGTCCACATATGGTAACAAGCCTAAATAAACAGCAATCGGAACCAACACGAGGCTAGTCCACAAACCTACCCATCAACACAGTTCAACACTGGTACCCACTCAAATATTTATCACAACCGGTTAAGTGGGACCCCCAAATACGCCTAATATCCCTCAATATTTATAACTAATTACGTACTTCTATCGGAGTATCGAAAAGTTAAATCTTAGCCTACGTCAAAGCTGAGCAGGTGTGCTATAAAATAAAGCCTCGGTGATAGCTTTCCCTTCCTTTGCAACTCGTGATAATCGAAGTCTATTCACGCATATTACATGATTAATATAAAACTAACACAACAAAAACAAGATTTTAAATACCCATTCCGAGCCCACGCTACCAATTCTCGAACTTTAATACACAATAACCAATATTACATACTAAGTAGCCATATCCTTGAAGTAATTGAAAATAAATCCACATTTGGTCCCTCAATTAAACAATAACCAAAAAACACCAATTTGGAACCTTAGAAATTTCTCCTAATTGAAAACAAGCTTCTATAATCAAATTGAGTCTAAAAACATACCTATCTATCATCATCCAATCCTATTTCACAATAATAATACCTTAGGCCCAATGCTGAGACCAGTGGGTCGGTGGCCCACTATAATCGGGATGGGTCCACCACCACTGTTTTGGCCACCGCGACTGCTGTCGGAGCCTCCGCGTTTGCCCCCACGATTTTTCTCATTATTTTTCCGGCCATTCTTGTTGCCCCCGTGAGATCGGTTTTGGTTCGAATTGTCACCAAAATTTTGAGGACTATTGGAGGAAGTCATCATGACCACGGGACTAGCATTAGTAGCCGCCTTTTTAGCCAAACCGTCTTCTTCCAAGGTAAGCATGGATCGAAGCTTGATAGAACGGGAAGAGGATTACTTTGACGAAGGAGAGTTCCAACGCCACTATAGGCCTCAGATAGGCCAACAACCATCTGTAAAACAAGACGATATTCACTAACTGGCGCACCAACGTTGCGGAGTTGGTCCTCCAATTCCTTCAACCTTTTGCAATATGCTGAAACGTTCGGAAAATTTTCCATGTTGACGTGGGGAAAAATCCTGTTCAAGGGTAACAGCTCTGAAATTTTGATTATCCTGGAATATGTCACGCAGTCTATCCCATGCAGCCATCGCCGTAGTGTCTGGCTCAATAATCGTCTGCAATAGGTCGGTAGAGATAGTAGAATAAATCCACTGAAGGATGGTGGCATCAAGTGTTGTCCATAACTTAGGATCATCCTCGCGTTTAGGCACCTCCGTATCATCAGGAGCCGCGGGGATTATGTGATGGATGACTTGGTGCGAACGAGCGTGAATTCTGAACAACTCGGCCCACGTCGCGTATTGGACGTTTTATATTTCAAGAATTAAAGGGATATGATTCTTGATGTTAGAAACAACACGGGCAGGGTGAAACGTGTTCTTTGACATCGACATAACGAAAGAACAATAGATGATTGAGGGATTTGGAAGAGAGATTTGGAGAGCGGAAACAAGAAAAAAATGGTAAACCCGAGGAGAAGGGTCGGTCTTGGCCTAGAAAACAAGAATTTGTGGGAGGAAATTTTTGTTTGACCTAGACTTCTGATACCATGAAAGAAATAATCCCTTGATTATTTTCATTAATTGAAAGACTATATATACAAGTTACATATTTCCATAATAGGAGAATCCTATTCATATTCTATTCTTAAAACCTTATTCTACTTGGATACTAACTATACATTTATGGTAATACAATTATTATGGTAAGTGTACAATACTAATTACATTACAACATTACCTAAACTAGGATACTAAATATTTACCATAAATCACATGGTACAAACCGAGAGCACAACCGAGAATATACACATGTATATTGTGTGTATACTGTGTATATTTAACACATTCTATAGAACCTGAATGTCAACCGTATTCTACGGATCCTTAATATCGGGGTGCCTAACACCTACCCTGCGATCATCAGAACCCTTATCTCGACTATAATTTAGATAGAATTTTTCATTAATTTGAATAAACCCTTTCAACTTAATTTTTCTAATTTACCTATAAATTAGGTAGCGACTCTAAAAACAATTATCCGACTTAAAGCACCAACAACCTCATAGTAGATTTTATGCCTCTTCGTAAAAGTAAACTGTAACAACAACTTTTCGTTCTAAAGTGATGCTGCATAGACTAGAAAGAAAAAAAAACCTTAAGCTATGATATCAATGATGAATAAATCAAACACATAATTTATAGAAGAATCATTGAATTCAGTTGACTAGTCAAACAATGTAATTACATACAAAGAAGAACTACACTATATAAAATTGCAGTCTAAAATTAATCAGATTATTCGTCACGTTTCAGAGAAGATTCTTCACAGGAAACTTTGAATAAGAGAAGAAGGAAGATGAAGTTTTCTGCGTTTTGTTTCTGAGAGAGATCCTAACCTTTGTGTCCTGAGAGAGATCCACGGAGACTCCTCTTATTTAACCAAATAAAAAGTCAACAGTTTAGGAGGAATCCTAACCTTTGTGTCCTTTCATCTTTTTAATTCAAATTAAATATATAATAAAAATATATTTATTTATTATTTATATGGATCAGGATTGACCCACATGGATGACCCAATTTAATTCCTTCAGTGTGTTTGATTAAAAACGTGTATTAATATTTATGTAAAAAATGTGCAAAATACCTTTAAAAGCTATTTACAAAAATGAATTTAAGAATATCTTTATATGTAATGTAATGCATGAAAAAAATAAAATGGCGAGGGAGTAAGGGGTTTGTTTTGTATTTGGCGATTAATAAGAAAATTGGTGATAAAATAGTTTAAGAGATCTATACGGTGAAACCAAAATTGTTTATGTGATGAAAAGTCATAAAGTTCAGGGTAATCAATTTATAACTTTTGGTTATGATTATAAACATTTTGATATTTTACCAAATGATAAAACAAAAAATGTTATAAGCTACTCCGTCTATACTAATTTATATCTCCTACTCTATTAAGAAAAGAGTTACTATATTTTATTTTAATGACAATAACATGACAGGTTTATTATCATATGAATTCAAAGGTTTTTTTTTATATATATTATATATAATTTAATTTAAAATCACAAGACTTATAAAAGCTTTTTATATTTTAAATTTTCTGTTTTTTCCTTTTATAAAAAAATTTAAAAATTAAATTAACCTATGAGCATATTCAAACACCATCATTTTCGAATGTGTATAATAACTACTAAAAGAGAACGTATCAATGAAAATTGTCATCCAGACGCTACGCTGTATTTGACTTTTCGTTGAAATAGGGAATACCTAGGAAGTAGGAAGGAGTATTCAAGTTCTCTTTTTCCTTTCTGGTCCCATATTAAAAGATGTTTTTTTATTTTTAAATGTTGACTTTGTATATTCAATCACTATAACGCGTAAACCAATCAACGTATCATCGTCAGAAAATATCACCCTTAACTCCCCCACCACAACTCATTTTTTTCTTTTTTTATATCCAACTTCCCGGCTTACGCCGATTATTCTTGGAGATAGTAATCTCGATTTCTCAGTACTACTATCAGTAAATCACGAGATGTGCCTGAATGATCAGTGTTTGAGAACAGAGCAACTGATATCACCTACAAGATTCTACCACAGAAGAGAGTAAATTGCTCCCATGACCAAGATTCGAATCCACACTGCAGGCGGACAACTGAATTTTAAGTTTCTCTTGCCCATCAAGCTATGTCCGGGGACCTCATTTTCTCTTTTTTAGTACTAGTGCTTTTTGGTTTTTCAACATTTGCAATTACTAATCTCTTTTGACCCCGTCAAAATGAGAAAACAAAGCTACGTACTTAATAAAAGTTCGTAACTAAAAATTAAAATGATGCAAAAATATTCTCCCTTCGATTTAGATTTTATATTTTAATTAAATAATACCTATTTAATATAATTTCTTATTTATATAAAAATTCACTTATCTATATAGGAGTAAAAATTAATGTCTTCTTAATAATATAAAATATTATTTGTTAGAACTCAATATAAAAACTGAAAAACATCATATAATAATATGGATCGAAAGAAGTATTTTATATTTAAAATGAGAGGCAAAGTCTGAATGGCATCTCTAGGATTAATTAACACATGAATCTCATTCGTTATATTTGCCAAAGTTAACGTCTAGGTTAAAGTTTGTTAAGCCAACCTCGACCAATATAGCACATGAAATGCACGTGTTACTTTAAAACTCTAACCCCGACCCAAAAGAAAGACATTGAACACTCCCAAGCCTAATTGTGTTTTACTTTTCCTCTGAAAAAAAAAAAAGTTAATGTCCTCACTGTTTACCGCTAAACATAGTTTTAGGATAATCAATTAAATTTATTTGAAAAGAATTAAAGATCTCAAATCTGGTGTCTGGTAGTTAAACCGAGGAATCAAGAGCATAAAATAAGAGACATGTGTGTGAATAGAAACTTCAAATATGATTCTCTCTTATTTATTTCATTTCCTATTTATTGCATTCATACAAACCAAGTGAGAATAATCTTGTCAATTAACAACCATGTCTTCTTCTTCTTATCTTCTTCAGTTTCTCCTCCTTTTAAAATTCAGTTCCTTATCTCATGGAGCCTCTCCTTCAGTATATGACTCGTTTGTCAATTGCCTGACAACCAAATCAATTCTCCAATCAGATATCTCCAAAATTGTCTACTCCCCAAACAACCCCTCCTTTAACCCAATTTTACAAGCCTATATCAGAAACCGCCGATTTTTTAACTCCTCCACAACTAGCAAACCGGTCATCATTGTCACCCCTACTCAAGAATCCCATGTCTCCGGTGCCGTCCTTTGCACCAAAGAGATTAAATTACTGCTTAAAATCCGTAGTGGTGGTCATGACTATGAGGGCATTTCATATATATCCGATGTCCCTTTTATTATGCTTGATATGTCTAATCTCCGCTCAGTTGCAGTAAATGTCACCGATAAAACCGCTTGGGTTGAAGCAGGTGCTACTTTAGGGGAACTTTATTATAACATATGGACGAAAAGTAGTGTTGTTGGTTTTCCGGCGGGTGTTTGCCCTACTGTTGGTGTTGGTGGGCATCTCAGTGGTGGTGGTTATGGGAATATGATTCGTAAGTATGGAATCAGTGTTGATCATGTTTTGGATGCTCGACTTGTGGATTCTAATGGTAGAATTCTTGACAGGAAATCTATGGGTGAAGATCTTTTTTGGGCAATTAAAGGAGGTGGTGGTGCTAGTTTTGGTGTCATTTTAGCCTTTAAAATTCAACTTGTGCAAGTCCCACAAACCGTGACTTACTTCAGAGTTGAAAGGTTTTTAGAGCAGAATGCTACAGACGCTATTGTCCAGTGGCAGAATGTTGCTAACAAAATTGACAATGATCTCTTCATGAGGCTACTTATACAACCCATCACAAAGAAAAACAAAAACAAGGCCAAGGGGGAAAAGAATACTAAGACGATACGAGCAACGTTCATAGCGTTATTCCTCGGTGATTCTGGTAGATTATTGTCTGTCGTAAGCAAAGAATTCCCTGCTTTGGGATTAACAAAGCAAGATTGTTTCGAAATGAGCTGGATTGATTCAGTGCTGCAGTGGGCAAATTTCGACAACACGACAAAGCCAATTGTATTGTTGAACAGAATTGGGGATCCATTAAATTTCTTGAAAAGAAAATCGGATTACGTACAAGTAGCAATTCCCAGGGATAGTTTGGAATCAATATTCCAGAAGATGATTTCTTTGGGAAAAGTAGGACTAGTTTTCAATCCTTATGGAGGAAGAATGACTGAAATTCCGGAGGACGAAACGCCATTTCCTCATAGAGCAGAAATTCTTTTCAAGATTCAGTACTCAGTTAATTGGAATGAAGAAGGAGCAGCGCCAGAAAAAGATTACCTTTCACAGATAAGAGATCTCTACAATTTCACGACCCCATTTGTTTCAAAGAACCCCAGACAAGCCTATTTGAATTATAGGGATCTTGATATTGGTACGAATGATCATGGTCCACGCAGTTCAGAACAAGGACGAGTGTATGGGACCAAGTATTTCAAGAACAATTATGATAGGTTGGTGAAAGTGAAATCAGTGGTGGATCCACAGAATTTCTTTAGAAACGAGCAGAGTATTCCTGCCCAAGGGACAAGGAAACAGAGGAAGATGTTCTAATCTAGTTCTACGTGAATGCTTGATCTAGTTTATCATTCACTATTATAAGTTATGGGTTATTCAATTGGATCAAACAAATTCATATTCAAATATTTACTTAATTATCTCTTTGTCCTGATATCCTACTGTTTACATTTTCTTCAATGCATTGAGTTTCCTGACGGTCTGTTTATCATAGTGTTGTATAAATTTTCCATACGCCCCTACCATGTAAAGATAATCAATTTGGATGCCTTTGTGATTTGTGTATGCTACAATGTTTTCTTCTCACTTTTCATTTATTTATCGATTTAATCTTATCTTGGTTTAATCATGTAAATGAAAGCAAAAACAATTATCGGCATTGTTTATCCGTAAAATGATACAATTGAATTTGTATACGTAGACAAGGACACGTAGGTCTCAAGTGACTGATTTGACAAAAATGTTAGATAATATATAATGCAAATAAGTAATATTAAGACTGAAGTAAATAAATAATTAGCCTAAGCATGATATAAGCTTCTTGGCATGAAAATGTGACTAGTATGAAAGCACAAGTATTAAGAATAATATTGATAAGTGTATTGTAGTAACTTGCCTATGATGATCCTACAATGGGAGAATGTGTCCTATTTATACTTGAGCTCATGGGTACACACCCCACGATTTATGCCCTTATTAATACAAGAGAACGAATGTTGTAATAATTTGACAATTAATGTATTCATAAATGTCATTAATGCTCCATTGAAAGGTGTAGAATTGGAACGGCCATCCGTTGGAATTCAAACCGTTCACATGATCTTCTCGATTACCGGTACCTAGCGGCCTTCCAATGCCCCCTCGGTTTCGATTAAGCTCAACCGATAGCGTCAAAAGTCAAGTTGTATCTGACTCATCGCTACTTGCCACGTATGACATAATTCATCCAGCTGTATCATGCGAATTTTGCCCTATACAGATAGTCCCCGCACTTTTCGGACGCCTCTTTCGTGCGCCCGGAAAGTGGATATAACCACCGGACTAGTCAAAACCCTATACTTTGGCAGGAAAATTGAAACACAATGATTACAAAAACATCAAATGTCATATCCCTATAATTCTTCTAAAATGACGGCAACTATCCATTCACTCTGATCGACGTGAAATAATGTAATGATGATACATGACTCGTCACTTTCCAAATGTTACTTTTTCATTCCATAAATAGGTTTCCAAAATCATTCATAAAAGGCAACTAAGTTTTCCTTCCAAACTTACAATCCTTGAAGTTCTCTTTCCTTCCGCTTTCTCTCCATAATGTCATCTTCCCAGTCTTCCCCTTCACACTCTCCTGATAAAAATGACAGCTCTCCACCTAACCGTCGTCGAGGGAAAGAGCATGTCTCCCCCACAAGTCAAGAAGTTGATCTGCATTCTCTTGCCACAGAGATTCTTCTCACTGATTTGACTTTTCATGAGACTTCCGTGTAGAAGAGCACTTTGAATCCGTAGAAGAGATAGAATATTTGATTACTGCGAAAGTCCTTCCTGAAGTTATTAAGAATTGTAACTTTGACTTCAATATGGTTGTCAAAATAGTAGACCCGACTGACCGGATGAACCATCATGTTGAAAGATTTTCAATGGTTTATACGTATCCATTCACTATCGGTTTTCGTCTCCCAGTTCCAAAGATTATCGAGGACATCTGTCATCGATATCGAGTTTGTTTAGAGCAAGTTGCTCCTCAAATTTGGAGACTGGTGTATTGCATCCAAATGTTGGCTGACTGTGCCAACACACCATTCACATTCTACCATCTTTTCCTTCTTTAGTACTCTTGACTGTTTCGGGGTGGTATTATTCATTTATACCCTCATGGGATTCGCAGCCTTGTTAATACTGAGAAAAACTTTGATCGGGGATGGTTAACCAGGTTCGTAATGATCAAGACTGACCAAATTCACCAACCTTCCTCCGATCATTTCCCAGAAGAATGGAATACCAATTGTAAATATTTTAATAAGAACCTTGCTTGCTTTTGTTGTAAATAGGGGAACCCCTACTTATACATAGAAATTGTATCTTTGTAGCTACTTTAGTTGAGCCACAACTGATCGATGGGATCTTTGAATGGGTTGTTAGCCTCCTCTATGCTTCCCCTAATATCATCCGGTCATGGAAAAACATTACTTCCAAGTAGTGGAAGAGTAAATACCACGTAAGACTAACCCTAACATATCCTATTATTTTCTATTTTCCCCTGGACTCCTTCTCATTCTCTGCATTCCTCCTGCAGGGCTCCCAATAAGAAAACCTGCGGCCCAAAAAATGCCTTCTCGCGCAGCCGCTTTGATCAAGATACTCTAATATACTTCCAGCAACCAGAAGTGGAAATCCTAAGAAGGAACTCCCGAGATCCTAGCAGGGATTGGATCCACGGTTAGAAATCATCATCGTCTTACAAAGATCTGGAGAGAGATACAAGCAAGTGTTATTCAAATTGAGGATGAAGAAAAGGACATTGACGAAGGCATGAATCCCGTGAATCCTCTATCTGACGCTCTGGAAACTGAGACAAATGTCCTTCAGCCCATCATTTAGAGAAAAACTCTATTCATACTTTCGGTACTGATGCCGGGACATCCGCCTCTTTCCCCCGAAAGTGCCCAAGTGTAACTCTAGAGGCTTCTCTCGTGCATCTAGCGGACTTGCTTCTTCAGGTAAAATGTTACTTCTTTTTAGTCGCCCTTAAAAGCTTTCTTCCTTACTTACACAACTTTCCCTATTTAGGATCACGTCATTGATCTTTCCACGATGAATTTAGCTAAATCTATGGCTCCTTTTCATTAAGAAAAGAAGTTGTCAGAGGAAGTTCAACATCTCCGAGCCAAGGTTGAAAGCCTTAGAGCCAACATCAGAGATTCTGACTCTCTTAAAGCTTCCCTCAGATTACGCCTACATAATGCCATTGACTCACTGCGGGACCGTGATACAATAAAGGATATGAAACTAAAGAAATCAACAAAGAACGAAAGAAAAGGGATAAATAGGTTGACACAAAGAGAAATACCAATTGAAAACTAAAGTTCTATAATAATTAAGACCTCCAATTAAGTAATCACAAACACCTAACCTCTAAGGATGACCTCAAGGAAAACAAGTTCCCAAGCAACCAATCCTCTCAACAATGCATACAAGCAAATGGCTTCAACAATCCCTCAACACTCATACCCTCGATGGAATCTCATAATATCAATAATTCATATCATCAAAATCTAACTAATTAAATAAACTAAAGTAGTATTTATATTAACTAGAAAAGAAAGACTACTATGGCTATTACAATAATACCCTTAATGAAGTAAGAGTCTTGTTTGGTTGGTAGTCTTCTCAAAATATAAAAAAGGCCCTTTTCTCCCTACTTCTTTCAAATGAGGCCTATACTTTCATTTTAGCACATTCTTGAGCTTCATGCCTTCATTCCAAGCACCTTGTAAGACTCCAAAGTAGTGATCCCTAGCTCGGCTTGGTGTGCATGTTCTTGATGAATCTCGGCTTTGTATTAGACCGGAAGAATTCTCTTCAAGTCTTGACCTCCTCATACGTGACTCTTCAGGGAAAGACAGCTAGGCTGTAAACGGATTTGGCCACTACCAGGGAGCAATTTATCTCTTCCAAGAATACCATAACTGAGCTCCAAGCCAAATATCATAGGTGGAATATCCGCAGGGATCTGGCCATTTTAAAGACTTGCATAGATACCCTTGAGGAAGCCACCAAGCGAGGGATTGATATCCCTTCTGAAATCCTAGATGCGGAGATCGACCTTCATAATTCGGAGATCGACCTTCATAATGCGGAGATCGACCTTCATAATGCGGAGATCGACCTTCATAATGCGGAGCTATCCTTGGAGGAGCTACGCGGAGATAGAGATGATTCTGATGTGGAAGCTAATGATGTTCTCCCTGCATGACCTTCTGGTCTTTTTATTTTGAAGATCTCATAGAAACACCCCTGGCGGACCATGAGCAAGTGTTTTCTAACCTTTAATGCGGGTTTATTTTTGCCTTATTTTTTATATAACCGGGTCAGTTTCGGGCTCGGTAGTTCTCTTTGTAACCCGGTTAGTTTTAGCCCAGTAAAAATTTCAATGAATGAATCTCCTTTTCCCATAATTTTGCTCAAGGTTTCCATTTCATATTTTTATTCATAGAAGAAAGTTGCAACTTTACAATTTAAGCAAAATCAGAAGATTGCCTTAAAAAATTCTAAGCCTTAATGTTTTTAATAACTTTTCCCCAGACTTGAATTTATTTCGAAAGATTCATTTTTTATCTTGCATTCAGGCTTCACATGGCCTTTTTAGTTGGTCTCGATCAACTTCTTACTCCGATGTTTTGAGCGACCAGAGTTTTAACCTTTATTAAAGAATTTTAATAAGAGAGAGCCCTTATTTTTAATGATGCTGTAGAAAAGGACGTCTCATGTTCATTACGACACTAAATTTTCAATATGTTTATAACAACACACATTTTATGCTCTTGATGTCAAATATTTAATCATAAAAGGAAATTTTTATTGATTTCTTTAACTTATAATTAAAAAGACAAGTGTAAGAATAATCATGTTGCCATCTAGTATCATCAGTTCGATTACATTTGTTCAATGTTTGATGATCCGGGAAGTCCCCAATAATAAGTACTTTTCTTGAAGTTTTGAACTTATCCTCTTGGTACAGGTGTATATGGCCCCCCAGTGTTTGGGTGTTCGTGTCATAGAGACTCAGACACTAGATAACATTCTTATATAGCAAGACCTTCAGCATGCTTTTATTGGTGCTGCCTCATTAAAAACCTTGCCAAAAAATACCCAATTGGGATAAAAATCAGATGAAGGGAAAAAGAGTGCAGCACATGTTTGCCTTACTAAATATAATACTTATTTAAATGGCTCACATTCCAATTGCTAGAAAGCTTATTTCCTTCTTGGTTTGTTAAGTGGTAAGATCATTTACCGGCGATCCCAGTGATTGTATTTGGTCCTTCCTAGTTTGGACCTAGTTTCCCTGCATTGGGTTCTCGCGTGCTCTGAGTCACCCTCTGGAGCACCATGTCTTTGAGTTTGAAATGTCGGAGATTTGTGCGCTTGTTGTAGTATCACTCCATTCTTGTTTCTAGGCCACCATCCGGATGTACGAAAGATCTCGAAGTTCTTCAAGTAAGTCTAGATGTAGGGCATTGCATCTGAGTTAGCTTGCTCCTCCGCCTAGAGATACCTCAAGTTTGGAGTTCCAACTTCTAGCGGTATGTCACGACCCCTTTTAAGGAATTGTGGTGGCACCTACACTATTCCCACCGATAGGCAAACCATTCCCAATTAACAACATAATATAAGTAAGAAATACGGAAATAACAATACTTAATAAAAACCGTCTAGTCATAATATAAATGCGGAAATAAGCCTGATAATCATCAATACAACCTCCAAGAATCTGGTTAATAATATAAGAGCTCAAAACCAAATACATTAGTCAAATGGAAAAAAATAAGTCTAATAGTCTGAATATGTCTCTCGAGTAAATAAAAAGATAGAAGTAAGATAGGAGCCTGCAAGGGTGTGCTGGAAGGAAGCATCCTTACCCTGAAGTCTAGAAATCCGTCAGCTCAAACTCAGCCCCGAGGTCCTGAATTGGAGGAAGGCACTGTATCTGCATCTAAAAGGAATGCAACAAGTGTAGCATGAGTACACAACGTACCCCCGTAGGTATCATAGGCCGATAACGACGGAAGATACGTAACTGAAATAAATATCAAGTTGACTCTTAAGTAATCCCATACTAAACAGTTCAATAGATCATATAAGTCACCTTGTCCACATAATAGTTCACTGAATCAACAAGTCACTTTGTTCATATAAGAGTTCATGAATCATGTAAATCACCTCACCTCATTTACTAAGGAGTTCAGTAACCAACAATCTAAGTACCAAGTGATCGATTAACCATGCGTTTTATCAGGACGTCATCCAAGTTGCATTAATCATTCCAACAACTTTACCAATCAACATGTAATCAATGTAATATTATATGTATGATATGAATGCAATGCATATGACAGATACCTTTCATCTCCAGTAGACAAACGTTCAAATTCTAGGAACTGCACACCCATGGGGGACCTGCGAAGTCCATATATTCATCCAGAATTTCTCAACGGATCTCAACTCTTGGTTGTAATAACATTTGTTGCAGGCGTGCAACCCGACCCTACGTGTATCATCATCATCTCAGTGTTACCAACCATCTCATAAAGTATTCTTACCTTTTCGGTCTCTTGGACCCATATCATTTTCATACCACTCTCACTTCAATATCATCAAAACTATGAGTGTATGAATACAAATGACAATACCAGGCAAGTAATCAGGATGTATGAGATGAAACCAAGTATAAGAGATGAATATCACATGCTTTCAGAAAGTCAATAACACGTAATCCACGTAAAATCAGAATATCATATCAAAATCAATGTGATAAATGAACACAATAATATCAACAATGGCGACGAGCCCACATAATGGAGAAAAGCCCAAAGAACAGCAGTTGGAATCAGCCTTCCCCAAATCACCCATTATCACAGTTCAACATCGGTACCTACCCAAGTATTCATCACAACCGCTAAGGTGGGACCCCAAACACACCTAATACCCTTAAACATTTATAACTAATACATACTTCTATCGAAGTCTACAAAAGAGAAACAATAACCTACCTCAAAGCCAAGCAAGAGCCTCGAACAATCAACCCTTAACGCTGGCCTTGCCCTTTCGAAGCACATCCTAGTAATCATAGTCTAACATATATACACTCTATGTTAATAATTAAGCTAACACACATACAAAGACTTAGTCCTTAATCAATCCAAAAGACACCCAAATCAACCCCCGGGCCCACGGTATCAAAATCCAATCTTTATTACTCAAAAAGCATAATAACATACTAAATAGTCATATTCTTAAATTAATTAGATGACTAACCCCAATTAGACCCTCAATTGCACGATAAAATGAAAAGCCCCAATTATCAAACTCTAGATTTTCCCCCAATTTATAAAAGGTTTCAAATATCAAATTAATCATCACAACATTATCCTCTATCATTAATCAATACTAATTCACAATATCATGATCATATAATTCATAGTCCACCTACAAATCAAGGTTTTAGCACTCTTATTCTTTCATGAAGAACCTAAAACATTTCTTCCCCAAATAAAGCCTAGCTTAGGATTTAAAAGACAACAATGATCAAAAGGGGTGAAATTATAACTTAAATGAAGAACCAAATTGAACTCCTCAAGAAAATCGCCCCAAGCAGGTTTTAATTCCGAGATATAGGTCTTTGGGAAAGTGGGATCAATTTTAGGTCATTAAATAATCGACTGCCAGCGATTCTGCACTGGCGGAATCGATCTCGCAGGCGTAGTCTCGCTTCTGTGGGAAAATGGTCCGTTGAGGCGGAATCACTTAACATCCCGCCTTAGCGCAGAAGTGGGAGAAACTCTGCGGAGGCGTCTTTGCCTCTGCAAGAAATCTCCGATGGGGGCATAAACGTCACAATTACTCAGAGCCCGCATTTATGAGCCAACCTCCACAGAGGCGGACATGCAGAGGCAGCCTACAAATTTGCTGGTGCGGACACTAGACACCAGCAACATTAAAACCACTTAACACTTCCACCAAACACCCAAAACATTTTCGGAACCCCCAGATATAAACCAAACATGCTAACCCAAGGTAAATAGTGCCATAAACTCACACGCGCCCTCAGATTTCTCATTCAGCCGAGCTAAGAATTACTTTTCTAAAGAATTACCTAAATTAACTAAATATCATAATTTACAAATAGAGCCACATAGTACATATGAATACCTCGGGAAGCAAACTAATGACTCAGCTAAGTTATAAATAACCCTCCGAAACTATCGGAAGCGACATAACGTAGAAACAAACCCACATACTCGAAAGTTAACTTTTAGTAAAACTAATCAACTCTAAAACTTCTATTTGGTTTTTTCTTCCAAAAATTACATAAATGAACCTCAGGCTCCATGCTACCCATCCCGCGCATCACAAACCTCATACAGACTATACATGAAGGGTAATATAGTCAAATAAGAGTCTTAGCTAAAAACAATCTGACGGTTTGTTACACGGGATCAAAGCTTATGTACCATAGACTAAGAAAAATGGAGTTTCTCCGCTACTCATCTTTGTCGTGGTCATGTATGCCCATAATATCTCTGGTAGTATGGAAGGCTAGTTTTTCTTTGCTGCTTCTAACTTTTTTTTCAAATTCTGGATTATGGCCTTGTTTGTTGACTGTACTTAACCATTTGCACTGGAATGATAGGGAGTGAAGGTGATATGCTTGATGTTCTAGTCATCCAAGAACTTTGTAACTTTGGCTCCAATAAAATTCTGGCCGTTGTCACAAGCTATATCCTTTGGGATGCCAAAACAACAAATGATATGTTGCCAGATAAAGTCAATCACCTCTTTCTACCGGAGCTTTGTATAAGCTACAACTTCAACCCATTTAGAAAAATAGTCAATCATAAATATAATTGTAATACATGTCCAGAGCCGCAGACAAAGGTTTGACTATATCCATTCCCCATTTCATGAATGGCCATGGGGATACAACCGTATGTAATTCTTCTCCCAAATGGTGTAGCTGCGGTGCATGACGCTGACATTTGTCGCAATTATTCACGAACGCCTTTGTATCTTCCTTGATTCGGGGCTAGTAATAGCCATCCCTCAAGAGTTTTCTCATTTGGGATTCTGATCCAGAATGGTTTCCATATATGCCTTTATGTACTTTCCTCATCATATAATTATCTTCCTTAGGGACAACACATCGAGCCAAGGGACCATAATAGCACCGATGGTAAAGTTTCCCATTAACAACACAGGACCAAGGATGCTCTGGTCCTCAGAGCTCTGGATGCTTTCGGGTCCTCCAAGAGATTTCCGTTCATGAGGTAGTTCAAAAATTCATTCCTCCAATTCCAAATTAGGCTGGTCGAGTTCACCTCATTGTTGACACCTAATAGAATGCCTTTCAACAACATAAGGGAAGGGGGCAAGAATAAGTTTCTATTCAGCCTCCTCCAACTCCAGGGTTTTTACTCTCTAATAATTATATTTAATTATTCAAAGTTCTCGGGTCACAGACGGAGTGAAATATACTTTTCACAAAGCGAATATGATTTTACAAAATTATTCTAGAAGTATTTTGTCATTTGATTTGATAAAATATCGCTTGGTATTTATATTGTATATCATATCCTAATTTTATATAATTTCAATCATTAATTATGATTTTGGAATTTTAACCGATAATTATAGATGTAATTATCTCGAAAGAATTTTCAAAATTAAAGGATTAATGTACTGCTCTGTCAAAGTCGAGGAATTATTTAATTAAATATGATAATGTAATTACATTTTAATTTTTAGTCAATGGATGCCCTACTAACTCATATTCGTCTTTTAAGATAGGAGCTCCTAGGCAAGGAGGATGTTTTAATATAAAAGACGTTCGCATCATTTTAATTTCTTTAATCCTAATTAGTGTCAAGTTTAGACTTAAAACAAAGATATTAAATTAATTAAGTTATTTACGGATTTATTTGGCAGTTTCTTAATTTACATTGTGACCATATTTCCAAAATGTGGCCACAATTGAATAATACCATTTAAAACGATTGGGCCGTTTACCCTTTATTTAAAAAGACTCAGCTGAGCCCAAGCTAAAGTGGCTCAGGCCCAGCCCATGACCACAACTCGTAAAGAAAGAGAAGCAAAGACCCATTCCCTTAATAAAACAAATGAAGAACCCTAGGGTTCCTTTACCTCTTTGCGGCGCTAATGCAGAAATTAGCAAAGGCGAGGTGTGTACGTAGGTGCTCTGTGTTGTTGCCTCGCAAAAAAGATGAAAGGGCGTTAAATTCCATTGTCCTCTTTGCCAGTCACACCACTATACCCACCCCCTAAACCCCAGGTGAGGTTACCCCTCTTTCTATTTTTTCTGTGAGCATTTAATGCTCCTTGTCTGATTACAATTTGAAATCGATGATTTTCATTGGTTGAAGAAGGCTTTGGAGCGATTTTCCCTCCCATTTTGGTTCTCCCACATCGAACTCATCAAGTCTGCTAGATTAGATAGTGTTAGTGTTCATTATTATGGTTGTTTGTGCTCACTATGTTGATATTCAACATGTTTAGTTAATGTTAGTCACTATTAGAGTTCATGGTGATGATTATTTGTGTGTTAAGTGCTTACTATGTTAGTTTAAGTTTATATTAATCACGTATGAACACCTAAAGTTATAGAACCTGTAACCAGCCTGCTCATGGATTAATTTAGTGTGTTTAAGTTGGCTATATTCATTGTTTGTTGACTATTTGTGTGTGATTAGGTATATATATGGCTAATATGTTAGTTTAAGACTGGTTCTATGCACATACAGTTCATCTAGTTAGCTTAACACCTAGTTTAAGGGTTGTTTGATCATGTGTAACCTGTTTAAGTGACTTTGAAGTGATTAGTATGTTGGTTATAGTTTGTCTTAACCAAATCTTAAACTGTTTGGTTAATATGATATTTCAAAGGTCACCTAAGGTCTGTTAAGTTATGCTTAAAATCTTGAATAAGTTAAATGGTGTATCTTGATGGTATGATAGAAGAAGATGTTTAAACTTGTTAACCTTAGCCTATAGGATTATAGTTAAATTCTTTACTTAAAAACATGACACTGCTGTTGGGTTCTTAGCTGGAATGTGTTATGTATGAAGGAAATAATGTCCATGGCTCATGAATGCCTCTTAATTCCTCTCTTCAAACTTCTTTGCCTCTTGATGCATCTTTTCCAAATGCTTTGCCTCTAGGTAGTGTCTTGTGGGTGTATAAGGGGTGTTAAGATGGTATCTGATAGTTCTAGTTGATCTTGCCTATCATAAATCAATCATGTTTGCTGTTTGCTTTGTCTTTGAGAGGGTATTAGGAAGAGATGGTCTTAGAAAACCTATGTCTCATGTTTCCTTTTTAAGAACTTTGTTATGTCTGGTTTGTTATTTGTAAATGTAGATTATGATAATCTGTTTGACTTGAAATATGTGGTATGTGTCTAACTATACCAAAAATCATGTTAATAGCAGTCTTTTAGTGTTATTGGGTCTGTTTTTTGTGTTTTAGTTTTTTCCATTAAGACATCTATCCATGTTATGTCTAGATGTATTTGCCTGGATCAGCCTAGTATTAGGTGAAGTCCCTTTATGTATTTTCAGTTAGTTAGGCCTTTGTCATGAATAATTAGAAAGACTGTTTGCATATTCTTAATGTGTCCTATATCATCCATGCATCCTATGTAAGCCATTCTACCTAGTTCAAATGTATGACTAGAAAGAAGTAAAGCCTCACAATTCTTGTGGTAAGCTGCTATGTGTTACTAACAACTCTTAATGATAAAACTAGGTTAATACTGGCATGATAGTTCAAAGAATTGATTTACAAAGTTCTGATCATAATACTTGCATGTTCATTAAGTCAAAATATTTGTTTGTCTGCTTCTATGTCCATAATCGTCGCCTTTGGGTCAGCTAGGACATTTAAAGTGTCTTGGGAAATTAGAAGTGGACTGTTAACGTGTTTGTTTTGAGTGTTTCTATAGCATGATGGGGTTTAGGGATTTGACACTTAGTTGGACAACCTTGTATGAGCTAGGACCTGTACTCGTCTCTTCTTATGTACTTGATCCATGTGAAATTGCAAATCTTGAATGTGTCTCAATAGCATGAACTTGTCCTTAATTAAATTGGCAACCTAAGTGTAACTAGTATGAGTCTATTCCTTTGCGTATCCAATGTCTAGGTATATTGAACAGTCCTTTAACAAAGTATTTCACTGCTTCTCCCTTTTTTCCTGTTTGGCTGAGCGGCTAAGTGAATTTAGATAAGATTGTTGTGTTATGAAAGATATCCCCCGTGTGTTTTATTTGCCCTACTTGTATGCTGTGATATGAGTCGTGAATAAACTCTGGCTGCTTCTTAGTTACTGATTACAATTGGCAACATCCTTCCTTTTTTTTCATGATTGCCTCTACATGTGTTGATACATAACTGATATACCACTTGTATGCCGGGTATACTAAGTATATCAAGTGGTATAAGTGTATATATCTTATGTATATCACTTGGAATGTCACCGTGATCATTAATGGGCCTAGCCTTTTTGTGTAAACTCTTCTAGTATCTCCTTCTTGCAATTAGGGTAGCGGGGCCTAGCCCACTAGGGGTGAGCGGGTCCGGGTACCCTAATGTTTTTGAACTACCCGGACCCTACCCAGTAAAATATCGGTTCCTAAATTTACTACTCCGGAATCTACCCGTAGCAATCATTACTCGGAACCTACCAGGACCCTGCGGTTTCGGGTAGGTTCCCGGGTACTCTGTAAGTCACTAAGAAAAATATGAGGAAGGTAAGTCATTAAGAAAAATATGATGAAGTCAAAGGCTTCTACGTTTTCCTATCAATCAACAAAGTGTGTTTGATTTCAAATCAAACAGAACACAAAAATATCACCATAAATTAATTAACTAGGAATTTATGTGATACACAGAGGCAATGTTTAGTTGCTCAACATCACAAACAACTATATTGAGAATAATCAAAAGACAGGAACTCCACAACTGCGGTTAAAGCAAGAAAGACAAATGTTGTCCAACACGCAAGTATACATAAAGAGGTTGATAAAGCAAGAGTAAGTTTCCAGCATTTACCTGAACAAGAAAAGCTTATCCTTTCTCCTCATTATTGCAAGGTGTAGAGCTACGAATGCCATATTCGTTTTGCAGGTCAACTAACCATGCGGTCTTTCGTGATGTCATCTCATCTTCAAGCAGGTTTGCTCTATCTAAATTACTGTTTCGTGTTTAGTCTCAGATTAGGCGGGAGAGGCGTAAGTGGTATGGCCTTTTTTTTCTTGTTTTTTATTAACTAAAAAATAATAGAATTAAAAAAGTAAAAATATTTAATATTTCATAGGTTCTAGGTATCGGTTCGGGTACCCTTTCTCTATTTGTCGGAACCGGAACCGGACTCGACATTGATCGGTTCCTAATTTTACTACCCGGAACCTACTTGTTATTATAATTTATCTATCCGGAACCTACTTGTTATTATAATTTATCTATCCGGAACCTACTTGTTATTATAATTTATCTATTCGGAACCTACCCGTTAGTGTCAGTTCCTGTCGGGTATCTGGGTACCTTATAACTGTGCTCACCCCTATAGCCCACTGTCTGTTATGCTCTTCCTTCTTTACTGGTTGATTAACAGTTTGGGCTCGTTGAGTGTCTTGCTTATTTATTCTAATTATGGGCTGTTAGTTTTAATTAATCTTTATTTGTATTAAATAATTTTGGGTACGTCTAACTTGGCCTTTGATTTCCCCTTGTTTGCTCTTGCTGCATCACCACGAGATGGGCCCTTACTGGGCCCATTATTATATTCAGAGGAGTCCATACACATTCCTCAATTAGCAGCCAGCCCAATCAAATGAGTTCTGATCAAGTTTGATAAGCAAGGGAGCTAATATTTGCATGAAATCCGAACTATGGGTAAAAATAGCCAGCTGGTGGGCTTCAGTAGACCCACCAGCCTAAACCTTTCTCCTTTAAATTTTATATCATTGTGTATATATTATTTGATGTAATAAACTACTTTGATATATTGGAACTTATGGTTATAATCTAGAATAGGCAAATGATACATGGATGATTTAGCTAGATCGCCAAATAAATGATTTCAAAACTTTGTTTTAAATTTGGAAAATCTGAAATAAAGGACTGTTTTGGCTAAATTAAAGGAGCTGTTTGGATATAAAACTGGAAATGAGAAATAGATTCAACGAAATGCAAAACCGATTCTGAATTTTATATACTTGACTTAGGCTTTTGGAGTTTAGTTAAGAAAAGTATTAATATTTGAAGGACCCAGAATTGGGCCTGAGTGACTTGAAATATGATAAATGGACTGCTGAAAATTAGACATAGAATTGGACTGAAATGGACACCTTTAAATTGAAACACGGGCCAAGCCCAATTAGATAGTTAATTTTGAGAATAACCTTATCTTGGACTTGATGTTAAGTTTAGGGTTTTTGAATGTATGATATGGTTTAACATTGGGAGATATAACATGCAAAAGGAACAAAAAATCATTTTTGTGTTACTTTTATTTCAAAACCAATTTTGTTATTTTAAATGAATTATGTCATTTTCAAAACATGGAAAGGATTTTAAAAGATGCAAGTGCGAAAATAGTCAATAAAGTTGGACTAAATATGGAGTTCTATTCAAATTTACTTTTGAGGGTTCTTAGTTCGAAAATGAAATTGACTAAACTATCCCGTGAATACTAATTTTTGCGAAAGTGTAACTCTTTGTTTAAAATAAAACCTTGAGTTTGAATAAATAAAATGACAAGTTACTTTGCGGATATTTAAACCTTAAGCAATTTAAATAAGTTTGAAGCATGTTATAGAGCTCGTAGGTCAACCGTATTCTACATATACCGAGGTGCTAACACCTTTCCCGGGGATCACCAAAACTCTTACCTTGATTTTGCTTTAGATACTCAGAAACCTAAACGATGGATGTTTTTCCTCGTCTTCCCAAACCAATTTACCTATTTGAGATGTCTCCATGTGTGGCGTGATAAGATAAGGACCACTAGGGGACAAACCAGGATTTTTTAATGAATTTGAATAAATTATTTCACACTGGTTTTTCTATTTTATCTATAAATTAAGTGGCGACTCTAAAATATAATATCCGACTTAGAGAACTATCTAAATTATTACTAGCTCTTTATGTGCTCACCCGCATAAAAAAGAAAACCATAACACTCATTATACCCTTATGAGTCTAGAGTCGAATGTAGAAGCTGAACGACCGACTCGGCTTTAAGGCCTTCTTCTTCCGTGCTAGAGCCCAAGTTCGCAAATGCATCTGCCTCTACATTTTCTTCGTGGGGAATATGCACAACCGTCCACTCTTGGAAATAGGAAAGCATCATGAGAACCTTCTCGAGGTACCTTGACATGCGTTTCTCTTTGGCTTCAAACGCTCCATGAACTTGGTTCACCACTAGCAGTGAGTTACGTTTGACTTTAATTATTTGGGACCCTAAGCCTTGGGCTAATTCCAAACTTGCAATTAAAGCCTCATACTCATCTTCATTGTTAGTTTAAGGATAACTATGTATTGCCTTCCTTAAAAGTTCACCGGTGGGAGTATGCAATACTATTCCCAGACCAGTTCCTTTTACATTAGAGGCTCCATTAGTATGAAGCATCCAGACTCTAGGGGAATTCCTCGAGACTAAAATGACTTCTTTTTCCAGCTGAGGGGTTACTCCCAGACTAAAATCAGCCATGAAATCGCGAGGACTTGCTACTTTATCGCAGTCCCGAGTTTATATTCAATATCAAACTTACTTAATTCCACCGCCTATTTAGTAAAAAGCCCCAAAAGTTCAGGCTTGTGTAACACATTCGTAATTGGAAGCGTAGTTACTACAACAATTGAGTGGCACCGAAAATATGGTCGAAGCTTACGCGATGACATAACTAAAGAAGAATCCAATCTTTCTAGTATGGGGTATCGAGTTTCGGCCCCAAACATTACTCTACTTCCATAATAAATAGGGAATTGCGTACCTTTTTCTTCCCGTACCAGCATTGTACTTACCGCTACCTCTGAGACTACGAGATATATGAGGAGTTGTTCTCTGTCCTTTGGCTTTGACATGAGTAGAGGACCGAATAAGTATGTTTTCAGGTCTCGTTAGGCCTGCTGGCATTCTGGCGTCCACACAAAGTCATTCTTCTTTTTTAGGAGTGAGAAGAACATGTGACACTTCTCATATGACCGGGAGATAAATCTGCTTAGAGAAGCCACTCTCTTGGTCAACCGATGTACTATTTTTACGTCTTCAAACGTATCTGGTATATCTTCAATGGTTTTTATCTTGTCAGGGCTTATCTCGGTTCCTCTTTGAGAAACCAAGAAACCCAAGAATTTTTTGGAGCCTACCCCAAATGCACATTTCTCAGGGTTGAGCTTCATATTAAATTTCCTCAGCCCCTTGAATATTTCCTGCAAGTGACTCAAGTGGTCCTCTGCATGAAGACTCTTAACAAGAATATCATCTATATATACTTCCATAGTTTTCCCTATCTATTTTTTTGAACATCTTATTTACTAACCTTTGATAAGTGACCCCAGCGTTTTTTTATTCCGAAAGGCATAACATTATAGCAATAAGTGCCGAAAGTAGTCAAAAAGGATGTTTTCTCTTGCTCTTTCGGGTACATCCTTATTTGGTTATACCCGAATGCACATCGAGGAAACTCATTATCTCGTGTCCGATCGTAGCATCGATCATTTGATCTATGTTCGGCAGCGAGAACGAGTCTTTTGGACATGCTTTATTTAAATCTTTATAGTCAATGCACATCCAAAATTTGTTCCCCTTTTAAGGCACTACGACTACATTTGCTAACCAATCCGGATATTTTACCTCCCGGATCGATCCTATATTAATCAATTTAGTTACCTCTTTATTCATAAACCTGTTACGGAGTTCGTCGATTGGTCACTTTTTCTACTGCATAGGAGGGAAACTAAGATCCAGGCCTAACTTATGAGTTGCGACTTCTGGAGGGATGCCTGTCATATCCTTACGTGACTAAGAAAAAAATCATTGTTAGCTGCAAGATAATTAAGAATTATTTCCTTGAGCTTCGGGGTTAATCATATGCCCAAGTATACCTTTCTGTCGGGAGTTTCCTCTCGCAGAACTATTTGCTCAAGCTCTTCCACTGTAGATTTGGTGGCGTATGACTTATCCGGAACCTGAAAATATCTAGGCACCTCGTACCGCTCTGAAATTTTTTCTTCTGGATATGTTAATTCTGTTTCTGCAGGTGAAACCTGATGGACATATTTTGATGCGAGCTCCGTCCCTTTAATTGCTATTTTGGATCTATCACAGCTTCTGGTTCCTCTATGGCATACATCTCCCTAGCAGCGAGTTGTTCTCCTTTCATTTGTCGGGTGCAAATGCAACGCCAATGGGACCGCCTTCAGACCGTGTATCTAAGGCCTCCCGAATATAACATTATATCTCATGTCACCGTCAATGACATAAAACTTAGTTACCTTTATGACTCTCATAACATCCACCGGTATGTCAATTTCACCCTTAGTGGTTTCATTAGACATATTGAAACCTAAGAGTGCTCTGGCAGCCGGTATAATTTTTCTGCCATGTTCATTTATTCTATAATTTTTAGCTGGATGATGTTAGCAGAGCTCCCTGGATCGATCAAAACTCTCTTCACCTTAAAGCAATCAATACGTATCGTAATGACCAGAGCATCATTATGGGGGAAAATAACACCGACAACGTCTTCTTCAGTGAAAGTAACAGTATGTTCGTCTGGTATTACCCAAAACCTCTTCTCCCGGGTTACTGAATTTTTTGTTTTCATAGCCGTAGTGAAGGATGTAATGGTAATTATTAACCCACCGAAGATTATGTTTATCACATGTGGCGGTGCGGCCGGATTGGGTTTGCCTTCAGCGGGAGGTCACTACTCGAAGTTATTACAAGCTTTTTTTGCCTCAAATATTCTCGTAGGTGGCCCCTGTATAGTATTCCCGCCACCTCTTCCCGTAGGTGTCTGCAATCCACCATTTTGTGTATGTGTGCCATGAAAATCACACCAAACGGTTAGATCTATTTTGCTAGGATCAAACTGTAATGGTTTTAGAGGTTGATATGCTGGATGAGTTCTCAGTACCACCACCATCTTATCTTCATTGATGCTGAAGTTGTATTCGGATAATTTCGGGTATTCGGGCCCTTTGATAGATGAGTTGGATGTATTTTCTTTGTCGTAATTCACCAATCCCTAATTGTTTCTTCAGTGGCCTCCCTTTTTGTTTATTTTCTCAAAGGAGCGAAAATCCTATCCACTTCATTGCTTCCCGAGAGTGCGATAAGGTTGGAAGCAGTTTTTTGAGGAGTTACGGCATGTCCCGGCTCCTCTATATAATTCTTGAAAGATTCTCCCGGCCTGAGTCCTGAGCAAATCATATTTTATTCGAATCTTGGACTCATACCGGTTGTGTACGTCTTCTTAGGTTGTAGCCTGGAATTCTAAGAGATTTTCATTGAGCTTCCATGAGGCATCCGAACTCAACGGATTTAAACGTGTAGTGAAAGCCTGTGTAGCCCATTCATCCAGGACTGCGGGTAGCAGCATCTACTACTTCTAGAACCATGAAGCAAAGTCCCAAAGGAGTTCAGTCACTCCCTGCGCAATGCGAAAGATATCCGCCTTTCTCGTTTTCACCTTCCGTTCTCCCGCATGAGCTTTTATAAAAATGTCAGCAAGTATGACAAACGATCCAATTGAATGCTCAGGGATAAGTGAATACCATGTTAAGGCTCCCTTAGTAAGCGTTTCAGCAAAATTTTTAATTACGACTGATTCTATCTCATGTTCTTTTAGATCATTCCCCTTAACGGTCGTGGTATATGTCGTTATGTGTTCCTGAGGATCCGTAGTTTCATCATATTTGGGTATTAATGGCATTTTGAACCTTTTGGAATCAGTTCAGACACAACCTCTAGCTTATACGCCAACTGAATATATCTCCTCACATCAGGTCCTTGGCATTTTTCTCTGCCTCCTTCGCATTAGTATCCACCTTGTTTGTCATATCATTCATGAACTTCGAAACCTGCCCCTGGGATGGATTTTCAGGAACGGTTTCACTTCCTATTGCATCATCGAGTCTTGGCCTATCCCGATCGTTCCTTCCAGCACTTGGGGTGTTCGCCGATGGTGTTGCTGCTGTCATTGGCGTGCTACCAGCGTTGTTGGACAAAACTCAGAGAAAAAATGCATCAGGCTGTCCAACTGTCCTCTCGTTGCATCATTATGTTCCCTTAGGATTTGCATAGCTTCTTCGGGTGTCTCATCATTGGGAACATCCTCCTCCTGGGTCTGTCAGCCTCTAGAAGTGGCTCCATCTGCAACCACTCGATTCTCTAGTACCTGGTCTGTTATCGGTAGGCCATCTAGTCTGATTGGGAGATTGGTATTATCCTGATGTTGCGGTTGGCTCCGAGTTCTTCCACTCATGTCATCTATTTTTTCTAAACAAAAGCAAGACTTAAAGAAAAGATTAGATTAGTGAAGAGGGGGTCACTTGTGACACCACAATTGCCCAGGCCCCATTGTGGGTGCCAAACTGTTTACCCGTAAAACGGTACAGTTGAATTTATATACGTTGTCAATGACATGTAGGTCTAAAGTGACTGATTTGACAAATAGGTTAAATAATATATAATGCAAATAAGTAATATTTAGACGAAATGAAGAGATAATTAGTCTAAGCCTGATATAAGCTTCTTGGAAAAGCTTCTGTGACTAGTATGAATGCACAAGTATTGAGAATAATATTGATAAGTGTATTGTAGTAAGTTGCCTATGAAGATCTTACAATGGGAGAATGTGTCCTATTTATACTTGAGCTCATGTGTACACACCCCACAATTTATGCCCTTATTAATACAAGAGAATGAATGCTGTAATAATTTGACAATTAGTGTCTTCATAAATTTCATTAATTCTCCATTGGAAGGTGTGAAATCGGACTAGTAACGACCGTCCGTTGGAATACAAACCTTTGACATGATCTTCTCCATTATCGGTACCTTGCGTCCTTCTAATGCCCCAGGTTCCACTTAAGCTCAACTAGTAGCGCCAGAAGCCGAGTTGTATCTGACTCATCGCTGCTTGCCACGTGTCATGACATAATTCGTTCAGCTGTATTATATAAATTTTGCCCTATACAGGCACATATGAATATAATTTACTTGCCTTTGCATTTACTGCATCATCTAATGTTATGCAGAGTTATCATAATCAACCATAAGGGTTTAAATCATAATAGACACAAAAGACATTAAGTAATTTTTTTTATCAGCTTATGTTTTGATAAACAAAGTTACATGGTGTTACTAGCACGCTGGTAAGAGATAATGAATACCCTACAGTATAGTTGATTCTTATTAGTCTAAATTTGGGTAATGAAGCCACTAAATATCTATGCTAGTGAAAGATATTGAATACTTAACAGAATTGTTGTGGGAACACAATTTGACATGTACACTGCTAATGTTTCATCCCATACAAATTAGAGTCCGCAACTTAATTGATCCATTTCGTGGGATTTTGAACACAAATACCCACTAAAAAATAGTTAAAATACTATTTTATGTGCAGAAATTCCCTGCGCAATAGGGGTTAATATAAAACTCTAGCAGCCCACGTTTTTTATATGTTCACTTTTAGTCCAATTACGCAATAATTTGTTACATTTTATAATCAATTATTTATCTACCTATTTGTACTTGATTTGACATGACACTATGACACCCGATCCATTTTTTATTTAATATGAATTTTGGATGAGGTAAAGACTCATCAATTTCATAAGTTTCAGAGTTCTTGAAAAAAATATCCAACTCCAAAGTTCATAAAAAATGGCCTCTCCTCCTTCAACTGTTAAGGTTTCTTTATTTGGGATGAAGAGATTATTCATGATAATAATAATGTTCGTTATAGTATTAAACCACAATACCATGTTAACTTTCCAACTACCTTGGATTACGAAACATTAATCAATTCCATACACAAAAGAATGAAAAGTAAGCATGAGTATGAATTATCTGTAATAGACAGACATCCAATATCCATTGCACCGCAAGGTTTAGTGCTTTATGGAGAGTGGAATATCACCGATGAGGAGTTTTTGAGGGAATATGTGAGGGCGCCGGAAGAATATAGGGGGTTAATCACCCTCATTGTTCTTGAAATGTATGTTGAAAGGATACCTACAGTCGTAGTGAAGTCTTGGCCAGGACTCGTCAGGAAGTCTCTCAAGTCTAGCCTACTTATGGTAACACTTATACGAACTTGAGTTCTTATGGAGACATTTTGAGTGGTCAAGTCAAGTGCCGCTGGAAACTCTAAGCCAACAATTTAATCAAAATTACAGGAAAAATTGATAAATATCCATTTTTAATTGTTATTTTGTATAGTAGCACATGTTTATTATACGCATGGTAATAGTAATATTTTTTTGTATCTTTTCAGGAATTATACACATGATATGAGTAATATTGGGCAATCCTCTCAGTTCGGTGCAATTGATTATTATTGGTAGGTATACTTTCTATTAATTAAATAAATTAAGTGTTTTGATGTTTAGAATTTACAATACTTGAACTGCCCCTGTAGTGAAAATTATTCACAAAACTCGCCAGTGGTACCAAATTTTAATTTCGGTGCAATTGATCTTTCTTCAAACCATAACAATATTGATCATTATCGGTAGATTCATTACCTTGATATTAAATAATTCATATATATTTTGATATTGGTATTTAAAATATGTTACCTATTTTTGGTGTAGGAAGAGGCCTTTACTAGATGATGATGATTATCCAAATCATATAGAAACATCATCGAGTGATAACGATGATATACCGAATGTAGAGGTATCCGATGATGATGACGTAAATATATCAGATAATGAGGTTGATGTTCATCCTCATAAGTAGGAACTACAGTTAGTAGAAATGATGTAAAGTCGGCCACACCAGCAAGAATCGCTGGCAGAAAGCCCAATTCACCAGTATGAACCGATGGCAGAAAGCCCAATTCAGTGACATTATGACGTAATTTCATATCTTGACAATCTTCAAGACATGCTGATGCCTTTATCTTCACCAGAGAAGATGATCCAATTCACCAAAAAATGTGGAAATAACTAATCAGTCTTGTAAATGATAAAGTTCACCTTGCAAAAGGCATGATGTTTGAATCCAAAAAGGCATTGCAAAGGACCGTCAAAATTTATAGCTTCAAAGAAATGAGGGAGTTTAGGGTTGATGATTCAAACCAAACGATGTGGAGACTAGTTTGCAGATGATAGTATTAAGGTTGTCAATGGATGCTTTGGGGTATTGTTACTCATGATAGTATGTGGACTATTACAAAATTCCACCCACGTCACACTTGTGATATGAAAGAGAATCGAGCAGATCATTTTAATTTAGATACAAATATATTTTCTCAAGTGTTACTTGCTGACATTGCCGAAACCCCAAGGCAACCTATTCAACCAAGTTCATTATAATTTTGACATTAATTAAATTATCATTGCTAAATGTTGTTTGTTTAAACTTATCCAGATTTTCCATCAAAGATTGCATTAGAAACGTTGATAGAGTATATCGTAAAATGAAAAGCAAGATAAAGGGATGTCTCAGGCGTAGGCATGCTTTTGAGATGATTTATGGCACATGAAAGGGCTCTTTCCAACAGTTGCCGAGGTATATGGCAGCTCTACAAAAATTCAATCCTGATACTATTGTAGAGTGGAAGCTCGACACTCAACTTAGTGTGGCCGGTAATATTTTTAATTTTGTGTTTTGGACATTCAAACCATACACTCATAGTTTTTCTCATTGCCGGCTAGTCATATCCATAGATGACACACATGTGTACGGGATATATGACATCAAGCTACTGATTGCAGTAGGAATGAATGCCAATAGCTTGATATTCTCTCTTGCTTTCGCCATTGCCCCTAACGAGAGAAATGAGACATAAGGGATGTTTTTGACAGATTTGAGGTGATATGTTATTAAGGATCGTATGGGCATATACATGCTATCTGATCGACATCACGGCATATTGAATAATATGTTTCATTTGGCAGGTGGCAGCCTCCATTTGCTTACAATCACTTTTTTAAAGGCATATAAATGCAAATTTTCAAATGACCTTTAGAAACAACACACTAAACAAATTGATGTGGGCGGCTACAATAGAGCATCAAGAAAAAAAGTATCTTGTGCGGATAGAGATGATTAAGGCAGTGAAGCCGGAATCATATGATTGGTTGAAGGCACTCGACGTTGACAAATGGACATTGCATGCGGATAAAGGAAGGATATGAGGGATGCTAACAACAAACAATTCAGAGTCATTCAATTGTTTGCTAAAATCTGCACGGGAGCGCCCGTTCCTGCAATGGTGAGAATGACTTAAAAGCAAGTTATGGAGTGGTTTGTGGCTAGAACAAGACATGTCAAATCCATATTAGCAGATGGTGGGAAATGGATGTCTAATCATGCACAAATGTTCGAGCATCATAGGAAAAAAGTGAGCTATACAAGATGGTAGAGTATAACCATGCTGAACATGTGTTTAAAGTCAAGACGAGTTATTACCAAGGTTGGGGAGGAAATATTCATACTATTTATGTGGCATCCAAATACAGCGTCAAAAGTTATCTTAAAGCATATGCTGGTCGTTTCTACCCACTTGGTGATCAGGCTTATTGACCAAACAAGCCATTTCAATTATTGCTAACAAAGAGTATATCAGTAAATTGTGTATTAATGCACGAACTCAGATTCCTAATAAAATGTATGATTCAGATAGGACATACTCTCGAAGGTGCTCGACATGTAAAGAGTTTGGCCATGATAAGAATTTTTGTAACCTACGGGGCCGTGGTGGTGCAAGTACCTCTGATGGTGGAAGAACCTCTCGCAGTGGAAGAGCCTATCGTGGTTGAAGAACCTCATGATTTTATGAATGTATTTTAATTTTTCTTGATATATTCGAGTTAACTTGAATTATGAATCTTAAATATTTTTCTTCTTGTAATGAATGATGTATTATTTTAATGAAGCATCTTGAATTAGACATTTTTTCATCAACAAAATTCTATTGAAAAATTTCATAACATACAAAAATTAGAAAAGTAATTAAATCTTCATCTCTTTCTGGAACCACCTCGTCGTCGTTTTCATTTTCATCATCCTCCTAACTTGCATTCTCTTTTTCATCTTCTTCCCCTTCATTTCTTTCTCCATCATCCTCGTTGTAGTCTAGATCCCAACTATCATCATTAGGAGCACTCGCTTGGTTAACACAATAATATGACACTCCACAATCTAATGTTTGTGGTAAATATTTTGGAAGATCTATCCATTCTTGAATTATTGAGTAAATTGGATAAGAAGAGTCTCGATGAAGATTTTTATTTTCTAACAGTTTCCAATGATCTTCTTCATCCGCTCCTGAAAAATTAAGATCGTCCAAAACATGATACATATCTAGTGCTTTCTGCATTTCTGACATTTCTGACATTTCTTTCATCAAGTGTTGGATAACCAGTGGTTCATCCTTGAATTTGAAGGTCTGATTGTAGTAGATAATGCTTGTGGCACAACTACTCTATGCCAACAACATAATACCTCATAATCACACTTTTTTGAATATAATTGAACCCATTGAAGCTTTTCACCCCAAATTGTAGCTCCTTCGGGGTTTGAGGAGAGTGTGTCACCCTCAATTATGTGTCCAACAATTTTTAAATCAACATTGATACAAATTGGTTGATTTTCAAAGGGGCGAAGAACACCATACCATTTTTCATCAAATAAATCTGTGTAACATCCTAATATCTCTTTTTCAAAATATGATTGTGTTTGTGTTTGTTTCTATCCTACCATGAGGCCTTCTTGAGTTACCCTCACCTTTTTGTCTATTTATGAACCAACTATTGAATGGAAGTGTTCTAGGCATTTTAAAATGTGAGTTTTTTTTAACTGAATGAGTTATATAAAAGTTCTCAACCAAACGAGTTATATAAAAGTTCTGTTATATAAGTGTCATATTTTGCGCATGTAAAAGTTGCAGAATATAAGTGTGTCATCTAAAGCGGTCAAAAGCGAGCATAATGTTGTCAAATCAAGGATGTCATTTCGAAAACTCTTATTTTGCGCATGTAAAAGTTATGCAATATAAGTGTGTCATATAAAGCGGTCAAAAGCGAGCATAGTTTTCTCAAATCAAGGATGTCATTCTGAAAACTCATATTTTGCTATGTAAAAGTTGCACAATATAAGTGTGTCATATAAAGCGGTCAAAAGCGAGCATAGTGTTGTCAATTCAAGAATGTCATTCCGAAAACTCATATTTTGTGCATGTAAAAGTTGCGCAATATAAGTGTGTCATATATTCTGAAAACTCATATTTTGCGAATGTAAAAGTTACGCAATATAAAAAAGCGAGCATAGTATTGTCAAATCAAGGATGTCATTCTGAAAACTCATATTTTGCGCATGTAAAAGTTGTGCAATATAAGTGTGTCATATAAAGCGGTCAAAAGCGAGTATAGTGTTGTCAAATCAAGGATGTCATTCCGAAAACTCATATTTTGTGCATGTAAAAATTGCGCAATATTAGTGTGTCATATAAAGCAGTAAAAAGAGAGCACAGTGTTGTCAAATCAAGGAGTAGTAGATAACATGAATGACGAACAACTAGCATTCACATTAAAACGAGTTATTATGTCAATTTGGAACCAATTTTATGACATTGGTTCTATTACATGTTTTATTCCATCAAACATATTCGAAGCAATGGGTAGGACATGAGAACTAGATGAGGAGAATTTTAAATACTCAAATAATCCGAATCACAGATACAATCAAGAATATAATAATACGATGAGAGTTGAGTGGAATTGGCGTGTTAGGGAGACTGAAATGCTAGAACAAAACTTGAGGGCACTCGGACTTAAACATACAAAAAATCGTTCTATGTCAATGCCTCGTGGTACACCACAAGAGTTTAATTTTGCTCCTAACCATTTTCGCAAAGAGAAAAATTGAATGAAAATACGTTGCCTCAGGGTAGAATATGGTCAACATGGTTACGTTAGATTCAGATCCAAATGGGATTCGGACTGTGAGATATCCGATGAAGATGAATCCATGTGATCCTATTAATATTTTTTTTATAATAAAGTAGGAAGGTAGGGTCATAATGACAACCCAAGGGTACTTGGGGGTTTGCAACTATGTAAGTAGCCTCTCATTTGTTATTAAACTACAACATATTCAATATCAAGTAGTAGAAATGTAGATTGATTGGTATTCCTTCTAAATGATTCGAATAGCGGTGATGATGCTAGCTCAAATTATTGCAGTTATTTCGGTGAGTCGATTTATCTTGATAACAATGAATTCAAGATAGACGATTTGAAACTCCATCTTCTTATAGAACATAATGTTAATTTTTGCAATGTGAATATTCAGATCCACGAGAATATTATTGCGGGTTACGTCGAGAATGGACATATCGGCATGCTGAATCAGAATGTCTTGTTTGTGACTTGGAAAATCTCAACGCTCAAATTCCAACAAGGTTGTCAATGACCATGCCTCGAACTGATCCACATTCTTGCGAGGTTGTCGTACATAGGATTAGAAAAGAAAAATATAGAATGGTAGCAAGACATTGTAGGTTTACATGCTAAAGTTGGCCGATGAACAAACATCATCAATGGGTAGAGAACTAACATCTACAGAAAGAAGATATGTCTTAAGAAACCAAAAATATTATTCTGAGAATGATATTGAGAACTTCTATTATGATGATGATTAGGGGTTATTTTGGTTCACTTACTTAGTTTTGGGTCATTTAAGTTCCGAACTCATAATTTAATTTATATTTTAAATTTATGATGAAGTCATCAATTTGGGGAAATTAGTATATTTTAATTTGCTTTGATTGTTATCTTCTATTATTAATTTATATAAGCTTCTTAGAGTTAATAATACATAAAATGTTCAAAAATTCACAATTTTAAAGAAAACACAAATAAATTAGTACATAAAAGGTGTCGATTACATAATACATGAAAACGTGCAACTAGTAAAAACAAAATACATAAAAATAACAAACTAAACCGAAAATACATAAAATAATAAACATAATAAAAAAATACATAAAAATAATAAACAACAACAAGATAGCACAAATAATCTTCCAAAATTTCAGTTTTTTTTTCAAAGCATTTTTCTCGTGTTGAGTGTCTCTAAGGTTATGCTTGAAAATCTTTTATTTTTTCTTCGGATTCTTTTAGCAAGCCCTCTGGAAGGTCAATTTTTCTTGAGATTCCATATGTCTAAACTGCAAGTCAAACTTCACGGTATCTCTATTGATACGTGAAGTCGCGGTATCTCTATCAACAAGAGGCTTTTTACACTTCATCGTCACAGTTTTATCCACGGGAATGTCATCTTCCCATCGAAAATGTTTGCAACAATTCATGTCCTATAAACATTACAAGAAAATTAGTTTTTAAAAGTAAAATATGTAGATAATGTAAAAAATATCTAAACCTTAAAAACTTGTAAAAATACTTACTTCGGGCACTTTACAGCGCCAAAGCGACGATCCGGATTATCTTGGGCCTTGATGTTCTTAGCTTACAATAATAACCGCATTCACAAATATCGGGTTCTATAACAAAGTTTGACATTTTGGAGCTTTGCGACATAATTTTCGGAGGACTAAAGTATGTTAGAGTAAAAATGGAGGAGGTGAAGAGTGACTTGAAAATGGTCAAGTGTTAGAGTTTATATTAACCCCTATTGAGCAGAAATTTTCTGGGTAAAAAATAGTATGATAACTTTTTTTTTAGTGGTTATTTATGTTCAAAATCCCACAAAGTGAGTTACTTCAGCTGCACACTCATACAAATTAACTCTCCTCGCCCCACAATTGGAAAAGTGTTATAGTCATTGACGCCTTGCACATAGAGTTGCGTTTCTTTCCATTTACACTTTATTCAGAGGCGGCTATGTGTATGGTAGGGGCCATTGAACTCCTTTAATCTAGGAAAATATTCTGTTATATTTACCTTAAAAATGAAATGCTTTATGGGATACGCCAACTAATCTTTGGTGTCGGGTCCATGTGTATCAACTCCACCTATATAAAATCACTCGCTTAAACAACAATAACAATAAACATATCCAGTGTAATCCAATAAGTGAGATCTCAAAACTACTACCGGTTGAAAATATATATTTAATTAGGAAAGTTGATAAAAAAGTTGGCTTGGAGCCACTGGTCGGAGCTACTGCTTCCCTTATTTGTGACCTGAGTTTGAATCCTATAAATAACATTTTTCTTAGGTTGCAGCCATTATTTCATTTTATTTAATTATTTTTGTGCTTTTTCTTCAGTTTTTTGCCCCTTCCCCCTCTTTTCTTTTGACTAAACCTCTCCCTCCTAAAACCTCAAATCACTCTTCTCTTGGAGAACAAACTAAAATTCTTTATCAAATACTATACCCAGCATTTCACGCCACCAGTCCCCAACGCCTCCATGGCACCGCCTGTCAGTCATCACTGGAAGTTTAGAGTATAAGTTTTGTGCAGTATTAATATATTACAAGACAAGATAGTAAAGGCAAGTTAAATCCTCTTTGTATTCTATAATCAAAATTAATTTGTAGTTGTGTTCTCAACCAAATTTATATCTTTTTTATAAATCTGAAAATTTTCAGAGTTTTTCTCAATATCATACCGAAATCAGAAGTAATTCCTGGATATCTAAAATAATTCTTAGTTGTCGTTGCTTCTTCTCCTTCTGAAATTATGGAAAATGATGATCCGGACAAACAAGAAGAAGAATTCAAAAAGAAGCAGCAACTTATCGAAAGATTAATATACTACGGAAGAAGACTAAAGAGATTGAAGAGGAAGACGATATTGATATAAGAGATGTAGAGCCAATTGACAGCTTCCTCTTTATTGATAAAAGTAGATATTTAATTAATTAACAGAGATAATGGAACAGTGAATGATTTATGGGACAAGTCGTCGTTGCTAAATGAGAAATCCAGGAAGACAGGAAACTTTGAAGAGGAAAAAAGGAATATAATTTTTTGAAACAGAAAATTAATTAGTAACATGCTATAGTAGGTTAATGTTACTTGGGAAGTTTGATGGCAGGGCCTATTGTTATTATTAAAATCTGTACCTCAAATTTTAATTATTAGATGGCATGACCTCATTTAGGATTAAGACTAATTAAATGGAGATAAGTTATTGGGGTGTCAAAAAAAGCCTTCAAATTTAAAAAATATATAATTTAGTCCAATAATTTAAAAAATAATAAATAATAAAATAAAAATTATTATAAATCATTTCCCCCCATTCCCCCTCCCCTCCCCATTCATCTCTTTCAATATCCCGTGTTTTTCTTCAATTGAAGCTCCCAAATCAGCTCTTCTCCTCTCTTTCGATCTTAACCCTAGTATAACAGAGCTTTCCTTCTCCTTTTTCTCCTCTTGTTCTTTCTTTTTGAGCTGTCATTGTTGAAGTTGCCATTGTTAAATCCATTGAAGCTTTTGGAAACAAATTTTGATTTGGGTGGTTATTTGTGAGTTTTACGGCTTGAGAATTACTCTTTTTGGTTATAGTTTGGTCTGGTAAGCTTTAATTTGTGATATGTAATATTTAATTCATTTTCTTCTAAATTTATATTTCTGGTAATTTGCATCTAGTATAGACCAATTTAAGTTTATTATGGAGGGTAAAAAGATAACAGCTGGTGATTTCGATGGTAACTGAGTTCCTATTAAAACCGTCTTGAAATGAAATTCTCCACAAAACATCCAACCTTTTGAATTGGATACTTATTACACCTATGATGATTTGTTGAGGAGCGTGATTTTGTCTGGTAATAAAGATCTCGTGTCCACAGAGGTGTCCTTTATGTCACGTCCCAAATCAGAAAATGTGCGGGCACCTATTCTTTTCCCACCTGGTAGGCGAACCCGTCCCTTACAAATTCATCCAACAACATAAATAAACAATAAGAGCAATAGAAGTCTAAAACATAGATATATGATAATGTGGAATACTACACTACCCAAAGAATCTGGTCTGAATTGTACAAGAGCTTCTAAGTATACAACTGGAATAAAATTTACAACCACAACCTGAATACAACTTCTGTTTAGAATGAGAATTAAACAAAGAAGTCTAGATGAACTCCACAAGATCCTTGAAGGCTAATCGAACCTCGCTCATGTATCTGCAACAACTCCACACCTCAAAAAAGGTGTAGCAAGAGTAGTATCAGTACAAACACTATGTACTGATAGGTATCATAGGTCGACAACAGTTAGCTAACATATATAAAGTAAGAAACTGAAGAATAGACATGCTCGCAATCAAGTACAACACAACACAGTCCAACAATAACCACTAAAGTACAAAAAATCAATAGCCGAATCATAGACTATGGTGAAGCATCTAAACCCAAGTCTGCCAAGTTTTCCACGATTCCTTAGAATAATCACAAACACAAGTACAATTAACAAATCCGATCCATAGAGGTAAAATGAGATGATGAGAATGAATGCATAAGCAAAGCAATGCACTGGCCAAATGTAATCCGCACACACATGCTCCGAGTGGAATATCTCTGTCCCGGTAGTCATGACCTATGGGTACCCTCGAAGTCCATGTACCTGCTGCAGCGCACAATTCAATCCAATATAAGTATATGTTGTGGAACGTGCAACCCGGTCCAATATATGTATATGTATATGTTGCGGCGCGTAACCCGATCCAAATGCATGATCATGTATGTATGAATGATGTCAAATGCCAATGAGAATATATCAACACCCACGAGAATATAATATGAATCACAAATATTTCCTTCTCACTTATCACCATCACACCAATCACAGATAATATCAATATATCATGGAATCGAGGATGAATGCAATGCAATGACAATATCAAGTGTATCGTATCAAATCCCTAGTCGTGCCACACATGGACACATATCACAATATTAATATCTTAAGTCTTTTCCTTTATCCATGATAATACAAAAATAAGTGAGAGACAACTATATCACAAGTACGGTATGGCAACTACTTACAAGTCTAGTAATCACACAGAGGCAACAAGTCACAATCAGTCAACAATATCCAACCTAAATAATCCATCCTAACTTCATACCAAAAGGCATACATACTCTCTCCAACAGTATCTAACTATACATACGCTTTGCTAACCGAAGTCTAACCAGAAGGTAAGCCATAACCTAACTAGAATGCCGAGCGGGAGTCACACAATCACACTTGCACCTTGCCCTTCCGCGGATCACGATCGTACTCAAAGTCTAGTATTATCGAAGTCTAAGTTAGAATAAAGAATTCATAACACTTATATCATTACACTAGTCCTTTGGTTCCAAATCGATTAGTAAATACGAAGAAAATGGGCTTTTAGGGGTAAAACAATCATTTTAACAGTGAACTACGAAATTCAACATAATAAGAGTCCAATCCTACTAACCAATTGCTAAATCAACTCACCATTAGGCTAATTTCACCTTATAAGCAAAACTCTCAAATTTGGGTATGAACCCTAGTTTTCAATATTTAAATCTATCAACATTAATGGAAGATTTAGGCTTAACAAGTACTAAATAATGATTCACCATGCTTAGATTACCAAAACCCACTAATCATGCTTAGATTCAATATTCAAATCTAATGGTGTTTTGGAAGTGTATTTTTGAAATGGTGGTAGATAGGGGTTTAAAGACACTTTAATGATTCTGAAAATTTCCATCGTCCGCTGTAGCGGACCCGCGCCTGTGAACCCTGCCCACACTTGCGGTCCTAATACAAAAACCAAAAGGCTCACTACAGTGGACCCCATCAGCTGTAGTGGATACACCAACAACCATAAAAAATCAAACTTATGCAATTCCAACCCGGAATCTGATAATCACCCGAGACCTTCCCAGCACAAACCAAATATGTACACATATGCAAAAATACGCTACGGACTCACTCGTGGCCTCAAAATTTCTATTAGGGTTCTACTTCTATAAGTCAACCCCTAACGAGCTAAACTAGTTTTCAAACCAAAAGCCAAAAATACTCCCGAGGGCCTCGAAAACTGAACCAACTACCCCACCAAGTCATAAATGACTCTCCGGACCTCACGTAATCGATGGAATTATGAAAAAGGTCCATTTACACAAAATTCAACTATTGGTCAACACTTTCACGCTTTAAGGTTCTAATTTCTCACTTCTACTAGAATCATCCGATAACTTCAAAAATCAAGTCAATGTGGGTAAAATAGTCAAAACGCATATAATGACAGAACAAGTCATTACATCAGATACCAATTAAACAATCGCTCATCCTCGAGCGACAAGAGAGAATGAAAGCTGACGATAACCAAATAATCTTTAATATAACATGGAATCCTCTACGACACGAGATGCGCCAAAATTACTATTATCTCTCCTTATCAGTCGAAACTCCCTCTAAATACTACAAATAGACACTCGAACTGACTCCAACCTTCCAAAACCAATCACAGCCCTACCACACATATGTGGTGGCCAATTCTATTATTTTTCTCATGTAAAATCGATCTTGTCTGTCACTTTAACTTCAAAAGCTGAGTCATATCCAAGCTTCCTACTTAGTACCGAAGAATTATACCTTATGATTGCAATCTTCATGTTTCTCAACTTCTACCCGATATGCAAATCTGATACAACCCTGAACTTTTTCGTCGCACAACCTGTAGCATCAAATAATATCCCATTAACCATCGAATCTCCCATTATAACACCTCGATATACCCATAACAATTCTGAATGTATCAAATCACGCAACTACCGCTCTAAATCTCACGCAACTACTCCCAAGTCCTTAATATAAAAAAGTGCTCACCCAAGTTGTCCAGTGAATATTACTTGCAACATAATGCACTACCACGAATACAACCTCATCTAAAAAATATAACTCTAGCCTCCACATAATAGGGATTTCCACAACTCCTTTCCCTCAAACCATACTAACTCCTCCATGGAAGAGTGTTACGAAACTTCCCAATAATGAACCATCCAAGCCACTTCCATAAGCCTTAACATATTGGTTATCTGAAATTTTCTTCCCACTAGTCGTTTATCACGAAACCCCACTGAACTTCGTCATATCACTTAGTCCATTTTTGTGGACTCCCCTTTTTAAGCATACTCCAAAATCACCATGGTCTTAAATAAAAAGGACAACAACATTACAACCCATAATGACTAAAGTAATACCGGAGATGTACCTTATTTTTACTGATTCTCGATCGACTATATTTTTTCTTGACTCTTCAACTCCCCAGTTCCAATTAAATCACAATCATCGTCACCGTCTAACCATTTCTTGAACCCACTCAACTCTAAAATTGAATACTTTCCAAATCCAGCATATCACATACATAGTCCTACTAATCTCCCCATGTATCTCTACCAAGGCATCCTAGCTTAAATTCCCTTAACTCAATTTCTGAGATGCTCTCTACCACTCAAATTAATTCAAAACTCATAATTGATTCACCACTTCAAACGTCCTAATTGTCGAACAAGAACACCTCTAATCATTCACACGATTATCCATTTCATCCGATCAACTCAACCGAGTAGTAGCAGGAACTAGCCGAAACTTACACAACAGGTACATGGCTCTCAATACTAATCCAATATTAGAGGCAACGCTCAATATCTCATTGAGTAAGAAAACTTCGCACTTTTTCAACATTAGAGTCATTCTTACTAGTCAACAACTAGCTCCCATTGGCCTATGGCATAGCCAACATACCAACTCAACACTGAACCCGTATATATATTCAACCATGTATGACTGCAAAATAACTCTCAAATCACCTAGTTCTTTATCCCATGCAATCTTTATCATTCCTCTAAACACGAAGACCCAGTGAACATACCCTTACCGAAGGATCAAGACCACAATTGCCCAATATCTTAAGTCTCCACTTGTCATAAGTAGAATTGCTTTCCGATCTAGAACTGACAACCACTTTCCTAAAAGAACCCACAACCACTACCATATATTCACGTCAAAGTCCAACTTAAATTTTCATGATCGAAGATGAAATCCACTCTCACACCAATTGCAACCTTATCCTGACAAACACGCCAGATACCAATTTTTTCCCTTCCTAATAACGGATTAGTCTATCCAAATCCTCTTCCTTACGTCTCTATCCCATTAACACAAAAAGTACTCAAACCAAAATACCCTAAGAAATAGTACTCAGGCTCCCGCTTTGCTAGACGTCGTTGACGGGGCTCTCCTGGCCTATTGATCCATGTCGCATCAGCAATCTCCTCACTCAATGCATCTATTTCCTCATCCACCTCGTCGTCATCGTAAGGTATAAAATATCTTATATGGTCCTTCTGCATCTCACCAATGGTTGGGTAATGAAAAGAATGCACCCTCTTAAGTTCAACAAACAAACAACAAGATCAGTTCATAAAATAAATAGTTTATAATGTACCAATATTGACATTCTAATAGACTTAAGTTCAAACTGTTACCTCTTCAGTATGTATTTCCTTTTTGAATAAGTAGTTTATAGTACCAATATTGATATTCTTCTAGACTTAAGTTTCAATTGTCACCTCTGCATCAGGTACTTCCTTTTTGAATAAGTAGTTTATAATGTACCAATATTGACATTCTAATAGAGTTAAGTTGAAAATGTTACCTCTTCAGCAAGTATTTCCTTTTTAGATAGATTAGGTTCATATTGGTGTGAAGTGTACATATCAACATCCTTGGAGTTAGAAAAGGAACAACCCTTGATTGGTAGAATTACATCCAACAAAGGGGATTACTCTATATGACCATGTCTGTAATGGAATGCAACACATAATATGGTCAATCAAATACTAATGGTCTAAAATAAAATGATATTGGGATGGATAACTTACGATCAATGCCTATGAAAATCCATAAAGACAGTAAGTAGGTCTTGTAGTGGGATCGTTTTTAAATTGAATAAATAATTTAAACATGTCCACCTTGTTCTTCAAGTAATCCAATATCAGATCAAAGCATATATTTTCCCAAGGATATTTGTTAAAGTGCGACAACGATTCAACCAAGTTATCCATCTCGTCTCAACTTTTTTAGAATAATCATGTGCCAATAAAATACAGTGAACAAATCACAACAAGGATACCTTAATATTTCATTTTCCAAGATCTTCACGAGCAAATCCTATGCAATACCTAATTTAAATGTTGTCACGACGCAACTCAGAGGGCCATGACGGGCACCCATACATTACTTGCTGAGTACCACTAATCATATATTCACCACCTAACTGTAATTAAGCATGGACCACATGGGCCATCATGAGGTAACCTGCTAACACATGTAAATAAGAAACTGAAAAGATGCTACGTAAAATCCTGCAAACAGAAGGACCCAACTCATGCATATATACATACTAAGGCCGATAAGGCCATACACGACTACTATACACAGGACATCTGTCTACAAGCCTCTAAAGAGTACGTAATATCATAAGGTCGGGATAGGGCCCCGCCATACCCCTATGCATATCCAAAATATCGTACCACGACTAGACTTCAACTCTGGAATAAATAGAGTGCTCCAATATCAGCTGAACCAACAACCTACTAGCGTGGACCGTCACCCTGTCTACCTGATCCTGCGGGCATGAAACGCAACGTCTCCCGACAAAAGGGACGTCAGTACGACTGATGTACTGAGTATGTCAGGCATGGAGAATAGCATAATGGAAACCTGAAAGTAACATGTGACAAGAAACAACCAACCAGTAGAGAATGCCTTTGAGGGCCCTAATATGTCTAAGTGTCATACACAATGCGCTCATACATATATATATATGCGTATATAACGCCATCAAGCTTCTTTGGGCATCCCATCATATCATACCGGCCTCTGTGAGCATAATCATCATCATATATATACCATCTACAAGTGGTGGTGTGTTTATAACACCTTGTTTTTTCCCATACCCCATACATATATATAATGCATATCATTTATTAGCGTATATAAAGCCTTTGAGGTTAAGGGTAATACATGAATATAATGCAAGAATCATACAAAGACACTCTGAGTTTGTCGGAGTGACGTAATGCCGCTTCACCTCCGATTAACATTATGAATACTAACTTCTTTTCCATATACCTCAATAAGGATTTAGGAACATATTTAGACATGATTTGAACAGAAGAATGAATAACATGAACATCCTTAACTACTAAGAGTAGAATCATTTATGGGACAATATTACGTTCACGTTTCGTACTCAGAACATGCCAAAAGAAAGAAGAATTTACCTTAACATACATTCCGTTGGTCTACTCGTCAACACAATGCACACAAGTTGTATAGCGCTTCAACCTCAAACAGTGGCTACAACATTTAGAGCTTCCCTTCTTCACCTCAATGTAGCATACGACTCAACCATGATGTTTTGCTAATACTTCTCGATGTTAATAAATACCCAAATTGTATGTTACTGTTCACATTTTTCTAATACTTGTTTCCTATAATATCTACGAATTGATACCTATAATTACTAAGAGTTGCTTCCTATTAATTGCTAAGAGAAGTGGCTTAGCTTAAAATGAAATCTCACATTCACTAAATAGATTGTGGGGCCCGTGTAATGATCTTATTAATTTATCACCAAGAACATGGCTATAAAGAAGCCACATTCAATGCATATCTAATTAGTATGAGTCATAAGTTGACACATTTTAATGGCCACACGTGCCAAACCCCTAACTAAAGCACTTGTCCCCTCATTAAATCCATAATTAGCTCATTGATCCCACTTTAATGAATTCTTGATCTCAAATTCAGTGAATATTGATCACTTTTAACACACTTCATACACTCATTATCATAATCACGTGGTACAACTCTAGTCTATAGCCTCATTTTTTCCAAACACCAAATATTATTGTTGTCACACTTTTAAGTCCTAAATTATTTTGGAACTGCATCCTTTTATATACTAAGCTCTTGATGTGAATACCTAAATATAATAAATTTTCGTCGACCTCAGATCTACTTGCATCTATGTAGATGTTCAAACCATCGCCCGAAAGTATGGGGTGTTACATCTTTTCCCCCTTAGAAACATTCATCCTTGAATGTTAGGGTGACATATCTAATCCCCATCACGTAGCCAAAAAACACAATCACCGCTTCACGTGGTCATGTAATATAACATACATCATTATACTAGACCTCACATGGTCACCAAGCAATAATTATAATAATCTGAAATAGAACTGACCTTATGCTTCTCTCGGTACCTCGACATTGGTCTGAAATAGGTAAGGATATTTGTGCTTCATCTACTCATCCGCCTCCCACATCATTTCTTCTACATTCTTATTTTGCCATCGAACTTTCACGGAGGCCACTTCTTTAGTTCTCTACTTGAGGACTTGACGATCTAGGATAGCAATAGGAACCTCTTCATATGATAAATCCTCCATAACCTTCACATCATCAATTGGTATAATTAGGGACGGATCCCCAACAGATGCTCTTAACATAGAAACATGGAAAATCGAATGAAGAAACTCTAACTCAGAAGGCAAGTCTAATTCGTAAGCCACTTGGATGATTAATTGAATTATGCGATATGGCCCAATATACCTTGGACTGAGCTTTCCCTTTTTCCCAAATCTCATTAGACCCTTCATAGGAGAAATCTTCAATAAGACCCAATCATTTACTTAGAATTGTAAGTTCCACCGTCGCACATATGAATACGACTTCTGACAACTCTGAGCGGTTAACAACCGTTCTTGGATACGCTTCACCTTCTCTATGGCTTGGTGCACTAGGTCATGCCCAAATAATTATGATTCTCCTACTTCGAACCATCTGATAGGAGATCTACATTTTCGTCTACACAAAGCTTTATATGGAGCCATTTTGATACTAGCATGATAAATGTTATTGTACACAAATTCAATAAGATGATCATTCATCCCAACTTTCCTTGAAGTCCAATACGCGAGCTCGTAGCATGTCGTCGAGTGCTTTAATCATACGCTCGACCTGTCATCTGTTTGAGGGTGAAAAACTGTGCTAAGATTAACTTGAGTGTCCAAACCTTTTTGAAATGATCTCCAAAAATTAGTTGTGAATTGCGCACCTCGGTCAAATATAATAGAAATAGGCATACCATGAAGGCGAACAATTTCCTTAACATACAACTTTGTGTAGTCCTCGGCTGTATATGTAGTTTTGAACGCCAGGAATTAAGGTGATTTGGTTAGTCTATGAACAATCACCCAGATAGAATCAAACTTATGATAAGGGTGAGGTAAACCGGTAATGAACTCCATATTAATCATTTCTCATTTCCACATCGGGACCTCAATGTTCTGAGTCATGCCGTCCAGTTTTTGGTGTTGTACTTTTACTTACTGACAATTAAGACACTGAACTACCACCTCCGCAATGTTCCTCTTCATGTCATTCCACCAATACATACCTTTGATATCATGATACATCTTAGTAGATCCAGGGTGAATGGAATATTTTGAGCAATGGACCTCCATCATAATCTTGTCTTGTAATCATACTACATTGGGAATACATAAATGTACCTTCCACATGAGGGTCCCTCTCCCATTATACTCTAAGGTTGCGGTTTTCTTTCGTTAAATATCCACCCCGATCTTTTCTAAAAATGGGATCTTCATCATGACGTTCCTTTTCTTCTAGTATGAGGGATGATCCTATTGTATTCTGAGTCATAGGGATATCACTATCTGAATCCTCCACTTAACTAACTGATGCGTTCCCTCAGGTCAACTTCTCTCTTTATTCCTCGCATTAGTAAAGCCGATTATGGTGAATAATTCTATTTTCAACTTAGCTTTGCATACTACTGGTGTGCTGAAAACTGTTATATTTGTAGTATCTCAATCCTGAACACTTTCAACAATGTCATCGAATCTTAAGTGCGCTTATCATCGCAGTTAAATCTCATTCATGGTCTGAAAGGAATCTCATCTTTTTTTTTGTACTTTCTCACTATTCGTAATTATAAACAACTTCATTTCTTTACTTCTTTTGACACTTGTTCACTCATTTTCTTACTTGTCATTTTCTAATTCTAAAATATTATGGTATAAATACGTAATCTCAAACATTGCTCCTGATTCCAATCCTTGGCGTTACTACCCCTTAAAGGATGAGTTGTTAACTTTTACCCTTATTCAGTACATGGAAGATTCTGAAGAATTTGCATTACATGACGTTGGCTTACTATATCCAAACCTGGTCATTATACTTAGATTCGAATTCCTTCACTTGCCTCATGGCTAAGGCTTTCTGTCAATGGCGCTTTGGGAAAATATTTCTTTGATCTCATTAAGTTGTAGACCCATTACTTTATCTACCTCGTAAAACCTTTGGTCAGTTAAAAAATGCTCATAGACATCTGTGTTTGCCTGACATTTTATCTTCATTATAATGTCATTATCTCTTGACATATATCTTTAATGTCTACCCTGTATCCATAGGATTCATTGGCTCCTTTTCACCTATTTAGGTGCTGATCTCGAGCTTTACTCACTATTACTTTCGTTCACATACTTTCTGAGATGTATGATCGCATATGTTGTGGAACCGATGCTTCATATGTTTAGATCCAATTCACGATGTTACATGATCCCATAACTTGTCAAGCTTTCTTGTCTTATCATTATTAGATCTCCCATCGACCGAGTGCTCATTCGTCTTACCTTTATATTTCCATTTCAAGTTGCCTTGGGGGGCCTCTTATCTCAAAGTATTTCTCATACTATCTTCCTAAACATCAAAGGTTCATCACCTTTGGCCGAAAAGTTCTTACTGTCCCTCCTCTACCATTGGTCTTTACGCTGTTCTGCAGTAATCATACATTTGTGAAACCTAGATAACTAGAATCTCATTCACCTTTATCCTTCTTGCCGTAATCCTTCCTTCTACTCAACATTAAATGAAAAACATTTATGCCTCGATACTTGATAATACCATTCCATTCATACTTATTAATTGTTTTCATAGTTATTACAACCATTCTTTGATTGTTCCATAGTTCTCATCCTTAATTGCGCCTAACAAACTATTGTTATCCAAAGATTATTTAAAATTGTAACATGCTGCACAATAAAGCCGAAGACCTTACCAGTCCAATACCTATAGCATGATTTAGCTTACTAACATTGATATTACATGTAATTCTCATTACTACGCGGTATGACCCTTTACACACGGACGAGAGGATTATGTCCCCTTCTACTACCGTGGATAACTCGATCCTTATATATGACTTGGGCTCACTATTCTGGGTATGTCACTTTACGTGATCTTTCTAAATTTACTGATGGTCACTCTTCACATGATTCTATTGTGGCAATCCATTCTCGATAATGATATCCTGAAAATTCCCAATCTATTCTCGGTAAGACATTACAATTTAGGTCACACGTACATAATACATTCCCTCATTCTAATCAGCACGAGTCACTGTAAAACGTGTAGATTTTTATAACCTACTAAACCTTCCAGTGATGTCTTCTGCTTTTCATTTGTACAACTCATAATCATCTTATCCTTACCTTTGCGCATCAACTTGGGATACTTCAGAACATTGTGGCCATGACTGCCACACTAAACCAACCCCCTATACCTTTGCGGCATAATCCGGCATGCGCTCGACCACACTGACTATAAGATGACTGGGGCGATCTCACTAGACCCTCACAACTTTGACCCTGAGATATTGGCATCTTTGAACCCTTTAAATATAGGTGATACCTGACTTTGGGTTATGAGCTCCCTGACCCCTCAAGGGCTTATCTCTATCATATGCTCTAGGATGAAGTCGTGCCTGGGAAAGAAACTTACTCACATCGTCTACCAGATTTATCTCAATAGAGAGCATACTACTCGCATTTACACTCGATCCAACCTCAATTTCCCTGCTAATCATAGCCTTATTTGAAGAAGGCATTGCTGTAATCATAAACACGATAAGGTTTATAGAGAGAATTCTTACAACTCAGCTCTATAGCACGATTCTAGATAAAGAAGGAAGGTAACCATCATCCTAAATGCCCTGTAGCCTCATAACTATAAGTGTGGTGCACAACACACCCATAAACAAGACTCTACTAGACACAGCTTGTAGACTCCCTAGGACAGACCTCCTCTGATACCAAGTTTGTCACGACCCAACCTGGAGGGCTATGACGGGCACCCATACATTACTTGCTGAGTACCACTAATCATATATTCACCACCTAACTGTAATTAAGCATGGACCACATGGGCCATCATGAGGTAACCTGCTAACACATGTAAATAATAAACTGAAAAGATGCTACGTAAAATCCTGCAAACAGAAGGACCCAACTCATGCATATATACATACTTAGGCCGATAAGGCCATACACGACTACTATACACAGGACATCTGTCTACAAGCCTCTAAAGAGTACATAATATCATAAGGTCGGGATAGGGCCCCGCCATACCCCTATGCATATCCAAAATATCGTACCACGACTAGACTGCAACTCTGGAATAAATAGAGTGCTCCAATATCAGCTGAACCAATAACCTACTAGTGCGGACCGTCACCCTGTCTACCTGAGCCTGCGGGCATGAAATGCAGCGTCCCCTGACAAAAGGGACGTCAGTACGACTGATGTACTGAGTATATCAGGCATGAAGAATAGCATAATGGAAACCTGAAAGTAACATGTGACAAGAAACAACCAACCAGTAGAGAATGCCTCGAGGGCCCTAATATGCCTAAGTGTCATACACAATGCAGTCATACACACACATATATATATATATATATTCGCCATCAAGCTTCTGTGGGCATCCCATCATATCATACCGGCCTCTGTGGGCATAATCATCATCATATATATACCAGCTGCAGGTAGTGGTGCGTATATAACGCCTTCCCTTTTCCCATAACCCATACATATATATAATGCAAACCATATAGTAGCGTATGTAACGCCTTTGAGGTTAAGGGTAATACATGAATATAATGCATGAATCATACTAAGACACTCTGAGTTTGTCGGAGTGACGTAATGCCGCATCACCTCCGATTAACATTATGAATATTAACATCTTTTCCATATACCTCAATAAGGATTTAGGAACATATTTAGACATGATTTGAATAGAGGAATGAATAATATGAACATCCTTAACTACTAAGAGTAGAATCATTTATGGGATAGTATTACGTTCACATTTCGTACTCAGAACATGCCAAAAGAAAGAAGAATTTACCTTAACATACCTTTCGTTGGTCTACTCGTCAACACAATGCACACTAGTTATATAGCGCTTCAACCTCAAACAGTGGCTACAACATTTAGAGCTTCCCTTCTTCACCTCAATGTAGCATACGACTCAACCATGATGATTTGCTAATACTTCTCTACGTTAATAAATACCCAAATTGTATGTTACTGTTCACATTTTTCTAATACTTGTTGCCTATAATTTCTATGAATTGATACCTATAATTGCTAAGAGTTACTTCCTATTAATTGCTAAGAGAAGTGGCTTAGCTTAAAATGAAATCTCACATTCACTAAATAGATTGTGGGGCCCGTGTAATGATCTTATTAATTTATCACCAAAAACATGGCTATAAAGAAGCCACATTCAATACATATCTAATTAGTATGAGTCATAAGTTGACACATTTTAATGGCCACACGTGCCAAACCCCCAACTAAAGCACTTGTCCCCTCATTAAATCCATAATTAGACCATTTACCCCACTTTAATGAATTCTTGATCTCAAATTCAGTCAATATTGATCACTTTTAACACACTTCATACACTCATTATCATACTCACGTGGTACAACTCTAGTCTATAGCCTCATTTTTTTTCTAAACACCAAATATTATTTCTAATCACTGTTGTCAAACTTTTAAGTTCTAAATTATTTCGGAACTACATCATTTTATATACTAAGCTCTTGATGTGAATACCTAAATATAATAAAATTTCTTCGACCTCAGGTCTACTTGCATTTGTCCAGCTATTCAAACCATCGCCCGAAAGTATGGGGTGTGACAACTTTTATCTTGTCTCCTTTTTATGGAACTTATTCGACTCCTTTTCTCTAGGGAAGGCCCCACAATTTAACCTAGTGACCAATTCAAACTCCCTTAGCCCAAATCAACATGACATATAATCAATCAAAAACCGCATCTCATGCTTCTTCTTTCGATTCATAATTTTCCGTAGAAGAAGCGAATGAATAAATTTTACACTAAATCTATCCCAATGTGAGGGCAGGTCCAAGAAATGGCCAAAACAAGTTTGACAAAACAGATTAAGAAGTTTATACTTTCACAATAGAACTTTAAATTCAAACCACGACTTCATAGCAGACCTTACTATGACCCTGGCTAGGAAATCAACGCCTTCCATAAGACATGAGTTCAATCCGTGCCTTTCTAGCTTTTCTACGATGATGGACTAGAAATTTTCAGGCACGGATAGGCGATCACTATTGTCCTTCTCATCTTTTGGAGCCTCACATTTGCCATATTCCTCTTCTCCAAGACCACAATTGGCTACTTCTTCTTCTTCAGATTCAAATTCATCAATCTTCTTGAGAAGCTTATCAAGAGACAAAGAGACTAGATCTTCTTCATCTCATCTATTAATTTACTCATTTGGTTCTTCATCTAGTCTATCAATTAACTCATTTGCTTCTTCTTCTAGTATATCAATTAACTCATCTGGTTCTTCATCTAATCTATTAATTAACTTATCTGGTTCTTCATCTCATCTATCAATTAACTCATCTGGTTCTTCTTCTCGTCTATTAATTAACTTATCTGGTTCTTCATCTCATCTACCAATTAACTCATCTAGTTCTTCATCTCATCTATTAATTAACTCATCTGGTTCTTTATCTCATCTGTCAAACAACTCCTCTTGTTGTTTCTTTCGTCCATTAATTAACTAATTTGGTTGTTTCTTTGATCTATTAATTAACTTCTCTGGTTGTTCCTTTGGTCTATTAGTTAACTCCTTTGGTTTTTTTTCTTTTGGGCTCAACTTCACCTACGTCGGGATCTAGGTCAATAACCTCGTTTTTAATCTTTTTTTAGATGAAAAAGGCCTACAGTCGGCTCTTCAAAGTGATCTGAATTGTCTTCTAGTCATCACTATGACTATGAACTCAAAAGAATAAACAAAAAAGACATGCAAAACACAATGGAACTCAACAAAAAAATAGGATAAAAAATAATTAGGGCTTAGCAATGACTGCAATCGGAATCAACAAATAATCAGTATCAACTAATTAGGGCTCCGCCATGATCGTAACTCAGAACATCACAAAATAAGACATTAAAAATACCATTTTGAATTTGAAAGAAATCAAAATAGGAAATAATTAGAGTTTCTGAAACCTGCAACTGTTCTTCAGCTGAAATCCTCAAATCTTGGCTATAGAAATAGCTTTTTCCCTCTCCCAAAGCCGTCTTTATATATGTTATTGGAGATATAGCCGTTGGATAAGGAGGAAGCTCAACGATTGTTTTGGAAACTTTAGAAACTTAACCCCAAAGTTTTTAAAAATATAAAAAGTCCCCTGCGTGTTTTCTAATCACCTCATTAGTAATTTCTGGACCCAAATAAATGAAAAAGAAAAGGAGAGTCCTGCCACTTACAAAAAAGTTTCGGGGTCCTGCCACCTCAATCTTCCATGTTACCTGAAGGTGTAAAAAATGATACACTGACAGTGTACAAAACATAAAATGATGCCTTCATTGCCTTTAAATACCAGGTCCGCCTTTTTTATTGCATTTGTGTAATTCTTGTAAGGGTTCAAATTTTTTGTTAATTCCAAAAGTGATAATTTGGGTATAAACGTGAAAATCTCTTGTACGTTCCATCTGACTGCTGAAAAAAAAGGATTGAAGTGTTCATATATTGCACATAGATAAAAACATCTGCGCCTAATTCTTCTATTTACTCTTTCGCCTGGTGTTATTTTAGTTCTCTTTGGTTTTAACCTTGTAACATGGTCTTTTTTTTTAAAGTTTGTCTTTCTATAAATGCAAGGAAAGTGTTAATTGTTTTCTTTTGAATTTGGTTATGTACTATGTATTTAAAAATGATAGGTTAATTGGAGTTATGGATTTGAGAAAATCACTCACTAGAATCCTTGTAATCTCACCTTAGTATAATTAAATGTTATGCCTTTGGTGGTATAGTCGCCCTTTGGCAAAATGATATGGTCAGTGTTCGTAAGATAGATGTTACTAATCAGGATGTTCACTGCAAAGTCCAGGTAATACCCTTTTCTCACACCTTTTTATTTACAACTATTTATGCAAGTAATAGTATGCATGCACGACGTGTATTATGAGATAATAACTGTTGTTCACAGTTATCAAGGTTCAAGGTTAGTGGGGAGGGTGATTTTAATGATGTCACCCATTCACATGATAAATTTGGTGGCCAACCCATTCATACTAACCGGTCTAATAATATGATTAATTGCCTTAACAATTATAATTTGGTAGATTTAGGTTTTAGAGGTAGCCGTTACACATGGACGAATAAACGCAAAAAGGGTTCTATCATTCTTGAACGTCTTGATCGTATTGTTTCAAATTATAATTGGCTGAACCTTTTTCCAGAGGCTCATGTTCAACATTTACCTCGAACCCATTCGGATCACTGCCCACTTATTATATCTTTAGATGGCTTCCGACCACCAAAAAATGATATTTTTATATTTGATACTATTTGGTTGCCTGATCCTACCTTCCCATCTTTTGTTCATGAATGTTGGGATGACTCTGCTCCACTAACTGACACAATTGTTAATTTCACCACAAATGTGTCTCACTGGAACCATACTCACTTTGAACATTTTCAAACAAAAAAGAAATCTACTTTCTAGAATAGAAGGAATTCAGTCTTCTATACATTACCAGACCAATTTTGTTTTGCAATAACTGGAAACTGATTTATTAGCTGAGTTTAATCATATTCTAAGGCTAGAGGAGGAATTTTGGAAATTAAAATCTCGTGTTAATTGGCTGAACAACGGGGATGCTAATACTTACTTTTTTCACCTCTCAACCCTCAAACGTCGTATGAGAAATAGGATTTCTAGCATTAAGGATGATGCCGGTTCCTAGATAACTGATCCACACCTCATTCAAGATCAACTATTAACCTACTACACATCCTTATACACTACTGGCCACCACTCATCCACACACCCTTTCCAACACACTAATTTTCATTGTATATCTGATACAGATTGCAATACTCTTTAATGTTCCGAACCATGGCTTGGGCGAAACACGGTACTCAGTACCTGAATGCATAAAATCAAGCGAACTACATGGCTTGCTTGTCAACATGGGCATTAAAACATGCAATAATGATAATAATAAAACATGTAAAACATAGTACTGAAATGTAGCCTAAAAATATATTGCGAAAATATCTGAAATTATGATAAGTCTGAAAATAATAATACTAACATGCTAAAGTACTCTAGTCTATGAAACCTCTGACACATGAGTATGCAAAACTGTTTACCAGGGCAAGGCCCTGGCATACCTCTACTATAAATCATAATCATGAAAGTAAATAGACCGACACCCTAAATGAAATGGGGCTCACCAATAGCTGGTATGAGTGAAGTCCTAGCGTGTAGCTCTATTGTCCTGAAACTCATAACAGGCACCGTGAAATGCATGCCTCATGGAAAGGAACGTTAGTATATTTGAATTGTACTGTATGTAAAGCCTGGTACCTAGCCCGACCATCAGAGCTCTCTCATACCTTGCCGGGGTGTGAGACATGAACATAACATGAATGGATCCAATCGATATCGTCCTCTGGGTGGAGAGACCCTTATCCTACGCTGGCATACATAGTTTCAGGCAATCCGAGTCTTCTCATTAATCTATGCAACTCCCAAAACATGTATTTGAAAATAGTTGGCTTGTAAGCCCATGAGTTTCATAAAAATAACATGTAAAATATGGTTTACAATTATAGTTTAACAATTGAATAGATATATCATATAACTTGCATAAACCATGAAAATTAGATAGAATTTCATGGTGATTGAGTAATAATAATTATAGCTTGTATTTAAGAACTCATGGAATTCAAAGAATTCATGGATTATAGACTGGTTCATGACAATCATAATTACCATTCATGAATACAATTGATAAATTGTAATATAGACATGACGTATAATATTACATGTATTAGGGTTATCATGATAATAAAACAAATCCCCTAAACTTATGAAGAATTCAATTTTCATGGAAGAACGTGGCATGGGGAAGAACGTGGACATTCCCACATGTGGATAGAAGCTCTACATACCTGTAATCGTTCCTAGTAATGAACTATGTTATTTTATGACGAAGAACGCTCCAAACCCTAGCTTGAATCACTTGCGAAGGATTTCACTATTAATTCTATGTTTTAGTTAGAGAATCATGTTATAATAATGATTTTATGCTAGAATTATTAAAGAATCATTATGAGCGAGCTTACCTTGTTGTGGGAGGTCGAGAGTAGAGAAAAAATCTCTTGAGAGGGTTTTCTACGAAGTTGGACGAGTTGGGGAATGATTTTTCGAGTTAAGTGTTAAATTTATAGAATGGGCATTTTGGACCCTATCACTCGCTGGGTGAGTGCTATGGCCTGTCCTTGTCTCAACCTGGCACTCGTTGGGAGAGTCCTTGACTCTCTATGGAACTCACTTGGCGAGTGCCCCTAATCATTTCACACTTAGTCAAAATCTTACGTTTATCTACAATACCGACAATGTCTCAGTAAAATGGGCATAACTCCTAACAAATAGTTCTATTTGACCTTCACCTTATATGGATGGAAAGGTATTTGAAAGTGATACAACTTGCATGAAGGAAGTTTTCCCAAATTCCTTATAAAATTTTCCTAATACTCATTTGAAGTGAGGCCTTATGCAAACTCACTTGAAAACATGACCCGTAGATTAGCTTCCAACTATACTTTTCCCAAGGACACTACTTATAACCTAATTAGTTTTCAAAACACTTCCTATACTCATCGTATTAGTTCCATTACTTTCCCATAATATGGGTCAAACCTTAGCCAGAAGGTACGAGGTGTTACGATATCTCCCCCTTGGGATCATTCGTCCTCGAATGATGGGTCATGGTCAGGAATGCAGTTAACTAAAAAACTTATGGACATGGAATGAGTACATGAATATTATGAAATATGAAATAAATCATAGAGGCATGAAATAATATGATTACATGAAAATATAAATATGGAGACATGAGACATGAGTAGTGAATACATGAATGTGAAACATGAGACATGGATACGTAAGGGACATGGCATGATTACTGAAGGTATTTACCTTGTACGCTTTCTGATTTCTCTTCAAATAAGTGCGGGTATCTGGACTTCATGTCCTCTTCGTCTTCCCATATAGCCTCCTCAACTTTCTGACTCCTCCACAACACTTTCACCGAGGCAACTTCTTTAGTCCTCAACTTTCGAATCTGATGATCCAAAATAGCCATAGAGACCTCTTCATAGGTTAGGCTATCCTTAACTGTGATGGATTCAGTAGGAACAACCAACAACAGGTCTCCCACACACTTTCTCAATATAGATACGTGAAACACTAGGTGCACAACATCCAAATCTTGCGGTAGTTTGAGCTCGTAATCCACTTGGCCAATTCATCGCAAGATCCTATACAGTTCGATATATCTGGGACTGAGTTTCCATTTCTTCCAAAATCACATGACACCATTCATAGGTGAAACTTTCATAAATACCCAATCATCAACCTGAAACTCCAAGTCTTTACGCCTCACGTCCGAATAGGACTTCTGGCGAGCCTGAGCCATTTGCAAATGCTTCTAAATCAACTTGACTTTCTCTATAGCCTTATGGACTAAGTTTGGTCATAACAACTCTGTTTTACCAACTTCGAACCAACCAATTGGTGATCTACACCTTCGCCCATACAGAGCTTCGAACGGTGCCATCCGGATACTAGCACAGTAACTATTATTATAAGTAAATTCAATGAGATGAAAATGATCATCCCAATTGCCTTTAAAATCAAGAACACATGCCCTCAACATGTCTTCGATTGTATGAATAGTTCTCTCTTCCTGGCCATCCGTCTAATGATGAAAAGATGTATTGAGATTTACCTTGGTACCCAATCCTTTCTAGAAAGACTTCCAAAAGTTTTTTATGAACTGAGCACCACAATCTGAAATAATAGACACAGGGGTCCCATAAGGTCTGACAATTTCTTTGATATACAACTTGGCATAGTCTTCTATTGAATCTGTAGTCTTGACTGGTAAGAAGTGTGCTGATTTACTAAGTCGGTCCACAATCACCTAAATCGAATCATCGATGAGCGAGGTAGACTTATTTTGAAGTCCATGTTTATCATCTCCTATTTCCAAATAGGAATGTCAATATTCTGAGCCAACCCACTAGGCCTCTGGTACTCGGCTTTCACCTACTGATAATTTGTACACTTGCCTTTAAAATCTTCCTCATTTATCTTCATACCATTCCACCAATAAATCTCTTTAAGATTATGATAAATCTTTGTAGAACCTAGGTGGATATAATACCTGGTATTGTACGCTTTTACCATTATTCGCTCTCTGAGTCCGTCCACATCTAAAACATATAACTTGTATCAGTACCTCAAAGTACCATTATCTCCCCCTTGTTCTAAAGTCATGGGTTTATGCTTGTTAATCCCTTCCTTTAGCTACAATTGATTGGGATCATGAAACTATTTTTCTTTCACTTCGGCTACTAAGGAGGAATAAGTTATGTTTTGAACAACAACTCTACCATGTTCAGAATCCTAAAGTTGAACTCCTAAGTTTTGATAAATGATGAACTTCTTTATCCATGATTATATTGTTTGTCTCAACGTGAGATAAACTCCCCATACTTGATTCCTTTCTGAGATAGTTTCTAAAATACTTATAGTATTTTTGCGGGCTAATTCTTTGACACGTACCCTGAAGATTAGAGTCTCATGCAATGCCACAACCCTTGTGACACATAACTAGGTATGATCTTTTATATTTTTTTCTGTGATTTCATCCATACTAACTGATCTTGACACAAGTCAAACATGATCATTCTACTAACGTCATGCTTCTTCTACATGTAAGGCACATTCCCTATGTAGACAATCTCATTATGCCCTCATAACTAAACTGAGGTTCTTTATATCTCATGATAACCCTTCAGTTTCAAGTATCCAACTGGACTTACTGACGATTTACACATCTCTCCCTTAGACCAAAGGTTAAGGTCTTATACTTGCGGACCCTTTCTCTTGTTGGGATACAACTAACTCTGCTTAATTACTTACATGAAATAGGAACAGAATTATTTATATGGGCTGAATTGCTGGCTAATTCTTTCTTAATGACTTAACTTAGATCACACTGTCAATCTTAAGGAAACCCCTTCTTGATAATGCTTAAAGACTATTCGTTTATAGTTTTATCTCTTACTACCTAGCTAATTTTTATTTCTCCCACTGTCACCGTACTTTGGGTTTAACTTAAACTTTTTCCTTTCTAACACATATTTGGTGTATTCAAACTGTTACCCACTCACTAGCTCTGTTGAATTACTAATTCACTGTAACTACTCAAACTTACTTACTATTCTTCTACTAATCACATGCTAGTATCATGATCTCTTATTCTGCTTTACATAACTGAAGTGAAATATAAGGTTATTTCTAACTTCCCTCATAATTCGACCCTATTCTATGGCCGCATACTATCTTTTCTGAACTATAGACATGGATCACACTAAGGGAAATTTCATATGCCTTGAATGAAAAAATTGAAATACCTAACCCCAAACTTTCTATACACATCAAAATCATATCAGACTATACAAATCTAGAGTAAACACTTAATCACATAACCTAAGAGGGAACTGCCAAATCTTCTTATCTCATAATAGTATCTGCTCCTTGTAGTAAATTACTAACGTAGTACTTTCTAGTTCAAATCTGAATAATACTTGAACCAATAAAATTGTTCCCCGGACTTAGTAAATTCTTTTTTTTACACTGCTCACCGAGTGGGTCTTATAGGCCCTAGAGCACACTCGGCGAGCTCCCTTTGTCTCAAACTACTTACAAAAAATCTTCTTTTCTATTTCAATGGTTCTCATTTTGTACAACATATATCTTTGGCCATGTGCATGGGTATTACAAAACGCATACTTTGTAATATCAAACTTTTTTGACTTCTATGTATTTTTCCCTTAGGCTTTTTTTTGTCCAAAACTATCATGAGTTGTATATGCCCGTTGCGCCTAACTTCATAACATATTACCCCATAGGGTCTTAAATCTGAGCTATCACCACCATACTTGTGATTCCATGACCAAAAATCAAAATAAGCCTATTATGTAAGGTTAAGAACATATGTATATACTACCATGGCCAAATTTGTCCTTCATAGAGCACTATCATATGATAAATTTCTTCATTTTCCATTTGGTGAGTCTCAGATCTTAACTTGGACATAAAACATGTGAATATTTCGCTATAGTCATTATTACTTACACTATCTTTTAGAACCCGTAGGCATCACTGTATACTCACAAGTCACAAGAATTTGGATACAAGGAAATTAGAGATGTGGTAACTAAATAGCTGAATATTGGTGTACCGGATAGCCATAACTCTGCTAACTGAAAGGATGTATAACTGGTAACTTAGGTAAGATGATAACCATAAAATATGATAATGGCCTTTGTACTTTCTGATAATGGTTATGCTCTGGTCTATAGTAACTATGAAGTTTGTCCCACTTTCAATATTCTCTTAAGTCTCCTCTGTTACCAACATGCATTCCCCGATGGGTAATCTTCCTCACTTGGACCTTGGATTTCCTGCTCGTCGCATGCGCATTTGATACGTTCAAAATTCAATATGAAGAGAATATTACTTATTGCTCTAAGCTTCATGGCACAAGTTAGAAAAAGTCCTGAAAGCATAGCTCTAATTGCACGATCTAGAGTAACAAAGAAGTGAGACAATATTGAATGTCTTAGTAATTAACCATTTATATTCGTGGCCGACACATTAAAGGAAAATCCATTGGACACGGCTTCATAGACTCCCTAAGACACTTAAACCTAGGCTTTGATACCAAGTTTTGTAACTCCCCAATCCATGGCCTGGGAAAAACACGGTACTCAGTACCTGACTGCGTATGACCGAGCGAACCACATAGCTTTCTTCTCAATAATAGTATCGAAACATGCAATAATGATAATAATAAAACGTGTGAAACATAGTACTAAAATGCAGTCTGAAAATATATTGTGGAAATATTTGAAATTATAATAAGTCTGAAAATAATAATACTGACATTACTGACATGCTAAAAAGTCTATAAACCTCTGACACATGAGTCTGCAAACCTTTTTACCAGGAAATAATTATGAAAGTAAATAGACTGACACCCCGACTGAAATGGGGCTCACAAATAGTTGGTACGAGTGAAGTCCTAGCGTGTAGCTCCGTTGTCCTAAAGCTCAGCACCTTCACCGTGAAGTGCAGGTCCCACATGAAGGGACGTTAGTACATTTGTTTTGTATTGTATGTAAAGCACCTAAAAGCATAAGCAAGCACATGATATAATAAGAACATGAAACTGAAACTGAACATGAACATGATCTGACAAAATAAAGCAACATGTATGGAACTTGTAAAATTATATATCTGTATATCTTTGTGGAGAGATGTAGTATGATTGACAACATGAAATTACCACATGGGTACGTGGAGTCTGGTACATATCCCGACCAGCCGAGCGCTCCCATACCTTGCCGGGGTGTGAGACATGAACATGACATAAAGGGATCCAATCAATAATATGAAGGTATCATCTTATGCGCGACCCTTGTCCTATGCTAGCATATATAGATTTAGGATATTTGAGCCTTCTCTGTAATCTATGCAACTCCTAAAACATGTACTTGAAAATAATTAGTTTGTAAGCCCCTGGATTTCATAAAAATAACTTTTAAAACATGGTTTGCAATTATAGTTTAACATTTGAATAGACGATGTATGTACGGATGGGTGAGTGAGGGTAGGTGTGGCTGAGTTCGGCTGGTACAAGTTGACGCGACAAAGGGCTTGAAATGAGGGTTCTCGGATTCTTGGCTTATCTAGTCAGTGGGATATTGTGGGACTATTTTGGGTAGTTGTAGGTAGAATTATACTTGGAAATTTCGTGGGGATGTTCCAGGTATATTGATGGTGAAGTTGGTGATTGGGGTTTGGTGGTTGGGTGGTGTCAAGGTGACGCAACAAGGCTGAAACAGTGAAGTCTCAGGATTACCAGATTCTGCTGGCAGTGTGGTGTTAGGTGGTTGTTTCAGATGGATTTAAGGAGGGTTGGGTTTAGGCATTTTGTGGAATTATTATAGACACGTTAAGGGTTGTAGTGGTGGTCGGAGTTTAGTGGTTTGATAGTGGAGGGTGTTGGAACTGATCTGAACCGGTAAGGTTCCGATAAGGGTTGACTTTGTAAACTATTTCGTGTTGTTGGATTTGAACGGGGAGGTATGGTCGATATGGTAAGGATAACTACAAGAGGGTTTTAATGCCCAAGTCAACACCTTGATGAAGGTGACCAATTTAACAAGGTCTAGTTCGAGGTTGCTAAGTGCAATGCTCGTGAACAAGCCAAGGGAAGGTGGTCGAAAAACCTTATGATAGACCATTGGTTTGGGTTTAGTTGGACCACACAGTTCCAACATCTACCTACGCCGAGGGGGTTCCTTAGGTTTGCGTTTAGTTAAGTCACAAAGTCTTAACCAAACTTACACCCAAGGGCAACCTTAGTTTGGGTTCAACTAAGTCACACCGACTTAGTTGAACTTACGCCAAGGAGTTTGGCTCACACAAGAACCAAAGGTCCTCCCGAAGAACCAACTAAGAATAACAACCCCGGGTTGAAAGACTTAGTTTTGTAAGTAAAACTCAACTCTATATTGTCAACAAACTATGAATTTTACAGTGGCCTAATACCTCTATTTATAGTACAAAATAGACTATTCTAGAAAGCAAATGAAAAGACACAAACTAACACCTAGTGTGAACGCATTTGGATTCACTCGGTGACCAAGGGCATTTGGCCACATATTCCTCTTCTCTAGGCCGAGATTGAGGTTTCCCATGTAACCATATTCATGAACTTGTTAGCTCATAAATTCTCCCAACGACCTCATTTTCTTGGAGTGTGTTGGAAGCTTCTATTCTTGGTATTTGTCTTGATGATCATTTTGGTCAACTCTTCTCCTCTTGGACAACTTGAAGTCTTCAATATAACTAAATTATGAACTTGTTAGTCCATAAATTCTCTTCTTGAAATCTCCATCTTCTATATGTCCCTTGTCCTTGCCATCTTGTCCTCCAACTCACGGTCTAGTCATCCATTTGGAAGACTTTTTGGTCTAGTCACCTTATTGGAAGGCTCCCGGCCTTGTTATCCTTTACATGGCTTATTAATTATGTCCAAATGTAGTTATTACCTGGCATACTATGTACCAAGCTAATAGCTAAGCTAGTAAGTAAAATATAAGCTAAAAGAAAAGCATGGTCTCGGCCAAGACCAACAAGAAGGCTGAATAAAACATATTTCTTAGATCATCACGCGAGAACTCAAACTCCATTCCATTTTCCATGCCATGTTAGGCATCTAAGTGTAGAATTACGTGCCATTGTTGGCACCCTTAGTAAATCACTTATCGTTCATAGTTGAGAGTTTAAGTCTGCGGGCTGTTATACATCAATCTCCCCTTCTTTGAAGGAATTTGCCCTCAAATTCATGTCGTCTAAATGTGAATTTTTTTCAACAAGTGTTGATCTAATATTTTCCCCATTAGATAGGACCGAAGGTTTTATCTTATAGGCGCCTTCCTTAATTCTTGCCAAATATGGATCCGAATATGAGACCAATGGTTTTGATTCAAAATGTTGTCCATATTGGGTCACAGAACCTATAGGATATAATCCCTTGCCATAAATATAAATATGGCACGGTATATCATTCAATCTTGCGTGAGAGAAAAATATGGCATTTACATTAGTCTCACGTTTGACTCCCAATGGCCCTCCATGGTTTGGCATAGATTCCACGGTGGTTGGATTATCACATATGCCCTCGGATGATGTGGTAAAAACCATATATGGTTGTAGCTCCTTGTGTATGGAACTCACGAGGGGACTTGGAATGTTGCACAACCCAAATAGCATCAAACCCGAGTTGATCTATAAGACCGTCTTCCATTCACCTTCTTATTGGATTTCCACTCAAAGGTAGCCACCTTTCAATTCTATCTTGATGAACAATTTGTCTCTACTCAATTCATCAAAAATGTTTTTCAACCTCGGCATAGGAAGTTTTTTCCCATGATGAAGTTTTTGACCTCTTGGATTTCAACACACGTGTGCCAAATTTCATTTTCTTTTGACTCCATCAAGATCATCTCATTGGCCGGATTGTGTGCATATGCTTGAGGGTTGGGTATTGAAATTCTTGGAAATAAACTAAGAGAGTGTTCACTACTTATCATTGGGGATGGTTCGGTTGTAAACTCATCCGCACATGTAACCTACAAAGGCTCCTTTGAGTCGGCACCTATAGCACTCCCCTTCTTAAGTTCCTTCTCTATCTCTCGCACATCAAGTAAGGGGGTCTCGGAACTTTCCTTGGCTTCGGATTCCTCCAAGGACTTCGCACCATCTTCATTTATCACTAATCGGGGGTTAGGACATTCCTTGCCAAAGTGTCCCGATTCTCGACATTGGAAACACCTTTTCTTCCTTTTATCTATCCCCGTGGTGAACTCTACCTTATCCGTGTCTCCTTCTACAACTCCTTGGTCATATAATGGATTAGTAAAAGAAGTAGTACCCTCTTATACCTTTTTATCTTTCTCTTCAACTTCGTGACCATACAAGGGGTTGATAAAAAAAGGTGCTGCCTATTTTCTGGACATTGGAGGGCTCTATGTAAGACTTTGGGGCTCCTCCCCTTTGTGGTTTCTCAACCATGCCTCTAAAGATGCAGCATGACACCACTTCAACCTTTTCTTGATGACGTGTGGGGAGCTTGAAGTGTAGAATTTTTTCCCACTCCATTGGCAAGAATTTCTTCTTCAAATGCTTCCTTAAATTTTCCCAAGAGTCAATCTTGGTCTTGCCATGTCTCTTCCAACTTGTTTTTAAATTTTCGTACCACACGGATGCGGAAGATTTCAATTCCCGCGTAGACACCTTAAAGCACTTACGATTGTCGTAATGTTTGGACTCAAAATGTCTCTCAATGGCCCTTAGGTATTTTAGAAACTCCTCCGGGTCCATGTCATCTTCAAACGTAGGAAGATCAAACCGTAAGGCTCGACTTTCTTTCCTTTATTGTCTTGTGCTATTTTCTACAATCCTTGACTTGATATTTTTACTTACGGAATGTCCCGCAAGTTCTTTCATTAAGACTTGTGAATGTTTCGCAAAAATGTCACTAACGAGTTCCTGAAGTTCTTCTTTGTTCGTAAGAGATATTTTTGTGTTGGCCATCCCGTCAAGGCATGGGAAGGGAGCGCCTTGCTCTGATACCAATCTGATGTATGTACGGATGGGTGGGTGAGGGTAATTAGGGCTGAGTTCGGCATGGTACAAGTTGACGCGAAAAAGGGCTTGAAATGAGGGTTCTCGGATTCTCGGCTTAGCTAGTCAGTGGGATATTGTGGGACTATTTTGGGTAGGTGTAGGTATAATCAGACTTGTACTTTTTGTGGGGATGTTCCAGGTATGTTGAGGGTGAAGTTGGTGATCGGAGGTTTGGTGAGTGGGTGGTGGCAAGGTGGCGGAACAAGGCTGAAACAGTGAGGTCTCAGGTTTACCGGATTCTGCCGGCAGTGTGGTGTTAGGTGGCTTCTTCAGATGGTTTTAAGGAGAGATTGGTTTAGGAGTTTTGTGGGATTGTTATAGACACGTTGAGGGTTATAGTGGTGGTTGGTTTTCGGTGGTTTGATGGTGGAGGGTATCAAAACTGACCAAAAATAGTGAGGTTCCGATAGGGTTGACTTTGTGGAATGTTTGGTGTTGTTGGGTTTGAACGGGGAGGTACGGTCGATATGGTAGGGATAATGACAAGGGGGTTTTAATTCCCAACTCAACACCTTGATGAGGGTGACCAATTTAACAAGGTCTAGTCCGAGGTTACTAAGTGCAATGCTCGTGAACAAGCCAAGTGAAGGTGGTCGGAAAACCTTATGATAGACCCTTGGTTTGCGTTTAGTTGGACCACACAGTTCCAACATCTACCTACGCCGAGGGGGTTCCTTAGGTTTGCGTTTAGTTAAGTCACAAAGTCTTAACCAAACTTACACCCAAGGGCAACCTTAGTTTGGGTTCAACTAAGTCACACCGACTTAGTTGAACTTACGCCAAGGAGTTTGGCTCACACAAGAACCAAAGGTCCTCCCGAAGAACCGACTAAGAATAACAACCCCGGGTTGAAAGACTTAGTTTTTTAAGTAAAACTCAACTCTATATTGTCAACAAACTATGAATTTTACAGTGGCCTAATACCTCTATTTATAGTACAAAATAGACTATTCTAGAAAGCAAATGAAAAGACACAAACTAACACCTAGTGTGAACGCATTTGGATTCACTTGGTGACCAAGGGCATTTGGACACATCTTCCTCTTCTCTAGGCTGAGATTGAGGTTTCCCATGTAACCATATTCATGAACTTGTTAGCTCATAAATTCTCCCAACGACCTCATTTTCTTGGAGTGTGTTGCAAGCTTCTATTCTTGGTATTTGTCTTGATGATCATTTCGGTCAACTCTTATCCTGTTGGACGACTTGAAGTATTCAATATAGCTAAATTTATGAACTTGTTAGTCCATAATTTCTCTCCTTGAAGTCCCCATCTTCTAGATGTCCCTTGTCCTTGCCATCTTGTTCTCCAACTCACGGCCTAGTCATCCCTTTGAAAAACGTTTTTGTCTAGTCACCTTATTGAAAGGCTCCGAGCCTTGTCACCCTTTATATAGATTATTAATTGTATCCTAATGTAGTTATTATGTGGCATACTATGTCCTAAGATAGTAAGTAAAAGCTAAGTTAAAAGAAAAGCATGGTCTCGGCCAAGACCAACAAGAAGTCCGAATAAAACATGTTTCTTATATCATCACGTGATAACTCCAAATCCATTCCATTTTCCATGACATGTTAGGAATCTAAGTGTAGAATGATGTGCCATTTTTGGCACCCTTAGTAAATCACTTCTCATCCCTGGTTGAGAGTTTAAGTCCGCGGGCTGATTCACATTAATAGATATATCATATAACTTGCATAAATCATGAAAAACATACATAATTTCACGGTGACTAAGTAATAATAGTTATAGCTTGTATTTAAGAACTCATGGAATTCAAGCACATGTTCATGGATTACGGACCAGTTCATGACAATTATAATGACCAATCATGAATACAATTGACGAATTGTAATATAGACATGACGTATAATATTATATATATTAGGTTTATCATGAAAATAGAACAAAACCCTAAACTTATGAAAAATTCGTGTTTCATAGAAAAATGTGGTGTGGGGAAGATCATGGACATTTCTACACGTGGATAGAAGCTCTACATACCTTTAATCGCTCCTAGCAATGAACTATGTTGTTTTCTGACGAAGAACACTCCAAACCCTAGCTTGAATCACTTGCAAAGGATTTCATTCTTAATTCTTTGTTTTAGTTACAGAATCATGTTATAATTATGATTTGATGCTAGAATTACTATGGAATCATTAGGAGCGAGCTTACCTTGTCGTGGAAGGTCGGGAGTAGAGAAAAAAGCTCTTGATAGGGTCTTCTATAAGGTTGGACAAGTTGGGGGATAATTTTTTGAGTGAAGTGTTGAATTTATAGAATGGGCATTTTGGACCATGTCACTCGCTGGGTGAGTGCTATGGCCTGTCCTTGTCTCAACCTGGCACTCGCTGGGCGAGTGATACGGCAAGTCCTTGACTCCCTATGGATCTCACTTGGAGAGTGCCCATGATCATTTCACACTTCGTCAAAATCTTACGTTTACCTACAATACCGATAATGTCTCGGTAAAATGGGCATAACTCCTAACACATATCTCCGTTTGACCTTCACCTTATATGGATGGAAAGGTATTTGAAAGTGATACAACTTGTATGAAGGAAGTTTTCCCAAATTCCTTATTAAATTTTCGTAATACTCATTTGAAGTGAGGCCTTATGCAAACTCACTTGAAAACATGACCCATAGAGTAGCTTCCGACTATAATTTTCCCAAGGACACTGCTTATGACTTGATTAGTTTTCACAACACATCCTATACTCATCATATTAGTTCCATTACTTTTCCATAATATGGGTCAAACCTTAGCCTAAGGTACGAGGTGTTACAACTCGTAGTAGCCCATTTACAGAACTTGAAATTCTTAACTCTGTAAAGTCTTTCAGGACCACTAAGGCTCCAAGCCCAGATGGCCTACATCCATTAATTTTCCAACAATTTTGGCACATTACCAAAGTCTCCATTATTCATTTTTGTCATGATAGTTTTTCTTCGGGGAAACTTCCTCAAGGCATAAATGACACATCATATGCCTTATTCCCAAGTCCCAAAGCCCTTTAAATCTAGCCCATTTTCAGCCAATAAGTCTACGCAACACTGCTTATAATTTTTTTAACGAAATGCATAGTCACCCGTATTAAACCTTATATGGGTAAACTCATCCATCATACTCAATTGCCCTTCCAATCTACTCATCGAATTTTTGACAACGCCATAATTGTGCAAGAACTTCTCCATCATTTCAAAAACTCCAAATCCAAATTCTCTAGCATGCTCTTGAAACTAGATTTGGAAAAAGCTTTTGACAAACTTGAATGGAGTTTCATTAATCAAACATTACGCTACTTTAATGTTCCTTCCAATCTTATTCGTTTGATTATGTCACGTGTTACTACCTCCCGCACTTCTATCCTCATCAATGGAACCCTTACACCTTTCTTTGAACCTACAAGAGGTATACGTCAAGGTGATACCTTATCACCTTATCATTTAATTCTATGCATGGAAATGCTTTCAAGAAGCATCAATATAGGTGTTAATCATAGGCTTTGGCATCCTATCACCGTGAGCTTTCAAGAAGCATCAATATAGAGATTTGAACGTAATTTCTTATGGGGGTCCTCCGCATCTAAGAAAAATCTTCAATTAGTTGCTTGGGATCATGTCACCAAACACAAGAAAATGGGGGGGGGGGGGGGGGGGGGGGGGGGTCTAGGAATACAGTAATTGCATGCCAAAAATCAAGCCCTAATCGCTAGTATAGCTTGGAGATTATTTAAAATGCCTACCTCACTATGGGCAGCACTTCTACTATCCAAATACATGCCATCTAGTTCGACCATCAAAAGTCCTCCCTCGCATATTTGGAAATCTATTTAAAGGGCTGGGATACATGTCAACATGGTCTAGTATGGAAAATTCACTCCAGAACCCATGTTAAATTTTGGAATGACCCTTGGTTGAGACCTAAGACAACATTACGACATCTCATGCAAGGTCCCCTTACCCCTAAGTAAAATTATCTCACATTTGCTTCTTATTTTACTGTAATGACCCGAACCATGGCCTGGCAAAAACACGACACTCGGCCCCTAACTACATGTGACCGAGCGAACCACATGCCTTGTTGATCAACATGGGCATCAAAACATGCTATAGTAATGATTTAAAACATGTAAAACAGAATACTGTATTTGTAGTCTGAAATATCATAGTGGAAATAATCTGCAAATATAATAATTCTGAAAACCAATGTTTACATGACATACTAAACTAGTTTATGAAACCTTTGAACATGAGTCTGACTGCAAAATTGTTTACCAGGACAAGGCCATGACATACCTCTATCATAAAACATAATTATAAAAGTAACTAGACTGACACCCCCAATGATATGGGGCTTTCCAAATATCTGATACTGAAGCAATCCAACTGAGCAGATTCGTGGTCCTGAATCTCAGCACCTGTGCCATGGAGTGCAGGCCCCCGTGCAAAGAGGATTAGTACATTTGAATTGTAATGTATATAAAGCAACTGAATAAACAAGTAGGCATATGAGATAATAGTATATGAAACTGAAACTGAAGCATGAGCATGATCTAAGTGGAGTGCTCCAATATCAGCTAAACTGATAACCTACTGGTGCGGACCATCGTTCTTTCTACCTGGACCTGCGGCATGAAATGCAGCGTCCCCGAAAAAAGGGACTTTAGTACAAATAATGTACCGAGTATGTAAATAATAACAATATGAATCTATAAAATGTAAGGAAAGGCAGAAACGCAATATGAAGCGATAAGCTGTAAATGAAAGCATGAGCAACCTGAAAGTCATAGGAGCTGAATAATGAAACTCGAATACAACCTGTCTGGATAGGCCTTCACTTTATAAATTATCATCGTCTTAATGTGAGAGGTGTATAACAAGGTGTATGTGTGGATACAAAATGCAATGTAAACACCGATTTATTTATGTATTGCGGAACGCGCAACCCGATCCATTATATGTATATGTTGCAGAACGTGCAACCCGATCAAATATATTTATATGTGTGTGTATATATATATATATATTGCGGAACGTGCAACCCGATCCAATATATGTATATATATATATATGTTGTAGAACGTGCAACCCGATCCAATATATTTATATGTATATATGTTGCGGAACGTGCAACCCAATCTTATATGTATATAATGCATGAATGATACTAAGACACTCTGAGTCTATCGGAGTGACGTAAGGTCTTTGCATCTCCGATTAATAATATGGAACTAACATACAATCAAACCTTTCATTATGAGTCAATAAAACAAGATATACATAAATCAACAAACTTCTTCAATAGAGTAAAGGACATATACATTTCTAGCTTTCAAGAGTAGAGTTAATTTGGACGGATATTCGTTTACGTTCGTTTATACACGTGTCATGCCAAGAGAAGGAAGGGTTAGCCTTAACATACCTTTAGTCCGATTCAACAACGAGCAACCAAATGAAACAACAAAATCGTTAAAGTGCGCAAGATTCGTATGTACTGTGCGTTCTTCAAATTAAAAGTGATGTTGTTGGAATACAACATCACGTTATAGCCCTATATATAAAAATAAATATTGTAGAATCTTTTGTTATCATTAAGTTAAAGACAAGAATGTGATATATAAGAGTTTTAAGTGGTTTTGTCCTATACACGTGTCATTTATTATGTAATGTGTTATTTGACTCATCCAAATGCACTAAGACCAACTCATTCCACTTATCGGCTATTTTATGCCATGTGTCAACCCATAAAAATACTTATTCAATTAATTACACACATACTTAATTTCTTGATTTCAATTTACTTAAATAAAATTATTTTTACAACACTCAAATACTCATTATCATAATCATGTGGTATAACACTAGTCCGTAGCCTCTTCGGTACACACAAAATTTATTCCTAGTTATCATTGTCACATGTTTTAAAATCTTAACTTTGTTCGGGACCTCACCTTTTATATATTAAGCCCTTCATTTGCGTAAGTGAATATGACATAAATTACCCAAGGATCGGGTCTACTTGCATACGTCTAGCTGCTCAAACCATCACCCGAAAGTACGGGATGTTACAATTAACCTAACTAAGGAAATCAAATCATACCTCTACTAGCTCTGCTAAAATTGCTAATTGACCATATCTACACAAAACTTACTTACTATTCTCTACTAACCACCTGCTAGCATTATGTTCTTTGATTCTTTCCTGTATAGTAAAGTGAAGCGTAGATTATTTCTAAATTTCCTCATCATCCGACCCTATTCTGCGGTCGTATAAATTATTTTCTATATTATAGACATGAATCACACTTATGGGAAAACTTTGTCATTCTTAAATGAAAAATTGAAATACCTAACTCTGAACTTTCTATGCACTTTAAAATCATATCATAATATACATATTCAGTGGTAAACATTCAATCACATAACCTTAAAGGGAACTATCACATCTTATCTTCTCATAGTAACATCTACTTCTTGTAGTAATTTACTAACGTCATACTCTCTAGTTCTGATCTAAATAAACTTAAATAACTGAAAACTATTCCCAGAAATTCAATATTGTCTCCTCATGGTTCTCATGTCATGTAAAATTTCTTCTTAGTCGTGCGCATGAGTCATATGGAAAAACATATATCTTTTTAAAAAATCGGGATATTCTAGAATCATAGGTGGTTTGCTCTTAGGTTATTTTCTATTAAAAACTATTGTGGGAAGTTTATGCCTACTACGGCTAACTTCATAACGTGTTACCATGTAGGGCCTTAAATTTGAAATATCATCCTCATACTGGAAGCTCCATGGTCTAAAAATCTAAATAAACTTATTATGTAAGGTATAGAACATACATATACTATCATGCCGAAACATGTCCTTAAAATGGTATTATCACCTGATAAATACATCATGCGCCATTTGGCGAGTCTTGGGTCTCAACCTGGACTCAAAACATGCAAAGATTTTGCTATAGTCATTGTTACTTACACATTCTTTTAGTACCCATAGGCCTTGTTGTATACTCACAAGTCAAGTCACAAGAATCTCGATACACTGAAAATTAAAAATGTGGTAACTACACAACCGAACACTAGTGTACTAAATAACAATAATCCTACTAACTGAAACATTGTATAGTCAACCGAGGTAAACCGATAACCATAAAACATGATAACTGCCTTTGTACTTTTGTAATAACTAGTCATTTTTTCAACTTTCGATAATATCTCAAGTCTCATCTGTTACCAACCTGCACCTCTCGATTATACCCCAATGGGTAGTCATCCTTACTTGGACCTTGAATTTCCTTCTCGCCGCTTATGTATTTGATACATTCAGAATTTGATGGAGAGAGAATGGTACTTACTTCTCTAGGCTTCATGTCACAAGTTAGAAGAATTCCTAAAAGTACTGCTCTAATTGCACAATCTAGAGTACGAAAGAACTGAAATAATTCTAAATGTCTTGGTGGTCAACTGTTTACATGTGTGGGTGAATCACACATAAAAAAGTGACCCTACTAGACACGGTTTCATAGACTCCCTAAGACACTTGAACCTAGCGCTCTGATACCAAGCTTTGTAACACCCCGAACCATGGCATGAGCGAAACACGACACTCGGTGCCTAACTGCATGTGACCGAGTGAAACACATGGCTTGCTGATCAACATGGGTATCAAAACATGCTATAGTAATGATTTAAAACATGTAAAACATAATATTGTATTTGTAGTTTGAAATAATCATAGCGCAAATAATCTGAAAATATAATAAGTCTGAAAACCAATGCTGACATGACATACTAAACTAGTTTATGAACCCTCTTAACATGGGTCTAACTGTAAAATTGTTTAATAGGATAAGGCCCTGGTATACCTTTATCATAAAACATAATCATAAAAGTAACTTGATTGACACCCCAAATGAGATGGGGCTCACCAAATAGCTGATACTGAAGCAATTCAACTAAGCAAATCCATGGTCCTGAATGTCAGCACATGTACCGTGAAGTATAGTCCCCGTGCAAAGGGACATTAGTACATTTGAATTGTAACGTATATAAAGCAATTGAATAAACAAATAGGCATATAAGATAATATGATATGAAACTGAAACTGAAGCATGAGCATGAGTATGATCTATCATGAGTATAAAACATGTGTAAAATTTGTAAATTTTTATGTCTGTATATCTGTTGGGAGAGCAGAAGTCTAACCGACAGTATGAAATACCACATGGCTATGTGGAGTCTGGTACCTGGCCCGACAAGCAAAGCTATCCAATACCTTTTGGGGTATAAGACATGAACATGGCATGAAATTATATAATCTGCAATCTGAAGATATCATCCTCTAGGGGAGCAACACTTATCCTATGGTGACATACGTAGTTTCAAGCAATCTAAGCCTTCCTGGTAAACTATGCAACTCCCAAAACATGTACTTGAAAACAGTGACTTGTAAGCCCATGAATTTCATGAAAATAACTTGTACAACATGGCTTGTAATTATACTTTAACATGTGAATAGATATATAATATAATTTATATGAATCATGAAAAACATGTACGATTTCATGGATTGAGTAACAATGATTCATGACTTGTATTTAAGAACTCATGGAATTCAAAACCTGCGTTCATGGGTTACAAATAGATTCATGACAATCATAATGACCAATCATGAATATAATTGATGAATTATAATAGAGACATGACATATAATATTACATGTAATTAGGGTTATCATGATAAAAGAATAAAAACCCTAAGTTATGGAATTTGATGGTTTCATTGAAAAAGGTGGTGTGGGAAAAAATATGGATGTTCCTACACGTGGATAGAATATCTACATACCTTAGTCTCTACAAAATTTAAAGAAAAGGTCTGAACTTTTGAATAAGAAATAAGTTTTAAACTTGCAACCTTGAGAAGAATTTTTATCGATTTTTGAAGCTACTGTTCATAGCTCAAACCACACTACTACAGACCTTCAAATTCTATCTCTACCGTTCACATGTAATAGCCATAGATTGGGACCTCCCATTTAGAATTTGGGCTTGATGTAACAGTTAAATTATCGAAAAATACCAAAGGAAACTGACTGGTTGAAGGGAAAATCTATAGCAAAATTACTATGATTTTGCATTTGATGGAGTGCGTCTAAATCAATCATATTTCATGATTACACCAATAATTAAATGTCTAAACATAATAATAAGTCTATATAATCCATTAATGATTGAGGGGATTACTGTTTTGAAAAAATCCCAAAGTTTCATTTCAAATTCGACTTTGAATGGATTTTCCAAAATCTAGCGATTCCAAATAATGATTCGGTGTTAATCTAGTATTAACTTAATATAATTTACATAGGGATTTGAATAATAACTCACCTTAGGTATTTGGTAGCAGCTCTGGTCGAAAATCCCTACATAAATGTTTTAGGGTTGTATTTATAAGTTATCATAAAGGCTTGGGCTTTAAAACATAATCCTACAAGAATCACGATTTTCATTTTACACATCCTCAGTAAATTGGCCACAACGTTTTGTACAGAACTTCATTTGACATAGGCCGTATATGGATGAAAATGTATTTCAATGAGATACAACTTTTATGAAGGAAGTTTTCCAAATTCCATATAGATTTATTTGTAAACTCGATTTAAGTGAGGCCTACTGTAAACTTATATTAAAACATGCCCGTAGAGTAGCTTCTGACTCTAATTTTTCAAAGACTCTTCTTATGCCTTGATTAGTTTTCAAACACTTCATAAATTCCTCATCTTGGTTCAATCATTTTCCCATCATACGGTTCAAACCATAGCTCGAAGTTACAAGGTGTTACAATATCTCCCATTTGGGATCATTTGTCCTCGAATGATGGTTCATGGTTAGGAGTATGACTAACTCTAAAATTTATAAAATTTTCGGCAGGGTTTCCTCTATAAATAGGACAATCCCAACATTTTTGAACACCTGCCAGCTAACCAAAGCACAACACAAGCCTCACAGGGCATCTTGATACGCATGACAAGACATAACATGGTAACTGAAGTATGAACGTGACTAACATGAATACTGAACTGGCTTGAATATATGAATACCAACTATCATGAATACCGGTATGGCATGAACTTATGGATATTAAATTGAATGAATACATAGATACTATACATGAGATTTGGAAAAGAATTTATAGGCACAAATGACATAAGTATTGGAACATAGGCATGAACATGACATGATTACATTGATGTGAGTAGCATGACATGGGACATGAATGCATGAAGACTGGCTCACATGGATACATGAATGCTAAAATGACATGAGATATGAATACGTGTAAATATGGATATCATAACATGATATTTGATTGACGAAAAGATGAATGTTACAACATGAGATCTGAATGTTGAGCGAAGATGGGACCTGAACATTTAACTGACATGAGGTATGAATTCTTGAGGTAGATACCGTACACATATTCTACTTATCCATTAATGAGTGCAGATATGTGGGCTCATATCCTCTTTGGCTTCCCATGTACCTTCTTCAAGTTTTGGTTCATTTACAATACTTTTATTAGAGCGACTTCCTTAGTCCTCAACTTGCGAACTTGATGATCTTTCGTAGTATCCTGTATGGTCTAATTTGAGACTAACTTTTCTTTCTTCTCAAATCGTAAGACCCCTTCATAGGCAAAACTTTCTAGAAACACCCAATCATTAACATGAAACTATTAATCTTTGCGCCACACATTCACAAAGAACTCTTGCTTTTCTTAGTCATTTTCAAATGACCCTGAATTAATTTAACTTTATAAATAACCTAATGAACCAAGTCTGGCCCTAGCAATTCTATTTTGCAAACTTCGTACCAACTAATAGGTGATCTACACCTTCGCCCATACGAGGTTTCAAATGGTGCTATCCTGATACTAGCATGATATCTATATTTAGAAATAACTCAACAAGAGACAAATGATCACCTCATTTACATTTTAAAGTTTAGGACACATGCGCTCAACATATCTTCATGTGTCTGGATAGTAAGCTCTGCCTGACGTCTCGATCTGATCTAATGGACATTCAAGCTCTATGGAGCTTGGAACTTCCTGAACATATATAACTTGGCGAATCTTTTGTTGAATCGTCTTGCGCTTGCTACCAATTGGAAGCCTAGCCACGAAATTAGCTATATTATTTTTCATGTCATTCTACCAATAAACCTTACTCGAGGTCATGATAGATTTTTGTTGAGCTTGGGTAGGTAGAATATTTGAAATTGTTCCTCTGCCATAATCCTCTCTTTGGGTTTATCTACAATCGGGATGCAAAAAATTTCTTGAGTACCTTAGAGTACCATCATCTCCCCCTTGTTTGAAAGGCATGAGTTTATGTCTGAGAATCCCCTCATTTAGCTGTGATAGATAGTGATCATGAAATTGTTATCCGATTTTACTCAATTAGTAAGGAGGATTTGGATTTGTTCCATACAATAACTCTATCATCTTCGGGGTCTGAAAGTTGCACTCCTAGGTTTGCTAAACAATGAAATTCTCCCATCTTGATTCTCTTGTCTGACTCAACATGAGCTAAACTACATATACTTGATATATTTCTAAGATGCTTCTTGAAATACTCATACTACTATTGTGCGCTAAGTCTTTGACCAACACCCTGAAAATGGAGTATCATGTGATGTCACTACCTTTGGAGACTATCTCATTAGGCCCTTATTACTGAACTGAGGTTCTTCATATCTCATGTCAATCCTTCAGGTTTTCAATCTTGGGCCAAAGGTTAAGATCTCATATTTTGGGATCCTTCTCTCTCGTTAGGATCCAACCAACTTCCCTTATCTTCTGCAATTCTTTGCGCTTTATGTCACTGACGGCTCATTTTTAACTCACTTCTGAGTGATCTTCATTACTAGGGAAAAATGAATTACTTACATAAACGGGGAACTAATTTCTTACATGGACGAAATTACTGGCATATTCTATCTTAAAGACTTAACTTCGCTCATATTGTTAGTCTTAGGGAGAACCCCTTTTGATAACTCTAAAAGACTATTCTTATGTAATTTCCTACTGCTTACTTGATTTTCTTCTCCAACTGTCACTATACTTCATGTTTATCATAAACACTTTGGGTTCTAACACGCATTTGATGTATTCATACTGCTACTCACTCACCACTATTAATGTCATGACTCAAACCGGAGGGCCATGATGGGCACCTGGACATTACTTACCGAGTACCACTAATCATATATTTACCATCTAATCATATTTACGCATGGGCCATGAAGGCCATCACAAACTAACCTGCAGACACATAGAAATAATAAATTGGAAAGGAGCTACGTAAATTCTTACAAACAGAAGAACCCAACCCATACATATATATATGCTAAGGCCGATAAGGCCGTACACGACCACTATACATAGGACTTATGTTTACAAGCCTCTATAGAGTACGTGACATTATAATGTCAGGACAGGGCCCCTCCATACCCATATGCATATGCAAGAATATCATACCATATTAGATTGAAACTCTGAGACAAGTGAAGTTCTCCAATATCAGCTAAACTGACAACCTACTGGTGCAGACCATCGCTTTGTCTACCTGGACCTATTGCATGAAATGTAGTGTCCTCGACAAAAGGGACGTCAATAAAAATAATGTACCGAGTATGTAAAACATGAATAACAATATGAATCCATAAACTCTAAGGAAATGCATAAACTCAACATGAAGCGACAAGCTGTAAATGAAAGCATGAGCAACCTGAATGCCATATGAGCTGAACAAGGAAACTCGAATACAACTTGTCTGGATAGGCCTTCAATTTATAAGCTATCCTCGTCTTAACGTGAGAGGTGTATAACATATCACTACCCCATGGTATTCTTTAAGGTGTATGTGTGGATATGTAATGCAATGTAAACACCAATTTATGCATGTGTTGCAGAATGCGCAACCTGATCCATTATATGTATATGTTGCGGAATGTGCAATCTGATCTAATATATATATATATATATATATATATATATCTCTTATCGGGATGATTAAAGTGTCTTGAATCCCCATTTCATCTCCTCTCACATTCGTTCGAGCAACTAAACTCCTCTTTCTAGTTACTTTTGGTGGGAAGGACCGGGGGTTCTTTAATAATCAACTTGGGTAAGGGATCCGAGCTACGAGATTCCCATTCTCAATTCTGACTTTATCTTTGCTTCTTCCTTTCCTTCCTTATAATAAATCAAGTGGTGAACCACTCTATATATATATGTATATTGCGAAACGTGCAACCCGATCCAATATATGTATATATTGCGGAATGTGCAACCTAATCAAATAGAGTATATATATATATATATATATATATGTTGTGGAACATGCAACCCGATCCAATATATTTATATGTATAAATGTTGTGGAACGTGCAACCCGATCCAATATATTTATATGTATATATGTTGCGGAACGTGCAACCCGATCCAATATATTTGTATGTATATATGTTGCGGATCGTGCAACCCGATCCAATATATTTATATGTATATATGTTGCGGATCGTGCAACCCGATCTTATATGTATATAATGCATAAATGATACTAAGACACTCTGAGTCTATCAGAGTGACGTAAGGTCGTTGTATCTCCGATTAACATTATCGAACTAACATACCTTTCATTATGAGTCAATAAGACAAGATATACATGAATCAACAAACTTCTTCAATAGAGTAAAGGACATATACATTTCTAGCTTTCAAGAGTAGAGTTACTTTGGATGGACATTGGTTTACGTTCGTTTAGGCACGGGTCATGCCAAGAGAAGGAAGGGTTAGCCTTAACATACCTTTAGTCCGATTCAATAACGACCAACCAAATGAAACAACAAAATCGATATAGTGCGCAAGATTCGTATGTACTATGCGTTCTTCAATTTAAAAGTGATGTTGCTAGAATTAACATCACGTTACAGCCCTATATGTAGAATCTTTTGTTATCATTAAGTTAAAGACAAGAATGTGATATATAAGAGTTTAAGTGGTTTTGTCCTTTACACGTGTCATTTAGCATGTATTGTGTTATTTGACTCATCCAAATCTACTAAGACCAACACATTCCACCTATCGGTTATTTTATTCCATGTGTCAACCCATAAAAATACTTATTCAATTAATTTCACACATACTTAATTTCTTGATCTAAATTTACTTAAATAAAAATCATTTTTACCACACCTCAAATACTCATTATCATAATCATGTGGTATAACACTAGCCCGTAGCCTCTTTCGGTACACATAAAATTTATTCCTAGTCATCATTGTCACACCTTTTAAAAGCTTAACTTATTTTTGGACCACACCCTTTATATACTAAGCCCTTCATTTGCCTACGTAAATATGACATGAATTTCCCAAGGTTCGGGTCTACTTGCATACGTCTAGATACTCAAATCATCACCCGAACGTACGTGGTGTTATATTCTTTCCCCTTAGAAACATTTGTCCTAGAATGTTGGGGTATCCACGTCTAGCTTTCTCATGATTATACTTGTCCTCATACAAACACCCTTTACCTGCGAACCAACCAATGGATACTACTTTTGTTCCGATATTTGATTCTTTTGATTTAAGCCTAGATAATTCATCCTAGTCTCACTTAATATCTATAAATCGACTCCTTCTTTTCTCTCAACGCAAAGTTTATCTTTTGTCATTTCATATGCCTTAACACCTAACTTACCCTAAACCAGCCACTCTCGTTACCTCTAGGCTCTTCATCTGGATTGCCGGTTGTCTTTTGTCTACGTTGCGATTACACCAACTACTATTTTCAACCTACATGTCACATAGGGAAATGCAATTACTGCTTACATTTACACACATATACGATATTGGATCTACTATGGCCTTTATACATCCGGGAAGCACTTGTATTATACTTTTCCACACAGATTAGACTCTGCTCTCGTTTTACTTAGCTCCTCTAGTTCCTTCTTTAGCGCCATACATTGAGTGATTTCCACCCTTGACCTTTTGTTAACACACTCCATATACATACACAAGTTATTTTAGTACCCATATACCTTGGAACTCCTTTTGCGTGGCCTCAATTTTGTCGTTCTCCCAATTTCTCAACCAACATATTTAACAACAATAATGTTAATACTTTGCCTTTGTCTTGAGTACTACCATTTTCGGAAATCTGGTGTTATGGGGTAACTTATCGTACTCCCTCTTTGTCACGGTTTCGCCATATTCTTTACCATATGTGACCTCTCTCAGAACCTCACGTACACTTTTCCTTGCATTGGCAGTCTTGAAGTCTTCTATTATGGACTTATTCCATTATTTATTCTGATAGCCTTGACTGTTGACCTGCTTTATGAAGGAGGTGGTTAGTTAGATAACCGAATGTACTTATTCCGACTCATGATATCTTTTTTGTTATCCTTTCCCAAAACATTTGCACTCTCTCATCTCTATCTCGATCCTTCTTAGCCTATTACTAACTTTTGAACCCATTCACCTTCCTCCATAGTCATAGTAACTCCTTTTAAGTCAATATCCTTTTGGCTACTTTTACCTTCACCGCATTAACCTGCTGAGTATTTTGATGTTCCCTTATATCTCCCCTCCCGTTCTCCTTTCTTAGTAAACTTATCATTTGTATTTAGGCACCCTCCTTGATTATTCTGTGTTATAGTTCCCCTTGGTTGTTAACTTTGCTATAATCCTTTTGTTGATTGATTGTTGGAGGATCCAGTCTACTAGATATTATTGCGTCATCCTCCCCTCTTTTAGTGGGTGTAATCACCACCTTAGCTCTTTATATTGTCGCCTCTCACATCGATTTGATATATCTAATTTCCCCCATTCTTTTCCTACGATTTAACTTCCCGTCGCGATATACGTCTCATAGTACGGTAGTTTCAACATCATTTGGGTGCCCAAAAGGGTATGTACATATGCACATACTATCCCTGACTGCGGTGGGTATTTCTTTCCCTATGAAGCTTACTAGTGATGTTTCCCACTACGGTTGACAGACAATAGTGATTCCTTCATTACTTATTGGTATCCTCCCAATATGTAGTCATTCATCTTTTCCGTATCATGACATCACCTGGTCCTGTTGAACTTTCTAAATACCTAATTCAACCATAGCTTTCCTCAAATGGCTTGCTAACACTAGCTTCCTTCTCTTTGTCCGAAAATTATCACTCTCTAATGAGCGCTTACTAGATCGTCAACTTACTTCCTTGTCCATAATTAGAATCAATATGTTATCAAGTCCAGCTTGCACAGTTGTTCTTGAGTATTCATGAAAGGGACTCATGTGCTTGCATAGTCTATCGTCACCCTATGACCCTTGTCATTATCATACCTTAACTCTCCTTTCCGTGGGTTCCCTACTCCATTTATAATGCCTGATTTGATGGCTATCCTTCCTCTGTCATCATTTTCCCCCTTATCTACTCCCGAAGCCTTCATGAGGTATTCCTTTATGGCTAATTCTTCCTACTCGTAACCATCCTTACTTGTAATATACTCTTGACCGAAACATCTTTGACAGCCACAAAGCTAAAGGTTATATTTCAAATGGTAATGGAAATGTCTTACCATCAAACTGCATTTCATTACCTAGATTCAATACAGAAAAAGGAGAGACCAAAACTAGTATCATTGTTCTTTAGATTTTTATCGATTCTTACCTCACAAACCAGGCTCAATCCAAAACAAAATTCCCCCGTGTCTGAAAAAAGGAGAAATATAAATGAACTCAAATTATATAAAGAGATGTTCCCTATCCTTTGCATATTATTTAATGCTACCTATTATAATCAATCTCTAACAATACATGCTTATTATGTTTTTTTCCGTAAAGAGTTAAAAAACACATCTAGCCTACTCCCAACCGGTTACTCAACATAATGTAAGTCCGGGGTTTCTGAATACAATGTCACAAAGGTTCAAATCACGTATTAATCGTCCATTCATGAAATCTTATATCTTATTAGCCTGCTAGAACAGTGTTGTGATCCTGTTACTTCTACTCTGGTCTCTTCTTTACCATCTCAGCCTATTACTACTAGAATATCATTCGTTCTCTTATAACAAATAATACGTTGTTTTCTAGGTGCATGAATATTTGTATCTATATATATAAGCAATTTCAATAAATAGATTAATGTACATGTACTGTCCTGCCTCAGTCCTATATGTGAGCCTTGATCAGACACACTTTGAAGTGGAACCCCCTATCCTTATCAACTACTCGCATTCTCTTAGCCTGCCTAATCTTTTCTTTCTCTGCGTATTTCATTATATAGACCGGCGAGCCCTGATTGACAGACTCCCAAGACTGTGGACTATCCGGAACCTCAGAATGGCTGGTGTCGGTAAATGATATAAATACCCTGACATGGTGTTGAGCCTGAGGGGAACCCAGTGATGCTAATCCATGTGTTGCTCCACTCCCACCATGGTCAATGGGGCCCGATACTGAAACTAAAGGCCTCGGTGAGGTTGCAACTCCCCTCGCCCCATCTTTCTTTGGCAGAACCGAAAATGTTTGAGCGGGCGACTCATATGGATCCTCGGATTGATCCTCCTCAATAGAAACCATGATCTCTGACGAGTTTGATTTAATCGTGTAACTTACATCTCTTTTTACTATATCCATAACCCTCTGACCCGTACTAGCGGGTGGTACCTGTCCGGTAACTTCCCTCACAGCCATACCCACACTCTTACTAACCTGGGTCTTTCTCATTATAGACATCGCTGCATTTTCAAACGGGAAAATAGGAATAGGAACAAATTTTCTTACGAGTCGACTCTATCGAACGATCTAGATTATGAAGGAAGGAGACAATCCTAAATGCCCTGTAGCCTCCTGCTTATAGGTGTGGCGCGCTACACACCCATAAACAAGAATCTACTAGACATGGCTTGTAGATATCCCTAGGACAAACCAACTATGATATCAAGTTTGTCACGACCCAAATCAGAGGGCCATGACGGGCACCCGAACCTTACTTATTGAGTACCACTAATCATATATTTACCATCTAACCATAATTAAGCATGGGCCACGAGGGCCATCATACAGTAACCTGCGGACACATAGAAACAATAAACTGGAAAGGAGCTACGTAAATTCTTACAAACAAAAGAACCCAACCCATACATATATACAAACTAAGGTCGACAAGGCCATACACGACCACTATACATAGGACTTCTGTCCACAAGCCTCTAAAGAGTACTGACATCATAAGGTCAAGACAGGGCCCCACCATACCCATATGCATATGCAAAATTATCGTACCCAAATTAGACTGCAACTCCGAGAAAGTGGAGAGCTCAAATATCAGCTGAACTGACAACCTACTGGTGCAGATCGTCGCTCTGTCTACCTGGACCTTCGGTATGAAACGCAGTGTCTCCGACAAAAGGGACATCAACATGAATAATGTACCGAGTATGTAAAGCATGAATAAAAATATGAATCTATAAACTGTAAGGAAAGGCATAAACGCAATATGAAGCAAAAAGCTGTAAATGAAAGCATGAGCAACCTGAATGCCATATGAGCTGAATAATGAAACTCGAATACAACCTTTCCGGATAGGCCTTCACTTTATAAATTATCGTCGTCTAACGTGAGAGTTGTATAACATATCACTACCCCTAGGTATTTTTAAGGTGTATGTGTGGATATGCAATGCAATGCAAATACCGATTTATGCGTGTGTTGCTGAACGCGCATCCCGATCCATTATATGTATATGTTGCGGAACGTGCAACCCGATCAAACATATTTATATGTATGTGTATATATATATAGTGCAACCCGATCCAGTATATTTATATGTATATAATACATGAATGATACTAAGACACTCTGAGTCTAGAGGAGTGACGTAAGGTCGTTGCATCTCCGATTAACATTATGGAACTAACTTACAAACAGACCTTTCATTATGAGTCAATAAGACAAGATATACATGAATCAACAAACTTCTTCAATAGAGAAAATGACATATACATTTCTAGCTTTCAAGAGTAGGGTTACTTTAGGCGGACATTCATTTACACACGGGTCATGCCAAGAGAAGGAAGGGTTAGCCTTAACATACCTTTAGTGTGATTCAACAACGAGCAACCAAATGAAACAACAAAATCGATATAGTGCGCAAGATTCGTATGTACTGTGCGTTCTTCAAATTAAAAGTGATGTTATTGGAATACAACATCACGTTACAGCCCTATAAAAAATCAATTATCATTAAGTTAAAGATAGGAATGTGATATATAAGAGTTTTAAGTGGTTTTGTACTTTACACATGTCATTTAGCAAGTAATTTGTTAATTGACTCATCCAAATCCACTAAGACCAACTCATTCAACCTATCGGCTATTTTATGCCATGTGTCAACCCATAAAAATACTTATTCATTTAAATACACACATACTTAATTTCTTGATCTCAATTTACTTAAATAAAAATTATTTTTACCACACCTCAAATGCTCATTATCATAATCATTTGGTATAACACTAGTACGTAGCCTCTTTCGGTACACATAAAATTTATTCCTAGTTATCGTTGTCGCACGTTTTAAAATCTTAACTTATTTCGGGACCGCACCCTTTATATACTAAGCCCTTCATTTGCGTACGTAAATATGACATAAATTCCCCAAGGCTCGGGTCTACTTCCATACGCCTAGCTGCTCAAACCATCGCCTGAAAGTACGGGGTGTTACAATTAACCTAACTAAGGAAATTAAATCGTACCTTTACTAGCTCTGTTGAAATTGCTAATTGACCATACTACACAAAACATACTTACTATTCTCTACTAACCACCTGCTAGCATCATGTTCTTTAATTCTGTCCTGTTTACTAAAGTGAAGCATAGATTATTTCTAAATTTCCTCATCATCCGACCCTATTCTGCGGTCGTATTAATAATTTTTTGTATTATAGACATGAATCACACTTAGGGGGAAATTTTGTCAGTCTTAAATGAAAAATTTAAATACCTAACTATGAACTTTCTATACACTTTAAAACCATATCATACTATACACATTCGGTGGTAAACACTTTATCACATAACCTTAAAGGGAAATGTCACATCTTATCTTCTCATAGTAATATCTACTTCTTGTATAAGCTTACTAACGTCATACTCTCTGGTTCTGATCTAAATAAACTTAAATAATTTAAAACTATTCCCAGAAATTCAATATTGTCTCCGCATGGTTCTCATGTCATGTACAATCTCTTCTTAGTCGTGAGCATCGGTCATATGGCAAAATATATATCTTTTAAAAAAATGAGATATCTTAGAATCATAGGTGGTTTGCTCTTAGGTTATTTTCTATTCAAAACTATTGTGGGAAGTTTATGCCTACTACGGCTAACTTCATAACGTGTTACCATGGGTCTTAAATTTGAACTATCATCCTCTTATTGGTAGCTCCGTGGTCTAAAAATCCAACTAAACTTATTATGTTAGGTATAGAACATACATATACTATCATGCCGAAACTTGTCCTTAAAATGGTATTATCACCTGATAAATACATCATGCGCCATTTGGCGAGTCTTGGGTCTCAACCTGGACTCAAAACATGCGAAGATTTTGCTATAGTCATTGTTACTTACACTTACTTTTAGTACCCATAGGCCTCGTTGTATACTCACAAGTCAAGTCACAAGAATCTCGATACATTGAAAATTAAAAATGTGGTAACTACACAACCGAACACTAGTGTACTAAATAACAATAATCCTACTAACTGAAACATTGTATAGCTGGTAACTGAGGTAAACTGATAACCATAAAACATGATAACTGCCTTTGTACTTTTGTAATAACTAGTCATTTTTTCAACTTTCGATAATATCTCAAGTCTCATCTGTTACCAACCTGCACCTCTCGATTATACCCCAATGGGTAGTCATCCTTACTTGGACCTTGAATTTCCTTCTCGCTGCTTACGCATTTGTTACGTTTGGAATTTGATGGAGAGAGAATGTTACTTACTTCTCTAGGCTTCATGTCACAAGTTAGAAGAATTCCTAAAAGTACTGCTCTAATTGCACAATCTAGAGTACGAAAGAAGTGGGATAATTCTAAATGTCTTGGTGGTCAACTGTTTACATGTGTGGGTGACTCAAACACATAAAAGTGACCATACTAGGCACGGTTTCATAGACTCCCTAAGACACTTGAACCTAGTGCTCGCATACCAAGCTTTGTAACACCCCGAACCTTGGCATGAGCGAAACATGACACTCGGTGCCTAACTGCATGTGACCGAGTGAAACACATGGCCTGTTGATCAACATGGGTATCAAAACATGCTATAGTAATGATTTAAAACATGTAAAACATAATACTGTATTTGTAGTTTGAAATAATCATAGCGGAAATAATATGAAAATATAATAAGTCTGAAAACCAATGCTGACATACTTACTAAACTAGTTTATGAACCCTCTTAACACGGGTCTAACTGTAAAATTGTTTATCAGGACAAGGCCTTGGAATACCTCTATCATAAAACATAATCATAAAAGTAATGAGACTGATACCCCGAATGAGATGGGGCTCACCAAATAGCTAATACTGAAGCAATCCTACTGAGTAGATCTGTGGTCCTGAATCTCAGCACATGTACCGTGAAGTACATGCCCCGTGCAATGGGACATTAGTACATTTGAATTGTAAAATATATAAAGCAACTGAATAAACAAGCAGGCATATGAGATAATAGGACATGAAACTAAAGAGTGAGCATGACCATGATCTAACATGAGTATAAAACATGTGTAAAATTTGTAAAGCTGTATATCTGAATATTTGTTAGGAATGAAGTAGTGTAACCAACAATATGCATTACTATATGAGTACATGGAGTCTGGTACCTGGCCTGACAAGCAGAGCTATCCCATACCTTTTCGGGGTATGAGACATGAACATGGCATGAAAGGATCCAATCTGCAATCTGAAGGTATCGTCCTCTGGAGGAGCAACCCTTATCTTATGGTGGCATACGTAGTTTCAAGCTATTTGAGCCTTCTCGGTAAACTATGCAACTCCCAAAATATGTACTTGAAAATAGTGACTTGTAAGCCCATGAATTTCAGGAAAATAACTTGTAAAACATGGCTTGTAATTATAGTTTAACATGTGAATAGATATATAATATAACTTATATGAATCATGAAAAACATGTAAGGTTTCATGGGTTGAGTAATAATGATTCATGACTTGTATTTAAGAACTCATGAAATTCAAAACATGTGTTCATGGGTTACAGACAGATTCCTGACAATCATAATGACCAATCATGAATACAATTGATGACATATAATATTACATGTAAATAGGGTTATTATGATAAAAGAATAAAAACCCTAAGTTATGGAATTTCATGGTTTCATTAAAAAAGGTGGCGTAGGAAAAAATATGGATGTCTCCACACGTAGATATAATATCTACATACATTAGTCTCTCCAAAACTTAAAGAAAAGGTCAAAACTTTTGAATAAGAAACTCAAAGTTTTGAACATGAAACCTTGTGAAGAATTTTCACCAATTTTTAAGCTATTGTTCATAGCACACACTACACTACTCCGGACCTCCAAATTTGATCTCTACCATTCACATGTAAGTCCCATATATTGGAAATACTCATTTAAAATTTGGGCTTGATCTAACGATTAAATTATCCGAAAATGCCAAAGGAAACTGACTGGTTGAAGGGAAAATATATAGCAAAATTACTATGATTTTGCATTTGATGGAGTGCATCAAAATCAATTATATTTCATGATTATACCAATAATTAAATGTCTAAACATAATAATAACTCTGTATAATCCATTAATGATTGAGGGGCCTACCCTTTTGAAGAAATCCCAAAGTTTCATTTCAAATTCGACCTTGAATGGATTTTCCAAAATCTAGCGATTCCAAATAATGATTCGGTGTTAATCTAGTGTTAACTTAATATAATTTACATAGGGATTTGAATAATAACTCACCTTAGGTGTTTGGTAGCAGTTCTGGTCGAAATCCCTACATAAATTTTTAAGGGTTGTATTTATAAGTTATCATAAAGGCTTGGACTTTAAAACCTAATCCTACAAGAATCATGATTTTTATTTTATACGTCCTCAGTAAATCGGTCATAACATTTTTTTACAGAACTCCTTTTGATGTGGGACATATATGGATGAAAAGGTATTTAAATGAGATAGAACGTTTATGAAGGAAGCTTTCCCAAATTCCTTATATATTTATCTCTAAACTCGGTTTAAGTAAGGCATGTTGCAAACTCACTTTAAAACATGCTCCGTAGAGTAGCTTCCGACTCTAATTTTTCCTAAGACTCTTCTTATTCCTTGATTAGTTTTTAAAACACCTCCTACACTCATCATCTTGATTACATCATTTTCCAATAGTACGTTTCAAATCATAGCCCAAAGTTACGAGGTGTTACATTTGCCACTACCTCACACACACTCTCTCTCCTTTATTCTCCCTCCTCATATCCTTATGTCCATCCACAACTACTACAAACCAACACATGCTTTAGGATCTGATCGTATTATATGGGGATTAACACCCACAAGAAACTTCTCAGTCCAGTAATGCTACCAGGCATTAACGAAGGACGACACCCTACAAAATTCGTATACCTGGATTTGGAAACTTCCAATCCCTTCCAAAATCTAGACTTTTATGTTGCTCCTTCATCATAATCGACTTCCCACTAATAGTTACCTTCATCACATTCAATTTCTTTCCTCCCCACTTTGCTCCATCTGCTCCGCCGAACCAGAAACAATTTATCACATTTTCTTTGATTGTCCTAGCGTGCTTCATTGTTGGCAGCAGCTTCACATCTCTTCTTTCATCCAACATCATACTGCTCCTCTATCGCACCCCTCCAGTTGGATAAAAGGATTTATACAACTGCCAAAACCAACCTTACCTCATCAAATACCATCCAAGATTTTCATACCTTCCCTCCAATGGAACATATGGCATATATAAAATAAGATAACTCTAGATCATTAGGTGCTCAAGACGAATATTACCCAAGTAATAAGATTAAGCTTACGTCAGCTCAAATTTTTTTCATCTTACTGAAAGTATCTATGTCCTAGAGACAATCATTATTAGGGACAAATGTACTTGAACACATTCGTATTATTAATAAGATTAATGTTTATGGCATTTGCGATATTTGAATTATTAATTGATTATTTGTAATTATTCATTAATGTACATCTCTTAAGCTTACGTTGTCATTAATAGAGTGAGATATTGATGATAGAGTGTAACTCTAAATAGGCTCGACTAATGATCATCGAGAATGGGATATCGATAATATGTTATAAGCCGACATGTGGTCTGCATCACATTCTTAGAGAATGTAGTATGTCTCACATGTTACTAGTAATGGTTACAAGTGATAGACACATGGATACTTATGGAAAGTATTGGTATACCCTGCTTATAAACTATTTTTTAGACATGTCTAGAGTGTTATAAGCGTGTGGGATATAAAAGTCCTTTGACTTGAGGTCAATATGCACCTTTTTTACAGAGTAATGTACTTTGACCCTATCCTAAGCTTAAACTCCTTATAAGATAAGACATGGCTTGTGTTGGTACAATACGATGTAAATTAAGGTGGTAATTGAGCCAAGAATAGGATTCGTTCCTCGATTGGATATTCGAGAGAGCACTCAACTTCTCAGTGATATTAGGTTGACCAAATCATTGGCCAATGCAAGAGACATATTTAGAATATGGTCTAGTTGTCGACTAATATAGATGAGATAAAGTGATCAAGCCATTTGGATAGACACATGGAAAATCCTAATCTTGATCGAGTGTGTCACGTATGAAAGAAATTTTTTATCTCACATAAAGGTTATGTTTACTGGATTCATGTAAACGTACTTCATATATTGAGTTCGTCGTACGGCGCAGTCTAGGAGTTCCGTACGGACCTTAATTGGATTAGTGTCGATATATGAAGGCCTATAGGGTCATGCTATGTCGATTGTCTCTTCGATCTAAGGGTGTATTGAGAAAGTATTAAATATTCGATTTCAGATCGAGATATTCAAATTGATAATAACTATGGGATAATTTCTATTACATGGAAATTATTTAATTAAATCAAAATTAGATTTTGGATTTAATCTGCTGGATATATATATTAAATGAAAACGGGAAATGGAAATTTACGTAAGGTGTTGCGGCGCCTGCTAGGCTGCACCGCAGCGCCAACCCGGCAGTGGGCCCAGTCAGACTGGCCCACTGCACCTCGGTTTTTGGGCCAGGCTTATAGCCCAACCCTAATAAGATTTTTGCCCTAATTTCAACTATAAATACAGCACTCCCCATTGTTAATTAACACACCAATTCTATAAACTAATTCTAGACTTAAGAGTCTAGGACGAAACTCTCTCAAACCTCTGCCAAGATTTCCTGGCTTTCTTGACAGAGGAATACACCATAGCATAGTGCTTGCAGTCGAAGGGACAGTCGCGTGTAATCCCTAAGTAAAGACTCTAGATTTATTAACCTGTAAGTGTACATGTTTTATGTTACAGGTTTTTTATTGTCATATAACCATACCAGAAGAAATTGTTAGGGTAAGTAAGAACAAAATCTTAAACTTTCGCTATGCCTTACTTATGTGTTTTGAACCCAATGAAATCATACACTTACAACGCATCATCATAAGTCTAGACAAAGAGTTGGTCCCACGGGAGCCCCACGAAGCAACAATTGCATTTACTTACATACGGATGCTTCTGCTTCTCGAAACAGGGAAAATGGGGGCATTGGTGGTGTTTTCCGCAATTCTTCTGGCCATTCGATCATGGGATATGCAGGCATCACTACAGAGACTCACACAATTATGCAAGAATTCATGAGTTTAGTCCGTGGTCTTCAACTCGCAGTCCATCATTGCTTCCATAACTTACATATTGTTCTGGATGCTGAGTCACTAATTTATATTTTACAAGAGTTATCTCTTATACACTTGCACACTATTGATAATTGTAGGTCCCTCCTCCGTCAGCTGCATGACCCACTCATCCGGCACTCATATAGGGAGTTTAATATGGTAGCTGATCGTCTTGCTCATTTTGGTACAGAAATCTCTGGAAGTAACATCACCTTTTTGGCAGAGCCACTGCCATTTGTGCTTGAGCTCCTTCAAAAGGATAGGGATGGCCTGGATAATGATCATCTAGTTACTCGAACTAGTCGCATAGGAAGTGTATTTTCTAACTTTGCTACTAAACAACAAATGTTTAGTTGTAACTCTTTGTTTTGTTGTAATAGTATGTCACCTAGTACTAATAATAGTCTCTCTTGCTCTTGTATTGCCATTAGGCAAAATCAACTCCTTGTACTGCCTTAATATGAATAGAAGTAATCGTTTTGTTACCAAAAAAAATGTTATTCCTTTTAGTGGGACAGTAACAATTTTCCACGATGGTGCGTGCAAATTTTATTTGTTTTCAATTATTATAGCATCGGCTGAACATACTAGTTGTCATTAGAGGTGGATCTAGGGTTAATGGAGGGGTGCACATGCACTCATAAGTTTAGTTGGAATTGAGCCTGGGCAACGAGTCGAGACAGCTATGGGCTCGCCTGTACTTACATTACTTGACTAGGCTCGGTTATAGTCAAAAATTGATTCGGATTGGCTCAACTAAATTAAAGTTTGATCAAAGCTCAGATCGGTCCATTCAAGCTGGGGCTCGATTGATCCGACTTGGTCCAGTGCGATTATCTCGTTTAGTCATGTGATAATTACTTTAATTAAATTTAATTACATCGAATTAATCAACCATTTTAACTGAAAGAAAACATTAAAAATGATAATGGCATTTTTTCTATTTAAATTGTAACTGCTTATATGTATAGTTTTCATTATGTAGAAGGAAATGACCTCTTATGGCCAGAAACAATTTGAATAAAATAAAATTATTCTACAAAGCGCTCATGTGTTTTATATACCTTTCTCTTATGTTACCCAATCTTTGGTAAAAAATGCCATATAATTAAAAGAATATTTATAATGAGCCACAAAACCGGTCTCCCCATTATAAAATAAAACTAAAAAAATTGTTCGCGCTTCACGCGATCGTAAAATAAAATAATTAATTTTGTAATTGAAGAATCAATCTTTACTTTCCGATCAAAATTATATTCTCTCTATTATCCAACCTTAACATTATCAATTGTTCTACTTATATTATGAAGATTGATAACATGAAATGCAAGGTTACCATTATAATTGTAACACCCCATACTTTCGGTCCATGATTTGAGTCGCTAGACATATGGAAGTAGACCTGAGTCCCAGAGAATTTTGTTATATTTAGGTATTCACATCAAGAGCTTGGTGTACATAAAAGGATGCGGTTCCGAAATAATTTAAGGATTTTAAAAGTGTGACGACGATGATCGGAAATATTGTTTCGTGTGAGCCAACAGAGGCTATAGACTAGCATTATATCACATGACTATGATAATAGAGATAGGAAGTGTGCTAAAACAATTATTCTCTAAGTGAATTGAGATCAAGCGATTAATTACATGTGTAATTAGTTCAATGTTGAATTGTAGCGGAGATAAAAAATTTAATAATCAATTAGAAAAGTGTAAATACCACCACCCTTTCATGTGGCAGTAGGGGGAAATGCAACTAATGCCTATGCATTTGCAAGGATTTGGGTGTCACTATTTGGTGGAGGATAGTTACTACAAAGTGGTTATGTGGCATTTTCAGGAGGTATTCATTTGTTTGCAAGATAATCTTCAAGGTGGGACCTATGGTCCACTAAAAGAGTTCAACTATATATTAATTAAGATTCTTGAAGTGATGATGATTACAAGTGTTTTTTTTTTCATTTTACCTGGTATATAGTTTCACGTTTTATTTCTGCTCAAAAGAAGCTTTGTGATGTTATATTCTTATGCTTTGATTACATTGAAATCTGCCTCAAGAAACTTCTCTTATTTAAAGATAAGTCACCCCACTCACATGGATTGTATTAAAGTGAGTTATAGCTTGGAAAATAAAATGATGGGTAGAAGCAAATATTAAAGGATGCAGTCGTGTATTTCAATTTGGAGGAAATGAACGTGACATTTTGTTCTAGGAAGCAACATCAAGTCACAAAGTGCAGCAACATGGATATAGATTTTGTTCATAAATTCTAAAGTAAATCAGAGATTTCTTGGTAGTTAAGTAAGGTGGACGGAGAGCTGGTTCTTGAAATTCGGAAGTACATGTATGTTAAGGCAAATCATTTCTTCTTTTGGCATGTTCTGGGTACGAAACATAAACGTAATACTGTCCCATAAATGATTCTACTCTTAGTAGTTAAGGATGTTCATGTTATGCATTCCTATTGTCAAATCATGTCTAAATACGTTCCTAAATCCCTAAAGACCCAAGTCAGTAAGAGTGCGGGTATTGTTGTGAGGGAAGATATTAGATAGGTACCACCAGCTGGTACGGAGCTAGAAAAAAGAGACGTAAGTTACACTATTGAGTCAGACCTATCAGAGATCATGGTTTCTATTGAGGAGGATCCATCCGAGGATCCCTATGAATCTCCCGCTCGAACAGTTTCGGTTCTGCCAACAGAATAGGGGGTGAGGGGAGTTCCAACCTCACCGAGGCCCTTAGTTTCAGTATTGGGCCCCATTGATCACGGTGTAAGCGGGGTAGCACAGTGATTGGCATTGCCGGGTGCCCCTCAGGTGTAGCTCCATAACAGGGTATTCATTTCATCACTAACACCGACTCTTCTAAGGTTCCGATAGTCCACAATCTTGGGAATCCGTTAATCAAGGCTCGCCGATTTATGTCATGAGATACGCGAAGGAGGAGAAAAGTAGGCAGGCCAAGAGGATGTGAGTGGTTATTAAGGATAGGAGGGTTCTACTTCAAAGTGTGTCTGGTCGAGGCTCATATATATGGCCGAAATAGGACAGTGCAGGTACACTAATAGGATCACAACATTGTCCTAGTGCCTATCCTAATAGCCCATAAGGTCCTTATATTAGTTACCTTTAAGCAGATCATGTATTGTGCTTAACCAATATGTGGTTATATGTTTGGATTAATCGAATAAGTATTTGGATTCTGTATGTGGGTTCATAAGATTGTTGTACAGTTTAGTGTTCTGAAGACATGTGTCTGTTGTGTTTCAAATTGCTTATGCATAAATAACATGCATATAGGTTAAGATGGTTGAAGAACTTAACTAGATTATAACATTGGTGTAGTTTCAACTATTTGTTTGACTGGTCCATTTTATTCACATGCTTGGTCATTGTTGTCCGGTTGATGATTAAGAGAGGATTAATTTGAGTATGAAATAGCTAGTTTGTTGTTATCCGAAGGTACAAGGATATTATGTCATCCGATAAGTTCAGAATGTTTCATTGTCATTCATGCATTATATACATATATTGGATCGGGTTGCACGTTCCGCAACATATATATATATATATATATATATATATATATATATATATATATATATATATAAATACGGTATATATATATATACCGTATTTGCATTGTGCCTAACATTTAGGCATTTAGGCATAGGTATTAGGGTCCTCAGAGGAATTTACTATTGGTCGGCTGTTTCTGTTTCAGTTGTTGGTATATCCCTGTTATGCTATTATTCATGCCTGACATACTTAGTACATCAGTGGTACTGACGTCCCTTTTGTCGAGGGATGCTGCATTTCATTCCCACAGGTTCACATAGACAGGGCGACGATCCACGTCGGTAGATTGTTGGCTTAGTGGATTTTGGAGCACTCCCCTTGTTTCGGAGTGTCGGTCTATTTCGGTACGGTATATTTTTGCATGTATATATGGGTATGGCGGGGCCCTGTCCCGACCTTTTGATGTCATGTACTCTCTTAGAGGCTTGTACATAGGTGTCCTGTGTGTAGTAGTCTTGTATGGCCTTATCGGCCTCAATATGGGTATGTATATATATAAGTTGGTTTTCTGGTTAAGATTTTTCATAATTTTTTTGGCCTAGTCCGTATTTAATTATGATTAGGTGTTGACTGTACGAGTGGTGGTACCCGACGGGTGGGATTCGGGTGCCCATCGTGGCCTCCGGTTTAAGTCGTGACAAACTTGGTATAAGAGCATGTTTGTCCTAGGGAGTCTACAAGCCGTGTCTAGTAGAATCTTGTTTATGGGTGTGAAGCGCGCCACACTTATAAACAGTAGGTTGCAAGGCATTTAGGTATGGTTTCCATTCTTTCATATCATAGATCATGCAGTAGAGTTGATTCTTAAGAATTCGAGTTTAAGTCATTCCTTATACTATTTCAGTAATGTCGGTTACCAAGAAGACTTCGGTTAGTTCATATTCGTAGCTAGTAAATGAGCAACTTCTACCAGACGATTGATATGCTAGAAGGGCCGTATTATGTAGAACATTTTGAGGTTATGAGAAGTTGTCCCACCCCTATACGGAAGAGATAATGCAATTCGGGAGAGCAAACTGTTTGCCTTGGGAATACTTGTATTGTGAAGCCTAGTGATGCTAACCAACTTGGACAGCCTGTTTTGACATTTTTACATCTGTTTTGGTTCACTCAAGCAAGCATTCATGCATATTAGTAAATGCATAGGTGTAGATGGTTGTTTCTTGAAAGGAATAAGTAGGGGACAATTGCTAGTTGCTGCTTTTTTTCAACAAAATGAGCAGATGTTACTGGGCATATCCCTGCTGCACTCCTATGCTTGTGTCTTGATGAGTTTGACTTGATGTTACTCTACTATTGTTGTTGTTGTATACTTGAGGACACTGCTATGCTGCTGCTGATTTGCCATTGGAACCTAAAGAACTGGTGCCTCGAGAAAGGTTTGACTGGTATATTCTTTAGAGGAATAATTGTTACACTTTGGCTGAAGCATATTGCTAATTGTTGCACTTCAGTCATTGGCTACTGCCTATTTAAAGAAGAACATATGCTTGTTTTGAGCTAGGCTACTACTATGCTGCTGTTGTAAAAAAATGTGGTATTTCGGGGAAAAATAACTGATGTGCAACTTTGAGGGAACTGATGCATTTGTGTGAGCTACTTTGATATATTTTTGGGGTTGTTTCTTTAACACATCAATTGCTTATAAGGCTTCCCTAAGCTGCTGCATTTTTTATGCCCACAATTGCTGCATTATTGAGACAGATTAGAGCTAAAATATCCCTAAGTTCACAAGTCAGGTCATTGCGGTTCTTTGAGCTAATTGTTGCTACACTTGAGACTTTAAAACTGTTGTTAGGTTTGGTTTGCTATTGCTATATTTTGGTCGATAGGTTGCTGCATTTCGAGACTAAATTTGTTGCACTTCCATGCAGAATGTTGCTATACTATGAGACATATTTGGGGCCGAGAGCTGCTGCATTTTTGGGCCAAATACTTGCTACATTTTGAGTTCTATTGCTGCATTTTGAGTTGAGTTACTGCTGTAATTTGAGCTAAATTTTGGATAGTTTTGAGGCCAAATGTTGTTTTCTAAAAGCAAAGTACCACTGCATTCAAGGCAGGTACTGCTGCACTTTCTAAGGCAAAACAAATGCTATACTTTCTGGTATTTCTTGATAAGAATAAGACACTACACTTGGGCCGATGAAAATGAATTTAAGGTCATGGCATTCCGGAAAGGTTGTCCCTCGGTTTAGGCATTTCGGTTAAATGCAGAAATGTTTTTCCGTTTAGTGACAAATGAAAGGAAGAATTACAACAAGGAGGATAAAGGTAAATGAGATTATAATTATACAGGTTTCACAAAGGTATGATTACTCCAGAACAGCGTAAGGACCAATGGTAGAGGAGGGACAATGTGAACTCTTTTGCCAAAGGTGGCGATTCTCTGGTTTCAGGAAAGGAGTATGAGAGGTACTTTGAGATAAGAGATTTTCCCCCAAAGCAACTTGAAATGGAAATGTAAAGGTAAGACGAGTGAGCACTCGATCGACGGGAGATATGATAATGATGAGACAAGAAAGCTTGACAAAGTCATTGAGTCATGTAATTGGATCTAAACATACGAAGCGTCGGTTCGACAACCTATGCAGTCATACCCCTTAGACAGTAGGTAAACGGAAGTAACGGTGAGTAAAGCTCGAGACTAGTGCCTAAACAGATGAATGGGCAAATGACGCCTATGGATACAAGGTAGACATTAAAGATATATGTCAAGAGATAATGACATTATAATGAAGATAAAATGTTAGGTAAATAAAAATGTCTATGAACATTTATGAACTGACCAAAGGTTCTATGAGATAGATAAAGTAATGGATTTACATCTTAATAAGATCGAGGAAAACTTTTCTAAAGCGCCATTGACAGAAAGTCCTAGTAATGAGGAGAGTAAGGGAATTTGAATCTAAGAATAATGACTATGTTTGGATATAGTAGGCCAAAGTCAGGTAATGAAAAATCTTCAGAATCTTTCACGCACTGAATAAGGGAATAAATTAACAGCTCATCCTTCTAAGGGGTAGTAACGCCAAGGATTGAAATCAGGAGCAATGTTTGAGATTACGTACGTATACCAGGATATCTTGGAACTAAGAAGAGTAAGACAAGTAAGAAGGTGAGTGAATAAGTGTAAAAAGAAGTAAAGAAAGGAAGTGGTCAATAATCACGAGTAATACGGAAAAAAGGGAGGTTCCCTTCAGACCATGGATGAAAGTTAGATGCAATGATGCGCGCACTTCAGATTCTATAACATTGTTCATAAAGTGTACACAATTGAGATACTACAAGTATAAGAATTTACAGCACACCAGTTAGTAAACAAAGCTAAGTTGACAATAAAAATATTCATCCACAGACGGCTTGACTAATGTGAGGACGAAGGAGAAATGTTGACCTGAGAGAATGCATTAGTTAGCTAAGTGGAAGTGCGGTTGAAGGAGTCAGATAGTGATGCCCTATGACTCTGAATACAGCGGGGTCATCCTTCATACTAAAGAAAAGGAACGTCATGATGAAGATCCCATTTTTAGAGAAGGTTGGGAAAGGTATTTAGCAAAAGAGAACTGTAACCTTCGGGTATAATGGGAGAGGGACCCCCAGGTGGAAGGTCTATTTATATGTTCCCAATGTAGTAGGATTACGAGACAAGATTATGACGAAGGACTATTGCTCACGATATTCCATTCACCCTGGATCTACTAAGATGTATTATAATCTCAAAGGCATGTATTGATGGAACGACATGAAGAGGAACATTGCGGAGGTTGTAGCTTAGTGCCTTAATTGTCAGTAAGTAAAAGTAGAACACCAAAAATAAAATACCCGGGGGCTTGACTCAGAACATTGAGATTCCGATGTGGAAATGAGAAATGATTAATATGGACTTCATTAAGGGTTTACCTCACTCTTACTGTAAGTTCGATTCTATTTGGGTAATTGTTGATAGACTGATCAAATCCGCTCATATCTTGCCAGTCAAAACTACCTACACAGCTGAGGACTACGCAAAATTGTACGCCTTCATGGTACGCCTATTTATATTATATCTGACCGAGGTATGCAGTCTGTGGTAAATTTCTGGAGATCATTTCAAAAGGGCTTAGGTACCCAAGTGAATCCTAGCACAACTTTCCACCCTCAACCATATGGGCAGATTGAGCGTACGGTTCAAACGCTCGAAGACATGCTACGAGCTTGGGTATTGGACTTTAAGGGAGGTTGGGATGATCACTTACCCCTTATTGAGTTTGCGTACAGTAACATTTATCATTCTAGTATTAAAATGGCTCCATATGAGGCTTTGTACGGACGAAGAAGTTGATCTCCTATCGGATGGTTCGAAGTAGACGAAGCATAATTATTTGGGCCTGATGTAGTGAACCAAGCTATAGAGAATGTGAAGCTTATCCAAGAATGACTGTTAATCACTCAGAATCGTCAGAAGTCGCGTTCGGATATAAGACAGCATGACTTAGAGTTCCAAGTAGATTATTAGGTCTTTTTGAAGATTTCGCCTGCGAAGGGAGTAATGAGATATGGGAAGAAGGGTAAGCTCAGCCCAAGGTATGTTGGTCATATCGTATAATTCGACAAATCGGACAAGTGTCCTACGAATTGAATTTTCCAAATGGCACCGATTGATGATGTGAACATCATACAGGATTTATTTTGTGTAGAGGTTCCTATAGCTATCTTAGATCGATAAGTCCGCAAGTTGATAACTAAGGAAGTAGCCTCCGTGGAAATTCTATGGCACAATAAGAATGTAGAAGAAGTGACATGGGAGGCGCAGGAGGAGATGATAACAAATATCCATACCTATTTCAGACGAACGCCAAGATTCCGAGAAAAACATAAGGTGAGTTTTATTTTATATTACTATAATTAATGCTTGATAACCATGAGAAGTATGATGTAATGATGAATGTTATATTATATGCTTGATTACCATAATTTCGGGTCATGGTTTGAATCGCTAGACGTATGTAAATAGACCCAAACGTTGGAGGATTTTTGGTCATATTCACGTATGCAAATAAAGAAGCTTGGTATATGAAAGGATGTAGTCCCAAAATAATTTAGGACTTAATAAGTGTGATGACGGGGATTAATAATAGTGGTTGTGTGTCCCCAAAGAGGTTATGAACTAGTGCTATATTGCACGATTATGACATTGAGTGTATGAAGATTTTATAAGTCATCAAGATTTAAGTGAATTGGGATCCTGAAATTAAGTGTGAGTGTAATTAATTAGGATTATTGGATAAATTACATGGACAAAGTCCACATGAGCCGTTGATAGGTGGCAACAAATGGGAGATATTGTACACATATGGAATGATGTGGCATCATGGGAATATGTAGTTAATGACTTTGCATTTTGTATGAGTTTGGTGTCACCATCGGTTGAAAGGTAGTTACTTAAGTGATCGCTTGTAGAAAATCATTTCACCACCTAGCGAAACAATATGTGGCCAAAAGAAAACCCTTTAAAATATTAGATCAAAACTTCTGAAACCATGAGGTATCGTATCTTGAAGGGTGCTGCAACATTTTGAGAAACAAATATTACATCTTGAAGTGAACAAATCGCTGAACTTGGTGAAAAAACATCCCACTGATAAGAACATGATACTACACGGGGGCAGATGAAAATGATTTTGAGACCATGCCCATTTTTAAAGGTATGTTAAGGTAAATCATTTCTTCTTTTGGCATGTTCCATGTAACGAAATGTAACCGTGATATTATTCCATAAATTACTCTACTCTTAGTAGTTAAGGAATGTTCATATTATTGATTTATATGTTAAAAGCATGTCTAAATATGTTCCTAAATACTTACTGAGGTATGTGGGAAATATGTTGATAATTCCCAATGTTGGCCGAAGGTACAAGGATATTATGTCATCTGATAAGTTCAGAATGTTTCATTGTCATTCATGCATTATATACATATATACATATATTGGATCGGGTTGCACGTTGCGCTACATATATACATATTGGATCGGGTTGCATGTTCCGTAACATATATACATATATTGGATCGGGTTGCACGTTCCGCAACATATATACATATATTGGATCGGGTTGCACGATCCGCGACATATATTAGATCGGGTTGCACGTTCCGCAACATATATACATATATATTGTGCATAACATTTAGGCATAGGTATTAGGGTCCTCAGAGGCATTTACTGTTGGTCGGCTATTTCTGTTTCAGTTGTTGGTATATCCATGTATGCTATTATTCATGCCTGACATACTCATTATATCAGTCGTACTGACGTCTCTTTTGTCTAGGGCCGCTGCATTTCATTCCCGCGGGTTCACGTAAACAGGGCGACGATCCACATTAGTAGGTTGTTGGCTCAGCGGATTTTGGAGCACTCCCTTTGTTTCGGAGTGTCGGTCTATTTTGGTACTATATATTTTTGCATGTAAATATGGGTATGGCGGGGCCTTGTCCCGACCTTTTGATGTCATGTACTCTCTTAGAGGCTTGTAGATATGTGTCTTGTGTGTAGTAGTCTTGTATGGCGTTGTCGGCCTCAGTATGGGTATGTATATATATAAGTTGGTTTTCTGGTTAAGATTTTTCATAATCTTTTTTCGGCTTAGTCCGTATTTAATTATGATTAGGTGTTGACTATACGAGTGGTGGTACTCGGCTGGTGGGATCCGGGTGCCCGTTGCGGCCTCCGGTTTGAGTCGTGACACCTAAATAGCATCAACCTTGCCCAAGGTCTTGGACAGCCCAACAACAAAATCCATGGCAATCCTCTTCCACTTCCACTCGGAAATGGGCATCATCTGAGACACACCACCAGGTCGCTGGTGCTCATACTTGACTTGCTGACAATTCTGACACCGAGACACAAACTCAACAATGTCTCTCTTCATCCTCCCCCACCAATAATGTTGCCTCAAGTCACAGTACATTTTAGTAGCACCTAGATGATCAAATATCTAGAGATATGGGCCTTCTCTATAATCAATCTAGTCAAATCACCAACTCTAGGAACACATACTCTATGTTTGATCCTCAACACCTCCTCACCATCAAACATAGCCTCCTTGGCCTCACCACTTATCACCTTATCTCGAATATTTCACAACTTCTCATCATGCCAAAATCCTACCCATATCTGAAATATCAAGACTCACTAAACGATTGGCTGAAGCATAGACCTATAATTCCAAAAGACGCTCAGAAACTATCAAATGAGCTAAACTTCCCATGCCAACTGTCTTTTGGCTCAAGGCATACACCACCATAGTAACCTCACCTAGATGGTACAAAATGATCATGTCATAATATTTCAACAACCCCATCCACCGGCACTACCTAGAATTTAAGTCCGTAGAATTCAAGTCCTTAATAATGGACATCATAAAGATAATGCCTCTAACTCTTAAAAGCAAACACAACGGCAACCAACCCTAAGTCATGAATAGGGTAATTCTTCTTGTGCACCTTCAACTGCCTCGATGCATAAGCAATAACTTTACCCTCCTGCATCAACACACAATCCTATCAAATCCTCGAAGGATCACAATATACGTTAAAGTTCTTCCCCTCCACTGGAAGGGACAAAATCGAGGTTGTGGTCAAAAGAGACTTGAGCTTTTGAAAGCTCTCCTCACACTCATCGAACAACTGGAACGGTACCTCCTTCTGAGTCAAACGGGTTAGATGAGAAGCAATAAAAGAGAATCCCTTGACGAACCGGCAATAGTAGCTAGCAAGACCCACAAAGTTCTGAATCTCTGTCCTAGAAGTCGGTTTAGGCAGTACATGATTGCCTCTATCTTCTTAAGATCAACCATAATCCCATCCTTGGACACCACATGTCGCATAAATGCCACGAACTCAACCAAAACTCACACTTTGAGAACTTAGCATATAACTTCTTCTCCTTCAATAACCCAAGAACCACTCTCAGATGCTGGTCATGGTCCTCCAGGTACTTTGAATAGATCAAGATGTCATCAATGATACAATCACAACGGAATCTGCTATAACCTAAATATCATATTCATCAAGTCCATGAATGCTGCAGGGCATTAGTAAGCCCAAAAGACATCACCAAAAACTCATAATGATCATAATGACTCCGAAAAGCTATCTTGGGAACATCCCTGGCCCGAATCTTCAACTGATGATACCCGAACCTCAAGTCAATCTTTGAAAACACCAAAGAACCCTGAAGCTGGTCGAACATGTCATTAAGACGAGGAATCGGATACTTATTTTTGATAGTGACCTTGTTTAACTATTTATAATCAATGCACATATGTATGGTGCCATCTTTCTTCTTTACGAACAAGACAGGAGCACCTCATGGAGATACACTCGATCAAATGAAGCCCTTACTCAACAAGTCCTGTAGCTAATCCTTCAACTCTCTCAACTCTGCCAGAGCCATACGGTACAGAGGAATGGAAATAGGTTTAGTACTGGGCTCAAGATCAATGCAGAAATTAATATCCCTATCTAGGGGAATACCTGGTAAATCTGAAGGAAAAAACTCGACAAAGTCATTAACTACCGGAACAGACTCAAGGGAAAGAGTCTCCACACTCGTATCTCGAATATGACCAAGATACGCCAGACAACCTTTGTCTACCAACTTCCTACCACAGATGAAATAAATGATCTTCTTAAGAGCAAGGCTGGAAGCGCCCATCCACTCTAGCCTCGGAAGACCAGGCATAGCTAACGTAACTGTCTTGGCATGACAATCTAGAATCGCGTACGGTGATATCCAATCCATACCTAGAATAATATCAAAGTCAACCATGTCTAAAATGACCAAATCTACCTAGATATCATACCCCATAAAAGTAACCACACACATACGGTAAACTCTATCTACAATTACAAAATCATCAACCGGTATGAACACATGAATTGGGACGTTAAGCATATCACACCACATATCCAAATCATCAGAAAAGTAGGCAGAAACATATGAGAATGTAGACCTTGGATCAAATAGCACTGAAGAAAACCAGGGACATACTAAGATAATACATGTGATAACCATGTCAGATGCCTCAACATTGGGCCTACCCGAAAAATCATAGCAATGAGTGTGTCTTACATCGGACTGAGTACTCTACTAGCCACCTTGGCCCAAACGAGCTCCATCTCTCCCTCTGGAATCTATCACGACCAGACTAATGGTCACCATGGCTCTACTAAGATCCTCCCCGGCTAGCCTAACTACCACATCTAGATGGCTATGTTGGAGTCCTTGGTGCACGAGATGTACTCGATATAAATCTAGGGCACTCCCTCTTGTTGTGCCTGATCTCACCATAATTATAATAAGTTCTGGCTGCTGGATAGAGATAGAAAAACCCAAACCAACATGATTAGAATACCGAGACTGAGAACCCCTCGAAGGTTGGCCCCCACTATAATCGCTCTGCCCCGCAGATACACCATCTGTAATCTGGAGGGCTGCATGAAACAGTCGACTAGGATGTGACTGCTGATATCTACTTTGTTGTCCATAAACATGAGAAGCAGAACTACTAAACTGTCCATGTCACCTCGCCCTCTTATCAGGCTCATATCTTGACAACTTGACCCTGGCAGACTCCACCATCCTCGCATGCTCGTCTACTATCTCAAAAGAAGCCCCAAAGGCCACTAACTGCAACATAGCCAATTGGAGTGGAATACTCAATCATCTAACAAAACATCTCACTCGCTCAGCCTATGTAGGTAGCAGCGATGTTGCATAATGCGATAAAGCATGGAAGCGAGTCTCATATTGTGCAACTATAGAACCTCTCTTGTCAATCTTCTGGAACTCATCACGATTGCTCAGACACAAGCTCAAATGTACATAATTCTCCAAGAAAACCCGATAAAATCTAACCGATGATAGTAGAGGTGACCCCGTGGGTATGCAATCAACATACACCATCAACCACTGTTTTATGTCTCCTAAAATCTGAAGGGATACAAAACTAACTATGTGTGACTCAACAATACCAAGAGTATACAACCTCTCATGGCTGCTCATAATGAAATCATATGCATCCTCCTCGGTTGATCATAAAATACAGGAGACTTCATGTTCATAAAGTGCTCTCGAATCTTCCGCTCATCGCAGGTCATAGATGTCCCACCAATAGACCTGGAATCAAACTCTGGAGCATGAACCTCATCAATACGAGGCACTGACATCATTGCTAGATGAACCCCAGAAGTATGAAACTCGAGAGTCTGAGTCTATTCCTCTCCCACACGGGTGTGAGAACCGCTCAGGGTAGTCGGATGTACGCCCACCTGAACAAAACCATCAAGAACACTCATGAATCTAATTAGTGTATCCTGTAAAATTGGAGTAGCAATAAATCTAGGCTGATCCTGGGTTGGCCCCATCTCCTCCTCAAGTAACTCATCTTGAGGCTTAATATATGGCTCAGGGGACTCTAATCTAGCATGAGCCTAACCTGCTCTTTGTGCCCCACCCCGAGCTGGTGTCGCTCCTCAAGCTCTACCTCAGTCACGAGCATGTCCTCTACCACGACCGTGCACATCAGGTGCAGGTATCGGTGCCTCCTCCCTCGCTGCATCGGCATGAGTCCTCACCATCTGTGAAAGAATAGAAACAAAGGTCAGATACCAATTTGATTCAACTTAGCATGAAAGGAATGAAAAAGTGAAATTTTCTAAATATCCCATAGCCTCTCGAAGATAAGTATGGACATCTCCGCACCAATCCACGAGACTCTACTAGACATTGCTATTGTATTTAAGACCGTTTGACCTAAAGCTCTGATACCAACTTTGTCACGATCCCTTTAGGGGATCGTGGTAGCACCTACACAATTCCAACGGATAGGCGAACTACTCCCAAATCATTCACATTATATAATATAAATAAAGACAGAAAGATAACAAAATACTATATAATCTATCTCATGATATAAGTGTGGAATAAAAGTCTAAGAAATAAACATATCTCCCAAAATTTGGTCTGTGAATACAAGAGCGTTAATAATCCCATACAAGTCTGAAAGTCAAAGGCAACATAGTGCCAAAACTGAATAACCATAATGAGAAGTGTATGAATGTGTCTCCAAAATCAAGTAAAGACATAAAATAATATATAAGCATCATGGACATGCCGAAAGCAGCATCCTCACCCTGAAATGCCGAAATCCACTTGCTCGAACTCACACTAGAGCTCGCGAACTGGTAGTGTGATTTGTATCTGCATCAAGAAAAGATGAACCAAGTATCACATGAGTACACAACGTACCCCTGTAGACATCATAGGCCGACAACAATGGAAGATACGCAAAAAGAGATCAATACCAAGTTGACACCAAATAGTCATATACTAAATAGTTCGATAATCAAAGTAATACCACATTTTCCATATAACAGTTCACATTCTTTACTTGATTTTGGAGACACATTCATACACTTGTCATTATGGTTATTCAGTTTTGGCACTATGTTGCCCTTGGCTTTCAAAGTTGTATCGGAGTATTAGTGGTCTTGTATTCACAGACCAAATTTTGGGAAATATGTTTGTTTCTTAGACTTTTATTCCGCATTTATATCATGACAAAATGTGGAATAAAAGTCTAAGAAACAAACATATCCCCCAAAATTTGTCTATGAATACAAGAGCACTAATAATCCGATACAAGTTTGAACGCCAAGGGCAACATAGTACCAAAACTGAATAACCATAATGCGAAGTGTATGAATGTGTCTCTGGAATCAAGTAAAGACAGAATAAGATATAAGCATCTTGAGGCATGTCGGAAGAAGCATTCTCACCCTGAAACGCTGAAATCTACCCACTTGGACTCACACTCGAGCTCGTAAACTGGTAGTGTGATCTGTAACTGCATTAAGAGAAGATGAAGCAAGTGTAGCATGAGTACACAATGTACCCTTGTATACATCATAGGCCAACAACAATGAAAGATACACAAAAAGAGTTAAATACCAAGTTGACCGGGTGAGGAAGGTCTTGAAGAGCCTCTTTGAAGTGGGAATTCTTCCTTTGAAAGGCGTGGAAATCCATAGAGCTTGCTCATCGAAGAAGAAAAGCGGAACCTATACGCCTTGCAGAATGGAAAACCTTGGATGGTCTTGAAAAAGCCTTTCCAAGCTCAACACTCGAGTGACATCATTCAGCTCATAGAGATTTTGACAAAAAAATGAGAGTAAGGCTGCTCGTTTTGCGCTTTTCTTTTTTGTTTTTGAAAGCGCCGGTGTGATGATGTCCATCTGAGTACTCTTTCATGTACAACCTCTTTTCCTGCTACACTCGGAAGGTGGCGCTAAGCACTAAAAGTGAAGAAGCTTTGAAGCTAATCAAACACAGCGAGAGTAGCGGATTAGCGGTTGATTTTCTACCCGATCTATCTATCATATTGATGTATTATGGAGACAGACTTACTATGTGGGAAGAGAAAAAGAAAGGCGTGAAGCGAGCAGCCTTACTATCATCTTTTTAGATGAAAATAGCTATTTTGAGCTTAAGATTCACAAAAATATTTTGGGGATAGGGTTCCAAATTGAAGTATTCTATAAGACAAATGCTGGTAGCAGTGGAAAGCGAGGAGATTCACGACTCAGAAAAGGACTCGAACCTTCCCAATGCCAATGAGAGAGCGGTCTCTGGAAGCAGAAATGCGACGTTTCAAACCCCTCGTAGATTTCCCTTCAAGGGGGTAAATGTGCCATAAAAGGCCTTTTTGTGGCCTCTTCCAAATCGTTGGATCGGATCATAGGGTTGAGGACCTCTTCAAATGAATCTTTCTATTTCCTCTTAATGCCTACCAAATAGTCATATACTAAATAGTTCGATAATCCAAGTAATGTCACATTGTCCACATAATGGTTCACAAAGTTCATATTTCACCTTATTCAAGTAAGATTTCATAATCACTTAGGTCATCCAGTTTTATAAGAGTTCAATTGCAGTAATCCAAGTATAAAAAAACAAGTACCATCTTTTCATATTCAGAAATCTAGCCAAGTCATCAACAATCAATTAGGAACCAAGTCCATCCACAGATAATCAATAAAATGATATATGTATGATAATGAATGCAATGCATATGCTAATTACCTTTGTCCTCTAGTATACAGGCTGACAAGTTTTTATTATGATTAGCACACCCATGGGGGACCAGCGAAATCCATATACTCCTCCAAAATTTCTCATTGGAGCCTAGCTCTTGGCTGAATAATAATTGTTGCAGGCGTGTACCCCGTACACCATGAATCATCCTCATCTCAATGTTGCCAATAATCTCATAGTGTTCTTACCTATATCTATCACTCAAATATCAATATCATCAGAACCAAGTATAGAGATGAATATCACATGCTTTTTAGAACACATCAACATATAATCCAAGTACAATCAAAATATAATATCAAGCATGTGTGATGAATAAGCACAATGATAACAATTATGGCGAAGAGCCCACTTAATTTCGACAAGTCCAATCAATCAATAGTCGAAACTAGCACAAGGCTGATTCACAAATTACCTATCATCATAATTCAACACTAGTACCCGCTCACATTAAAAAATAGCCTAGATTTGTGGAGGTTTAATTGCGGGATTACTATAACCTCCGCAAAATTATAATAAATGTGGGGGTTAGCGTAGACGCTACTAATTTTACATTAAATTGTGGGGGTTAAATTCCGGGGATTGTAACCCCCGCTATACATGAAAAAAATTAGCGCAAGATATACCCTTTTCCCTCATTTTTTTCCATTTCCCTCATTCTATTTCTAAACTGAGAACTCTCTAGACTCTCACTCTTCTCTCAATCCACAAGGTAAATTTCTCATTTCTTTTTCCTTTTCCATATCTATTTCTTCAGATCTAACCGGGAAAATGCTTATTATTTCATATTGCATGTGAGTTTTAAATTTGTTTTCATGCTTATTTGTGTATTTTGAAGAAGATTTTTTGGTGCCTTTGAGTTGCGGTTGTTACTATTTGTTGGATTGCTGTAACTTTACCAGTTGAATAGTTACTTCTGAGCATATATATTAACTTTAGAGGATTTCTGTAATTTTGAACATAGTAGTAAGTAATTTTCTGCTTATTTGTGTTTTCTCTACTTATTTGTGTAATTTAGAGCAAGTTTTCTCTACTGAAATTAACCTCTGTCTAATGATGCACCTGTGTTTTCTCTGTCTCTTTGCGTTTTGTAGGTCGGTAATCGGTATCATCGTACTGGTTTTTAGGTATGCATTTTTGGTAGTTTAGCATTTATGATTTTTTGTTAGATTTATGGTTTGCCTCACACAGTGTCTGATGATCAGATCTAATTCACATTTGCTTTGGTTACTCTTCTTTTTTAAGGGAGCATGTGTAGAATATTGGTAAGTTGTGGAACAAGAAGCTATCTAGGGTTTCGTCTACTAAAGCCCTTCATCCAGAACCGATCCCGCACAGTATCAAGTACATTAATGTTCAGCGAAAGTGGTAACATCTCATTTACTGTGAATTTTGCAACTTCATCATACATATTTCAACTGAATTTATTGGATTTCTTCATTATTTGTGTGTTTCGGTAATTGATTCCTATTTTCTGTGTAAAAATACCCCTTTTCGGAAGTTTATTGTCTTTCCTGTGAATTTTGAAACTCTACATAAATACTTTAGCTGGGGTTTTTATACTTTAATTCATAATTTGTGTTTTTGGTGATTGATTTATGTTTTTAGCTAGATTTCTATTGCGTAATGGGTTTGTTGGTATGACATCTGAGCTTAAAATCTGTGGTAGTGCTTTTATGGAGAGTTTAATTGTGGTAAGTGCTGATTGATTGATAAGATTCTTTGTACCATATTTTTTTAAGATAAAGGTTTTACTTTTCCAGCTTAAATAATGCTCAGATGTAGTTTTATTTTTAGAATTTTGCATCAACTGACTAACTAACTCCCCAACTCTAACAAACTGGATAGTCTAAAGCAAACATAGGGAGTTGATTGTGCTTAAATTAAAGAAAAGGTGCCGAAATACATTTCATAAAACTCACGTCCTGAATAAATTTCAAGTCATATCTATTAGCGAATATTCTCCGAATATTCACAGTATATTTTGTAATTGTGATAGGTGTAGGTAACCTAGGATTCTTATTGTATAAGAATCAACCTCTGTACAACTATACATATAGTGATTAATGAAATGAATCCCTAAGGGATATTATTCCAATCTTATATGGTATCAAGAGCCAAACCCTAATCCCTACTCTTCTCCTACAAGCCGCCGACCACCACCCAAAAAAAAATCTCCCTTCTTCTCGGTCGACAGCAACACCATTGCCACTATGTCTCGCCCCACTTCCCCTACTAATTTCGGGTCTTTCACTGGTACTTTGACAACCCCCCTCAATGTTCATCGTCTTCTTTTCATCCGGCATTCGCCGTTACCAACATCAAGAATTTTACCCCTATAATTCTTGACCAAGAAGACTGTCAATATTCCATGTGGATAGAACTGTTCTATATTCATGCATGTGCGTACAATGTGCTAGACCATATTGATGATTATGTTACTCGTCCCACCGATGTTGCAGACTCGACATGGAGTCGCCTTGACACCATTGTCAAACAATGGATATACGGCACCATCTCAAAGGATTTGTTGTGTACTATCATGAAAACAGGTGCTACGGCACGTGAACTCTAGGTACGGTTAGAAGAAATTTTTCAAGATAATAAAAATATTTGGGTCGTGTATTTGGAAAAGCAATTCAACAATACGCGTCTCGAGAATTTTACCAACATGTCAGAATATTGTAAACAACTGAAACTCATAGCCGACTAACTCTCCAACGTAGGGGCATCCATTTCAGAAACTAAGATGGTACTTCAACTAGTTGTTGGTTTACCGAAAGGTGAATATGATACACTTGCGACAATGATTCAATAAGCCGATCCTCTACCAAGTTTCAACAAGGCGCGTTCACAACTTTTGTTGGAAGAGACCCGACGTACTAAACAAGAGGATCACAATCAAAAGGCATTAGCAGTTGACAGCATGGCACCACCGGCGGCCAACACCACCCAACCCCCACCGCCAGACCACCACCAACAGCAGTCCCGCGATGGTAGATGTGGCGGCAGAGGCCGTGGTAGCAACAACAAAGGGAAGGGTCGCAGCAAAGGCCAAAGGAACTAGCAAGCAGGCCCAACCCCTGCTCCCTATTTTCCGTGGGCTGGACAGCCACCTTGGCCCAATACTGGGAACTAGGCCTCGCCTGCTTTCCCCTACCCAACATCAGGGACCCAGTTCCAACAAGCTTGGCAACCATGTCTCTTGGGCTCGCCCCAGCCAACAGGCAGGCCCACCACTCCACACAGCAGCCCACCTAATTTCGGCCCCTCAACACCAGCAAGTCAGCAGCCTGGCCCCCACTGATTTGGGCCAGGCCTTCAATACCTTGAACCTTCAACATCCCAATGAAAATTGGTACATGTACACCGGAGCCACATCTCATCTCACACGGTCGTCAGGTAATTTATCTCAAATGCCTCGGTTAAAGTGTCATCAAGTTATTATTATTGGCAATGGTCACCGCGTTCCAATTGAAGGCTATGGTAACACACATACCAAACATCCCCACCCGCCTTTCTCCCTAAATCATGTCCTTTACACCCCTAACATCATTAAAAACTTAATCTTTGTTAGAAAATTCACTCGCAATAATTTTGTTTCTGTCGAATTTGACCCTTTTCGTTTTTCTGTGAAGTATCTCAATACGGGGAAAATTCTTACGCGCTGCAATAGTGTGGGAGACTTCTACCCCTTCACTCAATCTTCTGCTGTCAGACCACAGTCACCTATCTCCTTTGCCGCTATCTCTCCAACAACTTGGCATAACAGACTCGGACACCCCGGAGACCCTGTTTTTAATTTTCTTAGGAATACTAAGCGTATTCAATGTAATAATGAAAAACTTGCCCAACACTGTTTTTCTTGCCCGTTTGGCAAGCATACTCGTCTTCCATTTATGTCATCCAACAGTCTTACGTTTTCTCCATTTGATATTATTCATGCTGATTTGTGGACATCTCCGGTTGTTAGCTCTTTAGGTCACAAATTTTATGTAGTATTCTTAGATGATTTTTCACATTTTGTCTGGATTTACCCACTGAAGTTCAAATTTGAAGTTTTTGCCAAGTTCCTTGAATTTCAAAATTCATTAAAACACAGTTTGAAAAATCTATAAAATCTTCCCAATGTGATAATGGACGTGAATTTAATAATTCGGCATTTCACAATTTCTGCTCTAAACAAGCCATGGTTTTCTGTTTTTCCTGTCCCTACACTTCCTCCCAAAATGGAAAGACTGAACGAATTATACGCACCATCAATAACATAGTTCGTACCCTTTTGTTTAATGCCTGCCTTCCACCGCCTTTCTGGGTCTATGATGTTAAAATGGTAGAAACCTTTCTTAATATTTTACCCACTAACACTCTCCAAAACAAGACCCCCACCAAAATTCTATATCGTCGGATCCCGTCCTACGACCAACTCAGAATTTTCGGTTGCCTATGCTACCCCAATCTAGCCTCCATTGCCCCTCATAAATTAGCACCACGAACTACGCCCTGTGTCTTCGTTGGTCTCACGTCTAATCATAAGGGTTACCTGTGCTATGACCTGTCCACTCATAATATCATTATCTCCCGACATGACACATTTGACGAGACGTGTTTTCCATTTTCGAATCTTCGAAAATTTCAAACCACGGACTACACATTTCTTGATGAGACAGATCTGTCCCCACCAGTCAAATCACTGTTCCAACTCCAGTCTCCTGTTCCCGCATCACCATCGTCGGCTCTGGTGGTCTCATTTCCACCGACGACATCCTTGCACCACAGAGGTCCTCGTCACCCAGTCCCACGGTCGAACAACCACCTCTACCACCAAATAACCGAGAGGTTCTACCGAAACCCTCTAGCCGACACATCGCCAATCCACACTCATATCGGTAACCTGCAACCATTAACAACACCTGAACTGCCAAACTACACCACATCACCACATAACCCACCTACACCGACAACCAACCAGTCTCCTCAACCCCCCCATCACCAGCGACACCCACCGTCTGAAATCGAAGTCTGACCCCGAAACCCAGCAGCCATTGACCACACCCAATACAAACCATACACCACTGCCTACCCATCGTATGGAAAATCATGCCCAACACGGGATTTTCAAACCCAAGGTCCACTTTAACCTCTCCACACAAACCATATCACCCATTCCCAAAAATCCAAAATTAGCCAAACTGGACCCTAATTGGAATGCGGCCATGTGCGAGGAATTTAATGCTTTAACAAAGCAAAACACTTGGGATTTGGTACCTAGACCGGACGGCGTGAATGTTAGCCGGTGCATGTGGCTATTTCGTCACAAGTTCAGAGACAGTGGTGACTTGGAGCGGTATAAGGCAAGACTAGTTGCTAATCGCACTAATCAGCAGGAGGGAATTGATTGTGGTGAGACATTCAGTCCGGTTGTTAAACCGGCTACTATTCATATTGTTCTCAGTATTGCTATAGGCAAGCATTGGCCAATTCATTAGCTTGATGTCAAGAATGCATTTCTTCATGGGGATTTGAAAGAAACTGTGTACATGCATCAGCTGCCTGGCTTTGTTCATCCTGTAGTCCCTCGGTATGTATGTCATCTCATGAAGTCCCTATATGTCTTGAAACAGGCACCCTGCGCTTGGTATGATCGCTTTGCTAGGTACATTATGCAGCTCGGGTTTATATGTAGCAGGTGTGACAACTCTCTCTTAACTTTTCATCGAGGTAGCAGCACTGGTTATTTTCTATTATATGTGGATGACATTGTTCTTAATGCGTCCTTTGACGGTTTGAAGAATGAAATCATTGCTCTACTCAAAACTGAATTTACTATGACTGATTTGGGCAAGCTGAGTTATTTCTTAGGTATATCCGTGACCAGATCTGCAGCTACTATGTTCTTGAGTCAACATAAATATGCGGAAGAGATAGTGTATAGGGCTAAGATGGAAAATTGTAAAATTATGCCAACTCCGGTTGACTCGAAATCCAAGCTAAGTGCCAATGATGGTGCGCCAGTTTCTGATCCCACCCTATATCGGAGTCTTGCAGGTGCCCTTCGGTATCTCACATTCACTAGGCCTGATATTACATATGTCGTTCAACAAATGTGTCTGTTTATGCACGCCCCGCAAGAATCCCACTTTGTTGCACTCAAGCGTATTATCCGATACATTAAGGGCACACTTGACTTTGGACTGCATCTCTACCCTTCTGCACCAACCAAATTGCTCTCCTACATGGATGCAGATTGGCCAGGGTGCCCGGGCACACGTCGCTCCACCTCGGGCTACTGTGTATTTCTAGGGGATAATCTTATTTCATGGTCCGCCAAGCGGCAAGCTACACTCTCCCGTTCAAGTGTTGAAGCAGAGTATCGAGGAGTTGCTAATGTAGTTGCTGAGATCTGTTGGCTCCGAAATCTTCTTTTGGAGCTCCAGTGTCCATTGCGCAAGGCATCTATAGTCTATTGTGACAACATATCTGCCATATATCTGTCTCACAATCCGGTCCAACATCAGCGGACCAAACATATCGAGATGGATATTCACTTCGTACGTGAGAAGGTCGCTCTTGGTCAGGTCAAAATATTGCATGTGCCTTCCTCATATCAGTATGCCGATATTTTCGCAAAGGGACTACCACGACACCTATTCACCGACTTCAGATCCATCCTTAGCGTCCGGCCTCCTCCCGCACCGACCCGCACCGACCCGCACCGACTGAGGGCGAGTATTAGCGAATATTCTCTGAATATTCACAGTATATTTTGTAATTATGATAGGTGTATATTTAAGGTAACCTAGGATTCTTATTGTATTAGGAATCAACCTCTGTACAACTATATATATTGTGATTAATGAAATGAATCCCTAAGAGAGATTATTCCAATCTTACAATATCATCTCATCATATTATTGTCCAAAATTTTGACCCTTTTAAGGTGCAAGATGATTTGACTGTGAGTTCTATTTATCTCGATAACATCAGCTCCGAGTTTGTTTCTTGTGCTCTAGTTTTAGTTGCTTATGGTGGAAAGAAAATAATTAGATCTTGGTGAATATATATACTAATAAACTTTTGTGTTGATTGATCTAGCATTATCTTTTGGATTGTCTTGTATCAATTTTCTTATAGTAATAGTAGTTGTTTTAGCATTTTGGCTGATTTGTATGGTTTTCCTTTTAGGAAGTCTTGAGATATAGCATTAGGCTGACAGGGTGGGTAGAAATTGTATGTCCCCACTTAATACTTGAGTACCTCAATATTGAGCTTGTATATATTACTCTTTGCTGGGTGATATGTTGATCAATTCCAGTTGCTAGGGGATTGCAAAATGCTGAAGTTGAAATGACACTTGTTAATTTAGTTTATTACTTTTTTTTTGGATTGATGATTGCTGCACTTGGTTAAACTAATAGATATATGCATAGCTATCCTTACATAATGCATGCAAAAATGTACTTAAACTTCATCACTTGCCATCTCTTTGGATAAGCCATATGAAACTGCTTGATTGATTTTGTCAACATTCACTGACCAACTCTTTCTTTGATTTTTAGTGGATAACATTCATTTACTTGAAGTTCATGTGTTAATCAATATTCATTACACAATTGAGATTTTCTCCGAATAATGAATTCAAGGATACTTAAGGTGTCGAACATATCATGTCTTTCTACTTTAACTTTCAGTCAGGTGCTTTATATAATTGGTAGCTTTGCAGAACCTACAACTAGTCTATGTCGTTCTGTCCTACTATACTCGAGAGTTAGAGTTAGTTTTGCAAATATGAATGGTTACCTTTGCTACTATTCAATTGCTTAGAATGTTAAAACCAACTGGTGTTTCGATAGAAAACAGTGTCGAATTGGATGCTAATCTCTAGGATTTCTTATTATTGGATAAGTATCATAAGTTCCTGTTTCATCCTCGTCGATAAAGATTGAAGACATTGTTCACAATGCTGCAAATTCTGTAAGCATATCATCATTGCTCTAACCAGTGTTCTTCTTTAAACTTCTTTTGGCCAGTGCTTGGTTTGAAGAGTTAAGAAAGCGACGAGTTGAAGAACTGAAGCAAGAACTGTGTGAGATCTGAAGCTAAGAAGGACAACAGTGAGGTTTATTCCAGTGCTTATTTAAATTTTTATCGTTGTTGCATGTGTGGGATGAATTTAATTTTACTTGTTCTAATTAGATTTCTTTGTAACGTTTCCAGATACTAATCTTGTAGGTTATAAATCAGTACTTCCAAATGTAAATCTTGGATTGGAATGCCTAGAACCACCACAAAATATATGATTGGGTTGAATCAATTTCTAGATTTTGCATTTATGAACAGAGCTATAGGAGATAGAATAAAATGTCTGTGTCCTAAATGTGGGAATGAGAAGTGGCAGGCTAGAAGGACAGTGTACAATCATTTGATCGACAAGCCATTCCCTCAAAATTATGTCACTTGAGTTATGCAAGGGGGAACAAATGTGTTGCAAAACTCCAGAAACATAAAGGCTATTCCGGATACATTGCCTCCTGAAAATCCTATAGAATTATTGATTAAAGAAGCATTTCAGGACTCTAAGGCATAACGACATTGATGTAGGTCCGTCACAAGCAGTTGGGGAAGAAGAAATGTTAACTGATACGTTTTGAGTTGCTTAGAGATGGAAGTGAAGAATTATATGAAGGGTCCAAGTACTCAAAGCTAGAGTTTTTTGTTAAAGTTGTATCACATAAAGTGTTCGTTTGGGCTAAGTGGCAAGGGAATGACTATGATGCTAGATCTACTTAGGGATGCATTTGAATTTGCAAGGATCCCTAATTCTTTTTATGAGGCCATGAAAACCATCAAAAATCTTCCTCTTGATTATATCAAGATTGATGCTTGTCCTAATGATTGCATGTTGTATTGGGGAGATGATGCTGAAGAGGAAACATGCAAGCATTGTCACATTTCTAGATGGAAGCCTAACAAGAAGAGCAATAGATTGACGAGGTATCATTTTTTTGGCAATGTAGAGGAGAGGAACCCGCCAATAAATTTGAAGGTCATTGTGGAATTTTAGCAAAAGACAGCTCCATATTTCCAATTCACTTTGAAAAATGGTCCGATTTACCTGCGGCATACTTCAACCGTTGCTTTGATCAATTTATAAAGGTATAGGCTATATTGAGGTTCATTACTGATTTATTTGACAGACTTAAAATGCTTTGCGATCTTTCATTCACTTGTACGTTTAAGCACTAAATGTTTACGACTCTTTTGTCTTGTTAGTGATCCATCAAAAAGTAATGCATGCTTGCTTATATTGGACCGCTTGTATATTCGCATATAATAGATAAGCTAATCATTTCTTTTATTCTTGAAGCCGCGATTTTGTTTTAGGACCACCGAGTCAAATGCAAGACAATATGCTTATAATTCGATGTGTAACAAGTGGGGCGGAAGAAGGCTAAAGTTGTTTGATAGAGTTGATGACCCACTTAAGAGTAGTGCTGAGATAAGAGCTGAGGCAATAGATAAAGTTTCAGAGGGGATTCCACGGGATCAATGGATTTGTTATGTTGATTATCGCCTTAAAGAAAAAACAAGGGTATTTATTTAAATGCTTCAATTGGTAGGTGTAATTATAAGGTTATTTATTTGTCTATCTTAACTTTTAAGTATTTTTTTTTAAAGTAATGTGTAAAATAAATTCTGAAATTCGGAAGAAACAAATCGTTTCGCACATTGGTAGCTCCAAACCCAACTCTAGAAGAAGGGCTGAAATGGTGAAAGATGGTACTTCATTTTTTATTACTTCAATTAAACTAACAACTATTCCTTAGTTAAGTTATTACGACTTTAGTTTTTTCATTTATAGATGGCTGAGACTGGACAAAAGCCTGGACGAGGACTACTTTATCTCGCTACTCAATGAAGATGGGTCATATGTTAATGAGGCGGCAAAAGAGATATGTGAAAGTTTTTATGTAATTACTCTTAGGTAAGGAAGAGTAGAAAGTTCATTTTCAGCAGTTCCTTTAGATGTTATCATCATGATATCAATTTTAAGTACCTTAAGTAATTAGTTCAGCAGTTCTCTTCGTCATCTTTGTTTGTTTTCGTTTCTTTTAGTTTCTGGGCATTTACAATTTAGTACGGGATAGTTCGGTTCTAATTTTGTTTGAATTAAATGGCTTTCAGTTTCGTCTCTATGTGAAATCGAATCTTTTTTTGACGTTTCAGTAACTCTGCTACTGTTGGTTGTTTACTTGATTTCGCAGTAGTTTAGACTTGTTAGCTATTTAACTGGTGTTTATAAAATATACCTAATATACACACGATATACATGTGTATATTATGTATATCTAGCATATATTGTTCTCGGTTACTGCTTATTACTGCCCAATCCGTGGGCAGTCCTTTTCTATCTCCAAGTGTGTAATTAATATTGTAGTCTAATTAGTATTGTACACTTACCATACTTGTATAGTTAGTCTCACAATAGAATAAGGTTTTAGAAGTAGAATAGAAATATGATTCTCCTATTATGGAAATATGTAAATTGTATATATATCCTTTCAAGTAATGAAAATAATCAAGGGATTTTTCGTGCCCACATACGTCTTCACAAAATGAGAAAGCCGAATGCAAAATTCGTACCATTAATAACATTGTCCGAACTTTATTGCTCCATGCTTCCGTACCCCCTCCTTTTTGGCATCATGCTCTACAAATGGCTACATATATTCTTAACATTCTTCCGTCCAAAGATTTGACATATTCGTCCCCTCTTCAAATTTTATATTATTAGACTCCTTCGTATTTACATCTTAGGGTCTTTGGGTGCTTGTGTTATCCACTGTTTCCATCCACCATAATTAACAAACTTCAGGCCCGTTCTACGCCTTGTGTGTTTTTTTATTATCCGTCAAATCATCGTGGTTACAAATGTTTTGATTTATCTTCAAATAAAATCATCATTAGTCGCCATGTTACTTTTGATGAATCCCAATTCCTGTTTGCCAAATTGAGTAGTCCCGTGCCAAGTCCGTATAATTTTTTGGATGACGGTATATCACTGTATATTATTCATCACTTTTCGAACGTATCCCACACCTCAGATCCACCAGCGGGCCCACTGCCCGCTGGCCCCACAGTTCCAACCACTGTTCCCGTAACTGGACCAGTGACGGAAATTGGGCCATCTTCCCAGCCCAGGAACGCCACTGTTCCAGTAGTTGTATCCAGTCCAGTTCAGGCACTAATTTCCAGTGTTGGGCCAGCGGGCCCACTGCTCACTGGCCGGTCCGTCACATGTCCCGCTAATTCCCAAAATTCGCCCAATTCTTCCCCGAGTCATGGACCGGTCACTCGTAGTCAACGGGGTGTTTTTAAACCAAAAAAGGCATTTTAATTTACATTCTAATGTTCTTAAATCACCCTTACCCCATAATCATGTGTTTGCTTTAAATGACCCGAATTGGAAAATTGCTATGACCGACGAATATAATGCTCTTATTGATAATAAGACGTGGGAGTTGGTGCCCCGTCCCTATGGTATTAATATTATCAGGTCTATGGAGAATTTTGCTCAAAAGGACAATTCGAACAGTTCATTTGCACGGCTTGTGGGTGATGGTAAGACTCAGCAGGTTGGTGTGGATTGTAGGGAGACGTTTAGTCCGGTGGTCAAACTGGCTACCATTCGCACTGTACTCAGCTTGGCTCTTTCGAAAGCATGGCCCATCTATCAGTTGGATGTGAAAAATGCTTTCTTACATGGTGATCTCAAGAAAACAGTGTACATGCATCAGCCATTGGGGTTTAGGGACCCTAAGTATCCTTATCATGTCTTTTTGTTGAAGAAGTCATTATATGGGCTTAAGCAGTCTCCACGGGCCTGGTATAAGAGGTTTGTCGACTATGTCTCGACTATTGAGTTCACACACAGCAGGTCGGATAATTTCTTGTTCATATATCGCCGTGGTTCGTCCTTGGCTTACATACTAATATATGTGGATGATATTATCTTGACTTTCTCTTTCGATGTCTTACGCCAGTCTATCATGACAATGCTCAGTTCAGAGTTTGCTATGAAAGACTTGGGGCACTTGAGTTATTTTTTGGGGATTGCTGTCACCTGTCATGCAGGTGGATTGTTCTTATCACAGAGGAAGTATGCCATCGAGATCATTGAGAGGGCTGGGATGTCAGCCTGTAAGTCCACTTCTACTTCAGTTGATACTAAGCCCAAATTGGGTGCTGCGACCGGCGCACCATACGAGGATCCAACCCGCTATCGCAGTCTTGTAGGGGCCCTTCAATATCTTACATTCACGAGACCAGATATTACGTATGTTGTACAACAAGTGTGTTTGTTTATGCATGATCCCAGGGTTGAGCACATAAATGCGCTCAAACGCATCATTAGGTATACTTAGGGTACACTGGACTATGGCTTGCATTTATATCCTTCATCGACGTCCACACTTGTCTCGTATACAGATGCTGATTGGGGTGGCTGTCCGGACACCAGACGGTCTACGTTTGGATATTGTATGTTTCTTGGCAATAACTTGGTCTCCTGGTCTGCGAAACGTCAGTCGACTTTGTCCCGATCCAGTGCCGAGGCCGAGTATCGAAGGATAGCTAATGTGGTCTCGAAATCATGTTGGTTACGTAATTTGCTGTTAGAGCTTCATTGCCCTATTCAGAAGGTAACCTTGGTTTATTGCGATAATGTTAGTGCCATCTACCTTTTTGGTAATCCGGTTCAACATCAGCGCACTAAACATATCGAGATGGACATTCACTTTGTTCGCGAAAAGGTTGTTTGTGGTCAAGTACGCGTCTGTCATGTCCCGTCCAAGTATCAAATTGCCGACATCTTTACGAAGGGTCTTCCCTCGGTCCTTTTTGAAGATTTTAGGGACAGTCTCAGCGTTCGAAGACCGCCCGCTATGACTGCGGGGGTGTGTTAAATATACATAATACACACACGATATACGTGTGTATATTATGTATATCTAGCATATATTGTTCTCGGTTACTGCTTATTACTGCCCAATCCGTAGGCAGTCCTTTTCTATCTCCAAGTGTGTAGTTAATATTGTAGTCTAAATAGTATTGTACACTTACCATACTTTTATAGTTAGTCTCCCAATAAAATAATGTTTTAGGAGTAAAATAGGAATATGATTCTCCTATTATGGAAATATGTAAATTGTATATATACCCTTTCAAGTAATGAAAATAATCAAGGGATTATTTCTTTCATATAGTTCCGTCCCTTTTATGTGATATGATATGTGGTAAAATGTGAATCTATATATAATAGTTTGAACATCACAATTCATAAAGACTAGTTATTTGTTTTTTTCTCCAAAAATGCTCAACTATTTTTTTTTAAAATCATCTTAGTTTGAAGAGCTTCGTTACATTTTGTTCTTCCCTAAAAAAAGGGATTTCATCATGTTTAAATCAGTAGGTCGAATCGAGTAGTAACCCTTTGATATGTCTGGCTATGATACAGATAAAATGATATGCATTCTTGAATGATCACATTGGATAGAAAACCTTCCCCATTAGAAAGATATGGTTCACACATCTTTCTAGTCATATGTGAAAGTATGTGTTTAACATAAAATTTTCAAAGCTAGGTGTTCTTATTTACTTTATGGACAGTATGTATGTAGATTTACATATACCAAATGACCAGCATGTAGGAGAGTTTGAATTGGATATTGCATGAACATGAACCTCAATTTTTCTTGATAATAAATAGCATGTCCAAAGATGCCTTTCTCATATCTTATAAAACAGTACCTCTTTTAGGAACTTCTACTTGTGTTCTGGCAAATATGGCCAAGTATAGGTCATAAGGTGATATGATATTTGAAAGCTAAATATATCTCTGTGCTTTGGTGCGTTTTATTCCTCTAAGGTGGCATAGCCTTGGATACTGTAGTTATTATTCTAACAAGAAAATATGCACACTCTAGTATGTTATAGAAAATAAAATAAAATAGGAATTTATGCCCCTATATCTGATAGACTGCATCAGAATGTTGTAGGAAGAGTCTTCTGGATTCTATGTCGAAAATGCTTTATCTATGAATTATTTGTTGGAGAATTGACCAAGTTCCAGTTTCAGTTTTCCTTTAGCTTTTCTTTCGAATTTTGTCCGAAGTGCTAGTTAATAAACACGAATCATGTGTTCGATACTTTTCCGTCCTTACGCGTTTTACTCTTCTTGTGGTTTCCTAGCTGAAAGTTTATGAGACAAAGGGAGTTCCTATTGCTTTTGTTTGGTTCTGTTGAGTTCAGATGTGGTGTCTTATTTTTGGTCCGATTTAGAAAAGAAAATTATGATCTGTTTGGTCGTTAAGTCTCAGAATCCTCTAGGCTTTAACATTGCATTCTTGCGCAATGCTTTGAGCTCGAATCCTATCATAAATAACGTAAGCAGTCATTGTCTTGTTCTGTTAAGTGATAAATAATGTACTCCATTTACTTTTGGATCAGTATGCTCCAAATGAGGTTGAGATGTTTGTTTGTAGTTTTTAAAGTAGTTTTGGTTGAACTCCAGCCCTTTTTAATAAGCTTTTAAGTATTTGAAATTGAGGTGCATTGGCTATATGCTAAAATTTCCAGCAATCTAGTTTTAGGAGGCATTACAAACTGTATGGTTGGTGTTCAGTGTTTTAAAGCTTCCTTAGAATATTGACACTTCCTTTTTTTTTTTTTTTGTCAACTGGTAATTGAGTTATTGGTGCGTGCTGTATTTAGGAAAAAATTGAGCTAGCCATGACTCAAAGCACCACGGACGAGTCTGAAATTTTGCCAAATGATGCCGTTGGTAAGGTGCTAGGAAAAGAGCATTCTGGACGGGTAAGGTGCTTGGGATTAGGAGCTGTCCAGAGCAGAGCTTTTAAACAAACAAGACCCGGTATAGTGATTTGAATGCTTCAAATTATAATAATGCTTCATGTTCTTCGAAATGCCAAGAGAAGTACAATCAGATGTTGAATGATCACAATAAAAGCCAAGACAACTACAATGTTATGATGAATGCTCACATTCAAATGATGAATGCTTTCAAGACGTATATGATAATGAAAGAAGGGAGAATACCTGAAGAATTTGCTGTGATCTTCGTTTCTACTACTCCTTCAACGGTAAGGAATATTTCATAATTTCTTTTTTAGTTTTGAATGTGAGATTGATTGGTCCAATTTTTGGTAAAGACACAACTATTCAGATTTGAAAGTATAAACACAAGAATAGCAGTATGGAGTAAACTCCTCGTGAACTGATTTCTCTGTTTATAAGTGCATTGCCTATTGGTGGTATTTAAGCTATCAAATGGTAAATATTATAGCATGTGAGCAATCATGATACTTAACTGATGAACACTGTATTGCATCAGATAGTATAAGTTACTTTGGTGACTTCCATACAAGTTTGTTGAACCAAAAAAAGAATGTTGCAGAATAGAACTGAGAGTTGACAAAATTGAAAAGATCAAACACTGAAAGTTCATTTGTTTAGCTTGTTATTTTTCTTTGTTTCATCAAATGGGATGAAGTATCTACACTGTTAGCACTAAAGTCCAGTCTTGAAGTTAATTATATGGCTACTGATAGTTGACTGAAGTTATGTGATCATTAGTTAGGATTTTGTTGTGTTCCTTATCATTAATTATATTTTATTTAAAAGATTTTGTAGCCAAGTGATGCAGCTAGCGGACCTTGGACGTGAGAAGATAAACCGGTGATAGTAATCCTACTATATTTATGTCCTATAGACAATCTATATTAGGACAAATGTACTTTACACACATTCGTATTATTATTAATGGAGATTAATATTTTGGCATTTGCAATTATTGAATTATTAATTGATTGTTTATAATATTCTATAATATGCATACCTGGAGGTTACGTTGTTATTAATAATGTGAGTTATTAATATTATAACGTAACTCTTAAAATAGCCTCGACTAATGATCATCGAAAATGGGATATCGATGATATGTGATAAGTCGACATGTGATCTGGATCACATCCTTAGAGAATGTAGTATGTCTCACCTGCTACGAGTAATGGCTACTTGTGATGGACACATGGATACTTTGGAAGTATTGGTATACCCTGCTGATATACTGTTTGTTATACTTGTCTAAAGTATGATCAGCGTGTGGGAGATAGAAGTCCTTAGACTTGAGGTCAATACGTACCTTGTCTACAAAGTAATGTACTTTGATCCTGTCCTTAGCTCAAATGCCTTATAGGTTGAGATACAGCTTGTATTGGGTACATTACGATGTGGATTAAAGGTGGTATTTGAGCCAAGATTAGGATTCATTCCTCGAATGTATATTCGAGAGAACACTTAGCTTCTCAGTGATATTAGGTTGACTAAGTCGTTGGCCAACGCAATAGACATATTTAGAATATGGTCTAGTTGTCAACTAATATAGATGAGATACAATGATTAAGCCATTTGGATACACTTACAAATCCTAAGCTTGATCGGGTGTGTCGTGAATGAAAGGATTTTATCTTACCACATAGAGGTTAAGTTTACTGGATTCATGTAAACGTACTTCACATATTGAGTTCGGCTTGCGGCGCCGTCTAGGAGTTCCGCGTAGACCTTAATTTGATTAATGTCGATATGTGAAGGCCTGTAGGGTCACACTATGTCGATTGTCTTTTCGATCTAAGGATGTATTAAGAGGGTATTAAATATTCGATTTAGAATCGACATATTTAAATGAATAATGATTATTTTAATTAAGTCAAAATTGGATTTTGGATTTAATTAAGAATGTGCGGAAAATAAATCGATACGGTGTAGGGCCACGTCGAGCGCTGCATCGCTAATGACCTAATCTGTCTCGATTTATGGGCCAGGCCCAATGTCAAACCCTAATTCGGTTTTGACCTAATTTTCCCTTATAAATACAGACATTTCCTTCATTATTCCACACACCAATTTCATAATATTACTCCAAGTCTTAGAGACTTAGAATCAAAATACTCTCTCGAACCTCTGCCGGATTTCCTAGCTTTCCGAAAGAGAAATACATTGAAGCTTGGAGTTTGCAATCGTAAGGGCATTCACGTGCGCACCTATAGTAGATAAAGATTCTAGATAAATACAACCTGTAAGTGTTCATAAAGATGCTTTATGATTACATGTTTTGATTGTCATATAACCATACTAGAATAAGTTGTTGGGGTAAGTAAGAACAAAATTTTTAACTTCCGATGTGCCTTACTTATGTGTTTTGGACCCAACAAAACCCTACAGTGGTATCAGAACCCAGACTAGTTCAATGGTAATATAACAATTGAATAACATAATAATATGGGTTAAACATAAAATTGGATTAAAACAAGGCTTCTTGAAACCCTACATGTCTTGACAGAATGTTAACCTTTTGATATCACCGTAAATTATCTCCTACGCTAACTCGAGGAACTCATTCCGCTCTAACTCGAACTAAGCCAAAAGTGCGTTTTCCAGCTCATTGCACGGTGCACGGCTAAGAACGGGTAAGAACGAATGATGGTCGATATGAGCGTTATTGATAATGGTGGGTGATGATAAAGGTTCTGTGATTTGATCCCTAAATTGGATTTAGGGCTTGAACGATTTTGAAAAATCAACACAGAAATATTTTGTCAGAACGTCGGCACCGCGGCCCTATGGTAGGGCGCCGTGGCGCTTGCTAGGGTTTTCAAGGCGGCGTCGCGGCTCCATGGTGGAGCGTCGCGGCCTTAATGGTTCATTTTTTAACTTCCAGACTTTCTGGACATTAGGCGTCGCGGCCCCATGGTGGAGCACCGTGGCCCTAATGCAAGCCGAAGGTTTCTGCCTTGCAAGCGCCGCGGCCCCATGGTGGAGCGCTGCGGCTCTAATGCATTGCAGAAGCATAAATTCGGTTTCTGCCTCACTGACGTCGCGACCCTAATGATTAGAGCCGCGGCCCAATCGGTTGATTTTTTTTTTTCTTCAGAATGTTTAACCCATGATTATTATTATACATTATATTTGATAAGTATACTGTTTATGTGCTAAATGTCAAATTGTTTGTCATTTAAATTACTAGAATACCGTCCGCTATAACTGTTTGGGCAGGCGACGCCCGGTATTTGATTAAACCATCTTATATCATGCATATTGGGTTGACGGTTCCCAACTATATGTGTCATTAGTTTTGCATGATATTAAGATGTCATATTGGATATGTCGTAAAAGAGTTGATCTTGGTTAAAACCATGAATTAAAATGTTCCCCAAAATTTTAAATACAAGTCTAAATTAAAATGCGTCGTCCATTATAATTGTCAGAGTGAAAAATTCTTTTCGGCGATACGAGTATTTATGTCAAAGCATTTGCTCTAAGTCTACGAGGACCCAGACTCTTTCATAGATGTGTTTTAATGTGAAGGTAAACGATAAACTTTTGTGTGTATTTACACCAAAGTATTTGCTCACAAAGGCCAAATTTACTTAGATACATAAATGCAGTTGTGTAATGGGGTTGACTTGCTTAGACAAATCTTGGCGCCAAAGTGTCGGACTATTCTAAGGATGCAATATTAAATGTAATATTTGATCAACCAAGAGTTGCAAATAAGTTTTGCAATTGGTTTAGAACCTACCAATATGTGTTATTGAAGTTATCAGCCAAAGCAAACGCGGAGATAGCATAGGCTTGGGTCTTGGCCCATTATGACCTTAATTAATATAGGTCCGTATGCTACCATGGGGTCGTAGAAGTATGTTAAAATAGTGGGAGCTAATTAAACAAAAGGCCATGTTGATTAGCCTAAACGAATGTGTGTAATAGGAAATAAAATTTTGAGTTTGATTTTCAGTCTATCTAATTCTTCAGATTATCAAAGATGTCGAGCTTATCATTGAAAATGTTGATTGAAATGAACAAACTTACTGGACCAAACTACCTTAATTAGCTGAGAAATTTGCGAATAGTGCTGAGACAAGAGAAAATAGAATACGTGTTGGACACGGTGTTCCCAACATTCCCTGCGACAGACTCTGCTGAATATGCCTCTTTTGATAAGGATGCTTACCAAAAACACCTAGATGATGCCACTTCAGCACAGTGCGTGATGTTGTCTTCCATGTCTATGAAACTTCAGAGACAACATGAGAACATGGGTCCCAATGAGATGCTCGAACACTTGAAGAGTCTCTATGACTCACAATCCCAGACTATGGAATATGAGTTACTGATAGAACTCTTTAAGTGTAAGCTCAATGAAGGGGGCCAGGTCTCGCAGCAAGTGTTGAAGATGATAGGGCTGATAGAGAGGCTTGCTTCAATTGGAACGGAGCTGGAAAAGAATGTCGCTACCACCCTCATCCTGAACTCTCTCCCTCGTTTCTTTGAAAACTTCATAGTGAATTACAATATGAATGAAACGAAGGCGAGTCTGCCGGATATGCACAACATGCTAAAGACCTTTGAGTCTTCCACTTCCAAAGGCAAAGTTGTGCTCATGGTGAGCTCTACTAGCCGACCCAAGCCGAAAGGCAAGTAATGGCAGAAAAAGAAGGGGAAAGCAGTCGTTCCACCCTCAGCTATGAAACCTAAGGGAGGTGTGAAGAATAACAAGGTAAATCAGGCTAAGGATGAATGCCTCAACTGCTACAAGAAGGGGCATTGAAAGAAGGACTGCACGGCACCAGGAGGAGGAAAAACAACAGGTGCTTCTGCATTTGGTGGACAAGGTATGTACGTCATTGAAATAAATATGTCTATAAATAACACTCATTCCTGGGTATTGGATACAGCTTGTGGCTCATACATTTGTACAAATGTGCACGGGCTAACTGATAGCAGGAAGGTTGGACTAAGAGAGGTAGACCTACGCGTTGGAAATGGAGCACGAGTGGATGCTGAGCGCGTAGGAACTTATAGATTAAATTTGCCTTCTGGCTATTGTTTAGTGTTGAATGATTGCTACTATGTACCCTCGTTAACGAGGAATATCATTTCTATCCCAATTTTGGACATGAAGGGTTTTTTCTCATATATATATAATGGCAGTCAAGTACTGTCTTTTGATAATGTTATTTATGGAACTGCTCCTCTTGTGGAAGGATTATATACACTAAACTGTAGTCGAGAGATATTCAATGTACAAAATAAATGAGCCAAGATAAGTAATAGAAACTCTACCTACCTATGGAACTATAGACTTGGTCATATCAACGAATCAAGGATAGCAAGGTTGAGGAAGTTAGACTACTTTGAACCATTTGACTTGGAGTCTTATGGTAACTGTGAATCTTGCTTGAGAGGAAAGATGACCAATAAGCCACTTTATGGGAAAGGTGTGCGAGCCAAAGAGGTGCTTGAGTTGGTCCATACTGATGTATGTGGGCCATTTTCGACTCAGGCTAAAGGAGGCTTCCCATACTTCATCACTTTTACTGACGACTTCACAAAGTATGGATATGTGTATCTTATGAGACACAAATCCGAGACTTTTGAGAAGTTCAAAGAGTACAAGTCGGAAGCTGAGAAGCAACTTCCACAAGTATCAAGACCCTTCAATCGGATCGAGGAGGTGAATACTTGAGCAAGGATTTTCTGGTTACTTAAAGCTACATGGAGTCCAATCACAGTGGACACCTCCTGGAACACCACAGATGAATGGTGTTGCCGAAAGGAGATACCGAACCTTATTGGATATGGTTCGATCCATAATGAGCTCCTCAGCTCTACCGACATACCTTTGGGGACATGCTATACAAACCTCAATATATGTTCTGAACAGGGTTCCTTCCAAGTCAGTAGAAAAGACACCCTATGAGATATGGTGTGGCAAGAAGCCAACTCTTAAACATATGAGACCCTGGGATGCCCTGTATATGTTAAGAAGATGCTCACTGACAAGTTGGAGTCCAAAAGTGAGAAATGTTACTTCGTGGGGTATCCAAAGGAAACTAAGGGATACTACTTATATCTTCCTGGAGAACGTAAGGTCATTGTTTCCAGGAACGCAACTTTCCTTGAAGAAGAATATGTCTACAAGGAACATAGCTGCACAGAGATAGAACTTGAAGAAATTCAAGACCCACAAGATAACACAGAAATTGAACCCTTGTCGAATGACCTAAACAAGGATTCAGTGGGAATATCTAGTGAAGATTGGGTACTTAGAGTACGCCCTTCAGCCAGTGGGAGTGTTATGAGAGATAGTGCAAAAATACAAGGTTCTCATACACAACCAATGAAAGGTGATACAATGGTTGTACATCATTCCCTTCAGGAAATACATGAGAATGACATTCCTAAAAGATCTCAAGGTGATGGATTGTCCAACAGACAAAGACTTTCTCACAATCAGAATGCAACAAACACTGAAACGCATAATAATCAACTCTGTAGGACCACTAGGACTCATCGTCCGCCTGAAAGACTCAATCTCCTTGTTGAAACACACAATGAGATAGATATTCCTGATGATGATGAACCTACAACCTACATCGAAGCTATGTTAGATATTGATTCGCAGAGATGGCAAGAAGCCATGAAATCTGAGATGGACTCGATGTACGTAAATCAAGTTTGGAACTTGGTTGATTTGCCAACAGGGGTTAGACCCATAAGATGCAAATGGATCTTCAAGAAGAAGATTGATGCGTATGTCAAGGTACATACTTATAAGGCAAGGTTGGTGGCTAAAGGTTATAATCAACGGCCTGGGGTCGATTATGATGAAACATTTTCACCTGTTGCAAAAATTAAGTCCATTCGGATTTTGCTTGCAATAGCTGCATATTATGACTATGACATTTGGCAGATGGACGTCAAAACTGCTTTCCTCAATAGTAATCTAGTTGAGGAGGTGTATGTGAAACAACCTGAGGATTTTTCACTTGAGTCCAAACCAAATGTTGTATGCAAGCGACAAAAGTCCATTTATGGGCTTAAGCAAGCCTCGAGGAGTTGGAACATTTGCTTTGACAAGGCTATCAAGTCATTTGATTTCGTCAGAAGAAAAGAGGATCCATGTGTTTATAGTAAACGCAAGGATGGGAGTATTGCCTTCATTATCATATATGTAGATGACATATTGATAATGGGAGACAATAAGACTCTCCTTCAGTCAGTCAATGAGTGGTTGTCCAGTACCTTCATGATGAAGGATTTAGGTGAATCTTGCTACATTCTAGGAATTAGGATCTATAGAGATAAACCTAAAAGATTGTTGGGGCTGACACAGTCAGTCTACATAGACAAAGTGCTTAGACGTTTTTCTATGGAAAATTCCAAGAAAGGCGGTCTACCTATAAGACAAGGCATCAAGTTATCTAAGAAAGATAGTCCTTATAATATTATAGAACTTGAACGCATGAAAAGGATCCCATATGCTTCGGCTATAGGATTGATCATGTATTCCATGACATGTACTAGGCCAGATGTGGCCTTGGCACTTAGTATGACTTGCAAATTTCAGCAGAATCCTGGGGAAGAACACTGGAAAGCAATCAAGAGTATTCTTAAGTAACTTAGACGAACTAAATATTACTTCTTAGTCTATGGTGGGGAAGAAAAGCTAGCTGCTACTGGGTACACTGATGCTAGCTTCCAGACGGATCTTGATGACTACAAATCTCAGATTGGATACACGTTCATTTTCAATGGTGGAGCGATGAAGTCGGAAAAGTTCCAAACAAGCTACAACTCGCCGATTCGACAACGAAGTTTGAGTACATTGCTGGATCGGAAGCTGGTAAAGAAGTTGTCGCGATTTCTGAGTTCCTGAAGGAACTAAGGGTTGTTCCAAGTGCCACTTGTCCAATAACGATTTATTGTGACAACACTGGTACGATTGCGCAAGCTAAGGAACCAAGATCAACCAACAGAAATAAGCATGTACCAAGGAAATACCACATACTCAGGGAGATGGTGGAGACTGAAGAGATTAGATTAGAGTATGTTCTCACAGACGATAATCTAGCTGATCCACTCACTAAACCATTAAGCTTAGTCAAGTATAAGGGTCATTTTGAGAATATGGGCATTAGATATGTTGGAGATTGGCTCTAGGACAAGTGGGAGATTGAAAGTATATTTATATCCTAGTGACAATCTATTTTAGGACAAATGTACTTTACACACATTCGTATTATTATTAATGGAGATTATTATTTTGACATTTCCAATTATTGAATTATTAATTGATTGTTTATAATATTCTATAATATGCATCCCTAAAGGTTACGTTATTATTAATAATGTGAGATATTAATATTATAACGTAACTCTTAAACTAGTCTCGACTAATGATCATCGAGAATGGGATATCGATGATATGTGATAAGTCGACATGTGGTCTGCATCACATCCTTAGAGGATGTAGTACGTCTCACCTGCTACGAGTAATTGCTACTCGTGATGGACACATGGATACTTTGAAAGTATTGGTATACCCTGCTGATATATTGTTTGTTATACTTGTTTAAAGTATGATCAGCGTGTGGGAGATAGACGTCCTTAGACTTGAAGTCAAAACGCACTTTGTCTACAAAATAATGTACTTTGATCCTGTCCTAAGCTTAAATGCCTTATAGGTTGAGATACGGCTTGTATTGGGTACATTACGATGTGGATTAAAGGTGGTAGTTGAACCAATATTAGGATTCATTCCTTGAATGTATATTCGAGAGAACACTCAGTTTCTCAGTGATAATAGGTTGACTAAGTCGATGGCCAACGCAGTATACATATTTAGAATATGGTCTAGTTGTCAACTAATATAGATGAGATACAATGATTAAGTCATTTGGATAGACACTTGACAAATCCTAAGCTTGATCGCGTGTGTCGTGAATGAAAGTATTTTATCTTACCACATAGAGGTTAAGTTTACTGGATTCGTGTAAACGTACTTCACATATTGAGTTCATCATGCGGTGTCGTCTAGGAGTTCCGCGTAGACTTTAATTTGATTAATGTCGATATGTGAAGGCCTGTAGGGTCACACTATGTCGATTGTCTTCTCGATCTAAGGATGTATTGAGAGGGTATTAAATATTCGATTTAGAATTGAGATATTTAAATGAATAATTATTATTTTAATTAAGTCAAAATTTTATTTTGGATTTAATTAAGAATGTGCGAAAAATAAATCGAGATGGTGTAGGGCCACGTCGAGCGCTGCGGTGCCCACACCATAGGGCTGCGGCGCTAATGACCTAATCTGTCTCGATTTGTGGGCCAAGCCCAAGGTCAAACCCTAATTCGGTTTTGACCTAATTTTCACCTATAAATACATACATTCCTATCATTGTTCCACACACCAATTTCAGATTATTATTCTAAGTCTTAGAGACTTAGAATCAAAATACTCTCTCAAACCTCTGCCGGATTTCCTAGCTTTCTGAAAGAGAAATACATTGAAGCTTGAAGCTTGCAATCGTAAGGGCATTCGCGTGCGCACCTATAGTAGATAAAGATTCCAGATAAATACAACATGTAAGTGTTCATGCTTTATGATTACATGTTTTGATTGTCATATAACCATACTAGTATAAGTTGTTGGATAAGTAAGAACAAAATTTTTAACTTTTGTTGTGCCTTACTTATGTGTTTTGGACCCAACAAAACCCTACAACAATTTCCTTGCAATTGTATTAGATCTTTCAGTGTGGTAGTTGATCCTCTATGATTTATGGCTGGAGTAGATGTTGGGTTCAAAGTTGATTTTTGAGAGTAATACTGAGGTTTTGTGTTTTATGATGATTCTCCATGTGCCTAAACTAAGATTTGAGACATAACGACAGTTCTTAGCTGTATGTTAATGTCTTGTCTTGTCTGTAGAAAGCTAACACGCTGGTTTTTTTGCTTTTTGATGCTACTAGGTAGCTTTTAACTTTAATTGTAATTTGCATCTTTTTGATGCCTGATGCTTCTAATGATATCAATTATTTCATCAAAAAATGACAGTTCTTACATATATGTTAATGTCTTCATGTTTATTAATATATTGATGTTACTTGATTTTAGTTGCTTTATCATATAAATATATTAGAAATGTCACATTAATTAGTTTTGGAGTACAATTGGAAAAAATATCTATTAACGAATAGTGGAGATTATAACTGCCGCTACATAATTAATAATAACACAATGTTTAGACTTAAAACCCCCACTAGATAAATAGATGCTGGGGTTTTGGCCCCCGCTAAATAAATAAATTGCGGGGGTTTTAACCTCCACAATGTTTTCCCATAAAATTTTGAATCATGAATTGCGCAGGTTATAAACTGATGCAAATAAATTCCGGCGGTCAGAAAATAAGACGCCGCAAACAGCTAGCGGCGAACACTATTGCAGAGGTTTCGTGGACCGCAGGGACACCAAATTGCGGGGGTTTATGACTGCCGCAAAATATGAATTTGACCACCGCAAATAGAGCCTTTTTGTAGCATCAAACGTTCATCACAACCGTCTGAGTGGGTCCCCCAAACACGCCCAATACACCTCAATATTTATAACTAATTACGTATTTTTATCGAAGTCTTGTGAAAGTAAATCGAAGCATACCTCTGGGCCTAACAAGAGTGCCGAACAATCATCCTTCCACGCAAGCCTTGCCTTTCCGTTGTGCCTCGTGACAATCGAAGTCTAATACGCATATACTATTCGTTAATATGAAGCTTACACATAAAATAAGGACTTAATCCTTAAACAAATCAAGACTTAAAATACTAACCCCGGGCCCACATCACCAACACTCGAGCTTTATTACCTAAAAACTATCAATACATACTAGGTAGTAATATTCTTAAGTTAATTAGAAATCTAATACTCATTTGGACCTTCCACTGAACAATATACAAAAAGCCCCAATTTGGAAGCCCTATAATTTCCCCCAAATCAAATGGGTTTCTATACTCAAATTAAACTTTACAACATGATTATCTAACATAATCCATCACCAATTCATAATAATCAAAGTAACCTAGTCCATGAACACCCATTAAATCAAAACTTAACTCTCTTAATCTCAAATGGAGGTCATAAATCATTTTACCCAATTCACATGCACAATCTATCACCATTAAAGGACTTAGAATCATGAAATCAATTCATAAAGGATGGAATTTTTACCCCAAATGGAGGATATCTCTTAAAACTTCAGAAACTCACTGGTAGCCGCTCTAGGTTCGAGATGACTATTTTCGAAAAAGTGATCTGACCTAGGGAATTTAAAAGGACACCTGATCCAGTGATTTTGCCCTAGCGGAATCGACTCTGCTGGCGTGGAACCACTACCGCGTGAATCGACCTCGCTGAGGCGGTGTCACTTGACACCTCGCCTTAGAGCAGATGCACACTTGACTCCGCAAAGGTGCACATGCCGCTGCGGAAATCCCTTCTACCAAAGCGAAAAAATTGGCAAAAGTCATACCCCGCTTTTGCGAGCCAACCTGAGCCGCTGAGGCGAACACCAGACACCAACAAAAATAAAACTATGCCAAACTTCCATCAAACACCCGAAATACTCCTGAGACCTATCGGACACAAACCAGACAAGCTCTTCTAAGGTAAAATATGCTACGAACTCACTCGTACCCTCAGATTTCTCATTTAACCGAGCTAAGACATACTTTTCTAAAGAATCGTCTGATATAACTAAATATCCAAATTTTACAATTAAGGCCATAAACTACATCTGATTATCTCGGTAAGCGAACTAATGACTCGACTAAGTCATAAATGACCCTTCGAAACTACCAGAAGCGATGAAATCCAGAAATGAATCTATATACTCAAAAGTGAATCTAGAATCAAACTATCAAACTCTAAGGTTCTTATTTGGATTTTTCATCTGAAACTCATAAAAATGGACCTCAGAATCCGTGTCACCCATCCTCGCACATCACAAACCCCACATAGAGACCACGTGAAGGGTAAAATAGGCAAATAAGGGTCTTTATCTAAAAACAACCAGATGGGTCATTACAGGTCCTCAAAGCTCTGGATGCTTTCGATTCTTCTGGCAGCCTACTGTTTACAGGTAGTCTAAGAATTCATTCCTCCAATCCCAATTCAGGCTTGTTGAGGTCACCTCGTCATACTTTTTTGGGTCCAAGGTCGAGTGTAGAAGCTGAACAACCAATTCGGCTTTAGGGCCTTTTGCTTCCGTGTTGGAGCGCAAGTTTGCAAGTCCATCTGCCTCTACATTTTCCTCTCAGGGTATATGCACCACAGTCCATTATTGGAACCGGAAAAGTAACTTTAGGACGTTCTCGAGGTACCTTGAGATATGTTTCTCCTTGGCTTCGAACACCGCATGAACATCGTTCACCACTAGTAAGGAGTCATATTTGACTTTAATTATTTGAGATCGTAAGTACCGAGATAATTCCAAACCTGTAATCAGAGCCTCATACTCGGCTTCATTATTAGTCAAAGGAGAATTATGAATTGTATTCCTTAAGACATCCCTGATGGAGTATGTAACACTATCCCAAACTGGTCCCCTTAACATTGGATGCTCCATTAGTGTGGAGCATCCAAACCCCAAGGGTAGTCCCCAAGACCAAAGTGACTTTGTTTTCTGCCTAAGGGGTTATTCCCGAACTAAAATCAGCCACAAAATCCACAAGGACTTGCGATTTTATCGTAGTTCGGCGTTTATACTCAATATCAAATACACTTAATTTTACCGCCCACTTAGCTAATTGCTCTTAAAGTTTTGGCTTATGAAACACGTTCCTAAGTGGAAACGTAGTTACCATAGCTATCGGGTGACATTAGAAATATGGTCGAAGCTTACGCAACGACATAACCAAAGAAAAAGCCAGCCTTTTGAATAGTGCATATCGAGTTTCGACCCCTGACATAACTCTAGTTACATAATAAATATGGAAGCACATACCTTTTCCTTCTCATACTAGAACTCCGTTTATAGCTACCTCCGAGACCGCGAGATATATAAGGAGTTGTTATCCATCCTTGGGCTTTTCCATGAGCGGAGGACTGGATAAGTAAGTTTTCAGGTCTGGGAGGGTCCGCTGAAATTCGGGCGTCCATTCAAACTCGTTCTTCTTTTTTGGAAGTGAGAAGATTATGTGATATTTCTCCGATGATCGGGAGATAAGCCTATTGAGAGTTGTTATTCGCCTGATCAACCATTGTACCACCTTTACGTCTTCTACTATATCCGGAATATCTTCGATGGATTTTATCATATTGGGGTTTATCTCGATTCCTCTTTGAGAAACCAAGAACCCTAAGAATTTTCCGAAGCCTACCCCAAAGGCACATTTTTTGGAGTTAAGTTTCATGTTGTATATTCTTAAGACCTCGAATGTTTCCTGCAAATGACTTAAATTATCCTTTGCACGAAGACTCTTAACAAGCATATCGTCTCTATATACTTTCATAGTCTTTCCTATCTGTTTATCAAACATCTTATTTACTAATCTTTGATAGGTGGCTCCAACGTTTTTAATCCAAAAGATATAATATTATAACAGTAACTGCCGAAATTAGTCAAAAAATGATGTTTTCTCTTGGTATTTTGGGTAAATTCTTATTTGATTATACCTAAAATTAGCATCGAGGAAACTCAGGATTTCATGCCCGGCAGTAGAATCGATTATTTGATCTATGTGCGGCAGCAGGAATGAGTCTTTGGGTTATACTTTATTTAAATCCTTATAGTCAATACACATCCTAGTCTTGTTTCCCTTTTTAGGTACAACAACTACATTCGCTAAGCAATCCGAATATTTTACTTCCCGGATTGACCCTATATTAAGTAGCATAGTTACCTCTTCTTTCACAAACCTATTACGGACTTCGGCGATAGGCCGCTTCTTCTACCACACAGGAGAAAAATTGAGATCCATGCCTAACTTAGGAGTTGCGACTTCTGGAGAGATGTTTGTCATATCTTTATGCGATCAAGCAAACAATCACTATTAGTCGTAAGATAATTAAGAATTAAATTCTTGAGCTCCGGGTTAACTTTGTGCCTAGACATACCTTCTAATTGAGAGTTTCCTCTTGTAGAGTTATTTGCTCGAGCTCTTTATCTGTCGATTTGGTGGCGTCTGATTCATCCGGTACCTGAAAATATCTGTGCACCTGATACCTGTTTGAAAATATTTTCTCTAGACACTCCGGTTTAACTTCTGTTGGTGGAGCCTGATGGACATTTTCTAATTCAGACTCTGCTTCCTTTAATTGCTATTTCAGGCCCGCCACCACTTCTGGTTCCTCTATGGCATACATTTCCCTGGCAACGGGTTGTTTCACCTAATTTGTTGGACTCCTTCCGATGTCGGGAATTTTACCAGCATATGCAACGTAGAAGGAACCGCCTTCATGTCGCGAATCCAAGGCCTCCAAATATAGAATTGTACCTCATGTCACCGTCGATGACATAAAATTTGGTTACCTTTATGACTCCCTTAGCATCCACCGTCGTGGTTTCACTGGACATGTTGAAACCCGAGAGCGTTCTGGCGGTCGAAACAATCTTATCCAACATCTTCTTTTTTCTACCACCTTTAGCCAGATGATGTTAGAAGAACTTCCTAGGTCGATCAAGATCTGTTTTACCTGGAAACAATCTATGGGTGTTGTAATGACCAGAGCGTCATTATGGGTGAAAGTGACATTATTTTCGCCTGGTACTTCCCGGAATCTTTTCTCCAGTAACCGAAATTTTCATTTTCTTTGCCACCGTGAAGGATGTAGCGGCGATCATGGATCCACATAAGATCATGTTTATTACATGAGGTGCAATATCAATATTGGGCTTGCCTTCAGTGGGAGACTCCCGTTCATAGTTGTTGCGAGTTCTTTTGCTCAAGCACTCCCGTAAGTGGCCCTTGTTTAACATTCTGGCGACCTCTTCACGTAGGTGTCTGCAATCTGTAGTTTTGTGTCTATGAGTGCCATGAAAATCACCCCAACCGGTCTGATCTCTATAGTTAGGATAGGACCATAATGGCTTTAGTGGTCGAGATGTCGGATGAGTGCTCAGTATCGCCACCATCTGATCTTCGTTGATGCTAAAGTCATATTCGGATAATTTTTGGTATCCAGGTCCCTTCGGAGAGGAACTAGATGAATTCCCTTGGTCATAATTCATCAGTCCACCATCTGAACCAATAAAACACTTAGGGAGAAGTGAATACTATACCAAGGTTTTCTTAGTGAGTGTTTCAACAAATGTTTTTATTAGGACCGATTCTATCTCGTGTTCTTTCAATTTTTTCCTTTTACGGTGGTGGTATGCGCCGTTATGTGTTCTTACATGTCTGTCATTCCGTTATATTTTGGTACTAACGGTACTTTAAACCTCTTGGGAATCAATTCGGTCGTAGCCTCTGTCTTATACGCTAATTGAATGTATCTCTTTGCGTCCAGAACTTCAATCACAAGAGGGGGGCCCGGTATTTGATTTAACCGGTGCTGAAACTCCTTGGCATTTTTTTCTGCCTCCTTCGCGTTGGTATCCACTTTGTTTGTCATAACCTTTATCAACTTCAGAACCTGCTCCTGGAATGAATTTTTGGGAACAGTCTCACTTCCCGAATCGTCTTCATATCTTGGCCCGTTCTGGTCGTTTCTTGAATACTTGGAGCATTCGGCGGTGGTGTTGTTGCGGTCGTCGGAGTGCTGTCAGCATTGTTGGATACAAACTCAGAGAAGAAATACTTTAGGTTGTCCAACTGTCCGCTCATTACGGCATTTCGCGCCCTTAGGATATGCATGTCTTCCTCGGGCGTTACATCATTAGGGATCTCCTCGTCTCGGTCTGTCCGCCTTCTGAAGTGCCTCCGTCCATGACCATCAGATCTTCTAGTACCTGATCTGCTACCGGAAGGCCATCTGGTTCGATTTGGACATTCTTAACATTATTCTCGAGGTTGTGGCTACCTCCGAGTTCTTCCATTCATGTCATGTGTTTGCTTAAACAAAATTAAGACTTAATGAAAAGATTATATTAGAGAAGAAGGGGACCATTATTGTCCAGGCCCCACAGTAGGCATCAAACTATTTACCCGTAAATCGGTACAGTTGAATTTATACTCATGGGTCTCAAGTGACTGATTTGGAAAATATATTAGCTGAGAAATAATACAATTAAACAATAACAAGATAAGATTAAGGAATAATTAGCCTTAGCCTGCTAGAAGCTTCCTAATAAGGCTTCCAGATCGAGTATTCAACTAGTATGAAAGCATAAATATTTACACAAGGAATATGAACCGAGAATTAATGTTGTAATAACTTGAATATGATCCTTTACAATGGGATAATTGGTCCTATTTATACTTGGGCTCAAGTACACGTTCCATGATTTATGCCATTATTAAAACAAATAAATGAATGTTATAATAATTGGATAATTAGTGTCTTCATAAATGTCATTAATGCACTCTTGAAAGGTGTAGAATCAGACAAGTAACGATTGCCCTTTGAAATTTGAATGGTTCACCTGATCTTTATGTCTTCCGGTACCTCGTGACCCTCTTATACCTCCGGTGCCAATCCTGCTCAACCAGTAGCATCGAGAGCTGAGTTGGATCTGACTCAACACCACTCGCCACGTGTCACGACATAATCCGTCCAACTATATGACATGAATTTTACCCTATAAAGTTGTTATTTTACATAAAAGTATCATGTTAGATTATTATTTTTGGGATTTTGAATTAGGTTATATTTGTGATTTTGATTTATTTGCTTTAGTACTCTTCACTTATTGTTTACATTGCATATCGTTCATTTTCCACTTACAATTGATAGATTATTTTTTTGTCAAACAGTTGAATAGTGTTATGACATTATATGTATAAATATTAATCTTTTTGTCAAACATAGAGACCATGATGTTCTACAAAATGTGTGCTTTTAATTTTTATAATAAATTAAGTTAAAATATTATTAATATGAAAATTATACTGTTACTTTACTATATTATTTACAAATAATTAATATATTTTCAAGAAATTATATGTATCTTAAATGCCTAATTTAATATATCATTTATAAAGGCACATATTTATCAAGTATTAATTTTTATTTTTAAAAAGTAATCTAATTGTGTAATTATACATATGCAACCAAACAATAACGTTATGAGAAACAAACAGGTCATCGTAATTACTAGGTTGTGTAATTACTACCCTAATAATTACACAATTTCAATTACCAGGTGACTTTCCAAACAGACCCTTAATGTAATCGTTTCTTTACCTTTTAAAAAATGAATGAATGTTATAAAATAATAAACTAAAGCAAGAATATTTGTAGAGAAAGAGAGAAGAAACCTCTTATTTCTTTTGAGGGATGAAATACAATGATGGGAGCATCTCTATTTATAGGACAAAATTGACTTGGTCCCAAAGTTATTAACCCTAACATTTCTTCTAAAGATAGATATCCACAATATATGATAATATCTATAACACTCCCCCTTGGATGTCTGTTTTGATAGAAAATATGCCTCATTAAAACCTTACTAGAAAAAATTATAGTGCAGGAAAACGAGTACACATTTCTAATAATAGACATTTTGGTTGCCTCATTAAAAACCCTACAAGAAAAACCCAGTGGGACAAAACCTTATACAGAAAAAAGAGTACAACATGTATTAACTCCCCCTGATGAGAACTTCAGTTCAAATGTTTGAGTCTTCGCATTCCAATCTTGTGCACCATCTTCTACAAAGTTGCAGTTGGTAGAGACATAGTGAGCAAATCGGCCACATTATCACTTGAACGAATCTATTGCACATTGATATAACCATTCATTTGGAGCTCGTGTGTGAAGAACAACTTTGGTGAGTGCTTTGTCCTATCTCCTTTTATGAATTCCCCTTTTAATTGAGCAATGCATGCTGCATTATTTTCATATAAAATTGTGGGTATTTTGTCACATTTCAAACTATATTTTTCTCGAATGATATGTATCATTGACCTCAACCACACAATTTCTCTGCTTGCTTCATGAATTGCTATTATCTCAGCATGATTTGATGAGGTAGGTACGACATACTACTTTTTAGATCGGAAAGATATGGCAGCACCCCCACATATAAACACATGGCCTGTTTGAGATCTAGCTTTGTGTGGGTTAGATAAATACCCTGCATCGGCATAACCAACTAGATCGGGATTGCAATTGTTAGAATAAAATAAGCCCAAGTTGATAGTCCCTTTTAGATACTGCAATATGTGTTTAATTCCATTGCAGTGTCTCCTTGTAGGAGCACAACTATATCTTGCTAACACATTAACTGAAAATGCTATGCCATACCTTGTGGTATTAGCAAGATACATTAGTGCAACGATTGCACTAAGATATGGTACTTCAAGATCAAAAATTTCCTCATTCTTTTCTTGAGGTCGGAACGGATCTTCAAGTGATCGAACAATCATGGGAGTACTTAATAGATGTGTTTCATCCATATAAAATCGTTTCAACACTTTTTCTATATATGCAGATTGATGGACAAAGATATCATTTGTCAAATGTTCAATTTATAAATCAAGGCATAATTTTGTCTTTCCAAGATCTTTCATCTCAAATTCCTTCTTTAAATAATCAATGTCCTTTTGAGCTTTGCATGAGTTTCAATGAGGTATATGTCGTCAACATATACAACAAGTACTACAAACTCTGATATTATTTTCTTTATAAAAACACATGGATAAATGACATCATTTCTATAACCTTCCTTTAATAAATACTCACTAAAGAGGTTGTGCCACATGCGTCCGGATTGCTTTAAACCATACAATGATCTTTGTAATCTGATTGAGTACATTTTTCGAGACTTTGAACTACATGCTTTAGGCATCTTAAATCCTTCAGGAGTTTTCATGTATATTTCATTTTTAAGTGATCTATAGAGATAGGTTGTAACCACATTAATTAAATGCATCTCAAATATCTCATGGACAACGAAACTAATGAGATAATGTAACATTATTGCATCCATAACGGATGAGTACGTCTCTTCATAATCGACGTCAGGCCTTTGTGAAAAATTTTGTGCAACAAGGCGTGCCTTATATCTTTGTATCTCATTTTTCTCATTTCTTTTTCTCACAAAAACCCTTTTATAACCAACATGATTAATACCATTAGGTGTTTGAACTACAAGTCCAAAAACTTTCCGTTTGGGAAGTGAATTTAATTCTGATTGAATTGTCTCTTGCCACTTAGGCCAATCACATATTTCTCGGCATTCTTTAACAGATTGGGTTTCAAGATCCTCACTATCTTGCATAATTCTAGTTGCAATATTATAAACAAATATATAATCCACATTTATTTTCAGGAGATTCAAATTAGTCGTAACATCACTTGGATTTATTGATATTTCTTCATTTTCTTGAGTTTGAGGCTCATTGATTTCTTCAAGAATATCATGATTGATCAAATATTGCATTTCTGTATGAGATTCTTTCTTAGTGTCATTTTGACCATTTATTTTTATTTTCTAGGATTCCAATCCTTAGAACCCAATGGTCTACCACGCTTCAGGCGTGCTTTGGACTCATTTGCTATGACACTAGTAGATGGTCCTATAGGGACATCAATCCGAATTGGGAAATTCTCTGCAGCGATATGTAATTTGGTAATCCTTTTCAAATCTGTAAATGTGTCTGGCATTTGATTTGCTGTTTTTTGCAAGTGAATAATCTTTTGGACATTTTGCTCAGAAATAGAAGCACGTGGATCAAGATGAGACAATGATAGATTATTCCATAAAATTTTCCTTTTTATTTCATTATTCTCTCCCCCTAATTTTGGGAAAATTTTCTCATCAAATCGACAATTAACAAATCGAACAGCGAACAAATCTCCTGTTAATGATTCAAGGTAGCGAATAATGAAAGGTGATTCAAACCCAACATATATTCCTAATCTTCTTTGGAGGCCCATCTTGGTGCAATGTGGTGGTTCTACATGCACATATATGACGCATCTAAAAATTCTTAGATGAGATATATTTGATTCTTGACCAAAAACCAATTGCAACAGAGAAAATTTATGATAATTTGTCGGTCTGAGACGAACAAGTATTCCTGTATGCAAAATAATGTGACCCCAATCAGACGTGGGCAACCTCATTTTCATAAGTAATGGTCTTGCTATCAACTGTAGACGTTTAATTAATGACTCTGTAAGGCCATTTTGAGTGTGAACATGAGCTACATGATGTTCAAATTTTATCACAATTAATAAACAATAATCATTAAATGCTTGAGATGAAAACTCTGCAGCATTATCAAGGCGAATAGACTTTATCGGATTATCAAAAAATTGTGTCCGTACTTGAATTATTTGTGCCAATAATTTCACAAATGTCAGGTTGCGAGATGAGAGTAGAAACACATAAGACCATCTATAAGAAGCATCTATTAGGACCATAAAATATTTAAATGACCCACTAGGTGAGTGAATAGATCCACAAATATCTCCATGTATACGTTCCAAAAATTCAGAGGATTCAAACCAAACCTTTGTAGGTGATGGCCTAATAATTAACTTGCCTTGATAACAAGTAGGACAAGAAACTTCATTCTTCAAAAGAATCTTCAGGTTCTTTAATGGATGCCCGTTTGAATTTTCTATATTTCGTCTAATCATTATAGATCCAGGATGTCTCAATCGATCATGCCAAAATACAAACATATTGGAGTCAATAAACTTCTGATTTACGACAGAGTGTGCCTCAATCACATCAATTTTTGTCCAATATAAGCCAAAAGACAAAGCAGAAACTTTTCTATAACATATTTCTGGCTCGAGACATCTTTGGTGATACCAATATATTCAAGATCCATCTCATCCACTGTTATAATATGGTATCCATTTAGATAAATATCTTTAAAACTCAATAAGTTCCTTCGGGACTTTGGAGAGAACATGACATTGTTTATAGTGAGTTTCGTTCCCTTAGGCAAAATTATGATGGCTCTTCCGGTGTCTTCAATCAGATTAGTACTATAAGAAATTGTGGTAACATTTGTCATACCCATAAGTAAATGAGAAAAATATTTCTTGTCTTACAATATCGTATGTGTAGTAGCAGAATCAATCAAACAAGTGAAGTTCAAAGATTTACACACTTCGGGAGTAAATTCAAAGTTTTACTATTTCGTGAGTAAAGATCGAAGTTTTACTACTTCGGAAGTAAAGATAGAAGTTTTACTATTTCAGAAGTAAAGCATAGAATATTTTCTCATTATTCTATCTCTTCTGGAGGTGAATCGTCATAACTTCACAATCAAACGCACGTCCATATATATAAAGTTTTATACTGTCACATTCACTTCAGGGAATTGATCTGTAGTTATAACGTTTATCAAAAGTTCTCCTTCTTCAGGAATGTAATGGAACATATTCAAATGTGCCTAAACATATCAAATAATGATAACTTAGAACTTTTTAAAGATCTTGCTACTTCAGGAGAAAATCGAGGCATATATATGATAGGGAGAAATTTTCTATAAAAATTATTTCAATTCTAATCACAATAAAATTACTACTGATCATAAATTCATCAAAGTATTAAAGGGATAATAATAATAATAATAAAAAAATCATACGAAGTTTGTAAGTTGCATGCAATTTACACATGGATCTGACAATAAATAATGAAACTTCTTAATATTAACAAGGCCTTTAAAATTTAAAGGACAAGTAGAGTTGTACGTTTCTTTTTGCAAGCAAGTGATGATTACCTTTAGTGGTTAAAGTTAGAAGTAATCCATAGAAACAGATTTATAACCAATCACATGAGGAATCAATTGCAGTAGAGTTTGATAAGAATACCACTTAAGGATCTACTTACTGAGGCGTTGTTGAGATACTGCCGATAACCTCAATTTAATTGAGGATGGCACGGTCAGATATCATGTTTCCGTGTTTTACTGATAACGAACAAAGAAACAAATTAGAAATAACCACAAATAATATTAGAGACTAGTGTTGATAACATTTTATAAAATAATAAATTAAAGCAAAAATATTTGTAGAGAAAGAGAGAAGAAATCTTTTATTTTTTATGAATGAAATACAATGAGAGGAGCATCTCGGAAAATTGATTTGGTCCAAAAATTATTAGCCCTAATATTTATTCTTAAGATAAACATCCACATTATATGATAATATCTATAAGCATTTGTTGGAAAAAAACTTTTGCCTATAAAAAGACATTTTTGTCAGAAGCCAAATACAATTACGAAAAAAAACATACCTCTGCTTCATTTCCAACTTAAACATATTCTTCCATGTCTTCCTAATTTCCTTTCTCTAAATTCTTCTTTGTATTGGGTTGAGTTTTTGTGGGAGAAAATCAAAGAGTATAATTTTGATTTTCAAATTAGACATTATATTATGGAGATAGACTTTCCCGTTAATCACTTGCACACTGTGTTGAAAATTACTATTCTAAAGATAGTTTTCTGGAAGCGTCTTGCTTATTCGTTCCGTGTTTTTCAATGAATTTTTTTATTATGACTTTTATCTTTAATTTATTTATTAAATTTGTCTTGCAAAAAGTTACTCCATTATATTTATTTTAAATATTTTAAAACAATAACTTCCAATTATAAATAATTAACGAAATAAATTTAAGGAAAGAAGTTAATATGTGCAACGATAAAATGGACTTCAGGAGGTTTTATCTCTTCGGTTGCTATAATGTAATGGTCAATTCGCACAAATCCCCTTATTTCGGGTGGTCTTTAATTTTTTCCCATTAAATTTAAAATATTTAATTTTTGTCATTTGCCTAATACCTCGAGGTTCTGGGTTTGAATTCCTATTCAGGTTAAAATTAAAAATAATCCGCAAGGCAGAAGTTTGTAGCAAAATCATGCTTATTCGGGTAAAATTAGGCCTATTTGGGCAAAATTAAGCCTATTCGGCAGAGGTTTGTCATAAGACAAACTTTTACCTAAAATTAGGTCTTAAGGCAAACCTCTGTCAGACAAACTTCTTCCTATATATTCCTAATTAATAGGCCTAATTTTGCTACAAACTTTTGCTTTGCGATTTTTTTTAATTTTTGCCTGAGTAGAGGCTCGAACCCGGAACCCATGAATTTTTAGGCAAACGGCAAAAATAAAAGACCAGTGCCTTTGAAGGGCATTCCGCACAAAACAAAATGTAATGTAACCTCCATACATACATGTAAATTAATAAGGAAATCAATGAAAAATTTAAGGGTAAAAATTAACAGAGAGTCTATATTTAATTTTAATCAATATCTTAAGGTGAAAATAAGAGTAAAAGGTAAAAAGATAACAAATAAGATAAATATCAATGATGACCTAAAAGAGGTATCACATCAACTACTCTATTTTTAGTTTTATATATATATATATATATATATATATATATAATATTTAGATAATATTTGAATTACATTTCCTTTATTCTCTTAAAATAGATTATAGGAAATAAAATTTGAAATATTCTCTTTACTTCTCATTATGTAGGTTTTGCTTCACAAGATACTCTTTAGTAATCTATATACATATATATAAAAAGAATGAAATTCAAATGAGAATAGCAAAGAGAAGGAAAGCGTGACACCGTTTCAGCCACATATCATCATTTCGTTAAGGTTTTTGTTTCTCCTTTTATTTCTTTTCTTCCATTCTTTCCATTGTTTTATCCCCTCTGTGGAGCCGATTTGGATTGACTTATTTTAAATGATTTTGAATTAAAATATCTTATAAATATTTTTATAGTGTTTAGATAAAAAACAGTTTTTAAACACTTATTTTTAAGTTAAAATAACAAAAATAAGTCAAAAATTATAAGCTAAATTTTCTAACAAGTAATTGCACGGTTTTCCCTTCAAATGGGCTGGTCTTTAATATTTTCCCTTCAAATTGGTTGATCTTTAATTTTTTCTCTTTAAAATTAAACTTATGCCTATAGAGGCATAAGTTTTTTAAGCGAGCTGGCATAATTTGTGGATATTATGATTCGTAATCTATGCCTTTATAGATATTAATTCGATTTTAAAGGACAAAATTAAAAACCAGCCCATTTGAAGGGAAAATATTAAAGACCATCACAAAATAGGGAAAAAGTGCAAATTATTTAAACATGCTCCTAGTCTCTACCAATTACTTAAAGAAAACTTGGAAGACCAAAAGTTTCTCTCCCTCTATCCTCAATTTTTCTCCAAAATTCCAAAAAAAAAAAACTATCATTAGAGCCTCCTGCCATCATCCCTTATAAATCAAAGAGTTCATCCATGAAAAATCTGGTAGAGAATTACTGAAACTCCTCGACACTTTTTTTTTTTGAATTACCACCAAGTGTTTGATATATATTCGCATTGAGCCCCGACTAATCTGGATTACTACATCACTGTAACATCCCATAATTTTGAGCAATGATTTGAGCATCTAAACGTATGCAAGTAGACCCGAGTCTCGAGGAATTTATGTTATATTTACGTAAATAGAAAGATTAGTATAAAAAAAAGATGCAGTCCCGAAATATTTTGGACGCAACAAGTGTGACGATGGAGATTAATAGTAATAGTTGTATATCCCCAAAGAGGTTATGGACTAGTGTCATATCACAAAATTATGACATTGAGTATATGAAGGTTTTTTAAGTCATGGAGATTTAAGTAGATTGGGATCAAGAAATTAATTGTATGTATAATTGATTAATTGTGAGATTGATTAATCTTAATGGGGGAAAAGCTTAGTGGGGGACATCTCGTATAACATTGCAGTAACTACCTAGATGACTAGTTAATGAAGTCTATTAAGTGGATAAGTATAATTAGTGGAAGACAAAAAGGAAACTCTTTCCACGTGGGTGCATTTCGTTAAAAGAAAGAATAACTAACGAATGCACCTATACACATGGATAAGAGGTGGAGGTTTCCCTTAAGATTGAGTTACATCATTTGGGTGCAATGATTAGAGTGGGCCCCACTTGCATTTAAGAGAATCGACTATATATATATATCGGCCTTTTCACATAATATGTATGCGTTGTTAGATCCAGGCTATCATATATTACTCCTTTCATTGTCTGTAAATTTGGTATGGAGCCTGAGTTGATAAGGGGTCCATTTGTGGTATCTACACCAGTTGGTGCGTCGGTAATTGCTAGACGGGTCTATCAGAATTGTGCAGTATTAATTTGTAGCCATCAGACCCTAGTAGATTTAGTAGAACTAGAGATGGTTGATTTTGATGTTATTACGGGCATTGATTGGCTAGCACCATGCTATGCTAATGTTGATTGCTGAACAAAGATTGTTAAATTTTAGTTTCCAGGATAGCCAGTCCTTGAGTGGAAGAGTAATACGGCGATGCCAAAAGGTAGATTTATTTCATATCTTAAGGTAAGAAAGATAATCTCTAAAGGTTGTATATACCATCTTGTTCAGGCTAGAAATTACGATGTTGAACCACCTACTTCTCAATCAATTCCGGTGGTTAATGAGTTTCTTGATGTATTTCCAAATGAACTTCCAGGCCTTCCTCCTGAAAGGGAAATTGAGTTCGGTATAGATGTGTTGCCAGACACTCAGCCGATATCTATTCCTCCTTATAGAATGGCTCCAGCTGAATTGATGAAATTAAAGGAGCAATTAAAAAATCTGCTCGAGAAAGGCTTTATCCTACCTAGCATATCTCCTTGGGGTGCACCGATATTGTTTGTATGAAAGAAAAATAGCTCATTACGGATGTGTATCGACTATCGGCAGCAGAATAAAGTCACAATGAAGAACAAGTACCCTCTTCCCCGAATTGATGATTTGTTTGACCAGTTACAAGGTGCAAAATGGTTTTCAAAGATCTACCTAAGGTCAGGGTACCATCAGCTAAGGGTTAAGGAGAAAGACATTCCGAAGACGGCTTTTAGAACAAGGTATGGGCACCTCGAGTTCTTAGTAATGTCATTTGGACTCACAAATGCTCCGACCATTATGGATCTAATGAACAACGTGTTTCGCCCACTCCTAGATGTATTTGTGATAGTATTTATAGATGATATTCTGGTTTATTCTCACTCAAAAGCAGAGCATGTGGATCATTTGTGGATAGTACTACAGACACTCCGAGACCATAAGTTGTGTGCAAAGGTCTCCAAGTGTGAATTTTTGTTGAATTCAGTGGATTTCCTTGGTCATATAGTGTCAGACGAGGGTATAAGAGTTGATACTCAAAAGATTGAAGCAGTGAAGAATTGGCTGAGGCCCACGACTCCATCAGAGGTTCGTAAATTTTTAGGCCTAGCCGACTATTATCGGAGGTTTGTAGAAGGATTTTCTATCATATTAGCACCATTAACAAAGTTGACACAAAAGACCATAAAGTTCCAGTGGTCCGATGCTTGTGAGCGGAGTTTCCAAGAGTTAAAGGATAGATTAACATCGGCACCAATCCTTACTCTTTTAAAGGGTCCAGAAGGTTATGTTGTGTATTGTGATGCCTCGGGAGTAGGTTTAGGATGTGTGTTAATGCAGTATGGTAAAGTGATTGCCTATGCTTCAAGACAATTGAGGAAACATGAGAAAAACTATCCGACACACGATTTGGAGTTGGCCGCAGTGGTCTATGCACTGAAGATTTGGCGGCACTCCTTGTATGGTGTTCATGTAGACATTTTTACGGATCATAAAAGTCTGCAATACATATTTAACCAGAAAGAGTTGAACTTGAGACAAAGGAGATGGCTTGAATTATTGAAGGATTATGATGTGGACATCTTATACCATTCCGGTAAAGCAAATATTGTAGCAGACGCTCTCAATCGTAAATCGATGGTCAGCTCAATTCCGGTGCAGGTCGAGAGGAAGGAGTTAGTAAGAGAGTTTCATCAGTTAGCTAGTTTGGGAGTCCGGTTAAGGGATTCGGAGAATGGTGGTTTTGTAATTCAGAAGATGGCAGAATCATCCCTCATATAGGAAGTTAAGGAACGTCTGTGGGAAGACCCCAGTTTGAGAAAAATCAGAAAAGGCATTCAACAGAAGAAGATCACAACCTTTGAGATTGACGAACATGAGATTCTCAGGCACCAGGGCCATTTATGTGTTCCAAATATAGCGGGATTATGAGATAGAATTATGACGGAGGTCCATTGTTCATGTTCATTCATCTTGGATCTACTAAAATGTGTCATGATCTCAAGGGTATCTATTGGTGGAACAACATGAAGAGGAGTGTGGCAGAATTTGTAGCTCAGTGTCCTAATTGTCAGCAAGTAAAAATAGAGCACCAAAAGCCTGGTGGCTTGACTTAGAACATTGAGATTCCGATATGGAAATGATAAATTGTTAATATTGATTTATTACGGGTTTACCTCGCTCTAATCGTATGTTTGATTCTATTTGGGTAATTGTTGACAGATTGACCAAATCAGCTCATTTCTTGTCGGTTAAAACTACCTACACAGCCGAGGACTACGCAAAATTATACATTAAAGAGATTGTTCTCCTTCATGGTGTGTCTATTTCTATTATATCTGACCGAGGTGCTCAATTTACAGCTAACTTCTGGAAGTCATTTCAGAAAGGTTTAGGCACCCAAGTTAATCTTAGCACAACTTTTCATCCTCAGACAGACGGGCAAGCCAAACGTACGATTCAGATGCTCGAGGATATGCTACGAGCTTGTGTATTGGACTTTAAGGGAAATTGGGATGATAATTTACCCCTTATTGAGTTTGCATACAATAATAGTTATCATGCTAGCATTAAAATGGCTCCATACGAAGCTTTGTACGGATGAAGATATAGATCTCATATCGGATGGTTCGAGGTAGGCGAATCAGAGTTATTTGGGTCTGACTTAGTACACCAAGCCATAGAGAAAGTGAAGCTTATCCAAGAACGGTTGTTAACCGCTCAGAGTCGTCACAAGTCGTATTCAGATATACTACGACGAGACTTAGAGTTTGAGGTAGATGATTGGGTCTTCTTGAAGATTTCACCTATGAAGGGGTAATGAGGTTCAGAAATAAAGGAAAGCTCAGTCCAAGGTATATTTGGCCATATCGCATAATTCGAAGAATCGACCAGGTAGCGTATGAATTGGAATTACCTTCAGAGTTGGAGTTTGTTCATCCGATTTTCCATGTCTCTATGTTGAGAGCATGTGTTGGAGATCCTTCTCGAGTTGTACTGATTGATGATGTGAAGATTACATAGGACTTATCATATGAAGAGGTTCCTGTTGCGATCCTAGATCGACAAGTTCGCAAGTTGAGAACTAAAGAAGCAGCCTTTGTGAAAGTTCTTTGGCGAAATAAAAATGTAGAAGAAATAACATGGGAGGCGGAAGAATAGATGATGCATAAATATCCATACCTATTTCAGACTAACGTCGAGGTTCCAAGAGAAGCATAAGGTGAGTTCTATTTTCATGCTACAAGTATGATGTAGATGTAGTAATGTATGTGATAATATATGATTATGTGAACAAGTAGTTGTATTCGCTGCTTACGCGACAAGGATTAGATATGTCACCCCAACATTCGAGGACAAATATTTCTAAGGGGGGAAGGATGTAACATCCCTAATTTTGGGCAATGATTTGAGCATCTAAACGTATGCAAGTACACCCGAGTCTCGAGAAATTTATGTTATATTTATGTATGCTAATAGAAAGATTAGTATAAAAAAAAGATGCACTCCCGAAATAATTTTAGACGTAACAAGTGTGACGATGGGGATTAATAGTAATATTTGTATATCCCCAAAGAGGTTATGGACTAGTGTCATATCACAAAATTATGACATTGAGTATATGAAGGTTTTATAAGTTATGGAGATTTAAGTGAACTAAGATCAAGAATTAATTATGTGTATAATTGATTAATTATGAAATTGATTAATCTTAATAGGAGGACAAGCTTAGTGGGGAGACATCTTGTATAACGTTGCAGTAACTACCTAGATGACTAGTTAATGAAGTCTATTAAATGGATAAGTATAATTAGTGGAAGACAAAAAAAGGAAACTCTTTCCACGTGGGTGCATTTCGTTAAAAGAAAGAATGACTAACGAATGCACCTATACACATGTATAAGAGGTGGAGGTTTCCCCTAAGATTGTGTTACACATTTGGGTGCAATGATTAGCGTGGACCCCACTTATATTTAAGAGAAGCCACTATATATATATATATATCCTATACACGGACTAATTGGCCCACTTGCATTTAAGAGAAGTCATTAAATATATATATTATATGTCATATACACGGACTAAGAGGCAGATGCAAAATCAAAGTTAGCTTTTCTTTCAGTTTGAAAAAAAAAACAGTATACTCCCACTTTGAGTGTTCCATTTGAACACCTACGTTCCTAGCAACAGTAAGCCTTGGGACAAATTGTTTTTGAGCAGCAACATAATTGTCGTAGTCACTTGGTTGTAGTGGTTCGTTTCAGATCAATTCTTCGCTGCAATCGCTTCGATCCACCCCCTCGGTGAAAAACCGTCATTAAGGTATGTTTTCTTTTGTCAAGTTTCATGTAACAAAACGTAATCATAATATTATTTCATAAATTATTCTACTCTTAGTAGTTAAGAAATATTCATATTATTGATTTCTATGTTAAAAACATGTCTAAATATGTTCCTAAATTCTTATTGAGGTATGTAGGAAAGATGTTGATATTCCCAATGTTAGCCGAAGGTACAAGGATATTATGTCATTCGATAAATTTAGAATGTTTTATTGTCATTCATGCATTTTCATTTGCATTATATTCATGTATTACCCTGGACCCACTTGTGTTATGCACACTATTATATGGTAAATATTTTATATATGTAGGGGATATGAGGAAAGGGAAGGCGTTATATATGCACACCACCTGCAGTTGGTACAGACTATCACGAAAGAGCCCGAAGAGGCCAATATTGATATCCTTGTGTGGCCAATATGATAATGAAATGATGCCCACAGAGGCTATTATGGACAGGAACATGCCCTTGTGTGGCCAATATTTATATGTATACCACATTTGCATTATGCATAACATTTAGGCATATGTATTAGGGCCCTCAGAGGCATTTACTACTAGTCAGTCGTTTCTGTTGGCTGTTGGTGTTGTCAGCTGTTTCTATCGGTTGTTCTATTAGCTATCCTTGTCGACTGTTTCTGTTTCAGATTATTATGTATATCTGTGATGATATTTCTTATGCCTGACATACTCAGTACATCAGTCGTACTGACGTCCCTTTTGTTGGGAGACACTGCATTTCATGCCGCAGGTTCACATAGACAGGGCGACGATCCACATTAGTAGGTTGCTGACTCAGAGAATTTTGGAGCACTCCCCTTGTTTCGGAGTGTCGGTCTAATCTTGGTACCGTATATTTTTGCATACGGGTATGGCGGGGCCTAGTCCCGAACTTTTGATGTCGTATACTCTTTAGAGGCTTGTAGACAAGTGTCCTGTGTGTAGTAGTCTTGTATAGCCTCATCGGCCTGGGGATGTATATATATATAAGTTGGTTTTATGATTAAGATTGTACGTACTTACTATTTTCATATGGTAGTAGAGTACTAGGTGACGACCCTTGTGGCCATGACTAATTATGATTAGATGTTAAATGTATAGCTAGTGGTACCCGGCGGGTAGGGTCTGGGTGCCCGTCGCGGCCCTCCTGTTTAGGTCATGACAATCACCTTCTTCATAAAGATTATTGGGGAAAATAGTTACAGTAAAAGACGAAAACAATGAATTATAACCTATTCAACTTTTTATGGTATCACAGTTCAACATTTTTGTGAAAGAATAGTAATAGTAAAAGACGAAAACAATGGATTATAACCTATTCAACTTTTTATGGTATCACGGTATAATTGTGAAAGAATAGTTACAGTAAAAGAAGAAAACAATGAATTATAACTTATTCAACTTTTTATAATATCACAATGCAGTATTTTTGTGAAAGAGTAGCTATCGTAAAAGACGAAAACAATGGATTATAACCTATTCAACTTTTTATGGTATCACGGTATAATTGTGAAAGAATAGTTACAGTAAAAGAAGAAAACAATGAATTATAACTTATTCAACTTTTTATAATATCACAATGCAGTATTTTTGTGAAAGAGTAGCTATCGTAAAAGACGAAAACAATGGATTATAACCTATTCAACTTTTTATGGTATCACAGTGCAACATTTTTGTGAAAGAATAGTTACAGTAAAAGAAGAAAACATTGAATTATAACCTATTCAACTTTTTATGGTATCACAATGTAACATTTTTGTGAAAGAATAGTTACAGTAAAAGAAGAAAACAATGAATTATAACTTATTCAACTTTTTATAATATCACAATGCAGTATTTTTGTGAAAGAGTAGCTATCGTAAAAGACGAAAACAATGGATTATAACCTATTCAACTTTTTATGGTATCACAGTGCAACATTTTTGTGAAAGAATAGTTACAGTAAAAGAAGAAAATAATGAATTATAACCTATTCAACTTTTTATGGTATCACAATGCAACATTTTTGTGAAAGAATAGTTATAGTAAAAGTTGAAAACAATGGATTATAACCTATTCAACTTTTTATTATATTACAATGCAACATTTTTGTGAAAGAATAGTTACAGTAAAAGACGAAAATAATGAATTATAATATATTCAACTTTTTATGGTATCACAATGCAGCACTTGACGTGGAAATATAATGTTGTAAGAAAGTTTACCAATGATAGTGGAACATACCAAAATTTCAGTATATATGGCGAATGTGAGTTTCTTCTGGAGGCATCCATAGTCAGCAAGATAGAGACCGTAAGATTGAGGAATAGTTCAGATAGACCAAAGTGAGGAAAATTTATATGAGTTTGAGGCAATGAATTAATCATTTACACTCACCGAATTCATGGAAGTTTATGGACATTAATTGGCTCCATGTGTATAAGAATGTTTCCGTTTCTTTCATCTATGTAAGATTATAATAATTTTCCCTTGGGCAGTATTCTTATTATTACAAAATATATATAGTGTGTACAAGAGAGGAATCCTAATTCGGTAAGGATCCTAATATACCATAAATATATAATATTTATAATTACACAATATGGCGAATATATGGGAATATTCGCTAATACACCCCCTCAGTCGGAGCGGAAGACGGACGCTGAGACTGGATCTGAAGTCAAGGAATAACTGTCTGAGAAGTCCTTTGGTGAATATATTTGCATACTGGTATAATGAGGGCACGTGTAAAACTCTGACATGATCGAGGGAAACTTTCTCACGAACAAAATGGATATCCATTTCAATGTGCTTGGTTCTCTGATGTTGAACCAGATTGTGAGAAAGATATATGGCGGAGATATTATCACAGTATACGATGGACGCCCTGCGCAAAGGACACTGGAGTTCCAAAAGTAGATTTTAGAGCCAATATATCTCAGCTACAACATTGGCAACGCCTCTGTATTCTGCTTCGACACTTGAACGGGATAGTGTGGCCTGTCTCTTGAAAGACCATGAAATAAGATTATCCCCTAAAAAGACACAATAGCCGGAGGTGGAGCATCACGTGTCCGGACACCCTGCCCAATCTGCATTTGTATAAGATAGCAACTTATTCGGTGTAGAAGGGTATAGGTGCAACCCATAATCAAGCGTGCCCTTAATGTATCGAATGATGCTCTTAAGGGAAATGAAATGAGACTCCCTGGGGACATGCATAAATAAGCACACCTGCTGAACAACATATGCAATATCTGGCCTGGTAAATGTGAGATACTGAAGAGCACTTGCAAGACTCCTATATAGCGTAGGATCGGAGACTGGATCACCATCCATAGCACTGAGCTTGGATTTTGAATCAACCGGCGTGGGCATGATTTTACAATTTGTCATCTTATCCATATACACTATATCCTCTACATACTTACGCTGGCTTAAAAACATATAGTCTGCAGTTCTGATCACTGATATACCCAAGAAGTAACTCAATGTGCCTAAGTCAGTCATAGCAAATTCAGTTTTAAGTAGAGCAATAATATCATTTTTCAATCCATTAGATGAAGCAGTGAGAACAATATCATCCACATATAGCAGTAAGTAAGCGGTGCTACTACCTCGATGCAAAATTAATAGAGAATTATCACACCTGTGGCATACAAATCCAATATGCATAATATACCTGGCAAATAGATCATACCAAGCACGTGGGGCCTGCTTCAGGCTGTACAATGACTTACGAAGCCAGCAGACATAATGAGGGGCTGCTGGATGGACAAAACCAGGTGGCTGGTACATGTACACTATTTCTTTCAAGTCCCCATGTAAAAATGTATTTTTCACATCAATTTGATGTATTGGCCAGTGCTTCCCCATTGCTATGCTCAGAACTGTGCGAATGGTGGCCAATTTGACAACTGGGCTGAAAGTCTCACCACAATCGATACCCTCCTGTTGGTTTGTGCCATTAGCCATAAGTCGTGCCTTATACCTCTCTAGGTCTCCACTGCCTCTGAATTTGTGACGAAATAGCCACATGCAACAAATCACATTCACCCCTTCCGGTCTAGGTACCAAATCCCACGTATGATGTTTTGTTAAAGCATGAAATTCGTCACACATAGCTACATTCCAATTAGGGTCATGTTTGGCTAATTTAGGGATTTTAGAAATTGGGGAAATTGTTTGGGTAACAGATGATGTAGGTGCTGGTGGGGTTGGTAGTGTTGGATACGGGGAGGGTGGTGGTGTAGAGTGGTGGATCTGGGCGATGGTGTGTGGTTGTCAATTTGGTTGGTCGGAATGACTATGTAGTGTAGGGGGTACTATAGGCGGTACTGGGGTCTAATGGTGGTTCACCGGCGTATTGCGGTGGTGAGATGGGGTGCGGTGGTGAGAGGTAGTTGGAGAAGCGACTAGAAAGGACGACGCCGGTGGCGGTGCCGCCGGTTGACTGGATGACACAGTGGACGGTATTGTCAGAGATGACTAAGTGGTGTGACTGATGATGATGGGATAGACAGTGGGCTCGTCAAGGAAAGAGTAGTCCGATTTTCTGAATTTTTGGAGATTCAAAAATGGGAATATGGTTTCGTCAAACGTGACGTGACGAGAAATATGTATTTGACGAGTGGACACGTCATAGAACATATAGCCCTATGATTAGGCGGAAAACCTAAGAAGACACAAGGAGTTGACTGGGGTGCTAGTTTGTGGGGCATTAGAGGCAAGATTGGGATAGCAGAGAAAACCGAATATTCGTAGGTGGTCGTAGGATGGAATCCTACGATATAGGATTTCTGTCGGAGTCATGTTGTGAAGGGTACTGGTAGGTAGAATATTTAAAATATATTCGGACATTTTGACGGCATATACCTAGAAGTACGTAGGGAGAGAGGCATGAAGCAAGAGTGTACGAACCATGTTATTGATGGTGCGGATGATGCGTTTAGCCTTACCATTTTGGGATGAAGTGTGTGGGCAGGAAATGCGAAAAAACATGCCATTATTTGTACAAAATCGGTGAAATATAGAATTATTGAATTCACGACCATTATCACACTGAAAAGACTTTATACCTTTTTCAAACTGTGTTTGGATAAACATGCGAAACAGAAACTTGGCAAACACTTCTGATTTAAATTTGAGTGGATAAATCCAAATATAATGAGAAAAATCACCTAACAAAACTATATAATATTTGTGACCAAGGGAGATAGAGATAGGAGATGTCCATAAATCAACATGTATAATATCAAAAGGGGAAAAAGTAACACTAGTAACGGAAGACGAATATGTTTGCCTAAGGAACAAGAAACACAGTTCTGGGCAAGTTTCTCATTATTACATTGGATAAATTATTGCATCTAAGAAAATTAAAGACTGGGTTGCCAGGATGGCCAAGCCGATTATGCCAGACGGATGGAGAGATAGCAGCTAGAGAGATGGGAGAGCAAGATCATGCAGCGGAGGTGGATGAGAAAGGATATAGATCCCCCGTGCTATTGCATCTCGTAAGTTGGTTCCCGTACGAAGATCCTTCATAGTAAAACCAAATGGGTCAAACTCAATAGAGACAGAATTATCACGAGTAAATTTGCGTACAGAAATAAGATTCTTAATAATATTTGGTGCATACAAGACATGGTTAAGAGAAAATGGAGGATGTGGTGGTTTGGTGTGGGAGGTACCATAACCCTGTATTAGAATGCGATGCCCATTGCCAACAGTAATATATTGAGGATGCTTTAATATAAACAGCGTGGAAATATTACCTTCAGACCGGGTGAGATGAGATGCGGCACCCGAGTCCATGTACCAATTTTCATCAGGTTGTTGTAAATTCAGACTGCTAAGGGCCTGGCCTAAATTAGTAGGGGCCAGACCCGTTGAAGGTTGCATGTAATGGGCTTGATCGAGATGGGCTTGGGGATGCTGATAGGCTGGAGTTCGGTGGCCTGGGACTGGGCCCAACAGTCCCTACTGATTGAAAGGGAGCTGGGTCGAGAGCTATTGCGGACCTGAGGTCCACGACGGATAGTGTTGAGAAACTGCTGGGCTAGTCCACTAGTTGTATGGACTGGGCTGCTACTGAGGCTAATTCTGCTGAGAACCACGACCTTTGCCGTCGTTGCGTCCTCTGCCTCCTCTGCCGCGGCGGTTCTGCCGTGGCTGGGCTATCTTCAACGGTGTTGGACTGGTGGTAATATTGTTTTGTGGTGGTGTTTCAACCACTAATGGCTTTTGGTTGTGCTCATCCTGCTTTGCACAGCGGGTTTCTTCTAATAACAATTACGAAAGTGCTTTGTTGAAACTAGGCAACGGATCTACCTGCTATATCATGTGGCCAAAGTATATATATTCACCTTTCGGTAGGCCTACAACAACTGCAAAACCATCTTTGTCTCCGACACCAGTGTGCCGATGTTGGATAGTTGATCCGCCAAAAGTTTCAACTGTTCGCAATAGTCCGTTATGTTGGTGAAATTTTCAAGGCTGGTGTTATTGAATTATTCCTCCAAATACACTGCACGAGTGTGCTTGTTGTGTTGAAATATTTCTTCTAACCTAAGACATAAGTCACGGGCTGAGGCGTCGGATTTCATTAAAGTGAGAAGCAAATTCTGAGAAATACTGTCGTATATCCACTGTTTGAAAGCAGCATCAAGACGAAGCCAAGCAGCGTCGTCAACTTCAGGGGGGCGAGGGAAGGATTCATCGATGTGGTCGAGCACATTGTAGAGATATGAATGAATATGGAAAAGTTCGACCCACGGAGTGTACTGACTAGTTTCTTGATCAAGAATGATTGGGAGACAGTTCTTGATATTTGAAATTGTGAGTGCAGGATAACATATTAAGAAAACATTGATTTTGGGTTGGTTGAAGTGACTACTATGGTGGATGAGGCCTCATTGGGATCTTGAGGATTGGTCATTGTAGTGGAGAAGAAGGAAGTATAGAAGAGAGAAAAATGGGTGGTTCCGGCGGTGGCTGAACCGAAAGAGGGGTGGGGGGGTCGACGAGAAAATTTAGAGAAACCCTAGGGTTTTGGCTTCTGATACCATGTAAGATTGTTATAATTTCTCCTTGGGCAGTATTCTTATTATTACAAAATATATATAGTGTGTACAAGAGAAGAATCCTAATTCGATAAGGATCCTAATATACCATAAATATACAATATTCATAATTACACAATATATGGCGAATATATGAGGAATATTCGCTAATAATCTAATGAGCCATCGTAACTCTTAGGAGTAATATTAATCAACCGTTGCCTTCACAAGTTGTCACGACCCAAACCGGAGGGCCGCGACGGGCACCCGTATCCCACCCGCCGAGTACCGCCATTCAAATATTTAACATCTAATCGTAATTAATTACGGACTAAGCCGAAAGAAAATTATGAAAATCAGGGAACCATATTATATATACACATTCCCATACCAAGGCCGACAAGGCCATACAAGACCACTATCCACAGGACACATGTCTACAAGCCTCTAAGAGTAGCAACATCAAAGGTCGGGACAGAGCCCTTCCATACCCATATATTCAAGCAAAGATGTACCGTATCAAAATTAGACCAACACTCCGAACAAGGGGAGTGCTCCAAAAATTCGGTGGATTTGCAATCAACTAACGTGAAACATCACATTCCTTAACTGAACCTGCGGGTATGAAACGCAGCGTCCCCCAACAAAAGAGACGTTAGTACGACTGATGTACTGAGTATGTTAGGCATGAAAAATAGTATAACAGGGATATAACAACAACTGAAATAGGAAAAACCGACCAATAGTAAATGTCTTTGTGAGTCCTAATATGTATGCCTAAATGTTATGCACAATGCGGTATACATATACATCGGCCCCATTGGGCATCTTTCTTACCATAACAGCCTCTGTGGGCATCATTTCATGTCGGCCTCTCTGGACATAATATCATGTAATGATTAATGAATGTATGCATAATGCAAATGCGGTATAATATTGTCCACACAGGAATCCTCCCATAATCGCCTCTGTGGGCATTAGGTTATATCGCCACACAAGGGCATCACATCATCACATCATATTGGCCTTTTTGGGCTCTTTTGTGATAGTCTGTACAAGCTACAGGTGGTGTGCGTATATAACGTCTTTCCTTTTCCCCATATCCCCTACATATATAAAATATTTACCATATAGTAGTATGCGTAACACAAGTGGTCCAGGGTAATATATGAATGCAATGCAAATGAAAATGCATGAATGATAATAAAACCTTCTTTGAATTTACCGGATGACAATAATATCCTTTCCTCTTTGGCTAACACTGAATATTTAACATGTACCTTCAGCTGACACTGTAAATATTAACATCCTTTTCCACATGCCTCAATAAGGACTTAGACACATATTTAGACATGCTTTTAGCATAGGAATCAATAACATGAATATCCTTAACTACTAGGAGTAAAATAAATTATGGAGCAATATCACGATTATATTTCGTTACGTGGAACATGCCAAAAGAAGAAATAATTTGTCTTAACATACCTTTTGTCGGATCACTCGTCGATACACGTATAGGTCGTATAGCACTTCGATTTATATTCCTAGAATTATCACCTCCAACTCGAATTTATGTAAAATGAACTAAAAACTTATTTGATGTTCGTTGGTTGCAATAAAAATAAGTAGACAGTAAAACATTTTAGAAATTAGCATGAGTACGAAGATGCCTATGTAGCCTAAAAAATAATTTGTTGCTCTTAAATTGAGACCTCTCTTCCTTAAAAATATGCTCTCATGATCATGTCCCCCACTCACCAAATTAATACCCTTATTGTTGCCACTAAACCGTGTCACCCCTTAGTCATCCAGGGGACTTAATCCTAACGCTAAATGTGTTTATCCCACTTAGTCTTGCTCCCCCCCCCTCTTAATAATAATCCCATAATTAATCAATTACACACACGATTAATTCTAGATCCCACTTCATTTAAATCCTAATAACTCATAAGACCTTCGTATACTCAATGTCATAATTTTTGTAATATGACACTAGTCCATAACTTCTTTGTTCACGCACCAAACTTATTCCCGCTCCCCGTTGTCATATTTGTTACGTCCAAAATTATTTCGGGGTCTAATTCTTTTATATTCTAGTCTCTTTATTAGCATACATGACATCACATAAAATCCCCGAGACCCGAGTCTACTTATTACGCTTAGGTGCTCAAATCATTGTCCAAAATTCCGGGATGTTACACAAGTCTTTTATTAAGAGAGGTGACTTTTGAGTTTCTTTTAATCTAGCACATAATGAATTTTTAAAATGAGGAAAAATTCAAAAAAAAAAAGATAAATGGCTGACCAGAGAGGCATGCCACATCACCGGGCTCATGTTTCTCCATAAATATCTCTCTCTCTATATATATATATATATAACTACCTTTATAAAAATGAACTAGTGGAGTATTGTTTTCTGCCTTTGGCTCATTCTTGAACGTAATTTCTGAAAGTATATTTATGTCCTAGAGACAATCTGTATTAGGACAAATGTACTTTATACACATTCGTATTATTATTAATGGAGATTAATATTTTGGCATTTGCAATTATTGAATTATTAGTTGATTGTTTATAATATTCTATAATATGCATCCCTAGAGGTTACGTTGTTATAAATAATGTGAGATATTAATATTATAATATAACTCTTTAAATAGCCTCGACTAATGATTATCGATAATGAGATATCGATGATATGTGATAAGTCGACATGTGGTCTGCATCACATCCTTAGAGGATGTAGTATGTCTCACCTGCTACGAGTAATGGTTACTCATGAAGGACACATGGATACTTGGAAGTATTGGTATACCCTGCTGATATACTATTTGTTATACTTGTCTAAAGTATGATCAACGTGTGGGAGATAGAAGTCCTTAGACTTGAGGTCAATGCGCACCTTGTCTACAAAGTAATATACTTTGATCCTGTCCTAAGCTCAAATGTCTTATATGTTGAGATACGGCTTGTATTGGGTACATTACGATGTGGATTAAAGGTGGTAGTTGAGCCAAGATTAGAATTCAATCCTCGAATGTATATTCGAGAGAACACTCAGCTTCTCAGTGATATTAGATTGACTAAGTCGTTGGCCAACACAATAGACATATTTAGAATATGATCTAGTTGTCAACTAATATAGATGAGATACAATGATTAAGCCATTTAGATAGACACTTGACAAGTCCTAAGTTTGATCGGGTGTGTCGTGAATGAAAGGATTTTATCTTACCACATAGAGGTTAAGTTTACTGAATTCATGTAAACGTACTTCACATATTGAGTTTGTCTTGCGGCGCCATCTAGGAGTTCCGCGTAGACCTTAATTTGATTAGTGTCACTATGAGAAGGCATGTAGGATCACAATATGTCGATTGTCTTTTAGATCTAAGGATGTATTGAGAGAGTATTAAATATTCGATTTAGAATCGAGATATTTAAATGAATGATGATTGTTTTAATTAAGTCAAAACTGGATTTTAGATTTAATTAAGAATGTGTTGAAATTTTTTGGATCAGGCCTAAGGTCAAATCCTAATATGGTTTGACCTAATTTTTCACCTATAAATACAGACCTACACTTCATTATTCATTACACTTGATTTTCATATCATTATTCTAAGTCTTAGAGACTTAGAATCAAAATACTCTCTCGAACCTCTGCCGGATTTCCTAGCTTTCCAAAGGAGGAATGCATTGAAGCTTGGATCTTGCAATCGAAAGGGAATTCGCGTGCGCACCCACAGTTGATAAAAATTTCAGATATTGTAAACATGTAAGTACCATTTAAGTCTTATGTTTACGGTTTTAAATTACCCTATAGGCAAACAGTTCTACGTTTGTAGGGTTTGAAATAAGTTTTCAATATCCGTTGCGTCCAATGACCCAATAAAACCTTACAGTGGTATCAGAGCCAGAGCTGTTTTGTATGATTATAAGGTAATTATTTAATAATAATATGGGTTAGAATTTGTTTAAATCTGAAATTTATGTCGTTTAAAGGTTGAAAACCTAATATCTTAAAAGCACATCATCCTTGTCTCCCAAACTATTAAACAATGATGTAATCGAGGAAGTCATTTCGATCTAACTCTTCTATGTCAATGTACGTAACCGATGAACGTGTTGTTTGATAGTGAAGGGTAACGAAGATGAATCTGCAAATCTGACCTTGAACCAGTTTTATGGTTTCGGAAATGTCGATTTTGTGCTTCTGAGACGGAGGCGCCGCAACTCCACGATGGAGCGCCGCGGCACCGAGACTCCAATTAAAAAAAATCTGAACAGTGAACAATACCGAACACTGTTCCGGCGTGAACAGTGACGGTAGTTACTGTTCCGGCGGGCCTGTGACGGTTTTCGAAATTGCAATTTATCCCTTGGGCCAAATCTGAAAATTTTAGAATTTTCTGGAATTGTAATCTGGTCCCTGGAAAAGTTTTTAAAAATCATCAGATTTGGTCCTTGGGGCAAATCTATAAATTTCAAAAAAGCAGATTTGGTCCCTTGGGCCAAATCAGTCAATTAATTTAAAATTAAAATTACGTAGACGGTCCCGAAATCGAAAATAATTTTATGATATTTAAAAGTTCTAGATTTTCAGAATTTAAAGGAGTTCAAAATTAAAATTTTAAACTCTTGAGGGACTAAACTGTAAATTCTGAAAATCTAGAACTTACAGAAATATCCTGAAAATTATTTTTTAAAATCAGAAAATGGTTAAGGGACTGTTTGGATTAGACTTAAATTTTAGAGTTTAGACAAGTTAACTCATGATTATTATTAATTGTATATTATTGAATAATATACGAACTATTTCTAAGTGTTTAAATGCTTTCATTTAATAATTAGCATAGTGTCCGCTATAACTGTCTGGGCAGGCGGCGCCCAGTATTTGATTAAATCTTCTTATATCATGCATATTTGGTTGACGCTTCCCAACTATATGTGTCATTAGTTTTGCATGATATTAAGATGGCATAATGGATATGGCGTAAAAGAGTTGATATTGGTTAAAACCCTGAATTAAAATGTTCCCCAAAATTTTAAATACAAGTCTAAATTAAAATGTGTCGTCCATTATAATTGTTAGAGTGCAAAATCCTTTTCGGCGATACGAGTATTTATGCCAAAGCATTTGCTCTTAGTCTACGAGGACCCAGACTCTTTCATAGATGTGTTTTAAATATAAAGGTAAACGATAAACTTTTGTGGGTATTTACATCAAAGTGTTTTCTCACAAAGGCCAAATTTACTTAGATACATAAACGCAGTCGTGTAATGGGGTTGACTTGCTTAGACAAATCTTGGCGCCAAAGTGTCGGACTAATCTAAAGACGCAAGATTAAATATAATATTTGATCAACCAAGAGTTGCAAATAAGTTTTGCAACTGGTTTAGAACCTACCAAGATGTGTTATTAAAGTTATCAGCCAAAGCAAACACGGAGATAGCATAGGCTTAGATCTTGGCCCATTATGACCTTAATTAATATAGGTTCATATTCTACCATGGGGTCGTAGAAGTATGTTAAAATCGTGAGAGCTAATTAAACAAAAGACCATGTTGATTAGCCTAAACGAATATGAATATTAGGAAATAATTTTTGTGTTTTATTTCCAGTCTATCTAATTCTTTAGATTATCAAAGATGTCGAGCTTATCATTGAAAATGTTAATTGAAATGAACAAACTTACTAGACCTAACTACCTTGACTAGCTAAGAAATTTGCGAATAGTGCTGAGACAAGAGAAATTAGAATACGTGTTGGACACGGTGTTCCCAACAGTCCCTGCGACAGACTCTACTGAATATGTCTCTTTTGATAAGGATGCTTACCAAAAACACCTAGATAATACCACTTCAGGACAGTACGTGATGTTGTCTTCCATGTCTATGGAACTTTAGAGAGAACATGGGTCCCAATGAGATGCTCGAACACTTGAAGAGTTACTATGACTCATAATCCCAGACTATGGAATATGAGTTACTGATAGAACTCTTTAAGTGTAAGCTCAATGAAGGGGGACAGGTCTCGCAACATGTGTTGAAGATAATAGGGATTTTAAAGAGGCTTACTTCAATTGGAACGAAGCTGGAAAAGAATGTCGCTACCACCCTCATCCTGAACTCTCTCCCTCGTTCCTTTGAAAACTTCATAGTGAATTACAATATGAATGGAATGAAAGCGAGTCTGCCGGAGCTGCACAACATGCTCAAGACCTTTGAGTCTTCCACTTCCAAAGGCAAAGTTATGCTCATAGTGAGCTCTACTAGCCGACCTAAGCTGAAAGGTAAGGAATGGCAGAAGAAGAAGGGCAAAGCAATCGCTGCGCCCTCAGCTATGAAGCCTAAGGGAGGTGTGAAGAAGAAGAAGGTGAATCCGGCTAAGGATGTATGTCTCAACTGCAACAAGAAGGGGCATTGGAAGAAGGACCGCACTGCACCAGGAAGAGGAAAAGCACCAGGTGCTTCTACCTCTGGTGGACAAGGTATCTACGTCATTGAAATAAATATGTTTATAAATAACTATCATTCCTGGGTATTGGATACCGCTTGTGACTCACACATTTGTACCAATGTGCAGGGGCTAACTGATAGCAGGAAGGTTGGACCAAGAGAGGTGGACCTATGCGTTGGAAATGGAGCACGAGTGGATGTTGAGCGTGTAGGAACTTATAGATTAAATTTGCCTTCTGGCTATTGTCTAGTGTTAAATGATTGTTACTATGTACTTTCGTTAACGAGGAATATCATTTCTATCCCTGTTTTGGACATGGAGGGTTTTCCTCATATATTTATAATGGCAGTCAAGTACTGTCTTTTGATAATGTTATTTATAGAACTGCTCCTCTTCTGGATGGATTATATACACTAAACTGTAGTTGAGAAATAATCAATGTACAAAACAAACGTGCTAAGATAAGTAATAGAAACTCTACCTACCTATGGCATTGCATACTTGGTCATATCAACGAATCAATTATAGCAAGGTTGAGGAAATTAGACTACCTCGAACCATTTGACTTGGAGTCTTATGGTAACTGCGAATCTTGCTTGAGAGGAAAGATGACCAATAAGCCCCTTTCTGGGAAAGGTGTACAAGCCAATGAGGTGTTTGAGTTGGTCCATACTGATGTATGTGGGCCATTTACGACTCAAACTAAAGGAGGTTTCCCATACTTCATCACTTTTACTGACGACTTCACAAGGTATGGATATGTGTATCTTATGAGACATAAATCCGAGGCTTTTGAGAAGTTCAAAGAGTACAAGTCGGAAATAGAGAAGCAACTTGCAACAAGTATCAAGACCATTCGATCGAATCGAGGAGGTGAATACTTGAGCATGGATTTTCTAGATTACATAAAGTTACATGGAGTCCAACCAGAGTGGACACCTCCTAGAACACCACAGATGAATGGTATACAAACCTCAATATATGTTCTGAACATGGTTCCTTCTAAGTCAGTAGAAAAGACACCCTATGAGATATGGTGTGGAAAGAAGTTAACTCTTAAACATATGAGACCCTGGGGGTGCCATGCATATGTTAAGAAGATGCTCACTGACAAGTTGGAATCCAAAAGTGAGAAATGTTACTTCGTGGGGGTATACAAAGGAAACTAATGGATACTACTTCAATCTTCCTGGAGAACGTAAGGTCATTATTTCCAGGAATGCAACTTTCCTTTAAGAAGAATATGTCTACAAGGAACATAGTTGCACAAAGATAGAACTTGAAGAAATTTAAGAACCGCAAGATAACATAGATGTTAAATCCTTGCCGAATGACCAAGGCAAGAATTCAGTGGGAGTATATAGCGAATATTGGGTACTTCAAGTATGCCTTTCGGCCAGTGGGAGTGTTACAAGGAATAATGCAGAAATGCAAGATCCTCCTACACAGCCTTTGGGAGTAGATGCAATGGTTGCACCTCCTCCTATTAAGGAAATTCATGAAAATAATATTTCTGAAAGCTCTCAAGTTAGTGGATTATCCAACACACAAGAACCCTCTCACAGTCAGAACATACTAAGCACTGGACTGCAGAACAATCAACTCCGTAGGTCCACTAGGAATCATCGTCCTCCTGAAAAATTAAATCTACTTGTGGAAACATACAATGAGATAGATATTCCCGATAACGATGAGCCTACAACCTATAGCGAAGAAATGTTAGACATTGATTCGAAGAGATGGAAGAAGCCATGAAATTTGAGATGGAATCTATGTACATCAATCAAGTGTGGAACTTGGTTGATTTGCCAGTAGGGGTTAAACCCATAGGATGCAAATGGGTCTTCAAGAAGAAGATCGATGTATTTTGAAATGTACAGACTTATAAAGCAAGGTTGGTGGCTAAAGGTTATAATCAACGGCCTGGGGTCGATTATGATGAAACCTTTTCACCTGTTGCTAAGATTAAGTCTATTCGGATTTTGCTTGCAATAGCTGCATATTATGATTATGACATTTGACAGATGGATGTCAAAACCGCTTTCCTCATGGTAATCTAGCTGATGAGGTGTATATGAAACAACCTGAGGGTTTTTCGCTTGAGTCCAAACCAAATGTTATATGCAAGCTACAAAAGTCCATTTATGGGCTTAAGCAAGCCTCGAGGAGTTGGAACATTTACTTTGAAAAGGCTATTAAGTCATTTGATTTCGTCAGAAGCAAAGAGGATCCCTATGTTTATAGTAAATGCAAGGATGGGAGTATTGCCTTCATTATTGTATATGTAGATGACATATTGATAATGGGAGAAAATAAGACTCTCCTGCACTTAGTCAATGAGTGGTTGTCTAGTACCTTCATGATGAAGGATTTAGGTGAAGCCTGCTACATTCTGGGAATTAGGATCTATAGAGATAGAACTAATAGATTATTAGGGCTGTCACGGTCAGTCTACATAGACAAAGTGCTTAGACATTTTTCTATGGAAAATTATAAGAAAGGCGGTCTACCTATGGGACAAGGCATCAAGTTATCTAAGAAGGATAGTCCTTATAATACTATAGAACTTGAAAGCATGAAAAAGATCACATATGCTTCGGCTATAGGATCAATCATGTATGCCATGACCTGTACTAGGCCAGATGTGGCCTTTGCACTTAGTGTGACTTGCAAATCCAGCAGAATCCTGGGGAAGAACACTGGAAAGCAGTCAAGAGTATTCTTAAGTATCTTAGACGAACTAAAGATTACTTCTTAGTCTATGGTAGGGAAGAAAAGCTAGTTGCTACTGGGTACACTGATGCTAGCTTCCAGGCGAATCTTGATGACTTCAAATCTCAGTCTGGGTACACGTTCATTTTCAATGGTGGAGCAGTGAGCTAGAAAATTTCCAAACAAGCTAAAACAGTTGATTCGACAATAGAAGCTGAGTACATTACTGGATTAGAAGCTGGTAAAGAAGCTGTCGCGATTTCCGACTTCCTAAAGGAACTAAGGGTAGTTCCGAGTGCCAATTGTCCAATAACTATTTATTGTGACAACACTGGTGTGATTGCACATGCTAAGGAACCAAGATCAACAAACAGAAACAAGTATATACCAAGGAAGTACCACATACTCAGGGAGATGGTGGAGACTGAAGAGATTAGATTAGATTATGTTCCCACAGATGATAATCTAACCGACCCATTCACTAAACCATTAAGCTTAGTCAAGCATAATGGTCATTTTGAGAATTTGGGCATTAGATATGTTAGAGATTGGCTCTAGGCCAAGTAGGAGATTGAAAGTATATTTATGTCCTAGAGACAATCTGTATTAGGACAAATGTACTTTATACACATTCGTATTATTATTAATGGAGATTAATATTTTGGCATTTGCAATTATTGAATTATTAGTTGATTGTTTATAATATTCTATAATATACATCCCTAGAGGTTACGTTGTTATAAATAATGTGAGATATTAATATTATAATATAACTCTTTAAATAGCCTCGACTAATGATCATCGATAATGGGATATCGATGATATGTGATAAGTCGACATGTGGTCTGCATCACATCCTTAGAGGATGTAGTATTTCTCACCTGCTACGAGTAATGGTTACTCATGAAGGACACATGGATACTTGGAAGTATTGGTATACCCTGCTGATATACTATTTGTTATACTTGTCTAAAGTATGATCAACGTGTGGGAGATAGAAGTCCTTAGACTTGAGGTCAATGCGCACCTTGTCTACAAAGTAATATACTTTGATCCTGTCCTAAGCTCAAATGTCTTATATGTTGAGATACGGCTTGTATTGGGTACATTACGATGTGGATTAAAGGTGGTAGTTGAGCCAAGATTAGAATTCAATCCTCGAATGTATATTCGAGAGAACACTCAGCTTTTCAGTGATATTAGATTGACTAAGTCGTTGGCCAACACAATAGACATATTTAGAATATGATCTAGTTGTCAACTAATATAGATGAGATACAATGATTAAGCCATTTAGATAGACACTTGACAAGTCCTAAGTTTGATCGGGTGTGTCGTGAATGAAAGGATTTTATCTTACCACATAGAGGTTAAGTTTACTGAATTCATGTAAACGTACTTCACATATTGAGTTCGTCTTGCGGCGCCATCTAGGAGTTCCGCGTAGACCTTAATTTGATTAGTGTCAATATGAGAAGGCATGTAGGATCACAATATGTCGATTGTCTTTTCGATCTAAGGATGTATTGAGAGAGTATTAAATATTCGATTTAGAATCGAGATATTTAAATGAATGATGATTGTTTTAATTAAGTCAAAACTGGATTTTAGATTTAATTAAGAATGTGCTAAAATTTTTTGGATCAGGCCCAAGGTCAAATCCTAATCTGGTTTGACCTAATTTTTCACCTATAAATACAGACCTACACTTCATTATTCATTACACTTGATTTTCATATCATTATTCTAAGTCTTAGAGACTCAGAATTAAAACACTCTCTCGAACCTCTGCCGGATTTCCTAGCTTTCCAAATGAGGAATACATTGAAGCTTGGAGCTTGCAATCGAAATGGTATTCGCGTGCGCAGTTGCTAAAGATTCCAGATATTGTAAATATGTAAGTACCATTCAAGTCTTATGTTTACGGTTTTAAATTACCCTATAGTCAAATAGTTCTACATTTGTTGGGTTTGAAACAAGTTTTCAATATCCGCGGCGTACAACAATCCAACAAAAATCCTACAATTTCTCGGTGTCTAATGTCTCTGTTTATTTAGAGGCCAACTCACTAATTGAACTACATAGAGTGCAATTGATACTTGTCTAGTTGAGGATTACCATGTCAGCTTCCGTATTCGTTGGTTCTACGTGTCGCAATTTTCTGCTGATTGTGGTTTTCGATTATGTTTCACAATCGTCTACTGATTAATTCTTAATTTCTTTGTCCAGTTATGATCTTTAGCAGATGCAGTGGAAGTAAATAATGAGTTTCACAACAAATTATTGTACAAAAATCTCAGAATTTAGTTCTAAATTTAGATTCTGAGATATGGACTTTTATCACGTCCTATGAAAAATCTAACTAAAACTGCCCTATGACTATATTTATGTGAAATAGCATGGCTTAGATTATTGTGTATTTTGCAGATGTTTTATCCTGTGGATATGAAGATGGTCTAAAAGCTCTCACTTCTCATCTCCCAAGACGTTGTCAGTGTCTTCTGATATATATATATATATAAAATATTTTTTTTTTAAAACTTCTGGACTCTGTCCAGTCACTAGTCCTAGGTTACTATTCATCATCCCTGCCATTTGTATTTTAATTACTATTTGGACTTCTAGTATAGTATACCTATTTGCTTCTTCCTCTTGATCGTTCATCTCTTCTTCTAAGCTTTACCCCTGCTATGTAACTCATCTTTAACCACACCCAAAGGCGGCCACAACAGTCCTTCAGCGGACATCAACAGGCCTAATCTATCAACCACCGTTGACGTAGGAATTTACAGGTTAATCCATAGAGTTCATAACGGAGCTTTACAGATAACCATATACTAAATCAAGAAGCTGATCATTTAGGCATGCTACGCTAAAAAGCTTTAAACAGTAATTTCAGATATTCATGGCGGAGATTATAACAGTAACTCAAGATTCATGATGAAAATATCATATCATAGTATTAACAAGGTTCTTGCATTTCTGCAAGGTAATAATAAAAACATACATAGTAGGAGATAAACTACTGAAAAGTAAGCTTACATGTCTAGAGGACCAGGGAGGTTTCCCTTTCGGGATTCCCGGAAACTGCTACCACTACTGGGGGAGCTGAATCCTATTCCAAGCTATCTTACAAGGGGAGTTTTTACAAAGGGGGATTTATTTGAAGTAAAACATATGGAGAGTGGAGAGATGTTTTTGGTATTTTTTCTCGCTCTGCTTCTAACCTCTTCTTCTCTTGGTGTAAGAGAGTGCGGAGTCCATTATTTATATTGTCTTGCGGACCTGAGCTTCGGATTTCAAAATGAAAAAGAATCTTCAAAAGTATCTGCCGGGTGCGCTGTGGGCCCCATCGTCGCTTTTGCTTTTTGAAAAGTTTTCTTTTTATCTTGTTGTCTTGTGCTGCTGGCCTCTACTTTTCGTAAAGTAGCATCTGCTTTCGGCTACTTTCCGCGAAATAATAATAATGGTGTCCGGTCTGTTGTCTTTTAGCGGCGGCTTTTCTGCTGCTGCTTTTGGCTTTGTCGGCCAAGATTCTGGCGTCTTTGTCCGAGCGTTTTAACGCGGACCGTTTGTCTGTTGTCTTGAAACTGGTATATTTCTATGTGTCCAAATTATGTAGTGCGATAGAATCAAAACTCATGCCTGAGTCATAGGCATCATTAGGATCCTGTGCGTTTTGGACATTTTCTGGATCTGTATCCGAGACATGGGATGTATCGGAGATATGATCTTCTGGGACTGAAAACTGATTATGTCTGTTATACCTTATTGGGACTGTAAATTCTTCTGTTAGTTCCAACGAAGTAACATGTATATCTTTTTCTGGGGTTTCAGTCACTGAGTCTTCTGTGTGGGGTTGCAGCAAAATTTGTCCAAGAGTTTCTCTAACAATTTTTTCTATGTTCTTTTGCTGCTTCTTTGTGTGATTGCTCCTTGCTCGGGATGTTGATCTAGTGAGCGTTACGGGAGCTTACGTCTAGTCTTAGAAGAAGATGCTTCTTCTTGTTCATTTTTTGGCAAAATGACAGGCTAGTTAACGGGTTTGAGAAGTCTTTACCGGCGACCGTTTGTACTGGACTAGTTGTATCTATACGATACAATAGGTTTTGTTACATTCGATGGGGAATGTACACCCGTCTCATCCATTTTTGGAAGAGTTGGAGAACTACGGGTCCGGTTTTGTCTTTGTGGTGTAATTTGGGTTTGTCTCGAAGCATTTCTAATTTTGTGATTTTTTCGAGGAGATAAGTATTTTGTGTAGAAAGTTCCTCTTTAGTCGGTTTATTCTTTTAAACGCTTACGTCATGGTGCTACAATGATCACGAATATAATTTTATCGGTGTCTTTACTGATATTGTATTGGGGTGTCTTGTGAGTCCGGCTTTGAATTTTAGAGTGGGGAAATATAGTAGTTGGGCCCAAGTGTTCCTCGAGCATAGTCTAGAGCTTCCGTAAAATCATTAAAACCTTTAAACAAGGGGGTTTTAAAATCTTTTATGGATTCAACTACTTCAATCCAAGTCTGAAAGATTCCGTTAGTCTTACCATGGACCACCATATAAAATTTAAATTTCTTATCCAGGTTTTTCTCGTGTAGATAAAAACAAGTACTATTTAAAGTTGCCACGAAGTGGCTATTGTCTTTCTTACTGTGCGCTATCCACAAATTGTCGACGAGGCAGCGCTGTTGTCTGTCTAACACATAATCTGGCAAAATCTTAAAAGTAATGTTAGAGGGGGGAAAAGCAACTAGATTATTTTTTCCAAAATAAATTCTTTCTAAAGCAGGTGTCTCAAATTGTGCCATGGGCTTGAATTTCAAGTTTCCCAACAGGCTTTGTCTGTATGTATCATTGTCTGTGGGTTTGGCTGGGCCTTTCCCTTTGTCTGTTTTGTCTGTGGGTCTGGCTGGGCCTTTCCCTTTGTCTATTTTCTGAGAAGTACTCATGCTGCTAAGAATACAAAAATATTAGTTTAGCGCTGAATAGTCTTCAGATTGTCTTTACTTGTACTTTCTATTTTGAGACGGCTAAGTTGGTCTGCTAGATTATTTTCTTTTCCTTTGATATGTTCAAAGAGTAAATTGTATATAGAAATGGTATCTAAGAAGTTTAACCAGCGTCTTCTACTGCTATTTTTATCGTTGATTTTCTGGTGAAACTTTACTATTGCCTCACAGTCTGTTCTTACTAAGGTTTCTGGTTTGTTTAAAATATGGAGTCTAAACGAATTTAGCCCGTATATTACCGCTAATATTTCTGCGTCTATACTACTCATATTTCCTTTTTCCCTGTATTTGCCACTTTGATAAGCGCAAATTCGTTCTGTAGTCTTGCTGCAGTATTTATTAGTCCTTGCCTTTAATACTGCGCCCCATCCTTTGAAACTGCCATCTGTCTCTATAATTAGATAGTCATTTTCTAAGGGCAGACTTAAGTCTGGAATGTTTTTTATTCTCTGTTTAAGTAGTTTAACTATTTTAACGTCTTCTGTATTAAATTTTTTCTGACCTGTAGAACCGGTTTTTGAATATAGCGGTCCTGCTATCTTTCCTAAGTCTTTTATGAAATTTCTAGCATAATTTAAAATGCCTAAGAATTTCTGGAGGTCTTTAGTGTTTTCTAACTTGTCTGGCATGTCTAAAGCCTTCTTAGCTATATGAGGTTGGAGTTTAATCTTTCCGTCCCCAATGGTTACTCCTAAGAAGTCTATGTATTGTTTACACAGAACCATTTTCTTTTTACTAATTATTAGTCCATTGCTAACAAAAAGTTTAAAGATGATCTGAAGGTGTCCTAAATGTTCTGCCATATTCTTACTAAATACTAGTAGATCATCTATGTATACTATAGTGAAGTTTTTGTATTCTCCAAAAATATCATCCATTTTCTTCTGGAATATTGGTGGAGCTGTCTTTAGGCCAAATGGCATCACTAGCCACTCAAAATGCCCTTCGGGACAAGTGAATGCTGTCCATTCTATACTAGCTGGGTGCATTTTTACCTGCCAATAGCCTTACTTACAATCAAACTTACTAAAAATCGTCTTACCTTGAATTATATTTATTAATTCTGTTTTATCAGGTAGCTTATACCCGTTACTACGTGTATTGTCATTTAGTCTCTTATAATTTATTACCATTCGCGCCTTTCCTCGGATTTGTTCTGAATGGTTACGAACTATAAAGGCTGCTGACCTGTGTTTTGATGTTGATCTTTGTATAATCTCTAGGTCTAAGAGTTCTTTTATGGTTGATCTAAAGTCTTCTAAATCTTGATTGGTAGATTCTATAGAGGCTCTCCTAATTATGTATTCCAGATTAATAATATCTAATTCACAGAGGATTTTATTATTATTCCAGTGTCTTAGGGGTTTTTCGCCTATGATTTCTAGTTTGTCTAGAGTTTTTACTACATTCTCTAAGTCTGTGTTATCTTTGATAATCCCTATTTTATCTAGTCCTTTCTGGAAGTTATATAAGTCTGTGGCTAAGTCTATTAGATTATAATCCTTTTCTGAATAATAATCTTCCGTTTCTAATGAGTCATCCAAATTCTGTATTTCAAGATGGGTATTTTTTGGACAACAATATTTGTTATTGCTGCTACAGTCTGTACAGCAACTGTCTTGTTTATTTAGTTGACTTATCTGGTTTATCTGGATTATCTTTGTTTCTATCTTTTGGGTCTGAACCGGCGAGTATGTACTGTCCTTTTGGATTATTATTCCATCACGGGTTATGGTGCAACTGCCGTTGTTCTTTAACAAAAAGTCTAATCCTAACACGAAATCTGTATTTATATTTAAGTCTCTAACTAGGATCTTATTTATCTTATAAGTAGGGTTGTAAAACTTATCACAAGTATTAATAAAACTTATACTTGTTTCTGGTAGATAGTACTTATAGAAATTATGGGTTCCATCCATTTGCATAGCTGAGGATGGCTTGTCTAAAGTCTGAACTAGTTTATCTGGAACAATTTTCCTGTTCAGGATACTACTAGTACATCCTGTGTCTAATAGTGCTAGGGTAGTTATTTCATAGTCTTTTATTTTAATCTTAGTTAAGAGTTTTAAGGAGCTGAATTTCTTATCTTCATTGCATACCAGAGAGTTACGCTCGAAGTTTAAGAAACTTGATCTATTCATTAATTCTGAGGGAACTTCAGCTTCTTTTTCTAGTTCGTCGTCTGACGAGTCTTCTAGCTTTATCTGTTTACCCTTTTCTAGTTTAGATAGTCTCATTTCTAAAGTGTTTACTCTGGTTTCTAACGTCATTAATCTTATTGTAATAGTTGGATCTATTATATCTTATTCTACTACTTTGTCTAGTACTTCTTTTTGTCCTATTGTAATATTTAATTCTTTTTGGATGCACGTTATACATCCTTCCATAAAGCATTTCTTGCATCGGCCCTTTTGCTTCGCTTTAGGAACCATCTGCAAATGCGGCATGCAATGTCTTTGTCTATGCCTTTATTCTTTTCAAACATATGATCGCATTCTACTACGGTATTTACTAACGTATTTAGGTCTTCAGTTAGATGCAACTGTTCTATTCCTATTTCATTATTGAAGTTATCTGCTTCAGAATCTGAAGAGTCTAGTTGGTTATTTTCTTCGTCTTGAATACTTACTATCGAATATATACTTTCTGTATCTGACATATATTCGTCTACGCTAATTAAGGTTTCTTGAAAATATTCTATTAGTGCGCATTCTTGCTATTATTGTTTAGTTTCTTGGGGCACGTATTTGCTAAATGTTCTATACTTTAGCCGCATGTGAAACATTCTAATCTATTCTTATAGGTTCTATCGTTTCTATATTTTCTTATATGCTTATTTTTGTCTAAGTATGGTTTCTTAGCTGTAGATCTCCTAAGATAGTATTTCTTTTTATCGTATCTATCGTAGTTCTGGTATCCGTATTTTTTCTTCTTTTTATACGGTTTTCTCTTTTGAGGTTCTTTATCGTAACTTTGAGTTGTGTATATGACGCTTTTACAAAAACTCAACTCATTCTGCTTGAGTTGCTTCTGTATCTGCAGATTAGTACACTTCTCTTGTAAGATCTCCATTATGTGTTGGATTCTATGTCCTATGGACCATCTTGCTTGAGGGTTTTGTAATATCCCCTCTCGCTTTCCCCAACGATCTTCTATTTCTCTACCTAAAGCCCCTGGGAGTTTATTGAAGAGCTTTTTGCCTAGGTCTTGATCAAACGAGTTACCGCTGATCGTACAGTAATAAAAAAATCATTTAAGAATTTCTTAATATAAATCCAGTTACTTATGCTAAGTTGTTCTAGTTTAATTAGAGCATTCTTCTGAAGGATTATCAATCCACTATTTGGGTCTTCTCCAGTAATAAGAGTATGTATCTTATTTGTGAAGTTATAGGGATTTGATCCCATTGACACCAAGTGTATGAATTCTTCGGGGAAATTGACTTTGTAAGCCTCCCACAAAGCTTTCGTTGATTCTCCTAGGAATGTTTCTAGATATTTATACATTGTCTCGGGGTCTGTTTCTACATAACTCTGTATATAGTCTGCTACCACGATACCTTTCCATAAGTCTATTACGGAATTCCATTTCTGGGGGTCGTGTGCTTTGCTATATTTAGGATTTTACCCCTATTTCCTCCTTCTTGGAGGACTATGTTTTCTTCCGGCGGTAATCTCTTACCTGACGGTTTTACTTGTTGTTGTACAGGTTCTTCGTCTGTTCTATAAACACGTCTTCTAGGTACATTGCCTGTACTAGTGTTTACAGTAATGCTTTCTCCAGTTGTCCGCTGGAAAGGACTTGAGCTGGAAGCACTATTTTCCATTAATTCTTTGAAACTAATGTCTGAAGCTGTCTCGTAACTATTTTCTATTTCATTAATGGATTCATTCCAGATTTCTTCCAACATTTCTATTTTTTCTCTGGCTATCCGGTCTTCTCTATAACCTTCGTTATCTGTTCTTTTAGTGCAATATTTAAAATGTTCTATGGTCTCTTCTAATTTCATGTTATCCTGTTTGCAACCTTTGCATCTGAATAACTTTCTTGGGTTTTTTCTTTGCAGGTCTCTAGCGATTTCTATTACTGTGTCTACTTCATATCCTTCCGGGATGACTTCTATATTCATTAGGTTTAATTCTATTTCGTCTATAGTACTTTCCTCTTCTTGTTCTTTTAGAGGAGCATAGTTATAGTCTGTAAATCTTATGGAGGTTTCTCCACGATGATTTGTATATTCTAAGTGAGAAACTGGCAGTAATATTTTATTCTTAGTATTAAAATTGTCTAATTTCCATTCTAAGCCTGCGTACTCTTCTGGTTGTATCTTGGTTGGCTTAATTAAATTAATGCCTTTATTACTCATTAGTTCTACTACGTCGTTGATTTTTGTACTGGTATATAATTTTTATAATCGTCTGATAATGGTATAGATTTTTCTATTATCCTAGCTGCTTGTTCTTGTATACTTTCGATTTTATTCATGAAATTATGGCCAGTCTAAGGTTTTTGACTTCTTCTTCTATTTTTAAAAGTTGTTCTACTAATTCTTGTTTTGACCTCTTTATTTCTTGACTTACTTTTAGTTCTAAGTCTATCAAGTTTTCTTTGAAAATTTTTTCTAAGTCTCTTTTTGTAGTTGATCTTTTAGAGTCACTAACTGATACTAGGTTGTTTATATATTCTAGGTTTGCTTCTGATTTTCTAAAAATCTTTTCTTGTTTATCAAGTATATCTTCTAATCTTTTTTGATTTTTTGTATACTGGTTGTTATCAGTCTGAAGCTTTTCGCTTAAATTGATTATACAGTCTAGTATTGTATTTAACTGTTTGTCTTCACTATGTAGTAAGTGTTCTCCTGTACTGAAGTTACACTTAATTACGCTATGATCTGGTAGTATTCTAAATTTCTTTTCTGGTTCTAGTCTTAAGTCTAGGTATTCTAGGTGTCTTAGGTTCGCTATTTTTAACCTAAAGGGAAATATTCTAGATGTCTTTTAAGCTTACTTTTTTGGTAAGCAATCCAAATCGTCGCGTACGTTATATCGCTCCGGATTCCTTGAATCGCCACCTAATGTCTTCTAATAGACTATTATCTATAGTCGCTAGGAAGATATTTTCTTCTAAACTAGCTTAAATCTATTAAATTCTAATTCTACCAGGATTGGTCTAACGTTTCTGTTAAAGTAATCTAAGAGTCCTTCTATGCTTAGAGCTTGTGCGGAAAGTTCTTTGTATAAGCCTATTACTTCTTCTTTAGCTATTTGTAGTCTACTTTTTCGTTTTTGTTCTCTTCTAATATTCCAATTTATAAAATTAATCTTGTGAACGAACGGTATTTGTCTCATACGGTCTGAACCTATGATGAGTTCTAAATAGTCGTTTTCTTTTTAGGCTTTTTACTAATTGGTACTCTAAGTCTGATATCTGATTTATAAGGTCAGATAATTTTAAAGAGTCTTCTTTGTTGTTTTTAAGGCGTATATACTCAGGGTATAACTGGTCTAAGTGATTTCGAATTTCTTCTGGTTTCATACAGAGTATGGGTCTGAGAATCTTTTATACGCTCTGATACCAATATAAAAGGGGTTAGCCTTTATTTCGATAAAAGATGTTTCAATCGTAGCGGGGGTTTAAATATGGTGTGTAGTCCTACTAAGTACTCCCTTCCTGATGCACTCTGTTTAAATAAGCCACTTTATTTCAAAGTCTATCTCCTGTATTTTAAAAAATATATATATATTTTTTTTTTAAAACTTCTGGACTCTGTCCAGTCACTAGTCCTAGGTTACTATTCATCATCCCTGCCATTTATATTTTAATTACTATTTGGACTTCTAGTATAGTATACCTATTTGCTTCTTCCTCTTGATCGTTCATCTCTTCTTCTAAGCTTTACCCCTGCTATGTAACTCATCTTTAACCACACCCAAAGGCGGCCACAACAGTCCTTCAGCGGACATCAACAGGCCTAATCTATCAACCACCGTTGACGTAGGAGTTTACAGGTTAATCCATAGAGTTCATAACGGAGCTTTTCAGATAACCATATACTAAATCAAGAAGCTGATCATTTAGGCATACTACGCTAAAAACTTTAAACAGTAATTTCAGATATTCATGGCAGAGATTATAACAGTAACTCAAGATTCATGATGAAAATATCATATCATAGTATTAACAAGGTTCTTGCATTTCTGCAAAATAATAAAAACATACATAGTAGGAGATAAACTACTGAAAAGTAAGCTTACATGTCTAGAGGACCAGGGAGGTTTCCCTTTCGGGATTCCCGGAAACTGCTACCACTACTGGGGGAGCTGAATCCTGTTCCAAGCTATCTTACAAGGGGAGTTTTTACAAAGGGGGGATTTATTTGAAGTAAAACATATGGAGAGTGGAGGGATGTTTTTGGTATTTTTTCTCGCTCTGCTTCTAACCTCTTCGGTTGTAAGAGAGTACGGAGTCTGTTATTTATATTGTCTTGCGGACTGAGCTTCGGATTTCAAAACGAAAAAGAATCTTCAAAAGTATCTGCCGGGTGCGCTGTGGGCCCCATCGTCGCTTTTGCTTTTTGAAAAGTTTTTTTTATTTTGTTGTCTTGTGCTGCTTGGCCTCTACTTTCCGTAAAGTAACATCTGCTTTCGGCTACTTTCCACGGAATAAAATTAATGGTGTCTTGTCTGTTGTCTTTTAGCGGCGGCTTTTCTGCTGCTGCTTTTGGCTTTGTCGGCCATGATTCTGGTGTCTCTGTCTGAGCTTTAAACGCGAACTATCTGTCTGATGTCTTGACACTTGGTTTATTTTTATGTGTCCAGATTATGTAATGCGATAGAATCAAAACTCATGCCTGAGTCATAGGCATCATTAGGATCCTGTGCGTTTTGGACATCTTCTGGATCTGTATCCGAGACATGGGAGGTATCGGAGATATGATCTTCCGGGACTGAAAACTGATTACGTCTGTTATACCTTATTGGGACTGTAAATTCTTCTGTTAGTTCCAACGAAGTAACATGTATGTCTTTTTCGGGCTTTCGATCATGAGTCTTCGTCAGGGTTTCGAAAAAATTTGTTCAAGGGTTTCTTTAACAATTTTTTCTATGTTCTTTTGCTGCTTCTTTGTGTGATTGCTCCTTGCTCGGGATGTTGATCTAGTGAACGTTCTAGGGAGCCTACGTCTAGTCTTAGAAGAAGATGCTTCTTCTTGTTCATTTTTTGGCAAAATGACAGCCGTTAACGGGTTTGAGAAGTCTTTACCGGCGACCGTTTGTACAGGACTAGTTGTATCTATACCTGATACAATAGGTTTTGTTACATTCAGTGGGGAATGTACACCCGTCTCATCCATTTTTGGAAGAGTTGGAGAACTCTGGGTCTGGTTTTGTCTTTGTGGTGTAATTTGGGTTTGTCTCAGAAGCATTTCTAATTTTGTGATTTTTTCGAGGAGATAAGTATTTTATGTAGAAAGTTCCTCTTTAGTCTGGTTTATTCTTTTAAACGCTTCTGTCATGGTGCTACAATGATCACAGAATATAATTTTATCGGTGTCTTTCTGGATATTGTATTGGGGTGTCTTGTGAGTCTGGCTGAATTTTAGAGCTGGGGAAATATAGTAGTTGGGCCCAAGTGTTCCTCGAGCATAGTCTAGAGCTTCCGTAAAATCATTAAAACCTTTAAACAAGGGGGTTTTAAAATCTTTTATGGATTCAACTACTTCAATCCAAGTCTGAAAGATTCCGTTAGTCTTACCATGGACCACCACATAAAATTTAAATTTCTTATCCAGGTTTTTCTCGTGTAGATAAAAACAAGTACTATTTAAAGTTGCCACGAAGTGGCTATTGTCTTTCTTACTGTGCGCTATCCACAAATTGTCGACGAGGCAGCGCTGTTGTCTGTCTAACACATAATCTGGCAAAACCTTAAAAGTAATGTTAGAGGGGGGAAAAGCAACTAGATTATTTTTTCCAAAATAAATTCTTTCTAAAGCAGGTGTCTCAAATTGTGCCATGGGCTTGAATTTCAAGTTTCCCAACGGGCTTTGTCTGTATGTATCATTGTCTGTGGGTTTGGCTGGGCCTTTCCCTTTGTCTGTTTTGTCTGTGGGTCTGGCTGGGCCTTTCCCTTTGTCTATTTTTTGAGAAGTACTCATGCTGCTAAGAATACAAAAATATTAGTTAGCGCTGAGTAATTTTCAGATTGTCTTTATTTGTACTTTCTATTTTTAGGCGGCTAAGTTGGTATGCTAGATTATTGTCTTTTCCTTTGATATGTTCAAAGAGTAAATTGTATATAGAAATGGTATCTAAGAAGTTTAACCAGCGTCTTCTACTACTATTTTTATCGTTGATTTTCTGGTGAAACTTTACTATTGCCTCACAGTCTGTTCTTACTAAAGTTTCTGGTTTGTTTAGAATATGGAGTCTAAACGAATTTAGCCCGTATATTACCGCTAATATTTCCGCGTCTATACTACTCATATTCCCTTTTTCCTTATATTTGCCACTTTGATAAGCGCAAATTCGTTCTGTAGTCTTGCTGCAGTATTTATTAGTCCTTGCCTTTAATACTGCGCCCCATCCTTCGAAACTGCCATCTGTCTCTATAATTAGATAGTCATTTTCTAAGGGCATACTTAAGTCTGGAATGTTTTTTATTCTTTGTTTAAGTAGTTTAACTATTTTAACGTCTTCTGTATTAAATTTTTTCTGACATGTAGAACCGGTTTTTGAATATAGCGGTCCTGCTATCTTTCCTAAGTCTTTTATGAAATTTCTAGCATAATTTAAAATGCCTAAAATTTTTTGAAGGTCTTTAGTGTTCTCTAACTTGTCTGGCATGTCTAAAACCTTCTTAGCTATATGAGGTTGGAGTTTAATCTTTCCGTCCCCAATGGTTACTCCTAAGAAGTCTATGTATTGTTTACACAGAACCATTTTCTTCTTACTAATTATTAGTCCATTGCTAACAAAAAGTTTAAAGATGGTCTGAAGGTGTCCTAAATGTTCTGCCATATTTTTACTAAATACTAGTATATCATCTATGTATACTATAGTAAAGTTTTTGTATTCTCCAAAAATATCATCCATTTTCTTCTGAAATATTGGTGGAGCTGTCTTTAGGCCAAATGGCATTACTAGCCACTCAAAATGCCCTTCGGGACAAGTGAAAGCTGTCCATTCTATACTGGCTGGGTGCATTTTTACCTGCCAATATCCTGACTTACAATCAAACTTACTAAAAATCGTCTTACCTTGAATTCTATTTATTAATTCTGTTTTATCAGGTAGCTTATACCCGTTACTACGAGTATTGTCATTTAGTCTTTCCATTCTCGCCTTTTCTCGGATTTGTTCTGAATGGTTACGAACTATAAAAGCTGCTGACCTGTGTTTTGACTTTGATCTTTGTATAATCTCTAGGTCTAAGAGTTCTTTTATGGTTGATCTAAAGTCTTCTAAATCTTGATTGGTGGATTCTATAGAGGCTGTCTTAATTATGTATTCCGGATTAATAATATCTAATTCACAGAGGATTTTATTATTATTCCAGTGTCTTAGGGGTTTTTCGCCTATGATTTCTAGTTTGTCTAGAATTTTTACTACATTCTCTAAATCTGTGTTATCTTTGATAATCCCTATTTTATCTAGTCCTTTCTGGAAGTTATATAAGTCTGTGGCTAATTCTATTAGATTATAATCTTTTTCTGAATAATAATCTTCCGTCTCTAATGAGTCATCCAAATTCTGTATTTCAAGATGGGTATTTTTTGGACAACAATATTTGTTATTGCTGCTACAGTCTGTACAGCAACTATCTTGTTTATTTAGTTGACTTATCTGGTTTATCTGGATTATCTTTGTTTCTATCTTTTGGGTCTGAACTGGCGAGTAGGTACTGTCCTTTTGGAATATTATTCCATCACGGGTTATGGTGCAACTGCCGTTATTTTTTAACAAAAAGTCTAATCCTAATACGAAATCTGTATTTATATTTAAGTCTCTAACTAAGATTTTATTTATCTTATAAGTAGGGTTGTAAAACTTATCACAAGTATTAATAAAACTTATACTTGCTTCTGGTAGGTAGTACTTATAGAAATTATGGGTTCCATCCATTTGCATAGCTGATGATGGCTTGTCTAAAATCTGAACTAGTTTATCTGGAACAATTTTCTTGTTCAGGATACTACTAGTACATCCTGTGTCTAATAGTGCTAGGGTAGTTATTTCATAGTCTTTTATTTTAATCTTAGTTAAGAGTTTTAAGGAGCTGAATTTCTTATCTTCATTGCATACTAGAGAGTTACGCTCGAAGTTTAAGAAACTTGATCTATTCATTAGTTCTGAGGGAACTTCAGCTTCTTTTTCTAGTTCGTCGTCTGACGAGTCTTCTAGCTTTATCTGTTTACCCTTTTCTAGTTTAGATTGTCTCATTTCTAAAGTGTTTACTCTGGTTTCTAACGTCATTAATCTTATTGTAATAGTTGAATCTATTATATCTTGTTCTACTACTTTGTCTAGTACTTCTTTTTGTCCTATTGTAATATTTAATTCTTTTTGGATGCACATTATACATCCTTCCATAAAGCATTTCTTGCATCTGGCCCTTTTGCTTCTGCTAGGGAACCATCTGCAAATGCAGCATGCAATGCTGTCTATGCCTTTATTCTTTTCAAACATATGATCGCATTCTACTACAGTATTTACTAACGTATTTAGGTCTTCAGTTAGATGCAACTGTTCTATTCCTATTTCATTTATGAAGTTATCTGCTTCAGAATCTGAAGAGTCTAGTTGGTTATTTTCTTCGTCTTGAATACTTATTATCGAATTTATACTTTCTGTATCTGACATATATTCGTCTACGCTAATTAAGGTTTCTTGAAAATCTTCTATTAGCTGCGCATTCTTGCTATTATTGTTTAGTTTCTTGGGGCACGTATTTGCTAAATGTTCTATACTGCCGCATGTGAAACATTCTAATCTATTCTTATAGGTTCTATCGTTTCTATATTTTCTTATATGCTTATTTTTGTCTAAGTATGGTTTCTTAGCTGTAGATCTCCTAAGATAGTATTTCTTTTTATCGTATCTATCGTAGTTCTGGTATCCGTATTTTTTCTTCTTTTTATACGGTTTTCTCTTTTGAGGTTCTTTATCGTAACTTTGAGTTGTGTATATGACGCTTTTACAAAAACTCAACTCATTCTGCTTGAGTTGCTTCTGTATCTGCAGATTAGTACACTTCTCTTGTAAGATCTCCATTATGTGTTGGATTCTATGTCCTATGGACCATCTTGCTTGAGGGTTTTGTAATATCCCCTCTCGCTTTCCCCAACGATCTTCTATTTCTCTACCTAAAGCCCCAGGAGTTTATTGAAGAGCTTTTTGCCTAGGTCTTGATCAAACGAGTTACCGCTGATCGTACAGTAATAAAAAAATCATTTAAGAATTTCTTAATATAAATCCAGTTACTTATGCTAAGTTGTTCTAGTTTAATTAGAGCATTCTTCTGAAGGATTATCAATCCACTATTTGGGTCTTCTCCAGTAATAAGAGTATGTATCTTATTTGTGAAGTTATAGGGATTTGATCCCATTGACACCAAGTGTATGAATTCTTCGGGGAAATTGACTTTGTAAGCCTCCCACAAAGCTTTCGTTGATTCTCCTAGGAATGTTTCTAGATATTTATACATTGTCTCGGGGTCTGTTTCTACATAACTCGTATATAGTCTCTGCTACCACGATACCTTTCCATAAGTCTATTACGAATTCCATTTACGGGGGTCGTGTCTTGCTATATTTAGGATTTTACCCCTATTTCCTCCTTCTTGGAGGACTATGTTTTCTTCCGGCGGTAATCTCTTACCTGACGGTTTTACCTGTTGTTGTACAGGTTCTTCGGCTATTCTATAAACACGTCTTCTAGGTACATTGCTGTACTAGTGTTTACGATAATGATTTCTCCGGTTGTCCGTCATTTGGAAAAGGACTTGAGCCGGAAGCACTATTTTCCATTAATTCTTTGAAACTAATGTCTCGAAGTTTGTCTCGTAACTATTTTCTATTTCATTAATGGATCCATTCCAGATTTCTTCCAGCATTTCTGTTTTTTCTCTGGCTATCCGGTCTTCTCTATAACCTTCGTTATCTGTTCTTTTAGTGCAATATTTAAAATGTTCTATGGTCTCTTCTAATTTCATGTTATCCTGTTTGCAACCTTTGCATCTGAATAACTTTCTTGGGTTTTTTCTTTGCAGGTCTCTAGCGATTTCTATTACTGTGTCTACTTCATATCCTTCCGGGATGACTTCTATATTCATTAGGTTTAATTCTATTTCGTCTATAGTACTTTCCTCTTCTTGTTCTTTTAGAGGAGCATAGTTATAGTCTATAAATCTTATGGAGGTTTCTCCACGATGATTTGTATATTCTAAGTGAGAAACTGTCTGTAATATTTTATTCTTAGTATTAAAATTGTCTAATTTCCATTCTAAGCCTGCGTACTCTTCTGGTTGTATCTTGGTTGGCTTAATTAAATTAATGCCTTTATTACTCATTAGTTCTACTACGTCGTTGATTTTGATCTTAAATCTTGTATTACTATTTTGTGTCATCTTACCTAAAAAACCTAAACATAGTAATAAGTTATTTCCGCTATGCATTTCTTCATAGCCTTTGGTCTGGATTCCTATTTTAATATGCTTACCGAATTCTGCTAAGTTTATTAGAAAGTCTGGGCTTATATAGAAGATTCCACCATTATCTGTCATATCTATTTCTGTCATTCCTATGATAGATTTCTTCATATCGGTCCATCTGTCGTCATATATAATTATGAGGACTTTACTTCCTAAGTTTTTTCTAGTTAAACCCTTAATTCCTACTACCATTAATCCCATATGCATGAGAGTTTTGGTGTTTCTTTTTATTTGTCTGAAAGAGTCGTCACTAATTAGATTTATATTAGTAGTCTGATTACTTAATACTGACAGTTGTTCTTCTCTATAATGTCTATAGAGTCGTGCCGTTGAATTAAATCTTCCCGCGTTATACAACGTTCTAGGGTTTAGTAAATTCAACTGGTTCTGCTGAAATATACCTATATCTCTGTCTACGTTTATAATTTCACTAAGTTGTCTATGTGTTTCTTCTGCAGGTCGTCTGTTTAATATTCTAGATATAAAACTATTTCCTATCTTTGTCTTCGAGAAACTTTGTCTTGGTCTTTCTTCTGATCTCTGTCGAGTTGTAAGAAAGTCCATTTTTGCGGTTTTCTTGCTATCTTAGCTTTCTCCTTTTGTGGAGATAATTCTATTTTATTAAGTTGATCTATAAGATTATCTATGGCTTGACTCTCTTTTTCTTTACCTTCAGAGATCTTATCTTTTTTGATTTTTTGTATACTGGTTGTTATCAGTCTGAAGCTTTTCGCTTAAATTGATTATACAGTCTAGTATTGTATTTAACTGTTTGTCTTCACTATGTAGTAAGTGTTCTCCTGTACTGACGTTACACTTAATTACGCTATGATCTGGTAGTATTCTAAATTTCTTTTCTGGTTCTAGTCTTAAGTCTAGGTATTCTAGGTGTCTTAGGTTCGCTATTTTTAACCTAAAGGGAAATATTCTAGATGTCTTTTAAGCTTACTTTTTTGGTAAGCAATCCAGTCGTCAGCGTACGTTATATCGCTCTGGATTCCTTGAATCTGCCACCTAATGTCTTCTAATAGACTATTATCTATAGTCGCTAGGAAGATATTTTCTTCTAAACTAGCCAGAAATCTATTAAATTCTAATTCTACCAGGATTGGTCTAACGTTTCTGTTAAAGTAATCTAAGAGTCCTTCTATGCTTAGAGCTTGTGCGGAAAGTTCTTTGTATAAGCCTATTACTTCTTCTTTAGCTATTTGTAGTCTACTTTTTCGTTTTTGTTCTCTTCTAATATTCCAATTTATAAAATTAATCTTGTGAACGAACGGTATTTGTCTCATACGGTCTGAACCTATGATGAGTTCTAAATAGTCGTTTTCTTTTTAGGCTTTTTACTAATTGGTACTCTAAGTCTGATATCTGATTTATAAGGTCAGATAATTTTAAAGAGTCTTCTTTGTTGTTTTTAAGGCGTATATACTCAGGGTATAACTGGTCTAAGTGATTTCGAATTTCTTACGGTTTCATACGAGTATGGGTCGAGAATCTTTTATACGCTCGATACCAATATAAAAGGGGTTAGCCTTTATTTCGATAAAAGATGTTTCAATCGTAGCGGGGTTTAAATATGGTGTGTAGTCCTACTAAGTACTCCTTCCCGATGCACTCTGTTTAAATAAGCCACTTTATTTCAAAGTCTATCTCCTGTAGTTTAAAAAATATATATATATATTTTTTTTTTAAAACTTCGGACTCTGTCCAGTCACTAGTCCTAGGTTACTATTCATCATCCCTGCCATTTGTATTTTAATTACTATTTGGACTTCTAGTATAGTATACCTATTTGCTTCTTCCTCTTGATCGTTCATCTCTTCTTCTAAGCTTTACCCCTGCTATGTAACTCATCTTTAACCACACCCAAAGGCGGCCACAACAGTCCTTCAGCGGACATCAACAGGCCTAATCTATCAACCACCGTTGACGTAGGAGTTTACAGGTTAATCCATAGAGTTCATAATGGAGCTTTTCAGATAACCATATACTAAATCAAGAAGCTGATCATTTAGGCATACTACGCTAAAAATTTTAAACAGTAATTTCAGATATTCATGGCAGAGATTATAACAGTAACTCAAGATTCATGATGAAAATATCATATCATAGTATTAACAAGGTTCTTGCATTTCTGCAAAATAATAAAAACATACATAGTAGGAGATAAACTACTGAAAAGTAAGCTTACATGTCTAGAGGACCAGGGAGGTTTCCCTTTCGGGATTCCCGGAAACTGCTACCACTACTGGGGGAGCTGAATCCTGTTCCAAGCTATCTTACAAGGGGATTTTTTACAAAGGGGGGATTTATTTGAAGTAAAACATATGGAGAGTGGAGAGATGTTTTTGGTATTTTTTCTCACTCTGCTTCTAACCTCTTCTCTGGTTGTATCTTGGTTGGCTTAATTAAATTAATGCCTTTATTACTCATTAGTTCTACTACGTCATTAATTTTGATCTTAAACCTTGTATTACTATTCTGTGTCATCTTACCTAAAAACCTAAACATAGTAATAAGTTATTTCCGCTATGCATTTCTTCATAGCCTTTGGTCTGAATTCCTATTTTAATATGCTTACCGAATTCTGCTAAGTTGATTAGAAAGTCTGGGCTTATATAGAAGATTCCACCATTATCTGTCATGTCGATTTCTGTCATTCCTATGATAGATTTCTTCATATCGGTCCATCTGTCGTCATATATAATTATGAGGACTTTACTTCCTAAGTTTTTTCTAGTTAAGCCTTTAATTTCTACTACCATTAATCCCATATGCATGAGAATTTTGGTGTGTCTTTTTATTTGTCTGAAAGAGTCGTCACTAATTAGATTTATATTAATAGTCTGATTACTTAATACTGACAGTTGTTCTTCTCTATAATGTCTATAGAGTTGTGCCGTTGAATTAAATCTTCCCGCGTTATACAACGTTCTAGGGTTTAGTAAATTCAACTGGTTCTGCTGAAATATACCTATATCTCTGTCTACGTTTATAACTTCACTAAGTTGTCTATGTGTTTCTTCTGCAGGTCATCTGTTTAATATTCTAGATATAAAACTATTTCCTATCCTTTCTTCTGAGAAACTTTGTCTTGGTCTTTCTTCTGCTCTCTGTCGAGTTGTAAGAAAGTCCATTTTTGCGGTTTTCTTGCTATCTTAGCTTTCTCCTTTTGTGGAGTTAATTCTATTTTATTAAGTTGATCTATTAGAGTCACTAACTGATACTAGGTTGTTTATATATTCTAGGTTTGCTTCTGATTTTCTAAAAATCTTTTCTTGTTTATCAAGTATATCTTCTAATCTTTTTTTATTTTTTGTATACTGGTTGTTATCAGTCTGAAGCTTTTCGCTTAAATTGATTATACAGTCTAGTATTGTATTTAACTGTTTGTCTTCACTATGTAGTAAGTGTTCTCCTGTACTGAAGTTACACTTAATTACGCTATGATCTGGTTGTATTCTAAATTTCTTTTCTGGTTCTAGTCTTAAGTCTAGGTATTCTAGGTGTCTTAGGTTCGCTATTTTTAACCTAAAGGGAAATATTCTAGATGTCTTTTAAGCTTACTTTTTTGGTAAGCAATCCAGTCGTCAGCGTACGTTATATCGCTCTGGATTCCTTGAATCTGCCACCTAATGTCTTCTAATAGACTATTATCGATAGTTGCTAGGAAGATATTTTCTTCTAAACTAGCCAGGAATCTATTAAATTCTAATTCTACCAGGATTGGTCTAACGTTTCTGTTAAAGTAATCTAAGAGTCCTTCTATGCTTAGAGCTTGTGCGGAAAGTTCTTTGTATAAGCCTATTACTTCTTTTTTAGCTATTTGTAGTCTACTTTTTCGTTTTTGTTCTCTTCTAATATTCCAATTAATAAAATTAATCTTGTGAACGAACGGTATTTGTCTCATACGGTCTGAACCTATGATGAGTTCTTAATCGTCTTTTTCTTTTTAGGCTTTTTACTAGTCTGTACTCTAAGTCTGATATCTGATTTATAAGATCAGATAATTTTAAAGAGTCTTCTTTGTTATTGTTAAGGCGTATATACTCAGGGTATAGACGGTCTAAGTGATTTCTAATTTCTTCTAGTTTCATACAGAGTATGGGTCTGAGAATCTTTTATACGCTCTGATACCAATATAAAAGGGGTTAGCCTTTTTGTTTCGATAAGAGATGTTTCAATCGTAGCGGGGGTTCAAATATGGTGTGTAGTCCTACTAAGTACTCCCTTCCTGATGTACTCTGTTCAAGTAAGACATTTTATTTCAAAGTCTATCTCCTGTAATTAAAAACTTTTTTTTTTTTTAAAACTTCTGGACTCTGTCCAGTCACTAGTCCTAGGTTACTATTCATCATCCCTGCCATTTGTATTTTAATTACTATTTGAACTTCTAGTATAGTATACCTATTTGCTTCTTCCTCTTGATCGTTCATCTCTTCTTCTAAGCTTTACCCCTGCTATGTAACTCATCTTTAACCACACCCAAAGCGGCCACAACAGTCCTTCAGCGGACATCAACAGGCCTAATCTATCAACCACTGTTGACATAGGAATTTACAGGTTAATCCATAGAGTTCATAACGGAGCTTGTCAGATAACCATATACTAAATCAAGAAGCTGACCATTTAGGCATGCTATGCTAAAAAGCTTTAAACAGTAATTTCAGATATTCATGGCGGAGATTATAACAGTAACTCAAGATTCATGATGAAAATATCATATTATAGTATTAACAAGGTTCTTGCATTTCTGCAAGGAAAAAACATACATAACAAAAACATACATAGTAGGAGATACACTACTGAAAAATAAGCTTACATGTCTAGAGGACCAGGGAGGTTTCCCGTTCGGGATTCCCGGAAACTGCTACCACTACTGGGGGAGCTGAATCCTGTTCCAAGCTATCTTACAAGGGGAATTTTTACAAAGGGGGGTTTATCGAAGTAAAACATATGGAGAGTGGAGAGATGTTTTGGTATCCTTCTCGCTCTCGCTCTAACCTCTTCTTCTCTTGGTTTGTAAGAGAGTGCGAGTCCATTATTTATATTGTCTTGCGGACTTGAGCTTCGGAGTTCAAAATGAAAAAGAATCTTCAAAAGTATCTGCCGGGTGCGCTTTGGGCCCCATCGTCGCTTTTGCTTTTTGAAAAGTTTTCTTTTTATCTTGTTGTCTTGTCTTCTTGGCCTCTACTTTCCGTAAAGTAACATCTTTCTTTCGGCTACTTTCCACGGAATAAAATTAATGGTGTCTTGTCTGTTGTCTTTTAGCGGCGGCTTTTCTGCTGCTTCTTTTGGCTTTGTCGGCCATGATTCTGGTGTCTCTTGTCTAAGCATTTTTCAACGCGAACTATATGTCTGATGTCTTGACACTTGGTTTATTTTTATGTGTCCAAATTATGTAATGCGATAGAATCAAAACTCATGCCTGAGTCATAGGCATCATTAGGATCTTGTGCGTTTTGGACATCTTCTGGATCTGTATCTGAAACATGGGAGGTGTCTGAGATATGATCTTCTGGGACTGAAAACTGATTACGTCTGTTATACCTTATTGGGACTGTAAATTCTTCTGTTAGTTCCAACGAAGTAACATGTATGTCTTTTTCTGGGGTTTCAGTCACTGAGTCTTCTGTCTGGGGTTTCAGAAAAATTTGTTCAAGGGTTTCTTTAACAATTTTTTCTATGTTCTTTTTTTGCTTTTTGTGTGATTGCTCCTTGCTCGGGATGTTGATCTAGTGAACGTTCTAGGGGAGTCTACGTCTAGTCTTAGAAGAAGATGCTTCTTCTTGTTCATTTTTTGGCAAAATGACAGCCGTTAACGGGTTTGAAAAGTCTTTACCGGCGACCGTTTGTACCGGACTAGTTGTATCTATACGATACAATAGGTTTTGTTACATTCGGTGGGGAATGTACACCGTCTCATCCATTTTTGGAAGAGTTGGAGAACTCTGGGTCTGGTTTTTTTTGTGGGGTAATTTGGGTTTGTCTCGAAGCATTCTAATTTTGTGATTTTTTTCGAGGAGATAAGTATTTTGTGTAGAAAGTTCCTCTTTAGTCGGTTTATTCTTTTAAACGCTTCATCATGGTGCTACAATGATCACGAATATAATTTTATCGGTGTCTTTACGGATATTGTATTGGGGTGTCTTGTGAGTCGGCTTTGAATTTTAGAGTGCTGGGAAAATATAGTAGTTGGGCCCAAGTGTTCCTCGAGCATAGTCTAGAGCTTAGTAAAATCATTAAAACCTTTAAACAAGGGGGTTTTAAAATCTTTTATGGATTCAACTACTTCAATCCAAGTCTGGAAAATTCCGTTAGTCTTACCATGGACCACCACATAAAATTTAAATTTTTATCTAGTTTTTCTCGTGTAAATAAAAACAAGTACTATTTAAAGTTGCCACGAAGTGGCTATTGTCTTTCTTCTTGTGCGCTATCCACAAATTGTCGATGAGCGCGTATTTGTTGTCATGTCTAACACATAATCGGCAAAATCTTAAAAGTAACGTTAGAGGAGGAAAAGCAACTAGATTATTTTTTCCAAAATAAATTCTTTCTAAAGCGAGTGTCTCAAATTGTGCCATGGGCTTGAATTTCAAGTTTCCCAACGGGCTTTGTCTGTATGTATCATTGTACGTAGGTTTGGTGGGCCTTTCCCTTTGTACGTTTTGTTTGGGTCCGCTGGGGGCCTTTCCCTTTGTCTATTTTTTGAGAAGTACTCATCTTGCTAAGAATGCAGAAAACATTAGTTAGCGTTGAATAATCTTTATATTGTCTTTATTTGTACTTTCTATTTTGAGACGGCTAAGTTGGTCTGCTAGATTATTGTCTTTTCCTTTGATATGTTCAAAGAGTAGATTATATATAGAAATGGTATCTAAGAAGTTTAACCAGCGTCTTCTACTGCTATTTTTATCGTTGATTTTCTGGTGAAACTTTACTATTGCCTCACAGTCTGTTCTTACTAAGGTTTCTGGTTTGTTTAAAATATGGAGTCTAAACGAATTTAGCCCGTATATTACCGCTAATATTTCTGTGTCTATACTACTCATATTCCCTTTTTCCCTGTATTTGCCACTTTGATAAGCGCAAATTCGTTCTGTAGTTTTGCTGCAGTATTTACTAGTTCTTGCCTTTAATACTGCGCCCCATCCTTCGAAACTGCCATCTGTTTCTATAATTAGATAGTCGTTTTCTAAGGGCATGCTTAAGTCTGGAATGTTCTTTATCCTCTGTTTAAGTAGTTTAACTATTTTAACGTCTTCCGTATTAAATATTTTTTGACCTGTAGAACCGGTTTTCGAATATAACGGTCCTGCTATTTTTCCTAAGTCTTTTATGAAGTTTCTAGCATAATTCAAAATGCCTAAAAATTTCTGGAGGTCTTTAGTGTTTTCTAACTTGTCTGGCATGTCTAAAGCCTTTTTAGCTATATGAGGTTGGAGTTTAATCTTTCCGTCCCCAATGGTTACTCTAAGAAGTCTATGTATTGTTTACACGAGACCATTTTCTTCTTACTAATTATTAATCCATTGCTAACAAAAAGTTTAAAGATGATCTGTAGGTGTCCTAAATGATCTGCCATATTCTTACTAAATACTAGTATATCATCTATGTATACTATAGTAAAATTTTTGTATTCTCCAAAAATATCATCCATTTTCTTCTGGAATATTGGTGGAGCTGTCTTTAGGCCAAATGGCATTACTAGCCACTCAAAATGTCCTTCGGGACAAGTGAATCTTGTCCATTCTATCTTTAATGTTGGTGCATTTTTACACAATAGCTTTGACTTACAATCAAACTTACTAAAAATAGTCTTACCTTGAATTCTATTTATTAATTCTGTTTTATCAGGTAACTTATATCCGTTACTACGAGTATTGTCATTTAGTCTCTTATAATTTATTACCATTCGCGCCTTTCCTCGGATTTGTTCTGAATGGTTACGAACTATAAAAGCTGCCGACCTGTGTTTTGAAGTTGACCTTCGTATGATCTCTAGGTCTAAGAGTTCTTTTATGGTTGATCTAAAGTCTTCTAAGTCTTGATTGGTAGATTCTATAGAGGCTGTCCTAATTATGTATTCGGGATTAATAATATCTAATTCACAAAGGATTTTATTATTATTCCAGTGTCTTAGGGGTTTTTCGCCTATGATTTCTAGTTCATCTAGAATTTTTACTACATTCTCTAAGTCTGTTTTATCTTTGATAATTCCTATTTTGTCTAGTCCTTTCTGGAAGTTATATAAGTCTGTGGCTAAGTCTATTAGATTATAATCCTTTTACGAATAATAATCTTACATTTCTAATGAGTCATCCAAATTCTGTATTTCAAGATGGGTATTTTTTGGACAACAATATTTGTTATTGCTGCTACAATCTTTACAGCAACTGTCTTGTTTATTCAGTTGACTTATCTGGTTTATCTGAATTATCTTTGTCTCTATCTTTTGGGTCTGAACAGGCGAGTATGTACTGTCCTTTTGGAATATTATTCCATCACGGGTTATAGTGCAACTACCGTTGTTTTTTAATAAGAAATCTAAACCTAATACGAAATCTGTATTTATATTTAGGTCTCTAACTAGGATCTTATTTATTTTATAACTAGGGTTATAAAACTTATCACAAGTATTAATAAAACTTATACTTGCTTCTGGTAGATAGTACTTATAGAAATTATGGGTTCCATCCATTTGCATAGCTGAGGATGGTTTGTCTAAAGTCTGAATTAATTTATCTGGAACAATTTTCTTGTTCAGGATACTACTAGTACATCCTGTGTCTAAAAGTGCTAGGGTAGTTATTTCATAGTCTTTTATTTTAATCTTGGTTAGGAGTCTTAAGGAGCTGAATTTCTTATCTTCATTGCATATTAGAGAGCTATGCTCGAATGTTAAGAAATCTGATTTATTCATTAATTCTGAGGGAACTTCAGCTTCTTGGTCTAGTTCTTCGTCTGAAGAGTCTTCAAGTTTTATCTGTTTACCCTTTTCTAGTTTAGACAGTCTTATTTCTAACGTGTTTACTCTAGTTTCTAGAGTCATTAATCTTATTGTAATAGTTGGGTCTATTATGTCTTGTTCTACTATTCTTTCTAGTACTTCTTTTTGTCCTATGGTAATATTTAGTTCTTTTTGGATGCACGTTATACATCCTTCCATATAGCATTTCTTGCATCTGGCCCTTTTGCTTCTGCTAGGGAACCATCTGCAAATGCAGCATGCAATGCTGTCTATGCCTTTATTCTTTTCAAAAATATGTTCGCAGTCTACTGCAGTATTTACTAAAGTGTTTAGGTCTTCAGTTAGCTGCAACTGTTCTATTCCTATTTCATTTATAAAGTTATCTGCTTCGGAATCTGAAGAGTCTATTTGGTTATTTTCTTCGTCTTGAATACTTACTATGGAATATATACTTTCTGTATCTGACATATACCCGTCTACGCTAATTAAGGTTTCTTGAAAATCTTCTATTAACTGAGCATTTTTGCTATTATTATTTAATTTCTTGGGGCAAGTATTGGCTAGATGTTCTATACTGCCGCAGGTGAAACATTCTAATCTATTCTTATAGGTTCTGTCGTTTCTACATTTCCTTATGTGCTTACTTTTGTCTAGGTATGGTTTCTTAGCTGTAGATCTCCTAAGATAGTATTTCTTCTTATCATATCTATCGTAATTCTGGTATCCGTATTTTTTCTTCTTTTTATACGGCTTCTTCTTTTGGGGTTCTTTATCGTAACTTTGAGTCGTGTATATGACGCTTTTACAAAAACTCAACTCATTCTGTTTGAGTTGCTTCTGTATTTGCAGATTAGTACACTTCTCTTGTAAGATCTCCATTATGTGTTGGATTCTATGTCCTATGGACCATCTGGCTTGAGGGTTTTGTATTATCCCTTCTCGCTTTCCCCAACGATCTTCTATTTCTCTACCTAAAGCTCCTGGGAGTTTGTTGAAGAGCTTTTTGCCTAGGTCTTGATCAAACGAGTTACCGCTGATCGTACAGTAATAAAAGAAATCATTTAAGAATTTCTTTATATAGATCCAGTTACTTATGCTAAGTTGTTCTAGTTTAATTAGAGCATTCTTTTGGAGGATTATCAATCCACTATTTGGGTCTTCTCCAGTAATAAGAGTATGTATCTTATTTGTGAAGTTATAGGGATTTGATCCCATTGACACCAAGTGTATGAATTCTTCGGGGAAGTTGACTTTGTAAGCCTCCCACAAAGCTTTCGTTGATTCTCCTAGGAAAGTTTCTAGATATTTATACATTGTCTCGGGGTCTGTCTCTACATAACTCTGTATATAGTCTGCTACTACGATGCCTTTCCATAAGTCTATTACAGAATTCCATTTTTGGGGGTCGTGTGCTGCTATATTCAGGATTTTACCCCTATTTCCTCCTTCTTGAAGGACTATATTTTCTTCCGGCGGTAATCTTTAACCTGACGGTTTTACCTGTTGTTGTACAGGTTCTTCGGCTGTTCTATAAACACGTCGTCTAGGTACATTACCTGTACTAGTGTTTACAGTAATGTTCTCTCCAGTTGTTCGCTGGAAGCTATTTTCCATTAATTCTTTGAAACTAATGTCTGAATTAGTTTCGTAGCTATCTTCTATTTCATTAGTTACTAAGGATTCATTCCAGATTTCTTCAAGCATTTCTGCTTTTTCTCTGGCTATACGGTCTTCTCTATAACCTTCATTATCTGTTCTTTTAGTGCAATATTTAAAGTGTTCTATGGTTTCTTCTAACTTCATGTTATCCTTTTTGCAACCTTTGCATCTGAATAACTTTCTTGGGTTTTTTCTTTGCAGGTCTCTAGCGATTTCTATCACTGTGTCTACTTCATATCCTTCTGGGATGACTTCTATGTTCATTAGGTTTAATTCTGTTTCGTCTATAGTACTTTCCTCTTCTTGTTCTTTTAGAGGAGCATAGTTATAGTCTGTAAATCGTATGGAGGTTTCTCCACGATGATTTGTATATTCTAAGTGAGAGGCTGGCTGTAATATTTTATTCTTAATATTAAAATTGTCTAATTTCCATTCTAAGCATGCGTACTCTTCTGGTTGTATCTTGGTTGGCTTAATTAAGTTAATTCCTTTATTACTCATTAGCTCTACTACGTCGTTAATTTTGATTTTAAATTTTGTATTGCTATTTTTTGTCATCTTACCTAAAAACCTAAACATAGTAATAAGTTATTTCCGCTATGCATTTCTTCATAGCCTTTGGTCTGGATTCCTATTTTAATATGCTTGCCGAATTCTGCTAAGTTAATTAGAAAGTCTGGGCTTATATAGAAGATTCCACCATTATCTGTCATGTCGATTTCTGTCATTCCTATGATAGATTTCTTCATATCTGTCCATCGGTCGTCATATATAATTATGAGGACTTTACTTCCTAAGTTCTTTCTAGTTAAACCTTTAATTCCTACTACCATTAATCCCATATGCATGAGAGTTTTGGTGTTTCTTCTTATTTGTCTGAAAGAGTCGTCACTAATTAGATTTATATTAGTTGTCTGAGTACCTAGTACTGACAGCTGTTCTTCTCTATAATGTCTATAGAGTTGTGCGGTTGAATTAAATCTTCCCGCATTATACAACGTTCTAGGGTTTAGTAAATTCAACTGGTTTTGCTGAAATATACTTATGTCTCTGTCTACGTTTATAATTTCACTAAGTTGTCTATGTGTTTCTTACTGCAGTCTTACTTTTAATATTCTAGATATAAAACTATTTCCTATCCTGTCTTCAGAGAAACTTTGTCTTGGTCTTTCTTCTGATCTCTGTCGAGTTGTAAGAAAGTCCATTTTTGTGATTTTCTTACTATCTTAGCTTTCTCTTTCTGTGGAGTTAATTCTATTTTATTAAGTTGATCTATAAGATTGTCTATGGCTTGACTTTCTTTTTCTTTACCTCTAGAAATCTTATCTTTATCTAATGTGATATGGAAAATATGTTCGTCTATTTTATTTATCCTAGTTGCTAGGTTATCTATTTTTCTATGTAGGTCTACTAGTAGGGTTGTTATTATTATACCTTGTTGAATAACGATTTGGTCTGATTTTTGTACTGGTATATAATTTTTATAATCGTTTGCTAACGGTATAGATTTCTCTATTATCCTAGCTGCTTGTTCTTGTGTACTTTCAATTTTATTCATGAAATTATGGCCAATCTAAGGTTCTTGACTTCTTCTTCTATTTTTAAAAGCTGTTCTACTAGTTCTTGTTTTGACCTCTTAATTTCTTGATTTACTTTTAGTTCTAAGTCTATCAAGTTTTCTTTAAAAACCTTTTCTAAGTCTCTTTTTGTAGCCGATCTTTTAGAGTCACTAACTGACACTAGATTGTTTATATATTCTAAGTTTGCTTCGATTTTCTAAAAATCTTTTCTTGTTTATCAAGTATATCTTCTAATCTTTTTTGATTTTTTGTATCTTTGGTTGTTATCGATCTGAAGCTTTTCGCTTAAATTGATTATACGATCTAGTATTCTATTTAACTTGTTTGTCTTCACTATGTAGTAAGTGTTCTCTGTCTTACGAAGTTACACTTAATTATACTATGATCGGTAGTATTCTAAATTTCTTTTACGGTTCTAGTCTTAAATCTAGGTATTCTAGGTGTCTTAGGTTCGCTATTTTTAACCTAAAGGAAAATATTCTAGATGTCTTTTAAGCTTACTTTTTTGGTAAGCAATCCAGTCGTCAGCGTATGTTATATCGCTTTGGATTCCTTGAATCTGCCACCTAATGTCTTCTAATAGACTATTATCTATAGTCGCTAGGAAGATATTTTCTTCTAAACTAGCCAGAAATCTATTAAATTCTAATTCTACCAGGATTGGTCTAACGTTTCTGTTAAAGTAATCTAAGAGTCCTTCTATGCTTAGAGCTTGTGCGGAAAGTTCTTTGTATAAGCCTATTACTTCCTTTTTAGCTATTTGTAGTCTACTTTTTCGTTTTTGTTCTCTTCTAATATTCTAATTTATAAAATTAATCTTGTGAACGAACGGTATTTTTGTCTCATACGGTCTGAACCTATGATGAGTTCTTAATCGTCTTTTTCTTTTTAGGCTTTTTACTAGTTGATACTCTAAGTACGATATCGATTTATAAGATCGGATAATTTTAAAGAGTCTTCTTTGTTATTGTTAAGGCGTATATACTCAGGGTATAGACGGTCTAAGTGATTTCTAATTTCTTCTAGTTTCATACAGAGTATGGGTCTGAGAATCTTTCTAGTCTCTTCTAAATACAATACTAGACTGTATAATCAATTTAAGCGAAAAGCTTCAGACTGATAACAACCAGTATACAAAAAATCAAAAAAGATTAGAAGATATACTTGATAAACAAGAAAAGATTTTTAGAAAATCAGAAGCAAACCTAGAATATATAAACAACCTAGTATCAGTTAGTGACTCTAAAAGATCAACTACAAAAAGAGACTTAGAAAAAATTTTCAAAGAAAACTTGATAGACTTAGAACTAAAAGTAAGTCAAGAAATAAAGAGGTCAAAACAAGAATTAGTAGAACAACTTTTAAAAATAGAAGAAGAAGTCAAGAACCTTAGACTGGCCATAATTTCATGAATAAAATCGAAAGTATACAAGAACAAGCAGCTAGGATAATAGAAAAATCTATACCATTATCAGACGATTATAAAAGTTATATACCAGTACAAAAATCAGACCAAATTGTTATTCAACAAGGTATAATAATAACAACCCTACTAGTAGACCTACACAGAAAAAGTAGATAACCTAGCAAGTAGGATAAATACCATAGACGAACATATTTACCAGATCACTTTAAATAAAGATAAGATCTCTAAAGGTAAAGAAAAAGAAAGTCAAGCCATAGATAATCTTATAGATCAACTTAATAAAATAGAATTAACTCCACAAAAGGAGAAAGCTAAGATAGCAAGAAAACCGCAAAAATGGACTTTCTTACAACTCGACAAAGATCAGAAGAAAGACCAAGACAAAGTTTCTCAGAAGACAGGATAGGAAATAGTTTTATATCTAGAATATTAAACAGACGACCTGCAGAAGAAACACATAGACAACTTAGTGAAATGATAAACGTAGACAGAGATATAGGTATATTTCAGCAGAACCAGTTGAATTTACTAAACCCTAGAACATTGTATAACGCGGGAAGATTTAATTCAACCGCACAGCTCTATAGACATTATAGAGAAGAACAACTGTCAGTATTAAGTAATCAGACTACTAATATAAATCTAATTAGTGACGACTCTTTCAGACAAATAAGAAGAAACACCAAAACTCTCATGCATATGGGATTAATGGTAGTAGGAATTAAGGGTTTAACTAGAAAAAACTTAGGAAGTAAAGTCCTCATAATTATATATGACGACAGATGGACCGATATGAAGAAATCTATCATAGGAATGACAGAAATAGATATGACAGATAATGGTGGAATCTTCTATATAAGCCCAGACTTTCTAATCAACTTAGCAGAATTCGGTAAGCATATTAAAATAGGAATTCAGACCAAAGGCTATGAAGAAATGCATAGCGGAAATAACTTATTACTATGTTTAGGTTTTTTAGGTAAGATGACACAGAATAGTAATACAAGGTTTAAGATCAAAATTAACGACGTAGTAGAACTAATGAGTAATAAAGGCATTAATTTAATTAAGCCAACCAAGATACAACTAGAAGAGTACGCAGGCTTAGAATGGAAATTAGACAATTTTAATACTAAGAATAAAATATTACAGCCAGCTTCTCACTTAGAATATACAAATCATCGTGGAGAAACCTCCATAAGATTTACAGACTATAACTATGCTCCTCTAAAAGAACAAGAAGAGGAAAGTACTATAGACGAAATAGAATTAAACCTAATGAATATAGAAGTCATCCCGGAAGGATATGAAGTAGACACAGTAATAGAAATCGCTAGAGACCTGCAAAGAAAAAAACCAAGAAAGTTATTCAGATGCAAAGGTTGCAAACAGGATAACATGAAATTAGAAGAGACCATAGAACACTTTAAATATTGCACTAAAAGAACAGATAACGAAGGTTATAGAGAAGATCGGATAGCCAGAGAAAAAACAGAAATGTTGGAAGAAATCTGGAATGAATCCCTAAATGAAATAGAAAATAGTTACGAGACAGCTTCAGACATTAGTTTTAAAGAATTAATGGAAAATAGTGCTTCCACTCAAGTCCTTTCCGGCGAACAAGCTGGAGAGAACATTACTTGTAAACACTAGTACGAGTAATGTACCTAGACGACGTGTTTATAGAACGGCCGAAGAACTTTGTACAACAACAGTAAAACGTCGAGGTAAGAGATTACCGCCGAAGAAAACATAGTCCTTCAAGAAGGAGGAAATAGGGGTAAAATCCTGAATATAGCAAAGACACGACCCCCGTAAATGGAATTCCGTAATAGACTTATGGAAAGGTATCGTGGTAGCGGAGACTATATACGAGTTATGTAGAAACGAGACCCGAGACAATGTATAAATATCTAGAAACATTCCTAGGAGAATCAACGAAAGCTTTGTGGGAGGCTTACAAAGTCAATTTCCCCGAAGAATTCATACACTTGGTGTCAATGGGATCAAATCCCTATAACTTCACAAATAAGATACATACTCTTATTACTGGAGAAGACCCAAATAGTGGATTGATAATCCTTCAGAAGAATGCTCTAATTAAACTAGAACAACTTAGCATAAGTAACTGGATTTATATTAAGAAATTCTTAAATGATTTCTTTTATTACTGTACGATCAGCGGTAACTCGTTTGATCAAGACCTAGGCAAAAAGCTCTTCAATAAACTCCCAGGGGCTTTAGGTAGAGAAATAGAAGATCGTTGGGGAAAGCGAGAGGGGATATTACAAAACCCTCAAGCAAGATGGTCCATAGGACATAGAATCCAACACATAATGGAGATCTTACAAGAGAAGTGTACTAATCTGCAAATACAGAAGCAACTCAAGCAGAATGAGTTGAGTTTTTGTAAAAGCGTCATATACACAACTCAAAGTTACGATAAAGAACCTCAAAAGAGAAAACCGTATAAAAAGAAGAAAAAATACGGATACCAGAACTACGATAGATACGATAAAAAGAAATACTATCTTAGGAGATCTACAGCTAAGAAACCATACTTAGACAAAAATAAGCATATAAGAAAATATAGAAACGATAGAACCTATAAGAATAGATTAGAATGTTTCACATGCGGCGGTATAGAACATTTAGCAAATACGTGCCCCAAGAAACTAAACAATAATAGCAAGAATGCGCAGCTAATAGAAGATTTTCAAGAAACCTTAATTAGTGTAGACGAATATATGTCAGATACAGAAAGTATATATTCGATAGTAAGTATTCAAGACGAAGAAAATAACCAACTAGACTCTTCGATTCTCAAGCGTATAACTTCATAAATGAAATAGGAATAGAACAGATTGCATCTAACTTGAAGACCTAAATACGTTAGTAAATACTTTGTAGTAGAATGCGATCATATGTTTGAAAAGAATAAAGGCATAGACACATTGCATCTTTGCATTTGCGAATGGTTCCTTAAAGCGAAGCAAAAGGGCCGGATGCAAGAAATGCTTTATGGAAGGATGTATAATGTGCATCCAAAAGAATTAAATATTACAATAGGACAAAAGAAGTACTAGACAAAGTAGTAGAACAAGATATAATAGATCCAACTATTACAATAAGATTAATGACGTTAGAAACTAGAGTAAACACTTTAGAAATAAGACCTGTCTAAACTAGAAAAGGGTAAACGAGATAAAGCTAGAAGACTCGTCGACGACGAACTAGACAAAGAAAGTGAAGTTCCTCGAATTAATGAATAGATCAAGTTTCTTAAACTTCGAGCGTAACTCTCTAGTATGCAATGAAGATAAGAAATTCACTCCTTAAAACTCTTAACTAAGATTAAAATAAAAGACTATGAAATAACTACCCTAGCACTATTAGACACAGGATGTACTAGTAGTATCCTGAACAAGAAAATTGTTCCAGATAAACTAGTTCAGATTTTAGACAAGCCATCATCAGCTATGCAACTGGATGGAACCCATAATTTCTATAAGTACTACCTACCAGAAGCAAGTATAAGTTTTATTAATACTTGTGATAAGTTTTACAACCCTACTTATAAGATAAATAAAATCTTAGTTAGAGACTTGAATATAAATACAGATTTCGTGTTAGGATTAGACTTTTTGTTAAAGAACAACGGCAGTTGCACCATAACCCGTGATGGAATAATATTCCAAAAGGACAATACATACTCGCCGGTTCAGACCCAAAAGATAGAAACAAAGATAATCCAGATAAACCAGATAAGTCAACTAAATAAACAAGACGATTCTTTATGTACGTAGCGTTGAGCAAGAATAACAAATATTGTTGTCCAAAAAATACCCATCTTGAAATACAGAATTTGGATGACTCATTAGAGACGGAAGATTATTATTCAGAAACGGATTATAATCTAATAGAATTAGCCACAGACTTATATAATTTCCAGAAAGAACTAGATAAAATAGGAATTATAAAAAATAACACAGACTTAGAGAATGTAGTAAAAATTCTAGACAAACTAGAAATCATAGGCGAAAAACCCCTAAGACACTGGAATAATAATAAAATCCTCTGTGAATTAGATATTATTAATCCGGAATACATAATTAAGACAGCCTCTATAGAATCCACCAATCAAGATTTAGAAGACTTTAGATCAACCATAAAAGAGCTCTTAGACCTAGAGATTATACAAAGATCAAAGTCAAAACACAGGTCAGCTGCTTTTATAGTTCGTAACCATTCAGAACAAATCCGAGGAAAGGCGAGAATGGTAATAAATTATAAAAGACTAAATGACAATACTCGTAGTAACGGGTATAAGCTACCTGATAAAACAAATTAATAAATAGAATTCAAGGTAAGACGATTTTTAGTAAGTTTGATTGTAAGTCGGGCTATTAGCGAGTAAAAATGCACCCGCTAGTATAGAATGGACAAAGATTCACTTGTCCCGAAGGGCATTTTGAGTGGCTAGTGATGCCATTTGGCCTAAAGACAGCTCCACCAATATTCCGAAGAAAATGGATGATATTTTTGGAGAATACAAAAACTTCACTATAGTATACATAGATGATATACTAGTATTTAGTAAGAATATGGCGAACATTTAGGACACCTTCGGATCATCTTTAAACTTTTTGTTAGCAATGGACTAATAATTAGTAAAAAGAAAATGGTTCGTGTAAACAATACATAGACTTCTTAGGAGTAACCATTGGGGACGGAAAGATTAAACTCCAACCTCATATAGCTAAGAAGGCTTTAGACATGCCAGACAAGTTAGAAAACACTAAAGACCTCCAGAAATTCTTAGGCATTTTAAATTATGCTAGAAATTTCATAAAAGACTTAGGAAAGATAGCAGGACCACTATATTCAAAAACCGGTTCTACAGGTCAGAAAAAATTTAATACAGAAGACGTTAAAATAATTAAACTACTTAAACAGAGAATAAAAAACATTCCAGACTTAAGTCTGCCCTTAGAAAATGACTATCTAATTATAGAGACAGATGGCAGTTTCGAAGGATGGGGCGCAGTATTAAAGGCAAGGACTAATAAATACTGCAGCAAGACTACAGAACGAATTTGCGCTTATCAAAGTGGCAAATACAGGGAAAAAGGAAATATGAGTAGTATAGACGCAGAAATATTAGCGGTAATATACGGGCTAAATTCGTTTAGACTCCATATTTTAAACAAACCAGAAACCTTAGTAAGAACGGGTTTGTGAGGCAATAGTAAAGTTTCACCAGAAAATCAACGATAAAAATAGTAGTAGAAGACGCTGGTTAAACTTCTTAGATACCATTTCTATATACAATTTACTCTTTGAACATATCAAAGGAAAAGACAATAATCTAGCAGACCAACTTAGCCGTCTAAAAATAGAAAGTACAAGTAAAGACAATCTAAAGATTATTCAGCGCTAACTAATATTTTTGTATTCTTAGCAGCATGAGTACTTCTCAAAAAATAGACAAAGGGAAAGGCCCAGCGAGACCCACAGACAAAACAGACAAAGGGAAAGGCCCAGCCAAACCCACAGACAATGATACATACAGACAAAGCCCGTTGGGAAACTTGAAATTCAAGCCCATGGCACAATTTGAGACACCTGCTTTAGAAAGAATTTATTTTGGAAAAAATAATCTAGTTGCTTTTCCTCCCTCTAACGTTACTTTTAAGATTTTGCCAGATTATGTGTTAGACAGACAACAGCGCTGCCTCGTCGACAATTTGTGGATAGCGCACAGTAAGAAAGACAATAGCCACTTCGTGGCAACTTTAAATAGTACTTGTTTTTATCTACACGAGAAAAACCTGGATAAGAAATTTAAATTTTATGTGGTGGTCCATGGTAAGACTAACGGAATCTTTCAGACTTGGATTGAAGTAGTTGAATCCATAAAAGATTTTAAAACCCCCTTGTTTAAAGGTTTTAATGATTTTACGGAAGCTCTAGACTATGCTCGAGGAACACTTGGGCCCAACTACTATATTTCCCCAGCTCTAAAATTCAGCCAGACTCACAAGACACCCCAATACAATATCCGAAAGACACCGATAAAATTATATTCTGTGATCATTGTAGCACCATGACAAGCGTTTAAAAGAATAAACCGAACTAAAGAGGAACTTTCTACACAAAATAATTATCTCCTCGAAAAAATCACAAAATTAGAAATGCTTCTGAGACAAACCCAAATTACACCACAAAGACAAAACTAGACCCAGAGTTCTCCAACTCTTCCAAAAATGGATGAGACGGGTGTACATTCCCCATTGAATGTAACAAAACCTATTGTATCGGTATAGATACAACTAGTCCGGTACAAAACGGTCACCGTAAAGACTTCTCAAACCCGTTAACGGCTGTCATTTTGCCAAAAAATGAACAAGAAGAAGCATCTTCTTCTAAGACTAGACGTAAGCTCCCCAGAACGCTCACTAGATCAAAATCCCGAGCAAGGAGCAATCACACAAAGAAGCAGCAAAAGAACATAGAAAAAATTGTTAGAGAAACTCTTGAACAAATTTTTCTGAAACCCCAGACAGAAGACTCAGTGACTGAAACCCCAGAAAAAGACATACATGTTACTTCGTTGGAACTAACAGAAGAATTTACAGTCCCAATAAGGTATAACAGACGTAGTCAGTTTTCAGTCCCGGAAGATCATATCTCCGATGTCTCGGATACAGATCCAGAAAATGTCCAAAACGCACAGGATCCTAATGATGCCTATGACTCAGGCATGAGTTTTGATTCTATCGCATTACATAATCTGGACACATAAAAATAAACCAAGTGTCAAGACATCAGACAGATAGTTCGAGTTAAAAGCTCGGACGAGACACCGAGATCATGGCCGACAAAGCCAAAAGCAACGGCGAGGTGCCGCCGCTAAAAGACAACGGACAAGACACCATTAATTTTATTCCGTGGAAAGTAGCCGAAAGCGAGATGTTACTTTACGGAAAGTAGAGGCCAGCAGCACAAGACAACAAGATAAAAAGAAAACTTTTCAAAAAGCAAAAGCGATGATGGGGCCCACAGGCGCACCGGCGGATACTTTCGAAGATTCTTTTTCATTTTGAAATCCGAAGCTCAGTCCGCAAGACAATATAAATAATGGACTCCGCACTCTCTTACACCAAGAGAAGAAGAGGTTAGAAGCGAGCGAGAAAAAATACCAAAAACATCTCTCCACTCTCCATATGTTTTACTTCAAATAAATCCCCCTCTCCGTAAAAACTCCCCTTGTAAGATAGCTTGGAACGATTCGGCTCCCCGGTAGTGGTAGCGGTTTCGGGAATCCCGAAAGGGAAACCTCCCTGGTCCTCTAGACATGTAAGCTTACTTTTCGGTAGTTTATCTCCTACTATGTATGTTTTTATTATTACCTTGCGTAAATGCAAGAACCTTGTTAATACTATGATATGATATTTTCATCATGAATCTTGAGTTCTTATTATAATCTCCGCCATGAATATCGAAATTACTTGTTTAAAGTTTTTAGCGTAGCATGCCTAAATGATCGACTTCTTGATTTAGTATATGGTTATCTGAAAAGCTCCGTTATGAACTCTATGGATTAAGCTGTAAACTCCTACGTCAACGGTGGTAGATAGATTAGGCCTGTTGATGTCCGCTGAAGGACTGTTGTGGCCGCCTTTGGGTGTGGTTAAAGATGAGTTACATAGCAGGGGTAAAGCTTAGAAGAAGAGATGAACGATCAAGAGGAAGAAGCAAATAGGTATACTATACTAGAAGTCCAAATAGTAATTAAAATACAAATGGCAGGGATGATGAATAGTAACCTAGGACTAGTGACTGGACAGAGTCCAGAAGTTTAAAAAAAAAAAAAAAAAAAAATTTAAACTACAGGAGATAGACTTTGAAATAAAGTGGCTTATTTAAACAGAGTGCATCAGGAAGGGAGTACTTAGTAGGACTACACACCATATTTGAACCCCCGCTACGATTGAAACATCTCTTATCGAAACAAAAAGGCTAACCCCTTTTATATTGATTGAAACATCTCTTATCGAAACAAAAAGGCTAACCCCTTTTATATTGGTAGGTTCTATCGTTTCTATATTTTCTTATATGCTTATTTTTGTCTAAGTATGGTTTCTTAGCTGTAGATCTCCTAAGATAGTATTTCTTTTTATCGTATCTATCGTAGTTCTGGTATCCGTATTTTTTCTTCTTTTTAGACGGTTTTCTCTTTTGAGGTTCTTTATCGTAACTTTGAGTTGTGTATATGACGCTTTTACCTCGAACTATCAGTCTGATGTCTTGACACTTGGTTTATTTTTATGTGTCCGTTATGTAATGCGATAGAATCAAAACTCATGCCGAGTCATAGGCATCATTAGGATCTGTGCGTTTTGGACATTTTCTGGATCTGTATCCGAGACATCGGAGATATGATCTTCCGGGACTGAAAACTGACTACGTCTGTTATACCTTATTGGGACTGTAAATTCTTCTGTTAGTTCCAACGAAGTAACATGTATGTCTTTTTCTGGGGTATATAAAAGGGGTTAGCCTTTATTTCGATAAAAGATGTTTCAATCGTAGCGGGGGTTTAAATATGGTGTGTAGTCCTACTAAGTACTCCCTTCCTGATGCACTCTGTTTAAATAAGCCACTTTATTTCAAAGTCTATCTCCTGTAGTTTAAAAAATATATATATATATATATATATTTATTTATTTTTTTTTTTAAACTTCTGGACTCTGTCCAGTCACTAGTCCTAGGTTACTATTCATCATCCCTGCCATTTGTATTTTAATTACTATTTGGACTTCTAGTATAGTATACCTATTTGCTTCTTCCTCTTGATCGTTCATCTCTTCTTCTAAGCTTTACCCTGCTATGTAACTCATCTTTAACCACACCCAAAGGCGGCCACAACAGTCCTTCAGCGGACATCAACAGGCCTAATCTATCAACCACCGTTGACGTAGGAGTTTACAGGTTAATCCATAGAGTTCATAACGGAGCTTTTCAGATAACCATATACTAAATCAAGAAGCTGATCATTTAGGCATGCTACGCTAAAAACTTTAAACTGTAATTTCAGATATTCATGGCGGAGATTATAACAGTAACTCAAGATTCATGATGAAAATATCATATCATAGTATTAACAAGGTTCTTGCATTTCTGCAAGGTAATAATAAAAACATACATAGTAGGAGATAAACTACTGAAAAGTAAGCTTACATGTCTAGAGGACCAGGGAGGTTTCCCTTTCGGGATTCCCGGAAACTGCTACCACTACTGGGGGAGCTGAATCCTGTTCCAAGCTATCTTACAAGGGGAGTTTTTACAAAGGGGGGATTTATTTGAAGTAAAACATATGGAGAGTGGAGAGATGTTTTTGGTATTTTTTCTCGCTCTGCTTCTAACCTCTTCTTCTCTATATATATATATATGTGCCACTTTAAGGTCTGTCTCTGTTTTTATTGCCACTGATATGTGAAGTACTCTATTGGCGAATTCTCTGTGGGTTCTTCATGTATCGCATTTATTGGAGTTCATAACTTCAGTATGTGTTCTTGATCATTGCCATTTCACTTCCACTACCAAGTATAGTATCTGTTGAGTTATATTACTCCATCCGTCCCAATTTATATGATATAGTTTGACTGGACACGGAGTTTAAGAATAAATGAAGATTTTTGAATGTTGTGGTCCAAAACAAGCCAAAGATATCTATATGGTTATTGATCATCTCGTTAAACTTAGAAGGTAAAGTTTAAAGTTAAATTGTTGTCAAATAAGAAAATGTGTTATTCTTTTTGGGACTGAGTAAAAGAAAAGTGTGTTATATATATTGGTATAGATGGAGTAGTGTCTTTGCTTATTCTGGAACTTCAACCACTTGACTGGAAAGTTCCATCGATTTGAAATGGCCTTCCATTACAAAAAGGATTTCCCTCTAAAAGTTTTTTTTTTTTGAAGAGCATCAAGTGTTCAAATATTAGAACTTGTAGGAAATATGATTTTTGTAGCTTTGATGTCCCATAGCATGTATAGAATCGGGGACATAGGAGGTATTATCTTGCCTTTTCTTTAGGATCTTATAGTGATCCAATTCCCTTCCTTTTGTTTAGGATTTCAATCCTCAATAGGACTTGGAGGGCAAGGCCTAGTCCTCCTTCTATATAAATACTTTTTGGTGATAATATATACAAGGTAGGGTCAATGCCGACCCCCCGCACCACAAGTAGTATAACTAGAGATGGCAGTGGATCCTGGACCGGTCCAGATCCGGTGGATCCAGATCCGTTTTATAGGATATGGATCTTCAAAATTTGGACCCGACGGATCCGGATCGGACCGGATCCGTTTCGATCGGATCGGATCGGATCGGATATATGGATCTTGTATTTGAGATCCGTATCCGGTCCAGATCCGACCCGTGGATCCATTTTTTATTAAATATATTCATAACCTAGAATGTAATTTTATAAGTATTTTCTTAAAATTGCTAAACACATCCTTGCAAGTTTAATTCTCAAAACAAATTTAATTTATCCGCGTTAACTCAAAAATAAAAAAATAAAGAGGTAACTTCGATAATAAAATCAATGTTATATTAGTGAATGACTAACATCTTCATAGACAAGTAGTTAAAATTATATTCACTTCATTTGTGAAGATTCCAAGCACATGCAAGTTCAGTATTGTGGAAATACTAGTCAGCATTTTTCACAACTATTGTCATTGTCCAATATTTTCAATTAATAGCTCACAATCAAAACGAGACAACGAACAAAATATCTTATATGAACATTACAAAATTGAAACACAGTAAATTGTTAGCTAAGTAAAAATCGTTTGTCAGTTCAAAAAAAAATTCTTAGCAAGGTTACATTCTTAGCAAGGAAATTTTTTTTACATGTTGATCCAGATCCGATTGGACCCGTGGATCCGATGGATCCGGATTTGGATCTGATTTTTATGAACCCGATGGATCTGAATCCGGATCTGGATTAGGTATGAAAAACGGATCTGGATCTGGATCTAGTAGGATCCGGTCCAAATCCTATCCGTTGCCATCCCTAAGTATAACCTGGGTGAATGCCATTGAAAAAAAAAAAAAGAATGATCCCCTCCCTGCATTTCAAATATGATAATCCATATTAACTTACTCACGTTGTTGTGAAGATGAAAAATATTATATTTCACATCCTTACATCTTAACTTTGAAGCGGACAACACTAAGGATGAAATCATCCCAAATAATGCGCTGAAATTTTATGGAAGAATCTTTCTTTGCCTTTAATTGTATTTACTATCTTTAGGAACATTTTGTCATGTCTTCAACTCTGTTGCAGATTATAGGGCTGAGGTAAATTTGCATCATTATATCTCCATTAGAGGTACATCAGAAATTATTGCATTACAAAAAACAATTGGGAGCTTTGCATACATCAGAGAGTGATACCTTCCTTCCTACTCCCGAAGTTCAGTAATAATTGATGTTATCAAGAGAATTCTCAAGACATGACATGATGTTTCACCGACTTTGGAACTTTAGAATTGCAAAGAATGGATCTTGAGGGAGCTTTGAAGACATCAGAGAGTGATACCTTCCTTCCTACTCCCGAAGTTTAGTGAAAATTGATGTCATCAAGAGAATTCTCAAGACATGACATGATGTTTCACCCGATTTTTAACTTTAGAATTGCAAAGAATGGATCTTGAACTTAACCCCAAAAGCTAGCTTGTAGGATGAGGATTGTCGAAGTCCATATAAGGAGTCCATGTTCATATTCTATTTCTAGTGTGGGACTCTTAACACTCACGCCCAACATCGGTGAACATAGAATTGGAATGGGCCTGACTCTGATACCATACAAAGAATGGATCTTGAACCTAACTCAACCCCAAAAGCTAGCTTGTAGGGTGAGTATTGTCCAAGTCCATATAAGGAGTCAATGTTTCTATTCCATTTCTGACGTGAGACTCTTACAAGAATGAATGTTGTTGTATTGCATTCAGTTATTCGGCAACAGTTATATATCTGAGGGTAAAGAGAAAATCAATATAATCTATATTATAAGTTTTGATTCTTACTACAGGCCACGTACTCTGATCCGAGATCAACAGATTGAGCAAAAGTAACAACCTACTGATAGTTCAATTATTATAAGCCCTTGATAGACATGCACGGAAAAGTAGTTATGATTATTACTCCCTCCGTCCCAATTTATATGAGAGGGTTGACAAATTTGTTGAGTTAAACAGCTCTTTCTTTGACTACAATTTTCTCCAACTCTTTTCATATATTGTGAATTATTAATTATACAGACTTATAGTACTTTTAATGTAGTTTTCATATATGTAAATTTTATTATAAAATACTTTAAAAATCTATGTTTGAAATTGAGTCAAAGAAAGAGTTGTTTGACTCCCAAATTGATCAACCCTCATATAAATTGAGACGGAGAGAGTAGTGAATTAAACTTGAGAGTAAGTTCCCTAGTGATTCTTCTGAACTTGTAGGGATTTCCCCCACCCCCCTAACAATGAAAGAACATAAAATAGAAGTAGGGAACACCCCATAGTTAAAAACAAAGAATCACAAAAGAGAAAAGAATAAAATGGATACTCTTCTTTTGCAAGGAGTGTTACTAATAGAGTGCGTTAGAGTCTCACATTGGTTGGAGAATGGACTGATGTTTTGCTTATATGGACTTGAGCAATCCTTCTGTAACATTCCGTACTTTCGGGCCATGGTTTGAATCACCAGATATATGTAAGTAGACATGAGTCCTTGGAAAATTTTGTTATAAGTAGGTATTCACATCAAGAGCTTAGTATAGAAATGGATGCGGTTCCGAAATAATTTAAGATTTAACAAGTGTTACTACGGGGATTAGAAATAATATTTTTGTATGTGTCAAAAGAGGCTACGGAGTAGTATTATATTACATGACCATGATAATGAGTTTATGAAGTGTGTTAAATGTGAATAATATTTAAGAGAATTGGAGACAAGAAATTAATTATTAAGTTTAGTGGAAGAGAAAATGATTGTGATAACAAGTTAATGATTAGTGTTTTGTTTGACATGGCCATGTGGAACCTTGTAAAGTAATAAAAATATGACTCATCTATACATGTACATATGTAATGATCTGGTGGTTTACTTTTAATAGTTGTGCAATTCAAAGTTCACTTGGATGAAGAAGGGGACCCACATTATTAAGTAATTACACAACTTATGTTTTCAATTTGCTTGCTATTTTCTCTTAGAAAAACGAGACCAACAACTTTAAGAAGACATTTAGCATTGAGAACATATCATGAGCTTATATAACAACCATATTTCACCTTTGAGGATTCATATCTCTATTTTGGGTGTTCATTGAACACTAAGAAAACGTTCCAGCAATTTAACTTTGAGAATAAAATATTTTGGAGGAAGGAAATATGAGAAGCAACCTAAGATGATAATTCTTGGTGGAAACTTTTCAAAATGAATTGGATAATTTCTTAAAAGGAAAGTGGGCAGCAACCTGAGTTATTTTGGCAAGCATCAACCTTTTCTATTTTAAGCGAATCGGGCTTTCTTCGAAGTAAAGCAAATGCGGAAAAATAGTTATTGGCATATAAGAATGGCGGATAGAAGAATTGAACTCAATATCATACAATAGAGTGTCATTACAAAGGTATGTTCAGGCAAATCATTTCTTCTTTTGGCATGTTCTAAGTACGAAACGTAAATGTAATACTTTCCCATAAATGATTCTACTCTTAGTAGTTAAGGATGTTCATGTTATTCATTCCTATTGTCAAAGCATGTCTAAATACGTTCCTAAATCTCTATTGAGGTATATGAGAAAGATATTAGTATTCATAATGTTAATCGGAGGTGAAGCGACATTACATTACTCCGACAAACTTTTAGTGTCTTATTATCATATCATTCATGCATTATATATATATATATATATATATATATATAAAACCTTGACCTCAAAGGCATTATATACGCTACTATATGGTATGCATTATATATATATATATATATATATATAGGTATGGGAAAAGGGAAGGCGTTATATACGCACCACCACCTGCAGCTGGTATATAAATGATGATGATTATGCCCACAGAGGTCGATATGATATGATGGGATGACCATAGTGGTCGATATGATATGATGAGATGCCCACAGAGTCTTGATGATGTTATATACACATATGTATATGTATGACCATATTGTGCATGACATTTAGTCATATTATGTCCCTCAGAGGTATTCTGCACAGATATGACACTTAGGCACATTATGGCCCTCCGAGGCATCCTCTCCTGGTTGGTTGTTTCTTGTCTCATGTTACTTTCAGGTCTCTATTATGCTATTCTTCATTCCTAACATACTCGGTACATCAGTCGTACTGACGTCCCTTTTGTCAGGGGATGCTGCGTTTCATGCCCGCAGGCTCAAGTAAATAGGGTGACGGTCCGCACTAGTAGGTTGCTGGTTCAACTGATATTGGAGCACTCTACTTGTTCCAGAGTGGCAGTCTAGTCGTAGTACGATATATATATGATATGCATATGGGTATGGCGGGCCCCTGTCCCGACCTTATGATGTCACGTATTCTTTAGAGGCTTGTAGACAATTTTCTTGTGTATAGTAGTCGTATATGACCTTGTCGGCCTTAGTAAGTATATGTACATAGGTTGGGTTCTTCTGGTTGCAGAATTTTACGTAGCTCATTTCTAGTTTATTATTTCTATGTGTCAGTAGGTTACTTTGTGACGGCCCTCGGGGCCCATGATTAATTATGGTTAGATGTTACATAATATGATTAGTGGTACCTGACAATTAAAGGTTCGGCTGCCCGTCATACCCTCCGGTTTAGGTGGTGACAAACTTGGTATCAGAGCAGGTGTGTCCTAGGGAGTCTACAAGTCGTGTCTAGTAGAGTCTTTTTATGGGTGTGTTGTGCACCACACTTATAAACAGGAGGCTACAGGGCATTTAAGATAATGGTTACCTTCCTTCTTGATCTAGAATCGTGTTATAGAGCTGAATTGTAAGAATTCTCTTTGTAAACCTTATTGTGATTATTATTACAACAATGCCTTCTTCCAATAGGGCTATGATTAGAAGGGAGATTGAGGTTGGATTGAGTGTAAATGCGAGTAGTATTCTCTCTATTGAGACAGATCCGTCAGAGGATATGAGTAAGTTGCTTTTCTTGGTATAGACGAATCTAGTAGTACTAGAGGAGTTGAGGGAAGCTCCCGTACCATTAGTCCTACCATCGGCTCCTTCTGATAAGGATGTAAGGAGAGCGGTGCAGGTATTGAATCAATTGGTTGCCTCTCGGCATGACTTCATCCTGGAGCATTTGATAGAGATAGGCCCTTGAGGGGTCGGGAGCTTATAACCTAGGAAGTTTATTAGTCAAGGATCGCCGATATTTAAAGGGTTCAAAGATGTCAATATCTCAGGGTCAAAGTTGTAAAGGTCGAGTGAGACTGGCCTGAGTATCTTGTAGTCAGTATGATCGTGCGCATGTTATATTATGCCACAAAGGTACAGAGGGTTGGTTTAGTGTGGCAGCCATAGCCACAACATTTTGAAGTGTCCTAAGTTGATGCGTAAAGGTAAGGATAAGATGATTATGAGATGTACAAATGAAAAGCAGAAGACATCATTGGAAGGTTTAGTAGGTTATGAAAAGCTACACGTTTTACAGTGACTTTTGCTGATTAGAATGAGGGAATGTGTTATGTATGTGCGACCTAAATTGTAATGTCTTACCTAGAATAGATTGAGAATGGTTCCAGGATATCATTAAAGAGAATGGATTGCCACAATCGAATCGTCTGAAGAATGACCATCAATAAATTTAAGAAGATCATGTAAAGTGATGTACCCAGAATAGTGAGCCCAAGTCATATATAAGAATCGAGTTATCCACGGTAGTAGAAGGGGATATAAGTCTCTCGTCCATGCGTAAAGGGCCATACCACTTATTATTGAGAATTACATATATCAATGTTAGTAAGCTAAGGGATGCTACAGGTATTGGACTGGTGAGGTCTTCAGCTTCATTGTGTAGCATATTACAATTCTAAATAACCTCTGGATAACAATAGCGTGTTAGGGGAAATTGAGGATGAGAACTATGGAACAATCGAAGAATAGTTGTATGAAGTATGAAAACAGTTAATAAGTATGAATGGAATGGTATGATCAAGTATCAAGGCAGAACTATTTTCCGTTTAATGACGAGTAGAAGGAAGGATTATGACAAGAAGGATAAAGATGAATAATATTATAATTATGCAGGTTTCACAAATGTATGGTTATTTCAGAAAAGTGTAAGGACCAATGGTAGATGAGGGATAGTAAGAACTCTTCGGCCAAAGGTGACGAATCTCTTATGTTCATGAAGATAGTATGAGAAATACTTTGAGATAAGAGACCCCCCAAGGCAACTTGAAAATGGAAATGTAAAGGTAAGACGAATGAGCACTCGGTCGATGGAGATCTAATAATGATAAGACAAGAAAGCTTGACAAGTCATTGGATCATGTAACACCGTGAATTGAATCTAAACATACGAAGCATCGGTTCCACAACATATGCAGTCATGCCTCTCAGAAAGTAGGTAAACGGAAGTAACAGTGAGTAAAGCTCGAGATTAGCACCTAAACAGATGAAAAGGGGCCAATGACACCTATGGATACAAGGTAGACATTAAAGATATATGTCAAGAGATAATGATATTATAATGAAGATAAAATGCCAGGCAAATATAGATGTCTATGAACATTTTTGAACTGACCAAAGGTTCTACGAGATAGATAAGCTAATGGGTTTACAACTTAACGAGATCAAAGAAATCTTTTCCCAAAGCACTATTGACAGAAAGCCTTAGCCATGAGGCAAGTGAAGGAATTCGAATCTAAGTATAATGACCAGATTTGGATAAAGTAGGTCAATGTCACGTAATGTAAATTCTTCAGAATCTTTCACGTAATGAATGAAGGAATAAGTTAAGAACCCGTCTTTTAAGAAGTAGTAATGCCAAGGATTGGAATCATGAGCAATGTTTGAAATTACGTATGTATAACAGAATATTTTGGAATTAAGAAGAGTACGACAAGTAAGGAAATGAGTGAACAAGTGTCAAAAGAAGTAAAGAAAGGAAGTTGTTTATAATTACGAGTAGTGAGAAAGTACGAAAAAAAAGATTCTTTTCAGACCATGAATAAGAGTTAACTGCAATGATACACACTTCAGATTCGATAACATTGTCCATTAAGTGTTCACGATTGAGATACTACAAATATGAGAGTTTTCAGCACACCTAATTAATAAACAAAGCTAAGTTGACAATAGAATCATTCACCCACAAGAGGCTTGACTAATGTGAGGACTAAAGAGAGCAGTTGACCTGAGGGAACGCATCAATTAGCTAAGTGGGAGTCCCATTGGAGAATTCAGATATTGATAGACCTAGGAATCATAATACAGTATGATCATCCCTCATACTAGAAGAAAAGGAACGTCATGATGAAGATCTCATTTTTAGGGAAGATCAGGAAAGATATCTAATAAAAGAGAACTACAACCTTCGAGTATAATGGGAGGTCCATTGCTCACGATATTCCATTCACCCTGGATCTACTAAGATGTCTGATAGGTATGTATTGGTGGAATGACATGAAGAGGAACATTGCAGAGTTTGTAACTCAGTGTCTTAATTGTCAGCCAGTAAAAGTAGAGCACCAAAAGCCTGGCGGCTTGACTCAAAACATTGAGATCCCGATGTGGAAATGGAAAATGATTAATATGGATTTCATTACGGGTTTACCTCGCCCTTATCATAAGTTTGATTCTATTTGGGTGATTGTTGATAGATTCCTGGCAGTCAAAACTACCTACACAGCCGAGGATTATGTAAAGTTATATGTTAAGAAAAATGTTCGCCTTCATGGTATGCCTATTCCAATTATATCTAACTGAGGTGCGCAGTTCACAACTAATTTCTGGAGATCATTATAAAAAGGTTTGGACACTCAAGTTAATCTTAGCACAACTTTCCATCCTTAAACAGACGGGCAGGCTAAACGCACGATACAAACGCTCGAAGATATGCTACAAGCTTGCGTATTGGACTTCAAGAGAAGTTGGGATGATCATCTATCTCTTAATGAATTTGCGTACAATAACAGTTATTATGCTAGCATTAAAATGGCTCCATACGAGGCTTTGTATGGACGGAAATGTAGATCTCCTATCGGATGGTTTGTGTCATGACCCAAATCAGAGGGTCGCGACGGGCACCCGGACCCTACCTGCCGGGCACTACTAACTATGCACTCCACACCTAAACATATTTATATACGGACTAAGCCAAAGAAAAAACTATATGAAGTTTTAACCGGAAAGCCCCAACTTATGTATACATACCAAGGCCGACGAGGCCATACATGACAACTATACACAGGACACCTGTCTACAAGCCTCTAAAGAATACATAGCATCACAAGGGCGGGACAGAGTCCTGCCATACCTAAGTGTATATGCAAAATAACATACCATGACCCGACTGCAACTCTGAAACAAGTAGAGTGCTCCAGTACCAGCTGAACCAGCAACCTACTAGCGCGAACCGTCACCCTCTTTCACTGAACCTGCAGGCATAAAATGCAGTGTCCCCCGACAAAAGGGACGTTAGTACGACTGATGTACTGAGTATGTCAGGCATAATAAATAACACAACAGAGATACATAACTATAAATCAAAACAGAAATAGCCGACCAGTAGTAAATGCCTCTAAGGGCCCTAATACATATGCCTAAATGTTATGCACAATGCAAATGCGGTATACATATAAATATTGGCCACACAAGGGTATCTTCCTATCCATAACCGCCTCTGTGGGCATCAGGTTATATCGTATTGGCCACACAAGGGCATCAATATTGGCCTATTCGGGCTCTTTTGTTATAGTCTGTACCAGCTATAGGTGGTGTGCGTATATAACGTTTTTCCCTTTCCTTATATCCCCTACATATCATATCATATTTACCATATAGTAGTGTGCATATCACAAGTGGGTCCAGGGTAATATATGAATATAATGCAAATGAAAATGCATGAGTGACAATAACACATTCCGAACTCATCAGATGACATAATACATTTGTATCTTCGGCTAACCCTGTGAATATCAGCATCTTTTCCGTATGCCTCAATAATGACTTTGAGAACATATTTAGACAGACTTTTAACATAAGAGTCAATAACATGATCATTCTTAACTACTAAGAGTAGAGTAATTTATGGAACAATATTTCGGTTATGTTTTGTACATAGAATATGCCAAAAAATATAAAGAGCCTTACATACCTTGTTATCGAAGTCATTTAAGTCTCATGGGTCCTTGTAAGCTCTATGAATGATTATCTACATCATACGGATGATTTAAATCACAATCGGACCAATATACTAGTAATAGATTCATTAAGGCATTTTATCGAACACCTTGCATGTGTAGAATCTATATTTCTTCTATACGCAAACCTATACATGTTTACCTCTTTTAGGCGCAGCGACGAGCGACGTCGGACAACCTTTCACCCAACCCAGATTTCGACAAGCAGAAACAGGACCCAAAAATCGACTTGAGCTAGACCTTCCTCGAACTCAAGGTTTTTGCTTGATTTATGAGCGTTCAAGCTTGTTCAAGGATTCAATTTTTCTGGAGGTAAGGCCCAAAATACCATGAATGTTTCCCCCTTTTGGCAAGCAAAAGCTTGCGGAAAATCCCCTAATTCGGCTGAGAATTTTCAGAGAGCTTACCAATTGAAATTTACTCCTACTGATAGAAGTGTGACAATTATTTCTCCAAGGATGAACTTCTATAGAAGCTTAAGAGATGAAGGTCTTTTAATAATAAAGAAGGGTGAATGTTTGGAGACTTGTGAAACTGCCACTAATATGTTTATGAGGCTAGTCACTTAGCTAGTGTGTTATAACGTTACGCGTAGAGTCCCACTATATATTGTCACCATTAAAATTTTTATCAATCCCATAATTAATCAATTATACACACAATTAATTCTTGATCCAATTCACTTAAATCTTGATAGTTTATAAAAAAAACCTCTTATACTCAATGTCATAATTTGTAATATAACACTAGTCCATAACCTCCTTGGGGATATACAACTATTATTATTAATCCACGTTGTCACATTTGTTACGTCCAAAATTATTTCGGAATTTTATCCTTTTATATGCTAAACTCTTTATTAGCATACATAAATATAACATAAATTTACCGGGGTCCGGGTCTTACTTACCTACGTTTATGTGTTCAAACCTTCACCCGAAAGTACGGGGTGTTACAGTTTGAAGTAGGCGAATCAGAATTATTTGGGCCTGACATAGTGCACCAAGCCATAGAGAATGTGAAGCTCATCCTTGTACGACTGTTAACCGCTCAGAGTCATCAAAAGTCGTATTCAAATGTGCGGCGGCGGGACTTAGAGTTCCAAGTGGATGATTGAGTCTTCTTGAATATTTCTCATATGAAGGGTATAATGAGATTTGAAAAAAAAAAAGGAAAGCTCAATCCAAGGCACATTGGGCCATATCGAATAATTCGACGAATCGGCCAAATGGCTTACGAATTGGATTTGCCTTCGGAGTAAGAGTTTGTTCATTCGGTTTTCCATGTTTCTATATTAAGAGCGTGTGTTGGGGATCCTTCTCAAATTGTGCCAATTAACGATGTGAAGGTTACAAAGGACTTATGATATGAAGAGGTTCCTATTGCTATATTAGATCATCAAGTCCACAAGTTGAGGACTAAAGAAGTAGCCCCGTGAAGGTTCTATAGAAGAATAAGAATGAAGGAGAGATGATATGGGAGACGGAAGAGGAGATGAATCACAAATATCCTTAACCAACTTATTATTTGTTATACACTATGTACTGGTAGGTATCTAAGCCGACAATAGTTAGCTAACATATATAAAGAAAGAAACTGGAAAATAGACAAGCTCGCAATCAAGTACAAACACAATCACATTACAAGAATAAACAACCCAAGTGCAGAGTATCAAGCTAGAATCTATGAAGTACGAGAATAAAGTAATCACTAAGCACATCTACGTAAGACTTACAGTAAAGTGAACTACCCTTGAATCTCAGTAGGTTACAATCATAGCCTAGGCAGAATCTCTAGTCCTCAAATCCATTATGTGTCTAAGTATGAGATTAACAAGCACACAACGTCTCAAATGAATAAACTACCAAGAAATCAATACTTAACGCATCACGCAACACAATGAATACAACAACCAGAATCAAAGATATGAGTGGATGTAATATGAATGCATGTGCGATGCAATGCAATACATTAGCCAAATGTAATCTCCGTACACACATGATCCGAGTGGAATAAATCTAAGTCCCGGCAGTCATGACTTATGGGAGACCCGCGAAGTCCATGTACCACTCTCATGATCCCGGAAAAGACCTCGGGCATTAGACACTCTCATGATCCCGGCAAAGACCTCGGGCATCGGACACTCATCTCTCTTTTATGCTCTCCGGCAAGGACCTCAGAGGCTACACTCATTCACTTATCATCATTTCCAATCTCAGTTCATAACGAATCATCACATGAAATAAGAATGTATGCAATGTATAATATCAATTACACCTGCCAAAAAGTACACTTCACAATTTCAAGCCATTTTCATTATCCTTCCATTTTCTATGATAAGTGACATATAAAGAGAGAGATGAATGCAAATACAAATAACAATATCAAGTGAATAATATCAATCCCAATCATTTCCTATATCCATGATATTATCAAGATAAGGGAGAAACAACTATTCACAATCTCGATATGGCAACTAACTGCAAATCTAATATCAAACACTTAACAACAACCAATAAATCACAAAGAGACAACCAGCCCACACAGCATTCAACAATACCAAACCTATATAATCCATCCCAACTTCATATCCGAAGGCGTACATGTTTTCTCTAACTGTAAGTAACTCTACATATGCTTCGCTAACCAAAGTCTAACCAGAAGGTAAGTCGTAACCTACCTAAAATGCCAAACAGGCACCACAAACTATCTAACTCAAGCTTTCTTCTTCCAAAATATCATCAAATAAGCAAAGTATAACAATTATGAATTATTACGTTAACACGAGATTCGAAGGATACCCATAATAGTCTTAGGAGAATTTTGGGTAGAAAAGTTAGTTTAAAAACCCATTTCCAACATCGAGGGGAAAATAGTCATTTTTTAAGAAAATCGGGTTCAATAAGATCAAAATATTATTCTAGGAAGTCATACGAACCCAATAGAAATCTATTCTGGAATATGAAATCTATTCATGCGGGCACCTACCCTTTTCCACCTAGTAGGTGAATCTCTCCTTTACAAATTCATCCAACAACATAATAATTAAAAAATAGAAATCTAATAACATATGTGAAAATGCGGAATACATCACTACCCAAGGAATCTGGTTCGAATTTTGAAAGATCTTCTAAGTATACAACTAGAATAAAATATACAACCACAACTTAAATACAACTTCTGTTTAGAATGAAATTTAAATAGAAAATCTAGATGAACTCCATGAGATCCTTGAAGGCAAATCGAACCTCGCACACATACCTGGAACAACTCAACAACCCGAAAAAGGTGTAGCAAGAGTAGTATCAGTACATACACTATGTACTGGTAGGTATCATAAGCCGACAATAGTTAGCTAAGATATATAAAGGAAGAAACTGGAGAATAGACAAGCTCGCAATCAAGTACAAACATTATCACATTCAAAAAATAAACAACCCAAGTGTAGAGTATCAAGTTAGAATCTATGAAGTACGAGAATAAAGTAATCACTAAGCACATCTACGTAAGACTTACAGTAAAGTGAACTACCCTTGAATCTCAGTAGGTTACAATCATAGCCTAGGCAGAATCTCTAGTCCTGAAATCCATTATGTGTCTAAGTATGAGATTAACAAGCACACAACGTCTCAAATGAATAAACTACCAGGAAATCAATACTGAACGCATCACGCAACACAATGAATACAACAACCAGAATCAAAGATATGAGTGGATGTAATATGTATGCATGTGCGATGCAATGCAATACATTAGCCAGATGTAATCTCCGTACACACATGATCCGAGTGGAATAAATCTATGTCCCGACAGTCATGACTTATGGGAGACCCGCGAAGTCCATGTACCACTCTCATGATCCCGGCAAAGACCTCGGGCATTAGACACTCTCATGATCCCGGCAAAGACCTCGGGCATCGGACACTCATCTCTCTTTTATGCTCTCCGTCCAGGACCTCAGAGGCTACACTCATTCACTTATCATCATTTCCAATCTCAGTTCATAACGAATCATCACATGAAATAAGAATGTATGCAATGTATAATATCAATTACACCTGCCAAAAAGTACACTTCACAATTTCAAGCCATTTTCATTATCCTTCCATTTTCTATGATAAGTGACATATAAAGAGAGAGATGAATGCAAATACAAATAACAATATCAAGTGAATAATATCAATCCCAATCATTTCCTTTATCCATGATATTATCAAGATAAGGGAGAAACAACTATTCACAATCTCGATATGGCAACTAACTGCAAATCTAATATCAAACACTTAACAACAACCAATAAATCACAAAGAGACAACCAGCCCACACATCAGTCAACAATACCAAACCTATATAATCCATCCCAACTTCATATCCGAAGGCGTACATGTTTTCTCTAACTGTAAGTAACTCTACATAGGCTTCGCTAACCAAAGTCTAACCAGAAGGTAAGTCGTAACCTACCTAAAATGCCAAACAGGCACCACAAACTATCTAACTCAAGCTTTCTTCTTCCAAAATATCATCAAATAAGCAAAGTATAACAATTATGAATTATTACGTTAACACGAGATTCGAAGGATACCCATAATAGTCTTAGGAGAATTTTGGGTAGAAAAGTTAGTTTAAAAACCCATTTCCAACATCGAGGGGAAAATAGTCATTTTTTAAGAAAATCGGGTTCAATAAGATCAAAATATTATTCTAGGAAGTCATACGAACCCAATAGAAATCTATTCTGGAATATGAAATCTATTCATGCGGGCACCTACCCTTTTCCACCTGGTAGGTGAATCAGTCCTTTACAAATTCATCCAACAATATAAACAAATAATTAAAAAATAGAAATCTAATAACATATGTGAAAATGCGGAATACATCACTACCCAAGGAATCTGGTTCGAATTTTGAAAGATCTTCTAAGTATACAACTAGAATAAAATATACAACCACAACTTAAATACAACTTCTGTTTAGAATGAAATTTAAATAGAAAATCTAGATGAACTCCATGGATCCTTGAAGGCAAATCGAACCTCGCACACATACCTGGAACAACTCAACAACCCGAAAAAGGTGTAGCAAGAGTAGTATCAGTACATACACTATGTACTGGTAGGTATCATAAGCCGACAATAGTTAGCTAAGATATATAAATGAAGAAACTGGAGAATAGACAAGCTCGCAATCAAGTACAAACACTATCACATTCCAAGAATAAACAACTCAAGTGTAGAGTATCAATTAAGAATCTATGAAGTACGAGAATAAAGTAATCACTAAGCACATCTACGTAAGACTTACAGTAAAGTGAACTACCATTGAATCTCAGTAGTTTACAATCATAGCCTAGGCAGAATCTCTAGTCCTCAAATCCATTATGTGTCTAAGTATGAGATTAACAAGCACACAACGTCTCAAATGAATAAACTACCAAGAAATCAATACTGAACGCATCACGCAACACAATGAATACAACAATCGAATCAAAGATATGAGTGGATGTAATATGAATGCATGTGCGATGTAATGCAATACAACGATGTAATCTCCTTTCACACATGATAGTGGAATATATCTATATCCCGCAACCATGACCCATGGTAGACAATCCAAGTACCACTTTATGATCCCGGCAAAGACCTGTTAACACTCTCATGATCCCACAAAGACCTCGGGCATGATCCGAAGAAACTGGAATAGATCTCATGTCACATTCCAAGAATAAACAACTCAAGTGTAGAGTACAAGTTAGAATCTATGAAGTACGAGAATAAAGTAATCACTAAGCACATCTTCGTAAGACTTACGAAAAGTGAACTACCCTTGAATCTCGGTACAATCATAGCCTAGGCAGAATCTAGTCCTCAAATCCATTATGTGTCTAAGTATGAGATTAACAAACACACAACGTCTCAAATGAATAAACTACCAAGAAATCAATACGAACGCATTGAATACAACAACCGAATCACTATGAATGCTCGATGATCCACGGCAAATGAATCTCTTACACACATGGAGTGGAATATATCTATGCATCGGACATGACCCATGGGAGACCCGCGAAGTCCATCTCTTTCATGATCCCGGCAAAGACCTCGGGCATTAGACACTCTCATGATCCCGGCAAAGACCTCGGGCATCGGACACTCATCTCTCTTTTATGCTCTCCGGCTAGGACCTCGGAGGCTACACTCCATCACTTATCTTCATTTCCAATCACGGTTCATAACGAATCATCACATGAAATAAGAATGTATGCATTGTATAATATCAATTACACCCGTCATAAAGTACACTTCATAATTTCAAGCCATTTTCATTATCATTCCATTTTCGATGATAAGTGAGATATAAAGAGAGAGATGAATGCAAATACAAATAACAATATCAAGTGAACAATATCAATCCCAATCATTTCCTTTATCCATGATATTATCAAGATAAGGGAGAAACAACTATTCACAATCTCGATATGGCAACTAACGCAAATCTAATATCAAACACTTAACAACAACCAATGAATCACAAAGAGACAACCAGCCCACACATCGATCAACAATACCAAGCCTATGTAATCCATCCCAACTTCATATCCTAAGGCGTACATGTTTTCTCTAACGTAAGTAACTCTACATATGCTTCGCTAACCAAAGTCTAACCGAATGTAAGTCGTAACCTACCTAAAGGCCAAACGAGCACCACAAACAATCTAACTCAAGCTTTCTTCTTCCAAAATATCATCAAATAAGCAAAGTCTAACAATTATGAATTTTACGTTAACACAAGATTCGAAGGATACCCATAATAGTCTTAGGAGAATTTTGGGTAGAAAAGGTTAGTTTAAAAACCCATTTCCAACATCGAGGGGAAAATAGTCATTTTTTAAGAAAATCGGGTTCAATAAGATCAAAATATTATTCTAGGAAGTCATACGAACCCAATAGAAATCTATTCGGAATATGAAATCTATTCGTGCGGGCACCTACCCTTTTCCACCTGGTAGGTGAATCATCCTTTACAAATTCATCCAAAACATAAACAAATAATTAAAAAATAGAAATCTAAAAACATATGTGAAAATGCGGAATACATCACTACCCAAGGAATCGGTTCCGAATTTTGAAAGATCTTCTAAGTATACCACTTGAATAAAATATACAACCACAACTTAAATACAACTTCGTTTAGAATGAAATTTAAATAGAAAATCTAGATGAACTCCATGAGATCCTTGAAGGCAAATCGAACCTCGCACACATACCTGGAACAACTCAACAACCCGAAAAATGTGTAGCAAGAGTAGTATCAGTACATACACTATGTACTGGTAGGTATCATAAGCCGACAATAGTTAGCTAAGATATATAAAGGAAGAAACTGGAGAATAGACAAGCTCGCAATCAAGTACAAACACTATCACATTCAAGAATAAACAACTCCAAGTGTTGAGTATCAATTAAGAATCTATGAAGTACGAGAATAAAGTAATCACTAAGCACATCTACGTAAGACTTACAGTAAAGTGAACTACCATTGAATCTCAGTAGTTTACAATCATAGCCTAGGCAGAATCTCTAGTCCTCAAATCCATTATGTGTCTAAGTATGAGATTAACAAGCACACAACGTCTCAAATGAATAAACTACCAAGAAATCAATACTGAACGCATCACGCAACACAATGAATACAACAATCAGAATCAAAGATATGAGTGGATGTAATATGAATGCATGTGCGATGTAATGCAATACACTGGCCAAATGTAATCTCCTTTCACACATGATCCGAGTGGAATATATCTATATCCCGGCAACCATGACCCATGGTAGACCCGAGAAGTCCAAGTACCACTCTTATGATCCCGGCAAAGACCTCGGGCATTAGACACTCTCATTATCCTGGCAAAGACCTCGGGCATCGGACACTCATCTCTCTCTTATGAAGAAACTTGTGAATAGACAAACTCGCAATCAAGTACAAACACTATCACATTCCAAGAATAAACAACTCAAGTGTAGAGTACAAGTTAGAATCTATGAAGTACGAGAATAAAGTAATCACTAAGCACATCTTCGTAAGACTTACAGTAAAGTGAACTACCCTTGAATCTCAGTAGGTTACAATCATAGCCTAGGCAGAATATCTAGTCCTCAAATCCATTATGTGTCTAAGTATGAGATTAACAAACACACAACGTCTCAAATGAATAAACTACCAAGAAATCAATACTGAACGCATCACGCAACACAATGAATACAACAACCAGAATCAACGATATGAATGCATGTGCGATACAATGCAATACACTGGCCAAATGTAATCTCCTTACACACATGATCCGAGTGGAATATATCTATGTACCGGCAGTCATGACCCATGGGAGACCCGCGAAGTCCATGTACCACTGTCATGATCCCGGCAAAGACCTCGGGCATTAGACACTCTCATGATCCCGGCAAAGACCTCGGGTATCGGACACTCATCTCTCTTTTATGCTCTCCGGCAAGGACCTCAGAGGCTACACTCCATCACTTATCTTCATTTCCAATCACAGTTCATAACGAATCATCACATGAAATAAGAATGTATGCATTGTATAATATCAATTACACCTGTCATAAAGTACACTTCATAATTTCAAGCCATTTTCATTATCATTCCATTTTCGATGATAAGTGAGATATAAAGTGAGAGATGAATGCAAATACAAATAACAATATCAAGTGAACAATATCAATCCCAATCATTTCCTTTATCCAAGATATTATCAAGATAAGGGAGAAACAACTATTCACAATCCCGATATGGCAACTAACTGCAAATCTAATATCAAACACTTAACAACAACCAATGAATCACAAAGAGACAACCAGCCCACACATCACTCAACAATACCAAGCCTATGTAATCCATCCCAACTTCATATCCTAAGGCGTACATGTTTTCTCTGACTGTAAGTAACTCTACATATGCTTCGCTAACCAAAGTCTAACCAGAATGTAAGTCGTAACCTACCTGAAAGGCCAAACAGGCACCACAAACAATCTAACTCAAGCTTTCTTCTTCCAAAATATCATCAAATAAGCAAAGTCTAACAATTATGAATTTTTACGTTAACACAAGATTCGAAGGATACCCATAATAGTCTTAGGAGAATTTTGGGTAGAAAGGTTAGTTTAAAAACCCTTTTCCAACATCTAGGGGGGAAATAGTCATTTTTTAAGAAAATCGGGTTCAATAAGATCAAAATATTATTCTAGGAAGTCATACGAACCCAATAGAAATCTATTCTGGAATATGAAATCTATTCGTGCGGGCACCTACCCTTTTCCACCTGGTAGGTGAATCTGTCCCTTACAAATTCATCCAAAACATAAACAAATAATTAAAAAATAGAAATCTAAAAACATATGTGAAAATGCGGAATACATCACTACCCAGGGAATCTGGTCCGAATTTTGAAAGATCTTCTAAGTATACAACTAGAATAAAATATACAACCACAACTTAAATACAACTTCTGTTTAGAATGAAATTTAAATAGAAAATCTAGATGAACTCCATGAGATCCTTGAAGGCAAATCGAACCTCGCACACATACACTGGAACAACTCAACAGCCCGAAAAGGGTGTAGCAAGAGTAGTATCAGTACATACACTATGTATTGGTAGGTATCATAAGCCGACAATAGTTAGCTAAGATATATAAAGGATGAAACTGGAGAATAGACAAGCTCGCAATCAAGTACAAACATTATCACATTCAAAGAATAAACAACCCAAGTGTAGAGTATCAAGTTAAAATCTATGAAGTACGAGAATAAAGTAATCACTAAGCACATCTACGTAAGACTTACAGTAAAGTGAACTACCCTTGAATCTCAGTAGGTTACAATCATAGCCTAGGCAGAATCTCTAGTCCTGAAATCCATTATGTGTCTAAGTATGAGATTAACAAGCACACAACGTCTCAAATGAATAAACTACCAGGAAATCAATACTGAACGCATCACGCAACACAATCAATACAACAACCAGAATCAACGATATGACTGGATGTAATATAAATGCATGTGCAATGCAATGCAATACACTGGACAAATGTAATCTCCTTACACACATTATCCGAGTGGAATATATCTATGTCCCGGCAGTCATGACTCATGGGAGACCCGCGAAGTCCATGTACCACTCTCATGATCCCGGCAAAGACCTCGGGCATTAGACACTCTCATGATCCTGGCAAAGACCTCGGGCATCGGACACTCATCTCTCTCTTATGAAGAAACTTGTGAATAGACAAACTCGCAATCAAGTACAAACACTATCACATTCCAAGAATAAACAACTCAAGTGTAGAGTACAAGTTAGAATCAGTGAAGTACGAGAATAAAGTAATCACTAAGCACATCTACGTAAGACTTACAGTAAAGTGAACTACCCTTGAATCTCAGTAGGTTACAATCATAGCCTAGGCAGAATATCTAGTCCTCAAATCCATTATGTGTCTAAGTATGAGATTAACAAACACACAACGTCTCAAATGAATAAACTACCAAGAAATCAATACTGAACGCATCACGCAACACAATGAATACAACAACCAGAATCAACGATATGAATGCATGTGCGATACAATGCAATACACTGGCCAAATGTAATCTCCTTACACACATGATCCGAGTGGAATATATCTATTTACCGGCAGTCATGACCCATGGGAGACCCGCGAAGTCCATGTACCACTGTCATGATCCCGGCAAAGACCTCGGGCATCGGACACTCATCTCACTTTTATGCTCTCCGGCAAGGACCTCAGAGGCTACACTCCATCACTTATCTTCATTTCCAATCACAGTTCATAACGAATCATCACATGAAATAAGAATGTATGCATTGTATAATATCAATTACACCTGTCATAAAGTACACTTCATAATTTCAAGCCATTTTCATTATCATTCCATTTTCGATGATAAGTGAGATATAAAGTGAGAGATGAATGCAAATACAAATAACAATATCAAGTGAACAATATCAATCCCAATCATTTCCTTTATCCAAGATATTATCAAGATAAGGGAGAAACAACTATTCACAATCCCGATATGGAAACTAACTGCAAATCTAATATCAAACACTTAACAACAACCAATGAATCACAAAGAGACAACCAACCCACACATCAGTCAACAATACCAAGCCTATGTAATCCATCCCAACTTCATATCCTAAGGCGTACATGTTTTCTCTGTCTGTAAGTAACTCTACATATGCTTCGCTAACCAAAGTCTAACCAGAATGTAAGTCGTAACCTACCTGAAAGGCCAAACAGGCACCACAAACAATCTAACTCAAGCTTTCTTCTTCCAAAATATCATCAAATAAGCAAAGTCTAACAATTATGAATTTTTACGTTAACACAAGATTCGAAGGATACCCATAATAGTCTTAGGAGAATTTTGGGTAGAAAGGTTAGTTTAAAAACCCATTTCCAACATCGAGGAGGGAAATAGTCATTTTTTAAGAAAATCGGGTTCAATAAGATCAAAATATTATTCTAGGAAGTCATACGAACCCAATAGAAATCTATTCTGGAATATGAAATCTACTCGTGCGGGCACCTACCCTTTTCCACCTGGTTGGTGAATCTGTCCCTTACAAATTCATCCAAAACATAAACAAATAATTAAAAAATAGAAATCTAAAAACATATGTGAAAATGCGGAATACATCACTACCCAGGGAATCTGGTCCGAATTTTGAAAGATCTTCTAAGTATACAACTAGAATAAAATATACAACCACAACTTAAATACAACTTCTGTTTAGAATGAAATTTAAATAGAAAATCTAGATGAACTCCATGAGATCCTTGAAGGCAAATCGAACCTCGCACACATACCTGGAACAACTCAACAGCCCGAAAAGGGTGTAGCAAGAGTAGTATCAGTACATACACTATGTATTGGTAGGTATCATAAGCCGACAATAGTTAGCTAAGATATATAAAGGATGAAACTGGAGAATAGACAAGCTCGCAATCAAGTACAAACATTATCACATTCAAAAAATAAACAACCCAAGTGTAGAGTATCAAGTTAAAATCAATGAAGTACGAGAATAAAGTAATCACTAAGCACATCTACGTAAGAATTACGGTAAAGTGAACTACCCTTGAATCTCAGTAGGTTACAATCATAGCCTAGGCAGAATCTCTAGTCCTGAAATCCATTATGTGTCTAAGTATGAGATTAACAAGCACACAACGTCTCAAATGAATAAACTACCAGGAAATCAATACTGAACGCATCACGCAACACAATGAATACAACAACCGAATCAACGATATGAGAGGATGTAATATGAATGCATGTGCGATGCAATGCAATACACTTTGGACAAATGTAATCTCCTTACACACATGATCCGAGTGGAATATATCTATGTCCCGCGAAGTCCATGACCACTGGGAGATCCCGCAAAGACCTCCATTACCACTCTCATGATCCCGGCAAAGACCTCGGGCATTAGACACTCTCATGATCCCGGCAAAGACCTCGTGCATCGAACACTCATCTCTCTTTTATGCTCTACGGCAAGGACCTCAGAGGCTACACTCCCTCACTTATCATCATTTCCAATCACAGTTCATAACGAATCATCACATGAAATAAGAATGTATGCAATGTATAATATCAATTACACCTGTCATAAAGTACACTTCACAATTTCAAACCATTTTCATTATCCTGACATTTTCGATGATAAGTGAGACATAAAGAGAGAGATGAATGCAAATACAAATAACAATATCAAGTGAATAAAATGAATCCCAATCATTTCCTTTATCCATGATATTATCAAGATAAGGGAGAAACAACTATTCACAATCCCGATATGGCAACTAACTGCAAATCTAATATCAAACACTTAACAACAACTAATGAATCACAAAGAGACAACCAGCCCACACATCACTCAACAATACCAAGCCTATGTAATCCATCCCAACTTCATATCCGAAGGCGTACATGTTTTCTCTGACTGTAAGTAACTCTACATATGCTTCGCTAACCAAAGTCTAACCAGAAGGTAAGTCGTAACCTACCTGAAAGGCCAAACAGGCACCATAAACTATCTAATTCAAGCTTTCTTCTTCCAAAATATCTTCAAATAAGCAAAGTCTAACAATTATGAATTTTTACGTTAACACAAGATTCGAAGGATACCCATAATAGTCTTAGGAGAATTTTGGATAGAAAAGTTAGTTTAAAACCCCATTTCCAACCTCGAGGGGAAAAATAGTCATTTTTTAAGAAAATCGGGTTCAAATAGATCAAAATATTATTCTACGAAGTCATACGAACCAAATAGAAATCTATTATGGAATATGAAATCTATTCGTGCGGGCACCTACCCTTTTCCACCTGGTAGGTGAATCTGTCCCTTACAAATTCATCCAACAACATAAACAAATAATTAAAAAATAGAAATCTAAAAACATATGTGAAAATGCGGAATACATCACTACCCAAGGAATCTGGTCCGAATTTTGAAAGATCTTCTAAGTATACAACTAGAATAAAATATACAACCACAACTTAAATACAACTTTTGTTTAGAATGAAATTTAAATAGAAAATCTAGATGAACTCCATGAGATCCTTGAAGGCAAATCGAACCTCACACACATACCTGGAACAACTCAACAACCCGAAAAGGGTGTAGCAAGAGTAGTATCAGTACATACACTATGTACTGGTAGGTATCATAAGCCGACAATAGTTAGCTAAGATATATAAATGAAGAAACTGGAGAATAGACAAGCTCGCAATCAAGTACAAACATTATCACATTCCAAGAATAAACAACTCAAGTGTAGAGTATCAATTAAGAATCTATGAAGTACGAGAATAAAGTAATCACTAAGCACATCTACGTAAGACTTACAGTAAAGTGAACTACCATTGAATCTCAGTAGTTTACAATCATAGCCTAGGCAGAATCTCTAGTCCTCAAATCCATTATGTGTCTAAGTATGAGATTAACAAGCACACAACGTCTCAAATGAATAAACTACCAAGAAATCAATACTGAACGCATCACGCAACACAATGAATACAACAATTAGAATCAAAGATATGAGTGGATGTAATATGAATGCATGTGCGATGTAATGCAATACACTGGCCAAATGTAATCTCCTTTCACACATGATCCGAGTGGAATATATCTATGTCCCGGCAACCATGACCCATGGTAGACCCGCGAAGTCCAAGTACCACTCTTATGATCCCGGCAAAGACCTCGGGCATTAGACACTCTCATGATCCTGGCAAAGACCTCGGGCATTAGACACTCTCATGATCCCGGCAAAGACATCGGGCATCGGACACTCATCTCTCTTTTATGCTCTCCGACAAGGACCTCACAGGATACACTCTCTCACTTATCATTATTTCAATCACAGTTCATAACGAATTGTCACATGAAATAAGAATGTATGCAATGTATAATATCAATTACACCTGTCATAAAGTACACTTCACAATTTCAAGTCATTTTCATTATTCTAACATTTTCGATGATAAGTGAGATATAAAGAGAGAGATGAATGCAAATACAAATAACAATATCAAGTGAATAATATCAATCCCAGTCATTTCCTTTATCCGTGATATTATCAAGATAAGGGAGAAACACCTATTCACAATCCCGATATGGCAACTAACTGCAAATCTAATATCAAACACTTAACAACAACCAATAAATCACAAAGAGATAATCAGCCCACACATCACTCAACAATACCAAGCCTATGTAATCCATCCCAACTTCATATCCGAAGGCGTACTTGTTTTCTATGTAATCCATCCCAACTTCATACGAACCCAATAGAAATCTATTCTAGAATATGAAATCTATTCGTGTGGGCACCTACCCTTTTCCACCTGGTAGATGAATCCGTCCCTTACAAATTCATCCAACAACATAAATAAAAAAAATAGAAATCTAAAAACAATAGATATATGAAAATGTGGAATACATCACTACCCAAGAAATCTGGTTCGAATTGTACAAGATCTTCTAAGTATACATTTGGAATAAAATATACAACCAGAAGATAAGTCGTAACCTATCTGGATGGCCGAACGAGCACCACGAACTATCTAACTCAAGTTTTCATATTTCGAAACATCTCCGAATAAGAAAAGTCTAACAATTTTGAATTTTTACGTTAACACAAGATTCGAAGGATACCCATAATAGTCTTAGGAGAATTTCTGGTAGAAAAGTTAGTTTAAAACCCATTTCCAACCTCGAGGGACAATATAGTCATTTCATAAGAAAATCGAGTTCAATATGGTCAAAATATTATTCTAAAAAGTAATACTAACCCAATGGTACCCATTTTGATATATTTTAAATCTGAACCCAAAAAGTCACGCAAAATAGGATTCCTAGCCACAAAGGGAAAAATATGAAATTTAGTTCAAAATTAGTTTACACGTGACTCATAGAGTCTATATATCAAAAATAGTTGAAATACAACCAGTAATTCATGTTTAATCGAAGAAAACTCGATTTCATGCATAGGGTTTCAAATCTCTATTTTACCTACCTTAATTCAAGAATCTTAGCATAAAACATCTTATTAAACTATGAAATAATCATGAAAAGGTGTTTGGAATCTTACCCAAATGATAATTCTTACAAAAGACTCTTCAAGTCTCCCAAAATCGAGCTTCTAAGTGGAAAATATGAGAATGGGGAGTCAAAACACGATTTGGGGTTTTAAAATATGTCCAGGCATCATTCATACATCGCGAACGCGAGACCACCTCACGAATGCGAGACTGACTCGGCCCAATGCCTCGCGAATGCAGCTAAACTATCACTATTGCGATGGTCAGCCAACCCGGCCCAGAACCCAATCTCTTCATCGCGAACACAATGAAGCACACCAGAATAGAAACCAGAAAAAAAAATCTGGCACTTCCCATTTTCACCCCAAAACCCCGAGACTCATCTGAGACCCCTTGGACACAAACCTAATATGCAGCCTAACATAAAAACATGCTATAAACCTATTTCCGCACTCGAAATCGTTATATGAGGTCCCGTTGACCAAGTCAACCCCCAACGGCCAAAACATGAAAACCAAACCAAAAAAAACAAAAATACCCTCAAGTCCTCGAGAATCGAACCGACCCCTCTCCCAAGACCAAAATCACCTTCCGGACCTAACAGAATCATTAGAATTCCAGTTCGGATACAACACAAAAGTCAACTATCCAGTCAAATAGTTTCCAATCAAAATAAACTTAGGAACTTCTAATCTTCAATTCCAACCAAAAACACATATAAGAGGTTATCAGAGGGGCATTTTGGAAAAAGTAAGTGAAAGACCAGTAACGACGAAAATGGTCGTTACAGTTGATGTACGATAAGAGATATGCTTGCGTTGAAGGTAATGGTGTTAAAGTGTCGAAGGAGAATTCATCTCTAGTTGAGGAGGGAGTTGACTTACTTGATTACTTGAGGACCCCACTAGTGACATTTCTTCCTCTAATGTTATGGATTGTGAGCTTTTGTATGATTCTCCACCTATCTTTAACAATGATATTCATGCATGACTTAATTCAAGTGACCTCTTAGAATCTAATCCATTCCTTGATGAAGATTCTAGTAAGGAGTTACCTTGGTGTTAAGAGTATCGTGTCATCATTGAGTAGTCCTATGTCTATAATTGAATTTGACTTTGAAGTTGTGAGTAATTTTGATGATATTACTTTGGTTGGTGCTTTCCTTGCCAAATTTATTCTTGTAAGGCCTCTTATTTTTGTGGTGAGGCATATGTGTCCAATAAGAGTTTTATAGGTGAATTTGAATTAAGGGACACTTTCCTTTATTTTTAAAAAAACTCCTTCGCCCAAGAGCTCCCTCATTTTTTCTCCCTTGGTGACTCAAACCTACAACCTTCGGGTTGAAGGTGGACAATACTTACCATTTGAGCAATTTCCTCTTGTCGACTTTCCTCTACTACTTATTTGCTTATGATGATTCTCATGTTGAGATGATCCTTGAGGATATCTCTAGTACTAATCACTTTTGTAGTGATGGCATGTTTTCTTCTTATTGGATGAGTGTAGTTGATCCCTTGAATTTGAGGTCAAATTCTTTTCAAGAAGGGGAGAATGATGCAAGTCAAGCTTCATCAAAGTTTTTCGGCCAATTGGTGGCTATTTCGGCAAGTGCCTCATTTTAGATTACTTTTCTTTTGCAATAGATTATAAATTGCTAGCTTAAGTCATTTTGACACTTAAATAATACCGAGTTATGTTGAATATTCCAAGAGTAAGCTCATATAAGACGTGGTGAAGCCATGATTGCTTGTTGATGTTGAGAGGTAGTTTGCAAGGTGGATCATGCCCCTTGAGGATAACTTAATAGATTATGTGCTTATTGGTTCCATTAATTGAGAATTTTAGCTATCAAAGAGTTTTAGTTATCAAATAATTTCATCTGTGTCAATCCACCTATCTTTACTTTCTTGTTCTTAGATTTAAGGATTCTTTTATTTTCATATTCCATCAATCACACGCCAGCATGTGAAGCGTGTGATGTCGTAGGTCAACTGACTAGTGGTGCCTGAAGGCGTGGGGGGGTTTCAGCAGTGGGTTTTTTGGGGATAGGTTGCACGATAGAGATAAACCTCCTGGTGGGTCGCTTTGAGTATTGGACTGACGAAGGGTAACAAACCTGCTTTGCATAGAGACTTTCACTAGAAAAGGTAAGGAAATAACGGAGAAAACTCAGCCTATGAAACCCTAGTTCTGGAATAGGAAGAAGCTCACTTTAAAAGACAACAATTGCTCTGATCCCATGAAGAAGTTGAGAAGAAAAAATGTTTCTTTTGTATTTTAAGTGTCTTTACATCCCATGAAAATTGGTATTTAGTGAATTCTATAGCTAATTAAGGAAAGACAATCAATTACTCCCTCTGTTTCAAAAAGATTGTTTGGTATTGACTTGGCACAACGTTTAAGAAAGTAGAGAAGACTTTTGAATCTTGTGGTCTTAAATTAAAGATGTGTTGAATGTACAAAAATGACTTTTAATCTTGTAGTCTTAAACATATCATGTGAAAAGTTAGAATGAAAGAGTTGCCAAAAAAGGAAAGAGACATTCTTTTTTAAACGTACTAAAAAGGAAATTAAGACACTTTTTGAAACAGAGGGAGTACAATAATTATTTTATTCTTACAATTAGAATAGAAAAAAAATCCTAAAATCATGCTAAATAATAAATTGCAATCAACAAGTTATTAAATAATACAGTTAATATTTCTCGCAATAATCTTTTCATGTCTTACTCAACTATTCAAGTTACCGTAACGCCTATATATTATGAAATTAGGGTCAACAAGAATACACATATAATTTTTATAAAAATAATTAAGCAAGATGATTAGATATACGTGTATCCCAATCGTGAATTCATTCCCTAATGCCTAGGCTCAAGAACTTGCCTATCACAATCAAGATATTCCACATTTGTGGTCAATTCAAGATTTGTAGACATTCAATTGATGATCAAGCAATTAAATAATCAAACACCTAATTGAAAAATTAACTCAATCGAAAGCAATTCAAGCTTTAAATGCAACATTCAAGAAAATCTCATAGCCCTAGAACATAAAAAGATCGCCAACCAGAGTCATGGTAGCAAATTCACGGGTATTAATTACAAGTAAAAGATGAAAGATAGAAAAATGTGATGATTCAGTGGTCGAAAGTCGCTCTAGTCGTCCTCTCTTGAGAAAATAGGTTGATGTCTGTTTATACGATATAGCAGAGTCCCAGACAAAAATACTATTTTCTTATCGAAGCTGGAAGTACGTACGTCTGACCGCTTCCTGGGCAATAGCTTTGGGACTCCTAAATAGCGCGACAGGGCCACGACAATTCTTGAGGTTTGTTTTGAGCGTGATGGGGGTGCATCGCGTCGCCTGATCGTTGAGTTTTTCCCAAGTGTCGTGGCGCCTCTCATTTTGAAGTCGTTTCTTTTGGCCCTAACGCCTCCAACACATACAAAAATTACAATTAGGCTCAAATCATTACAACTTAACACTAGCAATGCCAATAAAAACACTAAAAATGCGAGGCAAATAGCACTCAAATAGAAAGTTTATCCAAATTACATGTTTAAAGAATTAATAGGAGTCCTTCCTCAATCAAAAGTTATAAAAACTACCTATATATGGAATAAAAGAAATGGCTTTACTAATATAACCAATTTCACTTAATACTGAAATTTTATCAAATTGAAATAAAGGAAAAAAATGAATTGTATAAACTAGTAACTAAATGGAAGTGTCCTTAATGAGTAAAAATAGAACCCTGCAATAGGCGGATTTTAGCAACTAAATGGAAGTATCAATTTTAGTGCATTTACTTTCTATTACACATTTGTTGTCTACTTAAAAATCAGAGCTTTTATTATACTTTTCAAGTTCAAAATTAAAAAATGAATATCATTAATCTCCTCTGAAAGTGGGTTTAGTTTTTGGCTCAGTGTTACAGTTAAAAATGGATATTGCAGTAGAAGGTAAGCAAGGTTTGATATCCTCATCCAGATAAGTTATGCTGGGCAGAATGGTGAACAAGAATTGGATGAGTAAAAGGTGAAAAAGCCCACCTTGTGGTGTTGGCATCTAACGGAAAACAAAAAGGGGATAACATTAACCTACTGGCTAATAAAATGTAATTGGTTAGAAAAACTCCTACAATATTAACATAATACATATTTTCTTATATCATAAGAAGATTGATAGGGCGAAGGAGTTTTGGTCCAATAATACCCGTGACAGAAGGATTGTGGAGAATGCTTCCCTTCAATCATTAATAGGAAAATTTACTTTAAAAATTCCACAAGATCCTATTGTAGATAAGTGAAAACAGTACGACATAACAATCTCGCATTTTGAACATAAACCTAATTAATTTTACAAAGAGATACTTAACAGAACAAATAAACCGCCTCAATACTAAAACAATTCATTCAGAAATAAGCCCTCCAAAAACATAGAAACTGTAATGTTCTTTTATAATAACACGTACATTTGTAACTTGAGAATATGGCATCTGCTCACCTAAGCACTCACTATCAGTCGGTCTGCACTAGTTAATCTGCAGGGAATCAAGCGCGCGCACATAAATCATTACTGAATAATTTACAACAGCTGAAGCTGGGATAATTTAAGGCTTCCAACACCTCCATCTAGTGCCGCTGTCCTGCGAGGGTATTACCCTAAGATAATGGGTGCTCTAAGGTACAACAGCTTAATACGTTGCTTGTTACCTTATCTTACAAGAGCAACTAAAGAGAAGAAACATCACTAGGCACACTGCTCCAATACATATTACGCCAGCCAATGGGTAATCACTGAGATTTTTCCGCCTGATTTTCCACACAAGGTCCCATATGGCTCCAACTGCTTGTCCGAGCTATCATCTCTCATCAAAAGTCAAGTATCGTACGCATTATGTACAATGGAAGAATATCCAGAATTTTCTAGCCTTTACTAGGGTGCTCATCAATGTCCATAAATTCACCAGTAACCCTGCAAAATCGAGAAGCAAGCACCTCAAATCACAATATTTCACACTTCAAGAAATTGCTATTTTGAATAGACTCTCTTTCATGGTTTTCATTCGATCTGTGGGGCAATGAGGAGCTGAGTTTTCAGAGTGTTACAGTGTAAGGCACTAAGTCCCAAAGATCAAAGAAAAGTTCCCTTTTATTTAAAAACAAAAGGGTGTTGATTTACACCAATTCCGACACTATCAGAAACATCCTTCATTTTGTAGTGAAAAACAGCGAAAGGAAATATTCCTCAGAAGTAAATGAGCTATGAGATCACATTTAAAATATAAGCAGATCCAGTTTCACTATGAGTTCTTAGTACATGACATGTTGCAAGAAGAAATAATAACATAAGATACAAAATAATATGAAGGAGTTGGCATTAAAAAATAAAGTACCTGTCATATGATAAGAAGGCATCACCAATTGTTCCACTAACTTTATTCCGTACCTTTCTTACACAGACCTAGAGTTATATAAAAGAACTTTTAGTAATATTCAACATCTAAGGTAAACAACTAATGATCTTAACTAAGCAAAATCAAACCTGCACTTGATCCACGGGGCCAGCCGAAGGGTCTCTGTTACGATGAATAACAATTCCATTATCACATTTGTTTATGAAGTGTGCACTTCCGCTAATATCGTACAGATTTGGAGGACCTCCTACCCAATGATGCAACTGGCAAAACATGTTTGATGATCATATTGAATAGAAAAAAGCAGCAATGCAGTAGTAACACAAAAATTCAAGTCAACCAACCTGTCTTGGATGTGCGACAAACCAAACATGACAGGAATGGTGTTGCGCAAACCGTTTGATCTTTGTCAGCATCTGGCTCACATACTCGGTTTCAGTCCTGAAAAGTAAAATGAATGGTTATTAATGACCCAACTCCAACAATGCACAAGGAAAGAGAACATGTTCTTAGAGATCTCGAAATTGGTTTAAATGGATGGTAATGAAATTGGACCATTACAACTACAATGTCAATGTTTCAAGCACTGAAAGAACTCATATTGACTTGAAGAGGAAAACATAGTATAGAGATGAAACAATAGGTAAGAGAGCCACCTAAGGATATTATCGTAATGAAGAGTTGGACAAGAACAAGTGGCTGGTCGCCAAGTTGAATATTTCAGTAGGTAATATCTGAGTTCACAAGGGTAATCAATCTATGTGGAGGAAAATGAGTGCTCGAGATCCGGATGAGTTTTCTCTTGTAAGGAAGACTTCGAACAAGAAAGTACAAAACAACATACATTGTAGGAAAAATTGGTGCTTGAGATACAAGGGAACTCAAATTTCCAATAGAGAGCAGGGCAAATCTATTGAACAAATTTGATGAAGCAAGAATTATATACATTACTGTATCCCAACAGTTGTAAGTGCCAAGGGTTCAGTTGATAGCCAAGTGCAGAACAGGGCCAAGGCCCACGCTACTGCAAATCATTCTCTGCTTGGTTGTGAGATGAAGACAATCGAATGTGGATGGTGGAATTGCCACCCAATCCAACTGGTTAAGGAGGTTAGTTTCATCCCTCCCACCCACACCCCCCACACCCCAAAGAAAAACTCCTTACCTCCAATAAATTTCCTGCTTAATTCATGTTAGAATCATTTTACTCTTTTGTTTCATTTATGCAGAGATAACTTTTGATTATTGATTATAAGTACACACCCAATTTGTGACTACATTAAAATTTTGAATATTATTCTTAAAACTTTTGGGACATGAAAGATTCACGTCCAACTCCATTCTTGCCATTAAATTCAAGAAGCAAAATCAGGATACAATAGAGTGATTCAAACCCCAGTTTGTCAATCTAAGCAATCCCTTCGATTTACTTCACTTCACTCATCCTCCTCGATTCAATAACCTCCCCAAAATCTAAGTCTATAAACTATTAGATAAGCCCTTAACTTTGATAATAGGTGTTGAGAAAGAAAAGTAGGAGAATAGGATTTGCACAGCTTAATTATTCCCTCAAGGCATTGGGGTTTAAATGGTGTGTTCAAAAACCCTACATACTATAGTTCTAATCACAAAGTTACAGGGACTAACCTTTCTAGATATTTATTTTTTAAAACTGGTAATGTTGTATTCCTCAGCTCTAAGGGCATGTTTGTTCTTCTTTACACCAAAAATACAGGGTTATGATACAATTTCATTTGATGTGTTGGATGGAATTGAATTAACCCTCAAAACATCTCACATTTCGCTCTACATACTGTCTACCATATGCATGTTGGGTTTATACTCCATTTCTTTTGGCTTTTGCTTCCCCCTCTCCTCATCCAGCAGCTCAAAAGGTCTGCTGTGTGTTTTGGCATTGACTATTGTGATTGAGAATAAATAAGATGGACCAAAGCTGGGAAGTGACTTTGCAATGTAAGAAGAGGTGGCTATTTGTCTCCTCTGCTTCATTACACCAGAAACATCTGGATGCTATATGCATCCCCCTTCCTTTTAGCCTCTCATGTGTCAGGCATGCTTTCCTAGACACCAACCAGGAGAAGCACTTAACTTTTGTTCGAAGTGGACTTTTTCAAACCTGTCTGCATGGCCCTATCTTGCAACCTGGCTGCTCCAAAATCTCCTTCTTGTATAACTTGTTAATAGAGAACTTGCCATCTTTGTCATGTTTCCCCATGATAGTGTCAGGAGTTTCATTGATACCTTTGAAATTACTAAGATCTTGAAGCATCCTTGCCATCATATCTACCTCCCAGTCATTTAGATGCCTTCTGAAATGGATATTCCAGCCTTGAGAGGCCAATTGTAGGCCACAGTAGCTTCAGGATTGCTACATAAGGAGAACATAGCTGAATAGGAATTCATGAGTCTCCTGACCATTCCAGGCATCCCCGCAAAAGGAGACTTTGCTGCCATAGCCAATCTTGTAACAAAAATGTCCTGAAAAGTTGGACCTATCCTGCATCCCAGAATGCTAGCCAGTCCCTCCATGTGTCACCTCATTGATAATGAATAAGCTCCTCTTTCTCCAATTTACACATAATCCATAAGTGGCCTCCAATGTTAAGAGAATCATCCTGATATAGCAAATTTGTTATAAATTCAGCTTCACGGAAGATGACAGTGTCATCAGCATAGAGTGAGTGACAAATTTCCATATCTTCACCTAATCTGCAGCCTATCCTGAAGCCATTCAGACACCTATTCTGAACTCCAATCCTCGTGATGTTGAAGCCTTCAATGGCAACAATGAAAAGGAAAGGTGAAAGAGGGTCACCTTGTCTAAAACCTAAGACCTCTTTCAGAAGGAAAAAACCAACAGGTTCTCCATTTATCAGAATTGAGAACCTGATAGTTTTGATGCTAAATCCAATCCATTTCAACCACCTCACACCAAAGCCCATCTGTTTGAGAATGCTCAGTGAGTAGAACATGATCAAATACTCTCTGTCTAGTTTGTACATATAACACCTGGAACACTGCCTCTAAGTCTTAGAGTCCCCACATTCACTAGCTATAAGAGCAGCATCCATATGAGGCCTTTGGTGAATGTCATCTGATGGTTATTGACCAGTTTACTCCAGACTTTTTTCAATCTTTCTGCCAGTAGCTTACCAATGATCTTGTACATTCAACTTCTGAGACTAATGGGTCTGAAATCTTCAAGTTCAGAAGCTCCCATCTTCTTAGGCATGAGGGAAATATAAGTAGCATTAAAGCTCTTTTCGAACACCTAATGGAAATGGAAATGTTGTAATGTACTCATGATATCTTCCTTGATCAGATCCCAAAAATATTGATAGAAGTTCATTGGGAAACCATCAGGACCAGGTGCCTTGTCACTGGCAGATAGTTTGATACAGTCAATAACCTCCTCTTCGAATTGCCTTTGTAACCATTCCTGTTCTTTAGTATCCACACCTGTAAGCCATGTAAATTGAAAGCAAGTCTCCACTCAGTTTGTTTGTACAGCTTTTGGTATAAATTCTCAATAGCTTCTTTGATAGGGCAGGTTCAGTGATGGTTGTGCCATCAACCTCAAGAGTGTCAATTGAATTGAATCTCCTATGAGCTGTAGTATTATGTGGAAATATTTAGTGTTCTTGTCACCACTTTCAGTGATTGGACCCTAGGCCTCTGCCTACAAGCAACTTCCTCAATTCTATGACTACCTATTCAAAGTCAATTTCTAGGTGCATTTTCTGAAGCACTTCATCTTCAAAGAGAGTTCTATGATCTTTAATGTTATCCAAAGTAGAGAATTGGCTCAAAATAACCTCTCTTCTTTGTCTCCAGTTGTCTCTGTGATCCTTAGACCACTCCTCAGATTCTCCTCAAGCAATTTCAGTTTTGATGCTAGAACAAAAGCAGGGGTCCCAGTCACATCAAAGACAGCCACCATGAATGAACTGTGTCCTTGAAACCCTCCACTCTTAGCCATCATTGCTCAAATTTGAAGTATGACTTCCTATATTCCAAGTCACCACATGAAAGTAGAATAGGGCAGTGACCTGACCCTATCTTTGAGAGGATAGACGGTTTCATATGAAGGAAAAGCTCCCCCATTGGAAAGAGAATAAGAACCTATCAATTCTAAAAGCAGTCATGTGATTGACCCCCCTCCTCCAAGTGTATGATCCTCCAAATAACAGAGGATCAAAGAGTTCTGAGTCTTTTATCCAATCTGATAATTCTGCCATGGCCACAGTAAACCTGTGTCCATTAGATTTTTCAAAGGGATATCTGGTGATATTGAAGTCACAGGAAATAACACAAGCTCCTCACATAAACTCTACAGAAGATAGTTCCCACCATAACTCCCTTCTTGCCACTTTGTCACATTCAACATATACAGCACTTAGGAACCAGATCAGGTCTTGGGTGATCCCTTCAAATTTGAAGGCAATCACACCATTGTCTACTAGTTTCCCCCTCCAGCTCTTTTTATCCCACATCACAACTATGCCACCACTCCTGCCTATGGCATCCAAGTGTAATTCCCCCATCCATCTGTTAAGCCACAGTTGTGGAATAACGTTTGAGCTTGAAACCCCCAATTTAGTTTCTACAAGGACATTTAGATCAGCTGTTGGATTAGATTCCTAACCAGTCTCCTTTTAGTATCATTATTCAACCCCCTTACATTCCAAGACAAAATTTTAGTCTTCATAAGCTTTCCTGTGATATGATCCTCCCTCTGCTTCCACGCTCACCATCTTTGAATTTAATATCAAAAGCCAAATTCCTGACCGCCTTGGAGACTGCCCCTTTGTTGTTATCAGGGTTGGGGTTCTCAGTCTTCTGTAATGACCTATTCCTTTTTTGATCAATCTTTATGAGCAGGTCATAAGCAATGTGTTCGCACCTTTCAAAAGAAGCCCTGAATAGTTGATTGAGTTTGATAATGTTAGATGAACCCAAATAGTAGCCCTTGCATCTATTTCCTCCACAGAGGGTAGTTCTTTGACTTGAAGTGGAATAGGATCACTGAATAATCCAATCTGCCTGCTTGAATTTCCAGAATGCGTATCACCCATTGTATTATCTGCTTGTGTCTCGCAGTCCTCAGTCGATATTTTCTGGCACAGAATCTGTATCGAGAGAATCTTGCATGTCTTTTCCCAGGTTTAAACTTCTTTCCATGGGCTCTGTCACCATTCACATGAGTCCTTCCAAGGGTCTGGGAAAGAATTTTCTAGCCCCCAAGAGTTGTTAATAGAATCGATGAAGGGCTCAGCCGATAAAATTTTCTTGGGCTTCATCGTGAGAGGAACGGAACGGGAAGTGGCTGAATTAATGGACAAAGGCCCAAAAGGAACAGATGGCCCAACTTCTTTAAAAGGTTCTGGGCTTAAAGGACCACTGTAAGTTGCTACGTGGTCCAATAGGGCCCCATGTTCCGTTCAACTTTTGAGTTAAAGACCACAGGATAATTCCCCTCTGTTCTGCATGTCTTGTTGACAAGTCTCAATCTCTCCAGAGAGTATGAGAGTAGCCGCTTTCTCCCTGACACCTCGGTTGTCGGGTCGACCAATTTTTGAGCATCTGAATGTCGCTGGAGCTTCACACCAGATCGGGAGCGTGAAAAATATCGACTGAAGAAGGAATTTTCTCAGCTCGCCCGTTAACCCTAAGACTGCCCAACGTAGATGGCTCTTGAGAGAGGTTTCTTCCTTAGTCTCTAACCATCCGCCATACAAATCTCCAATTTCTTTCATTACTTTAGAAGACCAAAGTTGGAGGGGAAGATCGAGAACACAAATACAACCAATTAAATTTGGTTTGGGCAGGGTAAGTCCAGCAATAGGAGTCCACCAGTCTAGTTTCAGGCGGCTTCCTTGTTTCTCCCATTCAAGACCCTGCATAATGTGTTTCGCATACCTGTTGGACTGAAATTCGAACAGGAATTGAATTACGTCCATGTCGAAGACCTGAATGATGAACATACCTTTCCAGGTTTAATGAATCCAGCTTCTTACGTCATTGCGAGTGGGGATCTCGCTGCATTCAGGGAAGCTACCAACCAGACATCTTTGAAGAAGATAAAGGTCTGTTTCGTCTGGAGAATAAGTTGCAGTAGTTTCTGATTCTGGCAAGATTTCTGGTTCACATTGAGTCCATCTAATCTTGTAGAAGGTATCTTTGTAACTCCCCCATACTCTAGTATAACTGGGGAATTTGTTCCCCTGAGTCTTGTATCCCAGAATAACCCCCCCCCCCCCCCCCAACCACCACCATTCATTGAATTTGTTCTCAGGCAAAATAAGGACAGGTCTGGCCTGCCCATTGACTGTGATGACAGATATTTATCTCCCATATTTTTGTTGAACTTGAACAATAATGTTAGACGAGATGTCTCTGCCTTGCATCTGAAGCCTCCTTCAATCTTCTGCAAAGCTACCATAATGCCCCTTTAGAGAGCATCATTCTCCTAATGTAAAGTTTGAAACTTTCAACCCATTCGAACCAAATCTCAAAGGAAGACTTAGTTTCTGTAAGGTCATAGGATTCCCCCCCGACGGATCGGAAAGAAGGAATTTATTGAGGAAAGTGCTCGCCGGAGCTTGGAGAGTGATCAGGAATGTCTTTTGGGAAGAAGGAAGATGTTCTAGGTTTTGTCGGAAACTGGGTTTGTGACGACAGGGTGCTATTTGCTATTGGTAGGGCTCGCCAGAGTTGGGAGAGTGGTCAGAGAAATCTATGGAGAGAAGGTCGGAAAACATTGTGGGTCATATCGGAAAGGTGATAGAGGTCGCCGGAGAGAAGAATCGAGGAGAGTGGCGGGATTAGGTTTTTTGGGACTTTCCTTGGGATCAGGACCTGGGAGCATTTGTTTTAACTTTTATAGATTTAAAATATAAGAATCTGCATTATTTACTCTCAACAATAGGAACGGAAAGATTTCGCTTCTTCTACTTGCAGCCACATTCTCTTCTGCATTTCAAAATACAGAACCCATCATCTGATTTTAAAGCGCAAGAAGACTATCCATGATTTTTTGGGAATTTCATTTTTCCTAGCTCAAATTCTTGAACTCTGTTAGCCTGTCAAGACCCTTCAGCAGAATGGACTACTAAAAGATTGATTTTCAATGGAGCATCACATGGCAGCAGTACGAGAAAACGAATAGTAGCAAAAGAATAAAGCAGGGAGAAATGCAGATAGAAGGTAGGAATTCATCCTATACAATGTATCAGCACAGTATATCCATAAATAAATATTAATTCTTTATACCAAAAGAACAATCGGCAAATGCATTTTAAAATTGAGCTACACATTTTGTTGTCCTGGCTATCATGAGATCACAAGTTAATATGGATTCACCAACTATGAAAAAAGGCAATAAAGGTTACTCACTGGCTTGAAGGACGTTGATGATCAAGCTCATTGTATGGATCAATTACAAGTCCATTCACCCCATGTCTTAAAACTGCAGCTTTTGCAAGTGACAGAACCCAATCGATATTTGGTAGGCCATCTTTCTCACACCTGTTCAATTATCCTACTTTTCTGGTTAGTGAAAAAAGAGTCTCAACAAATAAAAAAGAAAAATATGGCTCAAGAAGTAAAAGCTTCTTCAGAATACTTAACCAGATGTGACTAACTAAAAACCTATCTGTGAAGATTACGAGAAGTTGAACAATATATTTTTTTTTATAATGGTAACATGAAGTTGAACAATATTGACGCAATAAAACTGAATACAGCAAGCTGATTCTACCAGCAAGAAACCAGCACGTAGCTTAGTTAAGGAATCGTCAAAGCCAGTAAATCGCTTTAAAAGATAAGAATAGAGAAACAATTTGCTATGGCAAATGAAGGAGAACCATGGATGCAAAGACAAAAAGATGAGAAAGCCTATTGTAGGAAAAGAGGTTGCTTGTGTCCTACACATTACAAATGAGGAACCCAGCACTGCCCTACCAACACACAACAACAACAACAACAACAACAACATACCCAGTGAAATCCCACAACGTGGGGTCTGGGGAGGGTAGAGTGTACGCAGACATTACCTCTACCTTGGTAGGTAGAGCGGTTGTTTTTGAGATACCCTCGGCTCAAGACAAAGCATAAGCATGAGCACAGCGAGCAAAGCAAGGCAAGACAAGAGAAACAATCCGACCCGGACAAGAAATTTAAAGCAGTATGAAAATGCTGGTATCAAAAGCGAATAAGTCATGATAGCACATTCTGAAAAAGGAAGCGGTAACTACCGCAGGTAAATTAGATAAACAAAGTACACTACAGAACACATACCAGCAGAAATCAAACTACGAGGAACTATAAAGTAATACTGCGCATATTAGTATGATAGGCGAAGCAGGCCTATAATAAAAACACTACACTACCAGTTTATAAGCGTAAGTAGAACTACGCTCGACTACCTACTACCCTTTTACCCTAATTCGCATCCTCCACAACCCCCTATCTAAGATCATGTCCTCAGTAAGTTGCACATGCGCCATATCCCGTCTAATCACCTTTCCCCAATACTTCTTCGGCCTACCTCTACCACTCCTGAACCCATCCTTAGCCAACCTCTCGCACCTCCGCACTGGGGCATTTGTGTCTCTCCTCTGCACATGCCCAAACCATCTCAACCTCACTTCCCGCATCTTGTCCTCCACCGAGGCCACTCCCACTCTGTCCCGAATATCATCATTTATAATTCTATCCCTCCTTGTATGCCCACACATCCATCTCAGCATCCTCATATCCGCAACTTTCATCTTTTGGATGTGCAAAGTTTTGACTGACCAACACTCCGCTCCATACGGCATAGTCGGTCTAACCACCACCCTATAGAACTTGCTTTTAAGTTTTTGTGGCACCTTTTTGTCGCACAAGACTCCAGATGCGAGCCTCCATTTCATCCACCCTGCCCCAATACGATGTGTGACATCGTCATCAATCTCTCCATTTCCTTGGATAATAGACCCGAGGTACATAAAGCTTCCTTTCTTTGGAATGACCTGAGTACCAAGCCTCACCACCACGCCTGTCTCAAGACCTACCAACACACACAAATCAAGAAATACTCGGCGCACTTGATTTATTTCTTAGCAACATTGTCGAGGAGTGACTAAGGTGATGTAGTTAGTCTAATACAGCTTTGGTTTCAAAAGCAAAAAGTTTAAACAAACGACAAAACTATGGGACTTTAAACATGAAAGGAAGCACACGAGCTTTTCCGAAGTAACCACACCCTCTTCTTCGAAAGAAAGCACTCGATTTAGAGAGAATACGAAATATACCTAATATGTATGAAGTTTGTTGTGCAATAAACATTACTAGTTACAGTAATAAATCTATAATAATGACAACATCAATCCCAATAGCTCAAAATAAATATCATTAAAATGTAATTTAAAAAAACACTACAAAATATCAATTGCAAAATTGATTACAGTTTCTACTTTTGACTTAATCAGCCATTAAAAGAAAATATTAATGTGCAACATTCGGTTTAATATTTAATTGTTCCGTGACTGCAATTGTAATTAGTCTCAACTAAAAGAGTCATAGGTTTTTCCAAAACAATCTGCCTATATGACAGAAATTGGAAAATAGAAAACGACATAAAGAGTCGGTGCTTTTAAAGGTTCGTTTGAAACATGTTTAAACTCTGAAACTCAGTTGAAGCCAGGTCGTGCACTTCACCTTGCTTGAGTGGCGCTTTTGCATAGGCATACGCCTCATCACGCAGGGGCTCTATCTTAAAGAAGACAGTACTAAACCACAAATATAATTAGTAAACTGAAATATTAATTGCTAAAAACGTTATGAATGAAGTTTTACTGATTATGAACAAAATAAAATTATAGTATAAGAAAGCTAGCTCGAAACAACATAAATTGCTAAAAAGATGCTATGAATAAATTTTTAGTGATTATGAATAACAAATTAGAACTTTAGTAAGAAAGCTAGCTCGAAAAAACATAAAACTACATCTTTTCATCTAAATAAGAAATTTAAAAGAGTTTCAAACTTGATTGAAATGATTTTCATTTTGTATATTCATTAAAGTATAAATTTTCAATTCTTGTCCAAATAGCTTCTTTTTTTTGTGCTTGTAGTGATTTTTCCTTGCCACGCATACACACACATAATTAATTCCTCAATAGTGCCTTCACACTTAAATTTTACTTTGCACTTAAAGCCCAAATAGACTATGGTGCATTTCTTTGCTTTTTGCATTTACCTACTCTGCAAAGAATTGACAAGAAAAGTTAATAAAGGAATCAATGAGAGATTAAAGAAGCTTGCACACCATAAGAACAAAAAGAAAGATAAGTGAGTAATATCTCTCCAACGTCTAACTAGGTTGAACAAACGAAGACAACGAAGAAGAGATTACTGAAGCATACATGAAAAAGAGTCAGATAGAAAAAGGCTATATTTTTCCTCTCTTTCTCCTTTTTTTTGTCCAGTTTTGAAGTTAGATGTAAAGACGCGATCCTTTCTTGCTTCAGTCGCTTAAGGCCTCACTGTTTAAAATGCAACCTTCTTCCAAATCGCATTGCTTCACCCATTAAAAGCAAAAACTCCTCGTACACATCATTTTGTTGATTGATCACGGTAAAAAAAGATGGATTTTGGATCTAACTCAACCCTAAAGACGAGATGAGGATTGCATATGACCATAAAAGTCCATACACTCAATCATATGGGATCTAACACCCTCTCGCATGTCCAGGTTGGAAATCTATTGTGTGGACAACATAAGATAAGCCCCACATTGGTAAACCAAGAAATAGTCATGGGTTTGGCTCTAATACCATGTAAAAAAAAAAAGCACCTTGCACCTAACTCAACCGCAATAGCTAGTTCACGAGGTGAAGATTGCCCAATACCAGATAAGGAGATAACAACTCATTCTCTCAACTGATGCACCCTCTACAAAGACAAATGAATTCCTATTATCTCGAATATAACCTATTAAAACTTTATTTAAATAAAGAATTCCTAACAATCAAATCCCAACTGATTGGCATTCTTAATGTGGATTCACTATCAGTCGATCCAGAACTTATCATCAAAACAAACATTGAAACATGGAGAGTAAGCTTAGAGAACAGATGTCAGCTCTAAATAGAAGTCAGAATCATTAGGCAAGAAGTCAAGATTCACATCTCAGGAAACTGCCACTATCACCTTATTAGGAAAAAAGTATCACTGAGCCATTTCTTTCCCCCTTCAAACTCCTGAGCACTCATCCGTTCAACAGATTCCCCGTATCTGCATTGCCAATGATCAAAACGTTAACATACAAATTCACACAGTATAAAAGATAAATGTATGCATACCAAAAATGCATAAATATGAATAAGATATTACTTTTGTGCATCAAAAAGACAGGTTCTGCTTAAAGGGAAAAACTGAAAGAGAACAACAAAAGCTTTATAAACAAATATGGTAGCAGGATAAAAGTTATAGTGGGTCGCTATGCTAGAAAAATAAATAAAACAAAATAAAAAAGAGGCTGTCCATCCATCCTGCAAGCTAGTCTTACCAACTATGCTTGCCAAGAATGAAGGCTTCAAACACGCGCCACGCATTTGCAAGAATGGGACCATTCTGTTTATGACACCTAAATACTTCTCAAAACAAACACTGTGTGCACCTCTCGGCAAATATTAATTACAAAAAGAAATTTTACAAAATTAGTCCTAACCATATAGAGAATGCTTGTAATAGGGTAACAACCAGATACTAAGCCAACATAATGGGACAAGTAAATAGAGCTAGTGATGAAGTTATATGCACAAATATGCATCTATCACCATCTCCATTCCTCAATGCTACGGAATATATAATTTTTAAAGTGTGTAATGCAACAATTATGTTGCTAGGCATCTTGCCTATTTGTAGCAATAGTAAAAAGAAAATGACAAAAGAGACTTAAGAAGCATAGGATGTTTCCTACTTGCCTCACATCAAAGAAAGGTTTCTTTATGTGTTTCTCCAAAAGTTTCCTACCATGCTCCCGTACCTACAGATCAGTAAACAGATAGAAAGTAAGAAAAAACAATCAAAACAAGCAAACACAAAGGGACAAGGTTGAAAGCACAGAATGGTAAATTGTTCCTCACTGTGGGAGAAAAGAACAAATGGAATCCGCTAATTTTATGAGAAGATCTTTAGTCAAAAGGTGAAGGCCTAGCTGTAAAACAGCTGTCTGACGGAACTTAAAAGCTGACATTTAGCATTGAAGAAAGACTAAAGAGATTGTTGACTATTATAAACTCAAGAACATGAATCGGGAGCTGTTGTAACTGTACTACTGTAGTTGACCTTTGAGGCATTTGGGGTAGCAACAAAATAGCACAAGCGTAACATAGGTCCAAGACGAAATTACACGAATTGGAATATTATTTTAACTATATTTTTATATTATCTTTCACCAGAATTCTAGACGTATGATTCTTTTTTTGAAATTGTAGAATTCTAGATGTATGATTTACTTGGTATGACAGTATAAATTGGATCTGATTATTGTACTCCCTCTATCCCAATTTATGTCATACACTTTCCTTTTACGATAGGTTTGGATTTAAACTTAGTTTTTTGTTCACATGGGTTTTATGAATTCCATCACTATTCTCCACCTAAGTTTTTGAGATATTGACGTTTTTCTTTTTAGACAATTTTCCTCCATGTGATCTGTATCCTTTTAATACCTTCCATCATGGTAGTGTCGCGCTTATAGACCAATGCTTTTGGATATCAATGTCAGACACAGTCAAAACAAGTCGGACAATCATCTCACATTTTGTGATACTTGTAGCTTTTGTTCCATGTAATTATATTCAATCTTGTCTAATGTTGTACAACACATCAAACTTAACATTCGTATTCCTACAGACAACATCTTGTAGATATGTTGAACTGTGGTGGTCCAACCCTCACCCCTATCACTAATTCTTTTACTTCTACAACTTTTTCCTTAAATACTGATCTACAACAATTCTCACTCTACGTATATTTTATCTATGCCATAATACCATAAAGAAAATTTAATAACGAATATCAACTTGTGCGAGTATCAACTATGCTCCTCTCTAAGGTATCCAGTAATTCTTTTTTTTTATAATGGTAACATTTATATTAAGATCAACAGGTATACTACACTAAAATGTGTAGTCCCCCTCAAAAGTGCTTCACTTGCAAAAAGGGCTCATATAGCTATTGTTTTTTTTTAACAGTACGAACAGAAATACATCAATAGTGTACAGTAGTAATTACAAGTAATAGTCACAATAGCAAAACCTACCACCTATACCCTCATAAGCTGTCTGAAATCCTAGCTATGTCCTCAGCCTTCTGAGGGAGTTCATGAATACACCAAAAATAGAAAAACACTAGACAATTCATTTTTAACTTTTGAAAGGTGATACTTTTATCTTCAAAAAATCTCTGATCCTCTCCTTCCATATTGTCCACCAGATGCAAGCTGGGACAATCTTCCATCTCTCCCTGTGTCCTGACAGATTCCCATCTCTGTTCCAGCAAGCTAGAACTTTAACTGTACTCCTTGGCATTGTCTATTTGAGACCCTTCAAATTAAGGGAAAACTGCCAAAGTTGTTCTGCCACTTTACAGTGTAAGAAGAGATGATTAATTATCTCTGTTTCAGTTTCACAAAAAAAACATCTTGACCATAGATGAAGACCCCTCTTCATCCGATTATCATGAGTTAAAACAGCTTGTCTCGCCACTAACCAAGAAAAACATGCCACCTTGTGAGGAATCTTAACTTTCCAAATCAACTTCCAAGGCCAAAATCCCAACGGGGTATTTCCGTTGTGAATGCATTTGTAGGCTGATTTGACAGAGAAAATCCCCTTCTTTTCCTTCAACCACACTAGACTGTCCACATTAGTCGAAAAATCTTTGAACTGCTCAATAGCTATTGTAAGTAACAAACTGCCTAAAACATCGAAGATATCTTCAGTTTGAGGGCTGTAATTTTGTTATCTTTATCGACCTAAGTTGCGAGGACTCTCCGTTTTTAGTGTCTTTCCCGTCTTGATACAAGTGAGGGAGCGGGATACGTCCAGGATACGGTCAACCAACTTTGGATACTTTGACCGGAGTCCATCGACAAATTTGGCAGAAAATTGAGATTTTGATTTCTCAAATTTAAAGATAAGGAAAGTGGCATACATTCAATATTATGAAAGATTGAATTCTACAATATACATGTAAGTTTTACATAGAATATTTCTCAAAATTTATAATATCTTTATAGCTCTATTTTTTATAATTTTGAATTTTTTAGCCGAATCCCCGCACCCCCGAATCTTAAAATTTAGATTTTGCCAAATCCAACACTCGGATATGCACCCGTATCGGATACCCGCACCCGAGTCCGAGCAACCTAGTTATCGATGAACTAATGTTCCAATTCACTAGCCTTTCTGATCCATTACGCAATGATGCAATATCAACTCACCTCTTCTTTATGGTATCCACTAATTCTATTGACTTCCCTCTCAGTGAGCCAATGCTCCAGCTACCTATTTAAATTCGACTCTCTTGTACTAGCATCTTTACCGTCATCGTCCATTAAGATGCGGGAACCCTTTCGTATCTAATATCACCCATCACCAATGTGGGAAGGACGAACTTCTTTAGGCTTGATACCGGCAATATAAACACACATATTAATGTGAAACTCACACATGAGTAGTTGATTAACGATGTCGATCCAATTAAAGTTAAAGCACATGACAACTAATCCAAGCCAAACAAACTTGTAAAGACTAGATGGACTGATAATGGTTTGACTTAATGATTCTCTCAACACATAGTACAGTACGAGTAACTACATTTCTCGGCACAGCCGCACAGGTGTGGGTACTCGATACGAGTGTTGATCTAGAGGTTGGATCTTCATCAAAAAAATTTTTTTAGAATTCGGGGGTATGGATCGAGTGCAGATATAGGTGATGAGATACGACCAATATATATATAAGCATATACTTCTATTAATTAAAGTTAATTCAATAAAATTTAAGTCTTTATAAACACCTAATATTTTATTCATAAGATATTTTGTGTAATTGCAAAGCATCTCATACTTTATATAACTATATATGTATGACATAAACCCAAAAATCAAACCAAATACCAAATCTATCCAAATTTCTTGGTCATAAATGCAATTAAAGCACCTAAGACAGTTACGAGATTCAAAACAATGTAGTTAAAGAAAATAAGGTAAGTGACCTAGTCTAGTGTAGATCCCACACCCACACCCACATCATGTCGGATAGACACGGATGCGGCCAAAATTTTGAAGGGTCCGAGCAACATAAACGAGTAAAACATTAGTATGCTTATCCAAATTACAGTATGATTTACGAATGTAGGCATTCTTCAAACAAAGGCACAAAAGCAAATCATACACCCTGTTAGAATAGGAATAGGAATAGAATTAGTATATAGTATCCAATATGAAAAATGATTGTGATGTAGTGTCTATAAATAGGACTCAATGTAATAATGTAGATACACAATTCAATAATATATTTTTCTCCCATAATTTCTCACATGGTATCAGAGCATTGGTGAGAATATCATCACAGTCCCGTGCCTCAATTCCGGCGAATGTTTTGTGTCACTTCTCTTACGGTGAGTGTTGTGCAAAGTCCGACACCACCACAACGTAGATCAGGTCCACGTGAGAAAAGTCCAATCAGTCGCGCAGGAAAATAACCTCACGCGCTTCCCGGAGTTCGTAAATCGTCGGTGAGTCAATTCACACAAGCGCGTGACACAGTTTCCGGTCACTTTTCCAGTAGATTTCTTTTTCCAGTGGGCTCGCCTCTTCATTCTGAGGCAGACCATACAACGTTTTCCAGATTCCGATCACTTTTTAGTTTTCCTGCAATATTTTTCTGCGACTATTTAGCTTGGGCTTTCTTGGTTGAGTTGTGGTGAAGGGTCAAGGTGTTCAAGATCACTTAACTCAAAAAACTATTGTGGTTGATGAAAAGGCAAAGGTTAGTGAGGTAGATGAAAAGGCCAAAGCACATTGGAGAAGGTTGACGCTCAATTATGTAGTCTTATGTGGCAATCTATTGATCCCAAGTTGATGCCCTTGTTTCGTTGCTTCCAGACATGCTATTCAGTTTGAGAAAAGTCTCGCGCTTTATACACTAATGACATATCTCGATTTTATGATGTGATATCTCGGATGACCAACTTAAAGAAACAGGAATCAAATATGTCTGCTTACTTAGGAAAGGTACAGGCAGTCATGGAGGAATTTGAGCAGTTGATGCCAGTCACTATGAACGTTGAAAAACAACAGGAGCAAAGACATATGTTTCTAGTTCTTACACTTACTAGACTTCCTACTGATCTTGATTCGGTGCGTGATCAGATTTTGGCTAGTCCTACGGTTCCTACAATTGATGAACTATTTTCTCGTTTGCTTCATCTTGCTGCGCCTCCTAATCACATAGTGGTTTCATCACCAACTGTTGACTCCTCTATTCTCGCATCTCAAACCATAGAGTATCGAACATCTCAGTGTATGGATAATCGACGAGGAGGAGGTTGTTTTGGAAAATCTCGAACTAAGTGTAATTATTGCCGTATGTTTGGACAATCTCGCGAAATGTCGTGCTCTACATGATCCACTACCCAATGATGTTCAGTGTAGTTATAGTTCAGTTTAGACAAGCTAATCCCCTATCTTCTGTCACTCTAAACTTTGTTCTTTATGTCATTGGTTGTCCTTTTAATCTTGCATTTGTCAATCGTTTGACACGTGCCCTAAATTGTGCTATAATATTTCTTGATGATTCTTTTGTTATGCAGGACCGCAGTACGGGACAGGTGATTAGTGCAGGATATGAATCACAATGCCTCTACTATCTTACCACTTCTAATTCCTCCACAACATGCTCCGTTACCGATCCTCCAGACTTGATCCATAAACGATTGGGACATCCGAGTCTGTTCAAACTACAAAAGATGGTGCTTAGTTTGTCTAGTATGTCCAAATTAGATTGTGAGTCGTGTCAACTGGGAAACACACTCGCACTACCTTTCCACATACATAGTGCTGAGAGTCGTGCAGAGTCTATTATTTCAATAGTTCATTATAATATTTGGAGTCCTAGTAAAGTCAGTTCAGCTTTACGATTTCATTATTTTGTTAGTTTCATTGACAATTTTTCCAGATGTACCTAGCTATTCTTAATGAAAGATTGTTCTGAGTTCTCTATATTCAAGAGTTTTTATGCTGAAATGCAAAATCAATTTGGTGTTTCTATTCGTACTTTTCATAGTGATAATGTCTTAGAATACAAATCCTCCCAGTTTCAACAGTTTATGACTCACCAAGGAATTATTCATCAAGCATCTAGTCTCTACACATCTCAGCACAACGGGGTAGCCAAAAGAAAGAATAGGCATCTCATTGAGACTGCTCGCCCTCTTCTCATTGAATCTCATGTTCCGCTGCGTGATTTGGGCGAGCAGCCCACACGTCTTGCCATTTAATTAATCGAATTCCCTCATCTTCTATTCAGAAATTAGATTCCATATTCCATAGTATATCCTCAGCCATATGTATACTCTTTTCCTTCTCGTGTTTTTTAGAGCACATGTTTTGTGCATAACCTAGCTCCGGAGACAGATAAACTAGCCCCTTACTCTCTTAAATGTGTCTTTCTTGGTTATTCTCGAGTTCAAAATAAGTATCGTTGCTTCTCACCTGATCTCCGTAAATATCTTATGTCTGCCGATGTCACATTTTTTAGTCTCTTACCTTACTTTAGGTCTTCTTTTGATCATCCTGATATCTCTAAGGTCTTACATATAACTCGGGTTTTACCTACACCGATCTTTGAGGAATCTACAGTTACGTCTACATCTCCAATCACAGTGCCACCACTTCTGACTTATCATCATCGACCGCGTCCAGCATCAGACCCAACATCAGGTCCAGATGATTTATGTCATGCGTCGAACCCTGCACCTACTATGGACTTGTCCCTCTTAATCAGCCGATTGCACTTCGGAAAGGTATACGGTCCACTCGTAATACTAACCCACATGATACCCTTTTAAGTTATCATCGCCTCTCATCATTCCATTATGTCTTTGTATCATCATTGTCCTCTATCCCCATTCCTAAGTCTACATGTGAAGTCCTTTCTCATCCCGGATGGTGACAGGCTATGATTGACGAGATGTCTGCTTTACACACGAGTGGTACTTGGGAGCTTGTTCCTCTTCCTTCGGGTAAATCTACTGTTGGTTGTCGTTGGGTTTATGTAGTCAAAGTTAGTTCTCACGGCCAAGTTGATCGACTTAAGGCTCGCCTTGTTGCGAAGGGGTATATACAAATATTTGGGCTTGATTACAATGATACTTTCTCTCCCGTGGCTAAAATAGCATATGTCCATCTTTTTCTATCCATAATTGTTGTCCGCCATTGGCCTCTTTAGCTGTTGGACATTAAGAATGTTTTTCTCCATGATGATCTTGAGGAGAAAGTTTATATGGAGCAACCACCTGGATTTGTTGCTCAGGGGGAGTCTATCTGGTGTGTCGATTGCATGGGTCACTTTATGGACTGAAACAGTCTCCTCGAACCTGGTTTGGTAAATTCAACATGACTTATAGTGAAGCATATCATTCTGTATTTTATCGACATTCTGCTCCAGATTTGAGTATTTATTTGGTGGTTTATGTTGACGATATCGTTATAACTAGCAATGATCAAGATGATATCACTAATTTAAAGCAACATCTCTTTCAGCATTTCTAGACTAAAGATCTCGGTAGAATGAAGTATTATCTTGGTATTGAGGTTGTCCAATCCACGTCAGGTATTGTTATTTCGCAACGCAAGTATGCCTTAAACATTTTTTAGGCCACAGGAATGATACAGATCTGAATGCTAAACTCATGCAAGGACAGGGGGAGCCACTCAGTGATCTATAAGATATATGCGACTGGTTGGCAAGTTGAATTATCTCACAGTGACTAGACTAGACATTTCGTTTCCTGTGAGTGTTGTAAGTCAGTTTATGGATTCTCCTAGTGATAGTCATTGGGATGCAGTTGTCCGCATTCTGCGATATATTAAGTCAGCTCCAGGTAAAGGACTTTTTTCGAAGATCAAGGCCATGAGCAGATCATTGGATATACAAACGAGGATTATGCAGAATCACCCTCTGATAGACGTTCTACAACTGGATATTGTGTGTTAATAGGAGGTAATTGTGTGTTCTGAAAGAGTAAGAAACAGAGTGTCGTTGCTCGATCTAGTGCTAAATCAGAATATCGAGCAATGGTTGTAGAAACATGTAAGCTAGTTTGGATTAAGCAGTTGCTTAGAGAACTGAAATGTGAAGAGATCAGTCAAATAGAACTTGTGTGTGAAAGCAAAGAAGCCTTTCATATCGCATCAAATCTGGTATTTCATGAGAGGACTAAGCACATTGAGATTGATAGTCACTTTTTCAGAGAAAAGATACTCTCCAAAGATATTGTTACTAAATTTGTGAAGTCGAGTGATCAACTTGCGGATATTTTCACCAAGTCACTCAGTGATCCTCATACATATGTAACAAGCTCGATACATATGACTTGTATGCACCAGCTTGAGGGGGAGTGTCAAAATAGGAATGGGAATAGGATTTGTATATAGTATCCTACATGGAAAAGGATTGGGATGTAGTGTCTATAAATAGCCCTCAATATAATAATGTAGATACACAATTCAATAATATATTTTCCTCTCATAATTTCTCACACCCCATAGAACTCTGTGGAATTTAATGCTTGTGCAGGTTACATATCTTGGAATTCCAATTTTAAGTAAAATGGAAGAGCCCGATAATGCAGATAATATATTATCCATTGCATGATATCCTGCAATATTATACTACAAATAAATCTTTGTAGAGGGAAGCAACGGTTAAGAATCTTCTTAGGATCCATTTATCACATGCCTCATCTAGGAAATCATGGTGGCAAAACCAACTCGGCATCAAATTTCTAATGAGTTTAATCCTCATTTTTTCCATTTTCATATGATAAGAAGCAGCTTCAGAAGTGCCTACCCTATTTTCCATAGAGCAAAGTGCAAATTTCCAGCGAACACTATGATTGAGATTGCACAAAAGAGCATCAATCCATTCACTCTTCCCCGAATTTGGGACTCCTGTAACAATAGTCAACTCTCCGGGCACAACCTGTACAGAATCAAGAAAGAAACAAAAATCAGCCCCTCGATAGAATTTCATATCTTGTTTACATGCTGATATGCCAATAATAATACTCAATCCAGAGTATTAATACTTAATCAGAATGTTGCTTTGATTGTTTAAACAACAGCATTGTTTCTAAGGCCTACATACATTATTTTGTGATCTTTTGTGTTCAACTAAGTGCAATATTATACAAGCGATGACATCGATTATGCTGAAGAATTAGATTATGTATCATTTCTCAGGGGCAATTTTGTCTTTTTGATTCTTTTCTTTAGTACCTTGTCCATAAGTAACATACTATAGTGTTAGAAGGTCAGTAAACCCTGTACCTCCCATCCCCATTCCCAGAATCTCTCTTCTAATCGTTTTCTTGTTCTCAAACATTACCTTTTTGCCTTTTGATTAAGTACCATTTTTTTTCTTTTCATAACACTGGTGTTTGGGTTAGCTAGGGCACACCTCCACTAATCTCCACTGCGTAGCTTCTACCTCCCACCAGTAGGAGTACGGGGTAATTCATCCCACTAAGGCTTAGGCAGATGGGAAGCATTAGCCCAGTTCTCCTTTGTTGTGTTTCGACTTTTGGTCCCAAGGTTGCTACTCCAACTTTTTAACCGCTAGACCACCCCCTAGGGGACTTGATTAAGTAAATAATCTTATTGAAGTGATACCGAAATCCTCTCATAGACTCATACAGTATAAAAACATAGAGAATCACCATACCAAAAAGATCATCTATGCTAACCGGGATATCATATATGCTCCAAAAGTATACCAAAAAAGAAAACACTCCATTATACCTTTTTTCCATCATTGTCAAACCCAATTGGTAAACCACAAACCCCTACAGTGTAGCTGGAATCCCTGGCATGAATACACATATATCTCTATCTTATTAAGTACTGAGAGCCTAGAGACACAAACTTGGTTTCCAAATAAGAACCTACTCACATTGTATAGTTGATTTAAGGATCTCCATCCAGTTGAAACCCCATGCTCATAGCCAATTGTTTGGTGATAATATGCATCAATCTCAGCAAAGTAATCTTTGAAGTTGAACAATCCTTGTATTGGGTACAGTTCTGCACCTTCAATAACCTCCCTCAGTGCACCAGGCCCCAGATACATAAGTACCTATTAATGCACAGAGCAGAAAGATTAACTTGAGGTTACTGGAGAGTAATGGAGAAAACAAGTGATATGAGTATTTTGGATGCATCAAATGAGTAAGACAACTAGAAAAGTATTATCAGTTGGTAAATGGAAACTCATAATGGCTAGCAATAGGGTTACAAAGGATCCAGTATACAATATAAAACTATTTGCATTTAGCAGTTGGAACAAAGACCCAGGCATGCTAAGTCATGAGCATAGATCACCTCCTGTCCATATTTATCAAAAGGAAGAAGCTTTTAGTTTTGACTCAGGAAGGACATTATTGGGGAGGCAAGATATAAACCGACTATAGAATTACGTAACTGTGTGGCAGTAACTGCTGGTATTATTTCATTGAGAGAACTACAAATCAGTTATGCAAACAATATTTGCAAACAGATACTACTTTGAAAACCAAGCTTAACATCATTTGAAACAACTCTCAATTTTACTAGTGCTTGAAACTACAGCAGGCTTAACAAGACTGGTATTAACTGCAGACTTGCAGACTATCAAATATCAAAACACATAAAATTGAACAGCACAAATTCCAACCGAGAGACCTGGATGAACTACACAACTATCAATCACAAATCAGAAGGCTTATAGAGTATGACAAAAGATCTGACTCATGTTCTTTTTGTTTTTCTCCTACAAACAAATAGGTAAGAAAATTTCATGCATGAAGGACCTCATTTGCATCTTTGAAACGGTCTACAGTGCTCTTTTTCGGCCATGTGACTCGCCAGCACCTGCATAGTCAAAGAGAAAAGGTTGAGAGGGCTCATTATTAAGCTATAATACTATCTACACTACCAGCATCTGCACTGGAATAAAATATACTAGACCTTTCTCTCCCTAAGCGGCGGGCAAGTTCTTCAGCTAATGCTTGCCCAGGTGGATCACCATCAGTTGCCAGTATTATGCGAGATGCCTATAAATGGTGAAAGAACATAAAATTCTTGTTACATGATTGATGCATAATAAACATAGGAAACATAAAGCAAATAGGAGTCTGCAAACCTTTTCTAAATACTCTTTGCAGTTCCAAAGATACTGATACTTTGTGTCCTAGCTTCACAAAATATACCAAAGGAGCATTAGGACCAGCATTTATTAAGATGCTAGTTAATTATACCAATAAAAGGAGCACAGCTCTTCTCCGCAGTGCTACCTCTGCACTCTCATAAAGGATAGAGCAAAAGCAGCAGAATGTGGATGAGGATACATGATAAATACAAATTCTATGAGAAGTGAGCATAGGTTTTACCATGCATGAGAAGTGAGCTAAGATATGACACCCATATTAACAAAAGTTAGGTACCAGATCCAAATATACAAAAGTTTTGAAAATAAAGCATTTGCTTAAAAATTCAATTTTTAGGACAAACTATAGAACAGAAACCTTATCTACAGGTGGCAAGTCTTTATCCGAAATAGATGGAGGTGCCCCATCAGGAACGCTCACACAGTTCCGAAAGCCAGCTTCTTCCATAGCAAGCTTGTCCATCTCACCCTCAACCTAACATAAGAGCAGTAGGCAATAGATATTACCAGAAATGAAAAGGTCAACTTTTTCAAGAACGGAATGATGAGTGAATCAGAAGTTACAATGATGATATCACTTGCTCCTTTTATATCATCTAGACCATAAAATATTTTTAAAGTATCAGTTTCCTGCAAATGAACAACATAATAATGAGGTTCAACAAAAAAATCAGCTTTCTGCAAGTCAACTGTATAATAATGAGGTTAAAATAAATGTAGGATCCCATTAGTTCAACTAATAACATATTCAAAACACAACATACCAAAACTTTAGCACATAAACTAACAGTTAAGATGAAATATGAAATTGTAATAAAGTTCCAATAAGATTTCATTCTTGAACAAAAATCCATTTTTTGATTTATTTCAATTTGTTTGTACATCAAAATGAAGGGGAGCCTTGGAGTAACTGGTAAAGTTGTTGCCATGTGACCAGGAATTCACGGGTTCAAGCCATGGAAACAACCTCTTGCAGAAATGCAAGGTAAGGCTGCTTACAATAGACCCTTGTGGTCCGGTCCTTCCCCGGACCCCACGCAGAGCGGGAGCTTAGTGCACCGGGCTGCCCTTTTGTTTGTACTTCTAAATTTTGATAGAAGACGGCCAACCATTGGATAGATCAGAAAAGGAAGATGAGATTCAATCAAGAAGCAAATCCTTACATCACGACGAGGACATCATCACTATTCAAGCTTTCCCAATGGGGATGGCATTCATAACAGACCAAGAATAACCATTGTGAAACTGATAGAAGAAAAAGGATCAGTTTGACAAATTGGCTCTTTTGATTCTTCTTTTTTTGGGTTTGAAATCTAAGTGATAATTGATCTTTGAAGTCATTATATCTAAAAAGAGAGAAAGCAACTCAAGTCTACTGCTCAATTAAGCGAAATCAACACAAGACTAGTATGCAAAATCTGAAATAAAAAAGAAAGACATAGGATATCTCTATTCAGATAGAAGAAACCATTTTGACTAATAAGCCCAGAAACAGAATATGTATTCTACCTTAACATGTAAAATGAGCAAATATATGTTTTGAACAAGGAGACTTGTTAGTGTGTGTAAAGATTTGTATGTCACTAAAAATGTCCCAAACCTCTAGTGTTAAGAAAACCCTTACATTGTCTTAAAAGACAATTTATTAAGTATTCTACCAAATGGAGTCAAATGGATATTGAGGATCCATATAGCCCACCAACTTGCTGAGTTTGAGGTGTAGTAAGTACACACACAAGGTCAAAGTGGCATCATCTGGTGGGAATGTGAAAAAGATGAAAAAGGAAGGAAAAGGTATAGGAAATGAATACTTACAAAAGGAGAGAGGTAATGATTTAGTAAGTATTCAACTGCCGCTTAGGAAATTGATGCATAAGCAACTAAAGGACTCAGTTTTTTAGATAACTGAGTAAGTAGTTCCATATACCAAGTACTGAACCAAATTTCGAGCAGTCTTCAAGCATTAAAGCCCAAAAGAAAACCGAAAACAGAAAGCAAAACAGAATCAAGAATACTGGTTAAGAACCTCAGGATTTTCATTCTGGATTGAAGTTTCGCCCACCCTTTCTTACCACGGAAATTTACATAAGGTTCTTAGTTTCGCCTTTGTTAAGCACATGAATATTAAACATGAGATTGAGCCTCAACTAAAATGATCTGAAAACAAGACTCCATAGTATCTTTACCCTTAACTGAAATAAATATGTTGAAGTAGCAAATGAACATTGACACTAACCTGCCAAAACTTTTTGGTCATGTCCCGATACTTGCAGCTTACAAGTGCTCCATCCCTCCGATATGTAAATGCAATAACAATCTGAAAACAAATTTACATTGATGTTTGAACAGTCAAGAAGTGATAAGGAAATGACTTATAGCAGCCCCTTGAGCAGAGAAAGGAACAATATTGCTTCATTTGGCTCTCTTTTCAAAAATTCCCGAGGAGGTCTTCCTCCAATAGCAGTTTCTTGGAAAAAACTCTATATATTCTGGTGTTGATGGCAGGCAGGCCTATATTTCTTGGTTTTTTAGATATCAAGAGAGTCGAGAGAAAACATTTCTTTGGATTTTGTTTTCATGGAAAAGGAAATTTTAAATGAGAAAAAGTGGCTGGTCACAGCTTTCCTTGGAAAATCTAACAAGTTTTGCTGAATTTAATGGAATATCCTCCTTGTGAGGAAGTCTTTAGTGAATTTCACCGAGAAAAGGTTATTCTCTTGCTTTAGAGTTTAGGAATTACAGTTAGGGTGAGAATAGATATCAACCTTCCTGGATAATGGGAGCTAACCAGAAAACGATGAGCAACCAACCAGATAACGACGAAACAGATTTAATATCTTGAATACTCTTAACTTTTCAAACATTTATTTAGATAAGACTTCAACAACCAAACCCTACTATCAACACTCCCCTTGAAGTTGGTGCATAGATTTCTATCATACCATACCTACTAACCAGAAACTCAAGTTTCTGCTGTAAGAGTCCCTTCGTTAGAATATCTGCAATTTTCGCTGTTGTCGGAACTGGTATATAAACGATACCTTCTTCAGCTCCTCCTTCATTAAGTGCTCCTTAATTCAGGTTGTTCTGTCGTTGAACAGGAGGATTGTGTGTTTGGTTGGTATTCTAAGCTCCTCAAGAACTCTTCCCTGCTCCTTGAAAACTCTTCTGAGCCACAGACATCACATACCCTAAAAGCCATCAAATGGTGATCAGCCTCAGCACCCTTCTAACTGCTACACTTGGTTTTCTGCTCTACCGGGTGACTAATTTTCTCAAAAGAAAATGAGATCCATCCATGTATGACCTAAGCAGCTATACACAAACTTAATCTCCATTCACTTTTTTTCTTGGAAAACAACCTTTCCCCTGGAGTACCTTTTAGATACCTCAAGATTCAGTGATTAGCTTCAAGATGTTCCCCAAACAGAGAACGCATAAACTCTATAAGTGTATCAGATTGTTTACATCTACTCAACCCTAAAAAGTTAGAGCTCAGCGAAACTTCTAAGAGGTATTATTATCCTTTCAGACACCCTATTATTAAGGATGCTTTACAAGAAATATGATGCACAATTTCCACCTCATCAAAAACATTCCTACAGTTAAAACAACGAAAAAATTGTGTGTGGATAAACTATGGTGTAACCTTTAAACATGTATTTTATCAAAATACCGAGAGAGTATAATCATCAACAAGAAAATCCTCTTAGAAAGCGCCTCTTCTCCTCCTCGTCCAAGCATGCCTGTGGCGCGTAAACACTAATAATGTTCGTAGTAAACCCTCCAACTACCAACTTAATCGTCATCATTCTGTCATTGACCCTCCTAACCTCTACCGCCTGATCCCTTAGCTCGCTGTCTACTAAAATGCCTACCCATTCCTATACCTCGACCAACCTGAGAACCATAACTTATACCCGTCCACATCCTTAGCCTTAGGTCCTACCCATTTGGTCTCCTGGACATAGGCTATATTAATCCTCCTCTTCTTAAGAATCTTAACTAGCTCTATAGACTTCCCCGTTAAAGTCTCAATGTTCCAAGACCATATTCTCATCCTAGCATCTCCCTTACCCCACTTACCCCCCTAACCCTCGCCCCCGTCCCCGACCAAGAACATGACCCTAGTCTACCATCATTCACCAAAGCCACTAGAGCAAAAAAAACTACTAGTCAAAAAAATATACTAGTTAAGAATTAAACAGCGGTAGAATTCAAATAAAATAAAATTGTTTCGAAATATGTTAAAACCTCTCAAGAAAATTAAAGTTGAAAGGTTAGAGTGAATCAGATGAAAGTGTCTTAGAGAAACATAAGTTTGGATAAGTTTTGGTTTTCAAAAGCTATACTAGTTTCCCAAAAATTTATTCAAATTTTGAAAATAAACACCCTTGAGTTCAGTGTATGTAAACTAAGGTAATATGAGAAATTATCAAAAAAAGGGGTAACAGAGTAAAATATTCGAGGCAATTTTTAGCTGAAAAGCAATAAGGGTACCTAACTTATGCCTTTTGGCTTGTTTTGGTTGTAAAAGCCCTTGGTTACCAAACCCCAAAAAAGCCAAAAAGTGATTAAAAGCAGTTCAAATTTTACTAGCTTTTAACCTTATCCAAAACACCCTCTTAAACATGACGTAATACTAAGATTCATCATCTAAGTTACGAATCCAAAATGCACAACATTTTGGACAGAAATTATGAGAGTTTAAATTATGTTAACCAAGCACAAGATAAAATTATGACAAGTCGCGGAATTTTCCAAATGTTTAATCCAATTAACCAGGCAGAATATTGAATCTCATCATATTTCTGTTACCCAAGGATGAATCGTTCTAGATGTATCATCCTGAGATATTCTGTCATAGACCAAATGCAAGGGCAGGGACTTAATCGATTTTCGTACTACCAAGTGGAATCACATATACTCATCTGGTCAACCAGTATGTCACCATTTGATAGAACACTTAACTGAATATAGTTTAGAGGTATATCTGTCTTAAGGGTGCTAGCATGCAGGCAAAAGGTGATCAAGTCTATGGGCCTACGGTAGCCACCAACAGAAACTGATCAGCAATGTATAAGAAAATGACAGGATGTCAGACCTGATCACCATATCTTCGTTGCATAACAGCATTTCTCCGCAATGTTTCTCTCGATATTATTCGCTCAGAAAAGTATTTGAGTAACTGAAGAGCATAAAGAAGAAAATCAACTAATCAAAAGCTCATTAATTCACGTCTAAATAGAACATAATCAAGAAGCAATATATTGAGGAACAAATAAGACAACCACATAAGACGTCTGTAATTTACCTTGGAGGTGGAAAGTGACTAGAAATCACAGACGGGACCTCACAATGGCATTTTCTATCTATTTTGAAAATGTAGCAATTACATCGAGAGGCACAAATTCTACTGTTTGTATTGATGGGCGATGGTTTATTGATACAAGAAGGAAGTTCTGTAAAACCACAGAAAGAATAGGAAAAGAAATTGCATGTATCAAATGGATCAGGGGAAGGTAGGGTTTCCTTGATTATTTTTCTTAGCTGCTCTGAATTCTATTCTAGACGCTACTACGTTATAAACTTGTGCATTGCAAATAAACATAGAGATGCATACTAAAGTTGACTCTCTGTTGCTTCTCAACATAGCGATGCAGAACAAATGAAGGAAAATATGGGCAACGAAAAGTTTGAAATGCAGCACCACCACAGGGATGGCCACAAAGTGGAGGATAGTCTTGCAACGGGAGACAAAGACACCAAAAGGGACAGTCTTCTGAACACTACAAAAATTGCTTAAACAGACAAGAACACTGATAATACCAGACAAAACACAAGGGGCATCCTTTAAATTTGAACCAACAAAAGAAGTTAAGACCCAAATGATGAAACAACAGAATACACTAAATCTTTTGTGTCTATTTTATTAATATTTCACAATATAAAAATTGTACAAAGTAGGAGTCCTCCTATCTACCTTAGACTCCATGAATACTGCAAAAGCCTTTTAGGAAATTCATAATATCAGCTATAACTGTAAAGCCCCAAAAAAACAATGCAGGCATTCAAGAAAGGAACTTCAAAAATAATCAAACTTCGAGCATTTGTTTAAACTAGGGCTGTACAGTGGGCCGGGTCGGCCGGATCCCGACCCCTGCCCGTCCGGCTACCCGGCCCGGCCGCGTCCCGATCCCCCATAAAAAAAACTGTCGGTGTCGGTGCTCGAACTCAGGACGGGGCTTGGGATCGTCCCGCCCGTCCCGATCCTGACCCGACCCGCCCTATCCTGACCCCGCCCCGACCCCCTTTGCAAAAATAACCGTTGCAACAACGACCAAATTTCGATTTTGCCAGTTGTGCAACGGCTACAACGGCCATTTTTGCCCCCCCCCCCCACCCCATAAACCCCCTACCCCTTAATATTTACTTTTAACCCCTAAATTAATATATTTACACTTTAACCCTATTTCTCAACTATAAATACCTCATTTTCCTCTTCATTTTTCACACAAATCTTCCTACAATCTCTCAATTTATCTCTCTACAATTCTATATTGCCTATTAAATATTATTATTTTTTTGCTCATTTATATCAAAGTTAAAAAATTGGGAGTGAAGTTGGCAACTAGCTTGAGGATCATCCATTGAGCAAAGTTTTAATTTTCAACCTCGATTACACGTCGACGTTACGTCGGCGTTTGGTACCTTCGTTCCTTCTTTAAATTATTATTGTTACTTTATTTTAACTATTGCACTTAATTTCATTATCTTTAATTATTTATTTGCATAATTAAAATGGAAGGATTAAGAGGTATGTTTAAGGGCAAGGGTGCTTCTTCTAGTAGGGGTAACAAGGGCTGGGTAATTCTTCTAGTAATCTTATTCCTAGTCCCGATGATTTCATTGATTTCACTCATATAGATGAAACTGCTTTTTTTAATGATATACCATTAGATGATGAGGTAGATGAACCAAACTTTAATTTGGACGATAATCTAGATGACACACCCACTAGTGCACCTCAACCTCAGGCTCAGACTGAGTCTCAAACTGAAACTGGAATGCCTCCTATTCCCCCTAGTGTGAGTCGAGGCCCCACACAATCAAAATTAAAATCAGTTGCATGGGATTTTTTTGATAGGGACCAAGAGAATCAACTAGCTAGATGTAAAATTTGTAAAAATGTTTATAAATTTAAAACCGAAAAAGGTCAATGTGGGACGGTTGGTTTATTGAGACATGTACAAGGTGAGCACAGAACTAGGTGGAATCAATACCGGGCTAAAAAATCGGGTGTGCTAACTGAGTCGGGACAAGGTTCACATAGTGTCCCGACCAAGTACATGGCCAAATTAACAAGACGACGGGGGGGATTTTTGGTCCTAAATATGATAAAAACAAAGATAGGGAAAATATGGCAAAATTAGTTGTGGTGGAGGGTTTGCCTTTTTCATTTCCTTCCTCTCATGCTTTTATTCATTACATTCGAGAAACATATAATCCAGCTTTTAATGGTTTTCCTAGATCAACTGTTAGAAGGGACATTTTTTAATTTGCAAGTGAATATGAATAATATTTACGTTATGCATTGTATCATTTTAATGGCAAATTGGCTATCACTTCTGACATAGGCCGTAGTACTAACGGTAATGATTATTTAACAGTAACATGTCATTGTCAAAATTGATCTATGCAAAAACGTATTTTAGCATATAGATATATTGATGATAGGCACATTGAAAGTTTTATTGCACAACATATCAATGAAATTTGTGATTATTATGGAATAAATGATAAAATTATGACTATTACATTAGATAATGCTACTTCTAATGATTATGCTATAAGACTTTTAAAAAGTCCGATTAACTCCATGTTTTCCTGATCATTTTCATATAAGATGTGCGTGTCATATTTATAACTTAGTTGTAAAGGATGGCCTAAAACTTTTTGAAAGCATTCTTGATAAAATACAATTTGCTATAAATTTTATTTTTAAAGGTAATAAAATACAAAGATGCAAAGAGTATAAAAAAATTGTCATGATTGTGGATTACCTTATAGAAAAATTCCAGAAGAAGTTTAGACAAGGTGAAATTCTCTGTATGAGCAACTACGTGTTGCTTACGATTATAGACAACCTATAACTTTATTATTTAACGCACATAATAAAAATCCAAGGGATATGCTTGTAGTTAATGATTGGGAAAAAAATTTAGAACTTAATGGATTTCTAGAGAATTTTTTTCAAGCTACTAAAGAATTTTCTGGTATTTATTATCCTACTATTTCAAATATGTTATTTTATATAGCTCTAATATTTTTGTTACTTAATGAATATATGCAAAAACCAACTTATAAGGCATCTATTAAAAAATGTTTAAAAAATTAAAAAAATACTTTTTTTCTATTCCCACTATTTATATTGTTGGTGCGGTATTAAATCCGACTATTAAAGTAGACGATTGTAAAACACTAATAGAAACGATTTATTATTGTATAGAAGTACTTCCAATAGACCAAACTGAAGAACAAACTCACAAACCAACTAAAGAAGAAGTTACGTCTAGTATACACACTGAATGCAAACAAATATATATGTATTATCAACAACAAAGTGCAAATAATCAACCTGCTTCCGTACCATCTTCTACTACTTCGCTGCAACCTTATAAAAAACATGTAGTTTCTACTGCTAGTATTCAAGGTCTTAGATATAAAATGTTTGGTGGTTCAACTTCTTCATAAGTTAGCGAATTTGATGTTTATGTTTTGCAGGGTGTTGTACCGTACGAATTAATTGTCAGTGATGAAGGACATGAAGACTTGCTGAAATACTGGAAGCAGAATAAGAAGACATTTCCGACACTAGCAAAGATGGCCCAAGATGTGTTGAACATTCAAGCATCATCAACAACGTTTGAAAGCGTTTTTTCTGCTTGAAGATTTCAAATAGGAGAGCACATTAGAGATTGCAGTTTTTTTCAGAGATTGGATTCGAGCGGAACGTAAAAGGTGCGGTCAACCGGAGATCAATGAAGAAGATGACTACAACAACTACAACGAAATCTTTCCGAGGGAACAGGAAGCGACGTCGAACAATTTGATCAACAAATTCCAATTCCAACCGAAGATCATCAAGATATTGTGAGGAAATTCGAAAAGTATGGTTAACTATGTAATTTTTTTAATTTCAATTTTACTATGTGATTTGCAACTTTTGAAATTGTATTACAAAAAAATCATTATTTCTATTAAATAATATAAGAGGCACAAAAACAGCCTTGAGATGTTTTTATTACACTATCTTGTTCAATTATTTAAGTGTTTATATATATTATTTTTTAAATCAAGTGCCAATAAAAAAAAAATCCCGACCCCGCCCCGCCCCGACCCAACCTCGTTTCAGACGGGATGTGGGACGGACATCTGCCTATCCCGCTAAGCCCGGCGCGCCAGTCCACGCCGAAGACCCAGTCCCGACCCTCCCCCCGTCCCGCCGGGACCCGCCCCGTTGGACAGCCCTAGTTTAAACTAGATTGGGAGTTGCAGTCGGCGCGCAGTGAAATTAGAATACATGCAGGCCTTAATCTACTGAAGTACCAAAGGCGAACGGGGCTCCCAGGCCGGGACGTCTGGAAGAATGCTTGGCCTCCTGCGCTGGAAGCGAGACCCGAAGGGTGAGCTTATGGCGGTTAGCTTCTACCTCGGCATTCTTGCTTATGTTATTAAGACTCACTTGTCTTCCGGGGCTTGGGCCTACTACCAGAGATCCCATTAATATGGTAGGCCTAGATATAAAACATTGAAACCACATTCCAAAGTCATAAAAATTATAAACTATGAAAATGTATCAAAATATTAAAAAAAAATCTATGTATAAACTAAAAATTTATACACATATTCAATTTGGTCGGCCTTGTTTCAGCTTTGTATGGTTAACATAAAACCAAACCAAATATTGCCATGCTTTTACATTTAACACCAAACAGCACCAAATCAAACCATATGTCAGTTTTTTAACTCGGTTTGATTCATTCTTTCAGTTCGGTTTGGTTTTCGGTTTAACTTGAAAACTAAATTGAAATGGAAATCCAGCGGAATGAATTTTGAGCACTGTAGCACACTTTTGTTTGGCTAGACTAAGAATAGGTTCAGGACACTAGTACTGCAAATGAAACATTCATCATAAGAAATGAGGGCAGAGTGTAGAGGAATGCTAGCAAGATGTAGAGGAATAGCAAACAGCAGCAGAGAGGAAGCAAGAGGGCAGTAGGGGGAGAAAATAAGGAGAGAGAAAAAGAACAAAGAGCGTAAACGCTTCACAAGAGTAAAAGACTCAAAATCTATTTATCTATTTTGTTCAAGAAAGCTATGCACAAACCAAAACACGGCGAAGCGAAAATCAAGTATCTTGGAGACTAACCAAGTTTTGCAGGATACGTAAAGGAATAATAAATGACTTGTAGTAATCGAGAATAAAGATTAAACACAACTTTATCTCAATAAACTAATGCCCAACAGCTAGTAAAATGATGCAGACTCTCAGGTCATAAGCAAACAACTACTACATGCACATACAAGTATAATGTAAAGAAACAACAAAAAGAAAATCAGCATACCACATCACACAACGGTTCCAGCCCCAAACTCTCGTCAGTTATCTGTCTGTACTTTTTATTCACTTTTCCAATCTTTTTCATCTCTGCATAAGCTGTCCTCACATCTGCAAAGGCCTGAAACAGCATGAAAAAGAAAATATAAAAAGTTGGCAAAGAAAATGCTACATAAAAGGATTAACTCATCTAAACCATGTTATACCCGTGTACCACCTCTCCATCCACATTTAGCTCGAAAACATGTCCATGTAGCTGCATGCCTAGATATCACTCACATGCTTTAGCAATATATTGCTAGAGAGGACAGAAAGTATACCTCAAAAACGAGGTGCAAAGTAAGAAGTTAGTTACCCATCCTGAGTAATGAAGAGAGATAAGCTTTTTTCATTTGAGTCCCCACCTTTGCACTGCAAGAAAAAACATTGCACTAACTGTCAATATAGGACATTCTAAGCGCCTTACAGATGCAATAATACTAAACAATTTGTAAAAGTTTAAACTCATAACACCTATTAGTACCATGTTTAATTTATTTCTCATCCCCAGGTACCACACATGTGGAAGATATGAATGGCAATTTTCTTTCTATGAAAAATACTCAACTACCAGAAGGAGCATCTGTAATTCTGATAACTTTCTTTCTTCTATTTCGTACAACAAGTATTTCTTTCTTTTTCCTTTTTTACTTCATTTATTTGTCATTCTACTTGACAAGGCAATAGTTCCATTCACTTTTAATCATTGAAAGGATTGTAAGCATTTACAATTTACATCCTAACAGTTCACCTCCCGAACTCTACTTCAGTTTCGAATCAAATCAGGAAAAATTTGTCACTCCAACAAGGTGATCATGCATGCATTAAAATCTCATTTTTTTTTCTACATAGTGAACCTGCTTTAAGAAATAGTCATCATAGCTTGAATAACCATCAACAACATAATCATAGAAAATATAGTAAAGACAACGGCTACTGCAAGGTTACCTAATGCAACAAGACAAATGACAGCTATTAATCAATCAATTGTTCAATTATGCTCAATTGATCAATTATGCATCAATCCCAAACTAGTTGGTTTAGCTAAATGAAATGCAATTTAAGTACAAGCATAAACCTTTCCAAAGGTGCATTTTTTTATATGAACACTAAGTTTATCAAAATACGAGTAAAGTTAACTAATGATATGTATAATCATTATAAACTTGCATTTATTGAATCCCAAATCGCTCCTTGTTCATCTTCTTTTTTCATTTTCTAAACGATATGTTGATGGCATTCTTTAAATCAGGTTCAATCACAACAACCACATTACACTTATATCTTAATGAACTTAGTTCTTACTTCTTATTTACAACAAGAGCGTGATGATTTAAATTAGTATGATTCCAATATTTTGTCATCGCAGAAGACGAAGGCAAGACAAATTCTAGCAGGTCAGTTTTCCAGAGCAGCTTGCTGATCAAAGTAACATTCTCTTCTCAATATAAAGATTTTTTTCTAGTTAAACAATAAGGATCATCCTCTCGAACACTCTCTCATTCGTACAAACCATTCTTTAAAAAAAGGTTAGCAAAAGGGCTCTTAGGAACTCACCATTGGACAAAGCAAACCAGAGTACTGGCCTGGTCCACAAGAACCAATATCTATTCCAATCTGGCTTAATTTCTGCTTCAGTGCCATCACGTGTTCTGACTCCGCAATTTCCTCTGCTGGGTCTTCCAGCATTACTCCTGAAACTGAAATTATATAAACAATAATCTACAATAACAAATAAGGCATTTGTTCGTGGAATTTTTTGGAAGCGTGCAACAAGAAAATCAGAACTTGTTTGCTTAAGTTTATCCAGGAAGCTTATTTCTACAACAAAAAAAAAAGTTTTTGAAGTGCCGTTGTGGCAAAAGGTTTCGTGTTCCAGTAATGCAGAAATCTTCAAACAAACTACAAATAATCAAACACATTTCTTTCTGCACAAACTTCTTTAATATAAGGTTCTTTTTTCTAACTGTTGTGCAAACGGCTCCTAAATAACAGATTCAAGAACATTGCAAAGTTCATAAAAGCATACTTGTCTGTATGAGAGGTTCAGAAATTAATCCCTCTGACAAAAAGTAAAATAGCAAAAAGGTACCTGGTGGAGGAAATTTTTGGGGCCTGTATGAGAAGCTTGAAGTTCCTCCATTTGGGGAGATGGGTTTTGAAGCAAATGTTGTAAAGATGAGCCTTTGGGTTTGAAAAAGGACAGGAATTGTACTCTTGTGTATGCTTGGCAAAGTAATGGATGGCTTGTGGAGAAAATATCTGGAGCCCATTACTAAGTTGTTAGAGTTATTCACTACAATTCTACGATAAGGAAGAAGAATCATCCCTGCTAATTTTCAACTAGAATTTGCAGTCATGGTTGTCTGAGAAACCTTGGAAGGCGTTAGGGGTTAGGGGAGGGTTCTATAGTTTATGAATTACTAGGGCAAAATGATCAAATTGGTACTTAATGTATAGGGGATGGACTATTTTGGTACTTAATGTATTGCCCTTGACAAAAATAGTCCCTGATACAAAAGTGGACATGTTTAGTCCCTACTCCTAAAACTAATGGTAACCCTAGAAACTTCAGTTCAAGTTAACCATAATCTTGTAGTGGACCCACATATCACATGAACAAAAACCCAGGAAGCAAAATTTTCAGGTACAAAAACAGTCCATGAAATATACAATATCGTTATTTCCTGTCTCCACAAAATAAGGACATTGATACCAAATTGTTGGGAATTCGATGCAATTAAGACAAAAATAAAGCATAAATAGAAGAGGGAAAGAGAGCATAGAAGAGAGTAGAGTATAGAAGAAGGTAAGGTAGAAGGTGTTTTTGATAAATCTCAATTCGTAAGTATTACAATGAATGTGGGTATGTATATATACACCACAGATCACATGATGGAAATGACAAAAATGACAAAATAAGAAATGAAAAGCATGCTCTTGTAACTAACTGCTCTAACGATTTTTCCCGCCAAAATTGGCAATTGACATTTAAGCCTAATTTGCGCATCTAACCACTATTTTGTGCATTAACATCCCTGGTTGGAAAGCACCCTTGTCCTCAAGGGTGAAATGTGGAAATCTAACCCTTAATGTAGCAGCAGTTTCCCAAGTGGCACAATCATTAGGCATATCAGTCCATTTGATGAGACATTGGGCCACAACCTTGTTGCCCTTCTTGATCATTCTTCGAGATAACACAGCTTTAGGTTGGGGGTAATGGGGACTAGCAAGATCAAGGACAGGTAGATGGATAATATCAAAATGCTCTTGTAACTAACTGCTCTAACGATTTTTCCCGCCAAAATTGGCAATTGACATTTAAGCCTAATTTGCGCATCTTGCCACTATTTTGTGCATTAACATCCCTGGTTGGAATGCACCCTTGTCCTTAAGGGTGAAATGTGGAAATCTAACCCTTAATGTAGCAGCAGTTTCCCAAGTGGCACAATCAGTAGGCATATCAGTCCATTTGATGAGACATTGGGCAACAGACTTGTTGCCCTTCTTGATCATTCTTCGAGATAACACAGCTTTAAGTTGGGGGTAATGGGGACTAACAAGATCAAGGACAGGTGGATGGATAATCTCAAAATGTGTGGTATGACAAATCTTCAGTTGAGAGACATGAAAGGTGGCATAGATTTTGACCTCAGGTGGCAGATTCAATCTATAAGCAACAACACCAATTCTTTATACAATGGGATAGGGGCCAAATTACTTAGAAGTAAATTTGTGATAGGGAGAGGTAGATAGTGTGAGTTGTCTATAAGGTTGGAGCTTGAGAAAGACTCAATCACCAACAACAAATTGTCTATCTAATCTTTAGGCATTAGCTAGTGACATCATCCTTTGTTGAGCTCTAAGGAGATAAAATCTAGCAAGTTGAAATTTGAGCTCTCTAACTAGTAGAATGTTATCAACATGTTATGTATCATATAAGCCAGGAATGTAGGGTAGATGAGTAGGATGAGGATAGCCATATAGAAGTTCAAATGGAGATGTTTGAGTGGAAGAATGGAAGGTGGAGTTATACCAATATTCTGCAAGAGGAAGAAAGTTGGACCAGTCATGGGAGAGTTAGAAAATAAGCACCTCAAATAGGTTTCTAGACATCTATTAAGGACTTCACTTTGCTCATCTGTTTGTGGGTGATAAGTAGTAGATGTTTGGATTTTCACCCCTTGAAGAGATAAAAATTCCTGCCAGAAGGAGCTAATGAAGATAGGGTCTCTGTCACTAGTAATAGATGCAGGGTGGCTATGTAGTTGGAAGATATGGTTAAGGAATAATTGTGCTAAGGAGGGTGCAGAATAAGGGTAGGAAAGAGAAAGGAAATGGCCATATTTGGTGAATTTATCAACTATAACACATACCACAGTCTTGCCCCTAGAATTAAGAAGTCCCTCAATGAAGTCCATGGTAAGGAAGGAATGGGGAGTGGTTGTAATAGTCCAAGGTAAGCTGCACGATCATAGTTGTTTCTTTGGCACTGGTTGCATTGTCTGATAAAGGAGGAAGTGTCATTTCTTATGCCTTTCCAGTAGAAATAAGACAGGAGCCTCCTAGTAGTTGCATCAATCCCTGAGTTCCCACCAATAGGAGTATTTGTGCCATAATGAGATCAACTTGGACCTTAGATTAGTGTCATTAACAACTACTAGTTTTCCTTTCCTTCTAAATTGACCATTCATCCAAGTGAATTGTTTGTGGGGTGTGGATTCAAGGGTGAAAATCAAGGTTTGTAATTTAGGATCATTTGCCCAAGATTTTTCAATTTTAGACCAAATATCAGTTTGAACTAAGGATATCATGAGCATGAGAAGTTCAACACCATGTACTCTAGAAAGAGCATCAGCAGCAATGTTGTCATTTCCTTTCTTGTATTGTATCTCAAAATCAAAGGGTAACAATTTGGCTAGCCACTTAATTTAAGAGTATGTATGCAACTTCTGTTCAAGAAAGAATTTGAGGGCCTTCTGATCAGTTTTAATATTAAAATGTTGGCCTAAAAGATAGTGAGACCACTTGGTGACTGCAAATACCAATGCTAGCAATTTTCTTTCATACACAGATAATGCAGAATGCCTTGATGGTAATCCCTTGCTAATATAAGCAATTGGATCCCCATTTTGCATAAGGATTGCACCAATACTAGTGCCACTTGCATCTATTTCAACAACAAAGCAACTAGAGTCGTCATGAAGGGCCAGAACTATGGCAGGAATGAGAGCTTTTTTTAGGGCCTTAAAAGTTATTTCTACTATAGGAGACCATAAGAAGTTGTCATCTTCAGTAAGTTGGTTAATGGCCTATTGATGATGCCATAATTCTTGATGAATTTCCTGTAATAACCAGCTAAGCCAAGGAATCCTCTTAGCTGTTTTAAGTTAGCTGGTGCAGGCCACTATTTGACTGCTAAAATCTTCTTAGGGTCTTTGGCTACTCCTTCTTGGGAAATGAAGTGACCTAAGTACTCCACTCTTGCTACTCCAAATACACATTTAGACTGCTTTTGCAAGTAACTAGTGCTTCTTCATGACTTCAAACACTTGTTGCAAATGAAATACATGATCCTGAATAATTTTACTGTAAATAAGAATATCATAAAAAAAGACTAGCACACATTTTCTGAGAAAGTCTTGAAATAGGTGGTTCATCAAGCCTTGGAAGGTGTAAGGGGCATTTGTTAGGCCAAAGAGCAACACTAAATACTCATAGTGTCCCAAATATGTTCTAAAGGCAGTTTTTGGAATATCTTCAGTGTGCATTCTTATCTGGTGATAGCCTGACCTTAGATCAATTTTGGAGAATATCATAGCTCCACCAAGTTCATCAAATAGTCCATCAATGATAGGGATAGGGAATTTGTCTTTGATGGTCTGTTGGTTTAGCTCTCTATAATCAACACACAATTTCCATATGCCATCTTTCTTACCAACAAGGACAACAGGCGAGGCAAAAAGACTGTTGTTGTACTGTATAATGCCTTGGGTAAGCATATCTTTAATCAGTTTTTTCTATGACATCCTTCGTTAGAGAGGAGTATCTATAGGGTCTGAGGTTAATAGGCTTGGTATGACGTGGTAGACGAATTTTATGGCCAAAGATGCCTCTAGAAAGAGGGAGAGTAGTTGGTTCAGAAAAAAGTTGTTGGTATTGGGTGAGTAATGGTTCAGAAGTTTAGGAGTTTCATTGTTAGTAGGTAGTTGTAAGGCATACATTTGGCATGCTAAGGCTTCTATGGGGGTAATGTATTGTGGAGCATGAAGAGTTGAGCATCATCCATTTAAGTTTGTTACTTGCCTTAGCACCAGACAGTTGGCACTTTGGTTAACTACCCCTTAAGACATGTAGTTTGCCTTGGTATTTGAAGGATATAGTTAATTTAGCAAAGTCCATGGTGATAGGACCTAATTTAAGCATCCAAAGGGCTCCTAACACAATATAATATTGGCCAATAGAAAACACAATAAAGTTAGAACTATATGCGGTGCCCTGCAAGAGCCACTTAAGCCCTCTAACTACACCAATGGTAGGTACTTCAGTGCCATTACCAATACTAGCATTTTGTGGTTTGTGAGGAGATATAACACACCCCAGCCTCCTTGTAGTATCACAATCAATGATATTATAGGTGCTTCTACTATTAATTAGAATGTGGAGTGGTCTTTTATCAAAATAGCCAATGATCCTAATAGTTTGTGCCCTTCTTACCCTAGTCAATGCATATATGGAAATCACTAAGGTATGGTCCTCAGCTGGAGAAAGCTCATAATGAATTTCCACTTCTTCCACTGGCCCCTCCTCTAAGGGTTCAACATTATCTCCTTATAAAATGAACATTTTCTTAGGAAGGTTACATCTATGGCAAAGGGTGTACTTATCGTTGCAGAAAAAACATAGCCATTGAGCCCTCTTTTTCTGCATTTCACTAGGTGATATTATTCTCATGTTCCTAGGTGTTAGTGAGAATGGTGTAAAAGCCTTGGAATGCGATACATTAGGTTGATATTGAGGTTTGTGGTCAGGTGGTTTTTTTAGTAAGAGGGGTGGTTTGTGGAGGTTTGGTATTTCTAGGCTTTATGGTCAGCTGCTAACGCTACTTCTCTCAACCTAGCCAACCTATAGACATGAGATAGTGTTTGAGGGCTTTGGAGCATAATTGTGTAGGAAATTTCAGGTTTAAGACCCCCCTCCCCGGGAAGAAACTAATAGCCTGAGAAGGTGTAAGACAAACTTGAGTTAAAAGCCTGTCAAAAGCAGTTTGAAATTCCTTCACAGAACCCTCGTCTCAATTGTTTTAGTGCAATCATAGGGTTTGCAAACACCTCCCCAAATTGTTAAGTCAAGGCTTCCAAATACTCATCCCAACTAGGGGGTGGTATAGGTCATCTACCCTTCACATAGGACTGATGCCAAGCTATGTCATCATCATCAAAATAGAGTGAGACAGTCTTCGCTCTTTGGTTCAATAACATATCATCAAAACAGAAAAATTGTTCAACCTTATATAACCAAGTAAAAAGGTCATCACCATTAAATCTAGGACAATTAACCCTAATATTTCGATTAAAGGAAGGTTGTAAAGGACTATCATCCATGATACCTTGAGAATGGATACCTTGTGATCTAGATCAAGATCCCTGAATTCCTTCAGTTTTGCCTTCGACTGAAGGTGGTCCTCTCTGCTGAGTTTGTTGTTGAAGCCCTTCAATAGCACCTTTCAATTCACTCATCATTTGGAGATAGCTAGCATCCCTTTGTTCTAGCATTTCCTGTCGCTTCAGCAATTCAAATTGTTGCAAAGCTAAATCTCCAAGTAAATCAGTCACATTAGTAACTTGACCAGTACCCGCAATAGCTTTGGTTTTTGTTATAGAATCAACCCAATCTCGATGCTCTGATACCAATTGATACCAAATTATTTGGTATCGATGTAATTAAGACAGAAATATAGCAGAAATAGAAGAGGGAAAGAGAGCAGGTAAGAGGAGAAGAAGTAGAGTAAAGAAGAAGTTAAGGTAGAAGGTACTCTTGATATATCTCAATTCATAAGTATTACAATGAACGTGGGTATGTATATACACACCACAGATCACACAATGAAAATGACAAAATAAGAAATGAAAAGCACGCTCTTGTAACTAACTACTCTAACGACTTTTCCCGCCAAAACTGGCAATTGATATTTAAGCCTAATTTGCGCATCTAACCACTATTTTGTACATCAAAAACTCTCGCCTTAGTAAGCGGTAGTAAGTAGGCAGCAAAATTATCCCTCTTTCTCTTAAGGGTGTTTGGCAGGAGGTATAAGTATAGTATTAACTAGGATGTATTAATAATCTGTGATTAGTTATGTTGATATTTGTTATGCCGATATTATTTTTTATAACTACTGTGTCCACTTCTTTGTGCAGTATTCATCGTGATCTTTTCTTCAGTTATTAGCCTTTTAAGAAGAACATGCTCTGATGCTAATTGTTATTCTGCACGACCAAATATCAATCCTATTCGATTCATAATTTTCACCTATAAGATAGAATATGTTACTCTACCTATTCTAAGCTTAGCGTCTGCAGAATAGTAAAGAATAGTAAAGTAAGGACACAACGGTTTTATATGGAAACAACCCGGCTCACAGGGGTAGAAAAAACTGCGACCTACGCCTCTATATGATTTTACTCAAACTCCACTACAATGTGAGCCTGTGCAAATTCAAGTTACAAACTCTGTAACCTAGGAACTATAAACTCTAATTCATATCTCACTAATCTCCCTATACTAGTAAGCCCAGTTCAAATTGATCCCCAACTTGAAGTAAAATTTGACTAAATATTTATACCTAACAATATGCTTCTAAGAAATCAGATAAATGTACAACTCGATGGTCAATTCTAATACACAAAACTAGACTCACGAACTGTAAACATAAACTCTGGAACACAACTTCTTCAATCTCTTTCGTTGTATAAGGCCGCACTGATGAAATTAGAACTCTCTCAAATATTCTTGACAATGTTTACTCAATATTCTAATTTTTTATTTGTGAGTGCGCAATTTTCTTCAAGTCCAGACTTAGATATATATAATTTTTTGTCTTTATCAAGTCGGCTAACCTAAACCCTACATGATACAGCCCATCGTGTAAAATAGGATTTGATTTGATTTGGGATTCTTGCACCTTTACGCAATTTTAGTTTCCTCGTAGGACTCTGAAATATTTTAATAAGTATGAAAAGAAATCATGCAGCCTTAAACACCAAGTCTTTACCATAAACCACAAATCCTACTCGTGGTAGGACTTTGAGCAGGAACATGTTCTTGGACCTGGTCTTTGCATTTGTTCTAGTCAACATCTGTCTGGCGTTTTTTGTCTGATGCAAGCTGAGCTTCATCAAGAACATGCCCACTAAGCCAAGCTAGGGACTACTACTTGAGAGGCTTAGAGGATGCTTGGAATGAAGACTTGAAGCTCGAGAATGTGCTAAAGTGGAAGTATAAGACTCCACTTGGAAGTAGGGAGAAGATGGTTATTTATACAACGAGGCAATTCCATAAATACAAGTCATCCTTCCCTACGAAGACTAAAGAAGACCCTTATTTCATTAAGGGATTTTTGTAATAACTAGCTTAGTCTTCCTATCATAGATAGTATAAATACTAGACTTGTTATTTTCATTATGGAAGACTATTTTGAAGAATGATATTTTGATACTCTCTTGAGAGTTTGAGAGCTTGCTGAAGCTATGATTTTTCCTTTTGTTAAGAGGATTGGTTGTTTATGGACATTAGTTTCCTTGAGGTCATCCTAAGAGAATTGGTGCTAAATTGTATGCTTAATTAGAGGTTTTAGCTACTATTTAGTTGTCAATTGGTATCTTTCTTTGTGTCATTCTATCTATCATTTTACTTTATTGTTGAATTTCTTTGTTTTTAATATCCACTATTGTATCAATTGGTATCAGAGCTAAGTATATGTTTGTTTATACAAATCTAGTCTTGGGTTTGTTACTACAAAAAAGTGTTCTATCCAAAATTTCAAAAATCCCCAAAAAGATAGTTGTTTGTTTGTTGAATCTGACACTAGATTTGAATATCTTAGTGTTAGAAGAGTCTAAATCTCAAGTTCCATGTCATTTGAGTCATCTACCATTATTGGAGCTTGAAAGTTTGAAAGCTTGAAGTTGGGTTTATAGAAGAAGAAGAAGGAGAAGGAGAAGAAGAAAGAGAAGGAGAAGAAGGAGAAAAACAAGCAGGAGAAGAAGAAGGAAGAGAAGAAAAAGAAGAAGAAGAAGGAGGAGGATGAGTTTGAAACCTATTGGGTTTTGTTCTCCTAGTGAAGGAGGTCAAAAATCCAAAATTTGAGAGGATTTGGAGTTGTATTGGGTCATCCACCATTGAAGGACCTTTAAGTTTTTGAAGAACACCAAGTGGGTCTAGTTGATTTGAAGGGTAATTTCTCTCAATTTGTAGTGGGATTTGCTCTACAAGTTTAAGGGAGCTTAGATATTAAATTTGGAAGAAATTAGAATTAATTTGGACGTACATTAGATTTTGGGTGTTCTTAAGCAATCTTCATAAGGAAGAAGACATCCAAAAGAGGCATTTGATCCAAAATATTCAAGTCAAAAGTTGGAAAGGAGTTTTTTGGGGCCAAATTTAGTTAGAAAACTGAAAAATTTGTGGGCCCAAATATCACGCCCCAAAACCCATCCTAGACGCAACAAACATTCAATGCTATGAACGACACTGGAAGAACCTTATAAAATCTATAAACATCTATTCTCTTTCAATAGTCTTTTAATATTTATTTAAAACAGTCATTTATGACTAGCATACACATACTTTATAAAAATCTGTGGAAGTCTAATATGAATAATCAATGATAAATTGTGGCAAACACCTTAATAAGTCGTACGAGACTTCAACAACCACCCACATTCGGACAACTATCTATAGAACTTATAAGATAAATAAATGAAGTGTCTAACTTCGGGACGCTACCCAAAAACTAAAATAAATAAATGAAGATAAAGGGTATCCCACGAAAAAGCATGTGGGCTCACCAATAAGTCTGGAAAGTAGTAAGTTCTCCTACTCCGTACGTGTATCACGAACCTACTCTTATTCGTTACCTAACATACCATAAAAACAACAATGGTATGCCTAAGTACAAGGTACTCAGTGAGTGTATCCGGGATAATAGTTAATAGAAAAATATATAAGTAATAAGTGTAATTGAAAACATCATTGGGAAACAATTCAAAACAAGTGATAACATCTCATGAATATCCAATATAAGTCAATGATGAAGAAATAGTCACTTTGAAGCGTTCTCGTTACCTTAAGTTCTTTCAAAAACAATTCGAAATTTCCAAAGATTGTAAGTATGTAACCTTAGTAAAATCACCAGTAAGAGCCAATAACATAGAAATATACTAATTTCAACTCATTACACCATTTATCATGTTAAGTCTTTTCAATCATGAACTCAAGATCATCAACAAAACACTCATAGGCAACCAGCAGATCAACACACGCCAACTTACGGCCGAACAATCATTTGATACACCAGGGTTATTATCCCATAGAGGCTAATCATCCTCTAGACTAGCACAACAATAGATACACCGGGGCTATTTTCCCACATAGGCTAATTGTCCTCTGGACTAGCACAATAATAAATGCATCGAGCTACACGCCTTGGAGGTCAATCGTCCTCGGGACTGACACAACAATGCTCAAAAGCGATACATTAGGATCCATAATGGCTAATTGTCCTCTAGACTAGCACAACTTGCCCATACAAGTCCAAACACAAACAAATACAATTTATGGCATATTAGTCGAATCATAAGTCATGGCATGGAAGTCAAATCTCAAATCATGGCATGAAAGTCGAATCACAAATCATGACATCGAAGTCGAATATCAAATCATGGCATGAAAGCTGAATAGTTCATTATCAATTATGTTCATCATCCTGTTAGTAGGGGTACATCAAGTCATTAATAGGTTTAAAAACCATGTTCAAGTCATTAAATAAGTTTCAACCTCAACAAAACCCGTTCATAGGGCAAAACACATGAAATATCTAAGCTTCCAAAATTAAGTTTAAAACATCCCTTATGGTGGTAAATCATGTTCAAAGTCCAAATCTTTATAAATCAGTTTCAATAATCCTTTTAGAGGAAAAATCATGAATACATATATATAGTATGATATACCTAAGGTTCCATTAGGCTTGTCCCTCACGCACATAAAACCTTGCCAAATAAACCATTTTAAAGGTTGGAAAGTATATTCGAAAAGAGACATACGTCAATTCCCGCTTAAACATATTCCTCCAAGTTTAACAATCATTCTACAATTGATTATGATGATAAAGATTAGAACTTTAATCTAATTCCCCCATTTTACCCTCTTTATCGAAAAATTAGGATTTTCATATCTAAAGAGTGTTCTCACTTTCATACGATTCACCCATGAATTCTAACAATATAATAAATGATAAACAAACTAGAACTAACTCCATAATGATACTTGAATCAAGTAAGCTTACCTCCCAAAGATTTTTCAACAATTATTCTCTCCAATCGTTCTTGAATTGAATTCTCACAATCTATGGAATGGACAAGAATTCTAGTGTTAATCTTTGTTAGATTGAGGTAATAATCACGGGGGTTGAGTAAGAACTTACCTTAGTTTTTTAAGCAAGTCCACTAGGCGTTTTAGGGCCTAGGGCTAATTTTTATTATTTTTCTCAAAGCAAAACACAAAATGGTCTTTACAATGTGGCCAAGAGGCTAAGATATGTTAAAATTAATCTAATGAGCAACTTAGGATTTATAACATATCCTAAGTTGCTACTACAAATTGCTAAGTAATAAAACAGATAAATGAGTAATGTAAAATAAAACTTGTAATCAATCAAATGAAAACTGAAACTGCTATTTCTGTGAGATGCAACATTGGCCAGAATATACATGTATATCAAGTGTATATACTGTGTATCTAACCACCAAGAAGTGCAACTCCCATCCCTGTATACCCTATAGCAGCTTCCAATTGTAAGCTCCCTAATACCAAAAGGATCAATGCTCACTTTATGCATTACCTTGCCATCAGGTGAATGAGCACATAGTGCTAATACCACATTCTGATAGCTTGGCAGTACACAAAGCATGTATGATCTTATGGACTTCTATGTCCTTGAATTCTGCAGATTCCATGTAGCTGCAACTCTTGTCGACCAAATAATGTCCCAAGCCTTTTTCCTTTATGCATTATTTGGCCAACCATCTTAAGTCTGTACCTTGTCCCAAGTTGCAGTCCTAAATTTGATGTCTTCAATGTAATATCACCAACTATCACCTACAAACGGAAGCACACTGTTAATAAAGGCTATCAACATACTCACTTCCCTTAGGATTTGAGTGTAGAGATAGCCTTTCACATTCTTATCTTGTATGCTCCCATCTTTAGTTCTACAGATCTATGTAATATCAACCAATACCAAGTCACATCCCATGTAAATATGATCATTAATACTAGATGTTATTAGAACTACAGATGTCATTCCTGTGTTTGTAGGAGAAATAGCACAATAGTACTTTAAGTTTGAATCTTTCATAGTAGAAGGCATGGGATCAAGAATGAAGTTGTACACCTTGTGCTCATTACAACTCCTCTCATTGTGTGTCATATCAGTTCCAATAAATGGATCAATTTCACACCAATTTTCATATATGTCCAGTGCCTTTGCCTCTTGTGTTTTCCTCATAGACATTACATCGCATGCTCCCATATCCAAGGAGCAAGAATCTGCATGTAGAATATGTGTCCCAAGTCTGTGACCCTTGGTGCACAATGTTGAGGTGCAAATTCTATCATTTGCTGCTGCTTGTTGTGAGTGATAAAGATATGTCCCAGGTCTGTAACCCCTAGTGCATATGTTTATCACCATTTCATATGCCTTAGCTGCTGAAATTTGTGTCCCAAGTTTGTGACCCTTGGTGTACATTAGCATGTCCATGACATCAGCTGCACCTGCATGTAACTGAATAAAATGTGTCCCAAGTCTGTGACCGTTGGTGCATAATCTTATCACATGTACAAGTGTCATTTTGTTGTCCCCTAAACACATGTGCATATTAGTCCTTAACAACACATGTGCTAAGTAGATTCCATAGGATTCTCCTGCAAATAAGATCAGTAGACCAGCTATCCATATACTCTCCTTCACAAGGATTTGAGTATGAGAGTAGCACATATATCTTGCAGAATCATAATCCCACACTATTGCACACCCTCTACCAAGTACACTGAATGCACTTGTATTAATCCAGTAGAAAACTTCTTCCGTGTGCCCTGTATACACCAGATCATGTCTCATTTGAATGAGATCATTGACAAATTTTAGAGCAAAGCCTAGTATCCAAGCCGTGTTATCCCTTATAATATGTGTTTCAACCTACAATATGCTTAGATCAAGACCTGTAAAAAAGCAAACTGTGTCAGTGTATAAGATTACCACCATACTCTCTTCCTCATGGATTTGAGTATGATAGTAGAATGCCTTCCATTTCACTGCACTAGTCTGCAACATCTTTGCATCGTTCATATCATGTTTCTCCTTGATTATTCCAGCTATTACATTAGAATGAGTAGTAGCTGCTAATATCACACACCGTGACTTAGTCAATATACAGATAATGTCTAGCCTTGTAGAAGTACAGAACCAAATCCACAACCAAAACTTGTGCCCAATATGCACTAAATCATATCTCAACTGCACGATATCATCAGTGCATACATCAGCCAACCAACTAGGACCATAAATGTCCTTATTCTTTCCTGTAGTAACAAGATCAATAAAACAACAATAGTCTTCATTTTTGGACCTCTTGAAGACTGAGTACAGTACCAAATCATGTCCTTCAGAAGTAGGATCATTGATACTGCAACTAACCAGATCTGCAGATATTACCAACTCCTTTCCTGTTGAGCTAGGATCATTGATACCACACTCCATGAGTCCAAAACATTGTCCAATAGCTTTGAATTGCACTATATATGCTGTGTATACACATCACATCTTATGCATAGATCAATGTAATAGTAGAAAATATCTCCCATGAAGCAAAAATGTACCTATTCATATCCACAGAAGCTAGGATCATTGATACACTTTGCTATCCTTGTGAGTGAAATTCAGGTGACCTTGTTCTCTTTTGTAGCACTAGTTTCAATCTCCACCAAGATGGACATGTAACCTGCAAAAAAGAAAACTAAGTTAGTAGAAAAATAAACTACCATACTCTCCTCCCAAAGGACTTGAGTATAATGGTCTCCATTCCTCCACTCTAACACACCATCAATCCACATCAATATCTCATTTTTGTTCTTATTCTCAAATAGGGACATAGAAGTTTGTCACTATTGAGAATCTTCCTCCCTTTGGAATCAAGTTTTGCAAAAGAGTGCACCATCACTTCTCTATGATCAAGGGCAACATTAGCAAGATGGTCAGCTAATTGATTACCCTCCCTCATTATGTGTAGTACCTGAACTTCAGCATTGTCTATAATATCCTATAACTCTTCTACCACAAAAGCTATGTTCCAGGGTGGCTTCCATGTCCTCTCTAAAATATTTTTGATCAATAATGAGTTTGTTTCAAGTATGAAGCAATAAACATGATGAGATAAACAATATTTAGCAGCCTACATTAGTGCTATTGCTTCAGATTATGTATTACTTGCATCTTGCATCTCCTTAGCATGTGCATGGATCAGGTCACCTTTATGATTTCTCACACAATAGGCAAATGAACTCCTTCCTGGATTACCCCTTGTAGCACCATCAATGTTACATTTCCACCATCATTCAGGAGGCAAATAACACATAACTCTTGTGACCTGTAATTTGGGAATAAAATTCTCTAAAATCTGCAGAGCCTCATGCGATCTGTATGGTACTCTACTGATGCCAGTATTCCTCAACCTTACCAATTGCTGAATATTACTTGAAGCTTGATAAATGACTCTACTGTTAGACACATTGTTCTTGTGCATGTCCCCATTCATTTTCTTCCACAATTCCCAAATTATTATAGAAGGAACAACATAGTAAATAGCCTGCATTCTAGGCAGTACATCAGCAAACCACCATTACATTATCACTTGGTGTAAGTGCATCCCCTCAATATTTATTCCAGCAACAGAACAAAAACATTTCCATGTCCTTTGTGCAGTGTCACATCTAATGAAGATATGAGGGATTATTTCTTAAGTAGGATTTACACAACACATGCATTTAGAAGGCATGTGAAAGCCCCAACTCCTTACAATATCATCCAAAGGCACTTTGAAATGCCACACCCCCCACATTATTAAACCAATCTTGTAAGGTAGTCCTTTTACCCATATCTTCTTATATACCTCTCTCGTTTCACCTTTACTTCTGATATACTCCCATGGTGACCTCACAGAGAACTCACCATTGGTTTCAAGCATCCACCATGGTCTATCCAGTTCATCACGCCTAGCAGGAGGTTGTATTTCATTGAGAATGTAATCTGCCAACTCCTCGAGTAAGTTCTTTCTAATAGCATGAACATGCCATCTGCCCTCTGTCACTACATTGGAAATATTGCTAATCTTTTCATTTAATAAAAATCATGAGGAGTAAGAAAATAATCAAGACCAGTCCAGTTATCAAACCAAAACAATGCAGAACCCATCCTAAGTTGCCACCATATTTGGTGATCAATCAAATTTCTAGCCTGCAATATTTTTCTCCAAACATGTGAACCTTCCTTTCATGGCACAATGATAGGATTGTTCTTCTTTAAATACTTATTGCTCATGAATGCCCCCCACAATGAAGGTTTGGTTCTGAAGTTCCACCACAACTTAGTAAACAAGGCCATGGACATGTCTTTGAGAGATTTAAAGGCCAAACCACCCTCATAATGAGGTAGACACACTGTATCCCAACCAGTCCAATGTGTACCCCACTCTCCAATATTGTTACTCCAAAAGAATTTGGCAAATATCTTATTCAGCTTTTCTATCACAAAGGAAAGAGGATGATTAATAGAAAGCAAGTGCAATGACATTACTTGTAGTACATGTTTCAATTGAACTGCCCTTCCACCAAAGGACAGTAGCTTGCCCTTCCACCCTTGCAATTTTTTCTTACCTTAGTAATCAATTCAGAGTAGAATGCCATCTTAGGTCTTGCATAGTATATTGGACAACCAAGGTATATTAATGGAAACTCCTTTTTAGCAATACCTGTCACACTTTATACCTTTTGGAACACTTCTTCAGCCACACTATCATGTAAATAGACAAAACTTTTGGACTTGTTGATCAACTGTCCAGAAGCCTTCTCATAATCAACCAACACATCCATAATCATCTTCAAAGAAATTTCACATGAGGATGAAAATTGATGGTATCATCAGCATATGCAAGGTGGTTATTTCTAGGATTCCACTTGGCAAATATAAACCACAAAACCATGGACTATCATGTAATGCATTCAGGGCCCTAGACAAAGCTTCAACAGCAATAATTAAATAGTAGGTGACAAAGGATCACCCTGCTTGACACCCCTAGTGGAATGGAAGAAACCATGAGGTTGACCATTTATAAGCACAGAATACCAGTTATTTCCAATAATCTCATAAATCAAACTGATAAACCATTCACAGAACCCAAATTTCCTTAGAATTTTTGTGAGGAAACCCCATGAAAGCCTTTCACATGCTTTTGTCATGTGCTTCATCACAACATTAGGCACAACTTGGTTCCCTCTTTTAGTTCTAAGTCTATTATCAGTAATGATTTCTTGTGTTAACAAAATGTTTTCAATAATGCTCCTACCTCTAGCAAAACCTGCCTAATTATGAGAGATCAAATTGGACAACAAAGGAGCCATTCTTTCATGCACCACTCTAGAAAACACTTTGTTGACAAAGTTACTCAAACTTATAGGTCTCATGTCCCCAAAAGTATGAACATCTTTCTTTTTTGGTAATAACACACGATTTATATGAGTGATATACCTAGGAAATTCTGAATCATGAAAGAAATCATCAACCATATTGAATAGATCATCACCTATAATATCCCAATAAGTTTGAAAGAATAAGACTGTATAACCATCAGGCCCTCCTGCACTTTAACTGTTGAGACCAAACACAACCTGTTTCACCTCTTCTTTGGTTGGCCTTGCAATTAATACATCATTCTGCTCCCTTGTTATCAACCTTGGGACATGCTTCAAAATATCATATTGTGTAGGTGGATTAGTTTCATGAAACTGATCCTGAAAGAATGCAATTACCTCTCTAACTATGTCCTGCTCCTCCTCTAATCATTGACCTTGCCTATTTTGTATTCTTCTGAGCTGTAGCACCTTTTTTTTTTCCATTGACATGTGCATGGAAGAATTTTGAGTTCTTCTCACCCTTCTGAAACAATGACATACCTGCCTTCTGCTTCCAAAACTTTTCTTCTAAGTGCAATACTGTAGACGTCTTAGTCTGCACTTTTTGAAGCCTTTCTCTATTTAGATAAGAAGGATCAACCTCAAATTGTGCCTTAAGTGCTTTGACAACCTCTTCAAGATTAGTAATCTATTGAAAAATATCACCAAATATAGTTCTGCTCCAAGTATATAGTACCCTATTCAACTTCTTCAATTTGGAATTGAAAGTGAATACTGAATTTCCAACAACATCAGTATCCCAATTTTCTCTTATGAAGTTAGGCTTTTAAATAATTTGGGAAAATTGCTTCAGGCATACAATGGCCTACCTCAGCATGGCCCGAGATGTGGCCCGCATCGCGCATGCCATATTTTTGACGGTGTCAATTTTTTATTTTTCCTGGAAAGTTTTCCTGCTACATCGTGGCCTGAGATGTGCCACGAGACGCGCACACCTTAATTTTCATTGAACCAAAATTGTTTAGTACAATGGGCATAACTCTTAGCATAGAGCTTTGATTGAGCTGGACGACCTACCTTTGGAAAGGTATTTCAAATATCTACAACATTCATGTTTTACATTTTCTCAGATTCGCAACGGATTCTCACATAATTAGGTCGGAAGTCATACCTACCGTAAACTTAGTCGATTCTATCGATCTTATGCATCTCACTATTCGTCTTGATCTTAAATCAACTATTTACACCCAAACTCATCTTGATTGGAATTAATATGCCTAAAATGTCACATTAATACTTATTTAACACATTCACACCTAATCTGAATTTACGGAGTGTTACACCAAAGCACTTTTGAGGTCAACAAATCCAAGTTGAGGGCCCAAAATTTGAGAAGAAAGTACCTGAAGGCCATGTGCGACTCCCGTATATCGCACAAGGCCTTCCCTATGCGCACCGGCAGTACATGCAACTCAAATTCAGAGGATAGGTTGGTGCACACTCAGCACGCGACGCGTGCCCATCGCCAACCTGCAGATTTTGTCTGAAATTTTACTAAGTGTTGGCTACAGTTTGTATCTTTCCTAAACTCATTTCTTTGATTCTTCTAACTAATTAAAACTAGTAATTTATCCTTACTTGGTTGTTAATTAATTCTTGAGTCCGTATTTTCTTTTGTGCTACTTTTTTTTATTCTTTTCTCATTTTTACTTCATAGTTTACTTCTTAATTCAAGTCAGTTAGTTTTTAATCGAGTCATCCATTCTTCGAGTCGAATAATAATAATAATACATTCCGGCTAAGAGTAGAAACTAAATCCCTTGAGACCGATCAGATTAATGAAAGTACAATCATTGGCCGAAGTAATTTGTGAGGCAATCAAATGTGCGCACACTTGAGTAGTTGTGAGATTTATTTTCACTAACTTAACGTGTTTGCTTGTTTTTTTTGAGTGTTCTAAATAGGTAGTTCTCCATGTATCACGATTCATGTGATGACGACTTTGGTGGTTGTGAAGAAGAGGAATATGGCTATAAAGATGAGGACTATGGCTACAACGAAGAGTGTGGTGTTTAAAATGAGGGTTGTGAATATGATTATGGACATTGCAATGATGAACATGAGGCAAAGAGTACTCATGGATCCTATGTGGAGGCTAATGATTCGGAAGAACCTTATGATGATCATCATGACTTTGAAGGTACTTCGACGTACAACTCTTACTCTTCTTGTGATGAACATAGTGATGAAGGTATTGACCTTGAATATGACGATAGTGAAGCTTTAAGTACTTATAATGAAAGTGAGTCTCAGGGTCATGAGAATCCCACTTATAGCCATGTTATGTTTGCTGGAGGTGTTTTTTCTTACCCTCTCTCAGACGGCACCATAAAGCGATCTTGTTTAAAGGGCATGCGACCTCCTCTACCCAAAACTACTCAAAGAGTTATGTGTAGAGTTAAAACTAAGGTCAAGATAAGAATTGAGCCTCAAGATATCCCATTCAATATTGGTGAAAGTATGTAATGCTTGGGGAGTTTGACTTGAAATTAATGATCATTGTCGTGGTTGTTACATTACTCCTCAAGCCGTACTCCGGCTAAGATTACATTGGACTAAGAAAGAAGACCCTCGTATTGGCAAAAAGGAATATTGTGTTGATATGATTAATGTATCCTTTTCTCATGGAGAATATTAAGATTAAGTGTGGTGTGTAGTACTTTCGGTGGGTACTTGTGACTTGTGTTTGGGATGTGCTTGGTTCGAAGATCATGGGGTTTCTCATGAGAAAAATGTCACACCCCAACCTTAGGGGTGTGGCCGGCACCCGGCGCCCTAAGGCCCGAGCGTACCATTCCCGATACCTGTGATATGCTACACAACATATAGGCCGACAAACTTATTATAAGAGATTCTCTAAAGAAGAACACAATTCCATGCACGCAGAAAAGGCCCAACCTATACATAGATATATACAACAAGGCTGTCAAGGCTGACATGATCATAATAAGTCTACTGAAGAGTCCAACTAGGCCACACAAGACCATAATATACAACACAACTATCCACAAGCCTCTACAGAGTATATCAACAATAACTGGTTGGGATAGGGCCCCGCCATATCCAACTATATACATATGCACACCATCATACCTATTGGCTCACTAGATAGCTCCGGAAGAAGGAGCGTGATAACCTTTAGCTGAGTAGAGTCACCTAGTATGAGGAATCATCTGCATCTCTATATGTACCCGCGATCATGAAATGTAGTGTCCCTGAAAAGAGACATCAGTATGAAAGATGTACTAAATATGTAAGGCTGAAACTGTAAAATAAGGACAACACTGTAGATAAAGCATCACTGAAACTGTAACTGAATGTACATTTGTAAGGTAAAATAGTAGAAAGACAACATGTACTCTGAGTGCCTCTATGGGCCAGGATATGCATAATGAAGTATCATCGTGTATATAACGTCGTACACTTCTGGGTAATAGTATTATTATCATATCTATATAAACTGCGCAATAGCGCCATAGGCCTCTGGGGGCAATATCATAAATCTCATATATGTATAACTACGTATATAGCGCCATAGGCCTCTGATGACAATATAGATATATAATGCATGCATATGATGACCTCTTTAAGGATTAACAAATACTCTTTTGAACTCGTCGGAGTGACGTAAGTTCGTTACACCTCCCACTCCCTTATGAGGGTTGACACATCACCTGTTACTCTTTCCAACGATTCTTCACCCAAACGCTTAATTAACACATGGATAAAAATAAGCACAAGAAATGGAGTGTAATTCTTACCTTACACAGCAAGTAAAACCCTGTACCAAGTCTCCTCATCTACCAAAACAACCCTCAAGTGCACCATAACTTCAAAGAAGTGTCCTTCTTCATTTACCCAGACTTTTAATGTAAAATTATGGTGTAATTGACTTGAAATCACCTTGAATCCATGAAAATATGTTGATAAGGTTATAGAAAGTTTGGGAATGGTTTGGATGAAAAATGACCCAAAATGACCTTCAAATTGATTTAACCCGAAACAAAGTCGGCCACCTACCAATTTGACGGTCCGTACAATTTTGTACGGTCCATAAATTTGGACCGTAAAATCTGTCCCAAAAATACGGGGGGGGGGGGGGGGGGGGGCATTTGACGATCCATACAAATTTGTACGGTCCATCCTTTTGGGCCTTCAAATTGTGATTCTGTAGATTTTTGTCAAAACATATTTTCTTCAATCCGTTTAAATTCTATACACTGATACTTCTATAAACCACCTATAAGCTCTAATTATCCTTATGTAAGGTCACATAACTTCCCAGAATGCCAGTAACAATCGACAATGCGATGAAACATAAAATTACAAGGTGTAACATCCTTCCCTCTTTAGAAACATTCGTCCGCGAATGTTGAATATATTCTAACTCTTAAGTTTTTTTCAAAAAATTTCAGCAGAGTTTCCCCTGTAAACAAGACTATCCAAAATCTGTTTGGTAGCCCAAATATATCTCCAATACCATGCATGACAATATAATAACAAGATAACATCAAAGCGGGCTCATACGACCGCTTATACTTATAATAACCAAAGAAAAGTTATCCATAACTTACCTTAACATTCTCCTGCTGACATCCGAGCTGACATCAAAGATAACACTTGTTTTAGAAACACCATCTTAATAAGACACATGGATCCAACTTGGGTAAATAGATTAGGAATAGAAAGATCGTGTCGCACGAATATTAACATAAAGCTGATGTTTGAAACATTCGAGTATATAATTCTGGTAGAGTTCTTTTTGTACAAAGGACTAACTCAAATGCCGCGCAATCAGATGCCATAGCTATTGTCTCATAGGATTACACAATCATTAACACTGTTGATACATCATCGATCTTCACACGATCATACATTTCCTTCTATAAAATTACATAGTAACTGTAATCTGTTCAAACTGTTGGATCCTGACATATGAACTATGTCTTTCATTTCTTTTACAATTCTTGCCTCATGATAGGGTTTAGGTGCCAGAGCTCGCAAGCACGAAGTATAGATAAGATTATGGTGAGAGGTTGTGGCACGATGACCGTTAAAGTCAAGGATTTGAAAATAATAGGGGTATCTGAATCCATTTCTTCATTTGTTCTTCCTTTTCATTCCTCTATAATATCCTTATATGTTACTTCCTAAAGACTTAATTCACTTGTCTCAGAGTTTATTTATTCAATAAATCCCTTTTCACCATTACACTTTCATTTTGACAATACTTGAAGTGAACCTCCGATAAACATCCATGGTTGGGATTATAATATGCTTTCGGTTACGACATTCCTCAACCAAGTTCGGTATTATGATCGTGAATGTTCCAGATGAAGTTTTCTTTCTTTATCAAATTGTATCCTGCTCCTAATATCAAATCTCTTGAAATGTCTCCTTATTAATCCAAGTATTTTCTTATAACTTACTACATCAAATCCGATATTGCTATTTCGAGTCTTTTCCCTTTTCGTAATTCGATTAGAGTCCTACTCCTTCACCATGTATAACTCCTTATTCATCGATATGGTAATATGATGTTTACTAGTCATTGATCCTCAGATGACTATTTAAAAATTCTTCCAAGTTCCATGCATTCACTCACTACTAGTGTCCGGTAGTCTGAACCTTAGTTTTAATTGGCTCTCTTAGGACGGGGCAAGGGTAATCCTGAAAATCCATGGCCTCTTTCGACTAGTTTCTCCAACAACTATTTATCATAAAGAGTGATTGTATAACGACTTGATATAACCTTTCAAGATAAGTTATCGACCAAACTTTGATTGTATAGGCAGTCTTAGTTGTCACGGTGCAAATTAATGAGTCAGTTGGGCATTAATATTCCGAACCAGAATAGTTTCTACTGATAATGAGATGGCCCACAACGATCCTTGGACATTCTTATGCAATATCTCAAATTTAAGGGCAATTTTCATGGGTGATGTTGACCAATATACTTGATTCTTGGATCTTGATAAGGTCCCCGCTATTACCTTTATTCCATATCACAATACTTTCCAATAGACTCTAGATAGGGTTCTTTGCCTTGATGCTCCTCTATTCTTCAATATAAGGAAGAATTTATTTTCCTTCAGCCTCGGAGAGTTATCATTGTCCAATTTCTATTATGGCAGACCACTTGTTACTTCTTTGGGGCGTTCTTTCCCGTAGCTCCCATAATGGCCCTCGTTATCAATGGCACACGACCCCATTGTCCATTATTTTCCTATTCATTATGTCGGAACTTCTTGCTCCTCATAACGTCTCGAATTTGCATACTTTATTGACAATGCTATGTATTCCCAAGATAGGTTCATTATTCCTTAGTCGTATCCCATATTTGCTCACGTATTCTTTATCAACCTGTGTTGTTCCTCCTCTGTTTACCTTAAATTTCCTTCCTCGTTCAAGTCTTGGAAACAAAACATTCTCTCATTCCCGACATCATTTCCCTTCTGTTGGCCTTATTTCTTAGGCATTTTGAGATCCCCTATACGTCATATTCGACTATTCGTTTGTTGGGTATCTCATGTATATCTTTTCCAAAAGAGAACCTTTGACATACTCGTGCTATTCCTTAGTATTGCTCGTGCTAGGGGTCATCCTGTCTCATTTTCACCGAAGGATTTGCCTTTGTAAGGTATTGATCTGCTTGATCCCCTCGTGGTCACCATACTTGAGTTACACTTCTGTATTTATTTCCCGATTGCGACTTCATTTGCAACCAATATCCTTAACCTTACGACCATTACGTTATCCTTCTTGGGAGGCTTCTTGTTCATTCACTAGTCAAAATTTATCATTACTCGCCCACTCATCTCTTCTTCCCTAGCTTTTATTCTTTAGATCTTCTCCTTATCGTCTATCTTATATTATTTCTTTATCACTCTGTCATGTGCTTACATCGGGCTTCATTCATCCTTGCTTCAACTTACATATCCTTAAATATTCGTAGTGGAACTTTCTCCCTTATTTAGTATTAGAGCTCTTCTTTACTCGTCGTTCAGCCAATCGACTTGTACGTTACCAACTTTAATTCCTTTAAGGATCTCTCATCTTAGCTTACTCCCGGTACTATTATATATGGATGTCAGGTATTACATTCTTGGATAGGGAGTTCAAGTACCACTTCTTTACTAATATCCTTATCTTTTAATCGTAATCATGTTTCTTTGGGTCCCACTCCAGTCTCATTCTTGATGTCCTTCCCATTGTCGTCTTTCCGCTGGTCTATTTACATGAGAATAATCCTTCAGCCTCATTACTTTGTCTTAACACTTTCATTTGTGTTTACCAGACACCTGTTTATCACTTATTTTTGCGCTTCTATCAACTCAAGCCTTTATCGCAACTATCTTCAACCAACGATTCTCACCCGATTGATTCCTAAAACTATACTATAGGATTCAAATATCGCATCACTTACTATCAAAATTCCTACTATCTTTTACTGCCACCTGCACACGTATTGCTATAGTAAATAAGGTATATCATTTACCTTTAATTGACAAAACTTATCATGTCTCATGATTTTCCTGAATGGTGCAATCCTTGTGGAGGAGTTGGGGTTACTAGTTTAAGTATGACATCTCGCGTCCCTTTTCTTTAACTGCTTCCTGATCGACGCTTCAAGTAACTTAACTCCAAAAATCCATTTTCCTTGTCAATTCTCTAGGGTTTTCCTTAACTCTTCAGATCCGTAAGTACCTTTTTAAATCGCTTTTTCATTTATCTTTTATGTCTCGATATCACACACACTATAAGACCTAAAAGTGTTGGGTATGCAAATGGCTAAGGAAGGGTTAATTCTTGAATTATTTTACTTAGAACATGAACATAACTGTAATTTCACGTACCACCTTCCACTATGCTTTCTACATAAATGATAACCGGTTGATCATAAGTATAAACACATTTATTCTTAATAAAATTAATAACATACCTGATTAGTTGCATAACTCTGAGTAACATCGGGACCTACTATTCCCCATAACTTAATCTCGGGCATCTATATACTCTATGGCTCCTGCTCCCACACCAATAACATTTCTCAACATCACCCAGACATTGCCTATAATACACTTGTTCATACTAATGGCGCATCGACTGAAATATCTCGGGGAATTCTCTAGCCCTATGGCTCAAGGCTCCGCATCCAGAATATAACTCAATGTCACGTAAACATGCTCCATTATGCCTCCCTCCACATTTCTGACAACGTGGTCTACTACCTCTCATATCTCCTTATACTTGCCTGATTTCTACTAGAGAACTTCGATCTGACACATCTCGTAACACTAATCTTTCATTACCTACCTTTATTCCAAACCTTCCACTCTGTCTACTGGTTACTTTTTCCTCACCTCTACTTGTTATTGTCAAACCTTGGTTAACTGACTTCTATGATAATGGCCTCCTTGGCCTCTCAAAATGACTAACATGTGGGGACATCTGAACATGACCCTGCTCTGGAAAGATGACCGAGGACGCTATTGTATACACGGTACCACTCACACCTAAACCAACCGAAAAGACCATTATGCTGATGATTTCTATATTGTGCAGGCCCTCCTATAATATGGCAACACCACTGGAACCGATGGCACTTAGAATGGTGATTCTTTTGTAGCCTCAGATGGGTTCTCTTCCATGGACGAATCTTCAGACAAATCTTCTTCCATAGACAGATCATTTTTCATAGATGAATCTTCTTCCATAGAATAACTCACATTTCTTTCTGGTGTCCTTATATTCCTCGGATCCATATTAGCGGGTGGCAATCAACTGGTACCTTCCCCGCATTTCTAAACAAATTCCTGCTAACGGTGCTGTCCTTTAATTTTGACGTTACTAAAAAAGAGAACCAATGTAAGAAGATATGAGTACAATTACTTACGAATTCGCTTCTAACACACGGTCTAGATTTCAAGAAAGGCAACACTTTAAATGCCATGTAGCCTCCTGTTTATAAGTGTGGCGCACAACACACCCATAAGCAAAACTCTACTAGACACAGCTTGAAGACATCCCTTGGACAGACCCACTCTGATACGAAATTTGTCACACCCCAACCTTGGGAGGTGTGGTCGGACCCGTGCCTTAAGGCCCGAGCGTACCATTCCTCATACCTATGACATGCTCCACAACACATAGGTTGACAAGCCTTTGATAAGAGATTCTATTAACAAGAAGACAATTCCATGCACACTGAAAAGGCTTAACCTATACATAGATATATACAACAAGGCTAAGATGATCACAAGAAGTCTACTAAAGAGGCCGACTAGGCGACACTATACCATAATAAACAACACAATTCTCTACAAGCCTCTAGAGAGTATATCAACAACAACTGGTTAGGATAGGGCCCCACCATACCCAACTATATATATATGCACACCCATCATACCTATTAGCTCACTAGATAGCTCTGGAAGAAATGAGCGTGACAACCTTTAGCTGAGTCGAGTCACCTACTATGAGGAATCATCTGCATCTCTATATGTACCTGCGAGCATGAAATGTAGTGTCCATGAAAAAGGAGATCAATATGAAAGATGTACTAAATATGTAAGACTGAAACTGTAAAATAAGGACATCACTGTAGATAAAGCATCAGTGAAACTGTAACTGAATGTACATTTGTAAGGTAAAATAGTAGAAAAACAACCAGTGCTCTGAGTGCCTCTGTGCGCTAAGATATGCATAATAAAGTATCATCGCGTATATAATATCATAGGCCTTTGGGAAATATTATTATTATTATATTTGTATAAACTATGCAATAGCACCATAGGCTTCTGGGAGCAATATCATTAATCTCATATATGTATAACTGCGTATATAGAGCCATAGGCCTCTGAGGGCAATATAATTATATAATGCATGCATATGATGACCTCTTTAAGGATAACCGAATACTCTTTTGAACTAGTCAGAGTGACGTAAGGTCATTCTACTTCCGACTTCCTTATGAGGGTTGACACATCACCGGTTACTCTTTCCAACGATTCCACAAGAGCCATAGATCACATGATTAGCTTAGTTTTCAGGAAACAATAAGGAGTCAACTTTTACTGACATGAAAAGAGTTCCTTGGAATGAGAATACTCTCGACGATGAATAATGATATACAACAACATATTTATGGAAGAATCACAAGTACTTCCTTAAGGACTTAAGAATAAGTCTTTATCAGATTTCATTTCGTAACAATCGTTTCAATATCGAACATTCCAAAAATAAGGAAGTGAGTCTTACATACCTTTATTGCTCGAACAAATTCTATCTTGAAATTTTTCGTCCGCTCTACAAACAATATCCTACGTATTAGAGGTATTTCGGATCAATCATGGTTCAAGTTCAATATATTCTATCACAACTTTCATTGTCACTCTTATACATTTCTATGCTATTCATGTATTTACGATTCCATTCCATAGCCTAAATCTTACAAAATTAGCCCAACATAAGTGAATATCAACAAGAACAACCTTTACGTGATTTCTAGCCATTTTGTTTTATAGCTTTTAGTTCCATTATCAAAACCAACACTTTAGACAACCTCAACAACAATATCTACAACATAATCAAGTTATATCTCATAAATTTCAGCCATAAACCGTCATATATATAACCTCAAAACAGCCCAACAACAACCCTAGTATTATTTGATTAATTAAGGTGCTAGCACGTATATTCTTCACCTAAACGCTTAATTAACACATGGATAAAAATAAGCACAAGAAATGGAGTGTAATTCTTACCTTACACAGCAAGTACAATCTTGTACCAAGTCTCCTCATCCACCGAACTAGCCCTCAAGTGCACCATAACTTCAAAGAAGTGTCCTTCTTCAGTTACCCTAACGTTTGATGTAGAATTATGGTGTAATTCACTTGAAATCTCCTTGAATCCATGGAAATATGTTGATAAGGTTAGAGAGAAAGTTTGGTAATGGTTTGGATGAAAAATGATCCAAAATGTCCTTCAAATTGATTTAACCCAAAATAAGTCAACCACCGACCAATTTGACGGTTCAATTTGATGGTCCGTAATTTTTTTTACGGTCTGTCAATTTAGACCATAAAATCTGTCCCAAAATACAGTGGGGGCCCCAATTTGATGATCCCTACAAATTTGTACGATCCATCCTTTTTGGCCATCAAAATGTAATTCCTCAGATTTTCATCAAAACGCATTTTCTTCAATCTGTTTAACTTCTATACACTCTTATACTTCCGCAAACCACCTATAAGCTCTCATTATCCTTCTGTAAGGTCACATAACTTCCCGGAATGCCGGTAATTAGTGACAATGCGATGAAATGTAAAATTATAGCGCGTAACACAAAATTGGCATAAGTATGTAGTGGATGAAAGAGAGATATTTCTATTTCGAAATATACATCCTAGGAAACCTCCAAGTGTAAGGGTGTGAGAACCCAATGTGAAATGGCCTACCTTGTGTATGGAAGCTAGTGGCGAAGAATATGAAAATGGGAATTCATGATGGATGGAATCTTTGCTAGCTACCACTATTCACAGGGAAGGAAAATTGTATTGTCTCGTAGAATTTTTGAATGAAGGCTTGCCAACTATTAGGAGCATTATGAGATAGAGACTTGGGATACATTTAAGGAGGACTTGAGGAGCTATTATCTTGGGCCACATGTAATGGGGTATAGAACCAAGAACAAATCTTAAAAGAAAAAACCAAAGGAAGGAAGGCAAAATGTTCCTTATGCGACCAATTGGACCTTTCCACAAGAAGGGGAGATAATCGTACCATTCCATGTAGAGAGAAAGAAAAGTGCTCCTTGTGGAACCAGGAGGTTTAATGATCTTGAGAGACAAAATATAGAGAGGAGTAAGGGAGTTCAAAGTGGAAACAAATGAGTGGAAAAATGAGAGGATGTGTGGAGTGACGTGAGAGAGTTGCCACACAATTAAGCTAACCTTTCTACTTTTTCATCTTGTTATGAAGAATCTTTTATAGGTACTGAAGGAAATGAATTTCTAAAGGAGTCTTCACGTGAATAGCTCTCATGCTGGAAAGAGAGAATGGAGGCCAAGACCACCTTTCAACTTGGTCAAATGAATTTGCAATTGGGAAATCAAGGTAAAAAAGATCATTCACAAGAACTTCAAGGTACAATACTTAAACTCAACACTTCGAACTCTTTGAATGAACAAGTTGATGAGGTGAGTGTGAGTAATAGCTTGTATTTGTGTGTATTTACTGATTATTTACCATGTCTTGATAGTGTCTTTGTTGAGTGTTAAACACTAGTTGATCCTTTTGATGATCGAATTAATTCTTCTTGCAAGATTGATTTCTATCCACCTAGTGTCGACACTTGTGATTTGAATGATAGTACATTATCATGTGATAAATATGATCAATTTTATTGTCTTGTTAATCCATTAGTTGAGACTAGTGATGATATTAAAGTAGTTGATCATTTGAATGAATGTGACACCCCACATTTGTTTTATGTATATATAGATGATTCTCTTGATCTCGCCTTAATGTCAAGGGGTGAGTCCCAAGATTGTGGTGGTGATGTGTGTCGTGAGATAGTCATGTAGACCTTACTGTTTAAATTCTTTAGCATTGGTTGATTGCATTGTCTTTAAAGATAATGTATTTTTTATGAGGACATGACTATCAAAGATGATAAGCATAGTGGATTTTTTCCTCACCCGATGTCCGGTATCCGCATTGAAGCTCGACTATATCCGGATTTGTACCGTATAAGGCCCTATTCGAGGGGGAAGTGCTCTATACCAAGAATTTTTCCATATCCAGGGCTTGAACCCGAGACCTCTAGTTAAGGGAGGAGCAACCCCATCTGCTGCACCACATTCTTTAGTGGTAGCACAGTGCATTGAATTGTGATGTGGTAAATGTAGCCAGTTTTGGGGACTACAAGTTCTTATGAAAGTTTGGGAGAGGTGGTAGAGATAAGGATGGAGACCAGACTAGGGTAAGGACATGGGGAGGAGACTCGAAGCACTTCCCGGAGATGATAGGGTTGCATCATGGATCCGTTCTTAGCCCATTTTTATTTGTCTTTGTGATAGATAGATCGACACGACAAATCCAAGGTGAGGTGTCATGGTGTATGTTATTCACGGATGACATAGATCTGACTAGACTTACAGTAAAGTTAATGCTAAGTTGAATGTTTGGTGATAAACCCTAGAGTCAAAAGGATTCAGGTTGAGTAGGACCAACATAGATTATTTGGAGTATAAGTTCAGTGACGTAACACATAAGGTTAGCATTGTAGTGATGCTTGGTACCTAAGTCATTCAAACGAAATGAAGTTTCAAGTATCTTAGGTCTATTATTCAAGGAAGCAAAAATATTGACGATGATGTCACATATTGTATTAGTTTTGGGTGGATGAAATAGAGGCTCGCATTAGGAGTCTTGTGTGACAAGAATGTGCCACCAAAACGTAAAGGAATGTTCTACAGACTGGTAGATAGACCAACTATGCCGTATGAGAATGAGTGCTGGCCAGTCAAAAACGCTCACATTCAGAAGATGAAAGTTGCATAAATGAAGAGGTTTCAATGGATGTGCGGGCATACTAGGAGAGATAGAATTATAAATGAAGATATTCAAAAAATGGTGAGAGTGGCCTCGGTAGAGGATAAGATGCGGGAAGTGAGGTTGATATGATTTGGCCATGTGTAGTGGAGATGCACGGATGCCCAGTGCGGAGGTGTTAGAGTTGGCTATGGATGATTTAAAAATAGGTGTGACACCCCGACTAGGTGATGTGGACAAACACATAATGCCCGTCTTACGCGAGTGACCCATTCTGTACAACTGACAACTTATTGCATTAGAAGCATCTACAACTAGAAAATCCCAAATATATATTTATACATGGATCTACAAGGCCTCAACTTGTACCAACTCTCTGCTGACATAATATAACTGACTACAGGTGTATATACATCTACAAAAGCCTCTAAGAGTGAATGACATCATATTATGGTAAGGACAAGGGGGCCTACCCATGAAGTGTACAAAAGTGATATGATAACCCGATAACTAGATTCAGTAGCACTCCGGATGAAATGGAGTCTTACCAATCCTTCGTTGAATATCAACTCTATCTACTGCAAGGGCTCGTCAAGCTGGCTACCTAAACCCGCAGGCATGAAATACAGTGGCCCAATAATGAGACGTCAGTACAAAGAATTATACCAAGTATGTAAGATAGATAATAACTGAATAACTAAAATTGAGCTGATATACATGATATACTGAATATAAACTGAAGAGTCAATGATAATCTAGAAAAATATCTACTTATCTCTGTCTCATATCATGAATGCAATACTGAAAATAAACTATTCGGCCTCATGTGGGGTCTGGTGTGTAATTACATGGCCCCGAAGGTAGTGCATAGCCCTGAAGGAAAATGCTATTTAGCCCCGAAGGCAAACTGTATCTATGTATAGCCACGAAGGCAATGCACATATATGTATAACCCCAAAGGCAATGCACATATATGTATAACCCCAAAGGCAAATGTATGTAATGATGTAGTAAATGATATGTATACCTAACTCTGGAGGTCATGAACATAAATAATGTATTAGTAAAACTTTTCTAGAAGGATATGAATGAACATAAATAATGTATAAGTAAAACTTTTCTGGAAGGATATGAATGAACATACTGGAATACTCTAGTTCGTCTTACCGTATCATGAGACATCTGAGCTCACCTGGATACATTGTCTATACTATAGAACTGCTATGTTGTGAGGACTCTTATATGTAATACTATTATGACTATTATATATTGTATATGATTACTTACCTTTGCTAGATCGTATTCCCTAAGGCTAACTGAAACATAAGAATGGCACTTACGCGTTGTAGGGCAGATCGTCTATAAGGCTCACTTACAAACATGAATAATTTGTGGTTCTTAAACGTCCATATGACTCACAATAATCGGGTTGGACTATGCGGGCAACTGAGATCTTCCATAACCAACCCTCATCATGCACCTATGTGTTTCATAGACCGTACATAGGGATTGTGTCTTATGCATATGAAACCTCATAACAGTCATACAAACATCAATCAACAAACAATAAGCTAATGCTTATATATGTAAGCTTATAAACTCTTTAAGTAACTCACTATGGTTTGTAACTTACAAGCTCATTAAGCAATTGGCTACATTTCTTACTTGTATTCCATTCTCATCTACATTAAGGAGTTTTCTAACTACCTTAGAAAGCGTATAACTATCTTCATTTGAACATTACGATCTGTTTCTAGAAATTATATGATTCTATCTTCTATAAAAACTATGTGATACTTCTAGCTCGTTAGACTGATCATATGAAACCATAAATCAGTAAGTAATAAGATATGGGCTCATATTTAGCTTGTTAGACTGATCGTAACTCATATTCTCATTTGGTGGCATATTCTGCCTCTTAACTCTTTCATAACTCGCATATTGTTTTACTTAACTTAGGAGTGGTATAGCAATCTTTATAACCATATAATTATCATGTAATCATATGGATGTAACTATTGAACATCATGATACTTGTTAAATCGTACGCTTCTCTTATTCTGCAAACTGTGTACTATCTTTAGCTCACTAACTTATTCGTGTGACTATCAACTAAGTATTCACTTCTCAATCACTAGATTTTCGGAAGACTCTACTTACTTCTAAGGAATGCTGAAGAAGTTGCAAACGTTGCTACTCATTTCATCGTAAATAACTACTCATAAGGACATAGCCCGTACTAAGATGCTCGAAGATTTTATCTACTCATAAGAATACTTTGAGGGAATTACATCTAGAGGAACCTATTATTCTCGTATATAACTATCTGCAAACTCACGACGGATCCCAAGCATCGGAAGGAAACATATATGATAACTTGTCCCATTGAGCTTCTTATAAAGGTGACGTGACTTACGGAATCATGCCGAAAGAAAGAAAGGCCTTGCATACTTTTAAGTCGATCCTTATATAAAGATGGGCGGACAGTTCCTCTTCAAGATAATATACACCAATGAAAACAACACTACTATCAACAAGAGTAACACATCAACTAGCTATCAAGCGACAAGCTTGTTCTACGTCAAATCAGATAGCATTTCCCCCATTTCTTTAACCTCCCTCAAGGTCGCATCATCAACAATAACATGCCACCATTAATACATATATCCATCACCTCAACAACATAGGAACAACCCAATAATACAATATAACAACAACAATAGGGCCAACATCAAGATAAGGAATGACTAGCATTCGATAAATCGATCGACAAGCTTGGTCCTTAACTAGCAATACAAAATTCTTCTATACTTATCTTCAAGTTACATATTAACAACAACAACACCCCCTATATATATATGTATATATATATATAATCTACCAAAACTACTGCCACAAAAACATCATAAAAATACCTCAAAATAGTCCAACATGGTATCACAACTTTTATATGACTTTTGATCGCCGACTCGTAAGTTCTAGCTTCAAACAACTTAGCTAATACCTAGATTGTCACGACCTAAAATCCTATTTGTGCCGTGAGGGTACCTACCCTAAACTCATAGGCGAACCCTAAACATACAAGGCAATATATGTTATTAGAAATGCAGAAAGTAAGGAAACACTCAACATACTGACAAGGTCTTAATAACTTAATACATGAAAGATAGGTCAAATCCCCAAAAATTGGAAATCATAAGTACACGAGTTTCTAAATATGATTACAAGGTTTGAATGCTTAATACAACTGTCTAAAATGAAGAAGATAGAAAATAAAAGGGATAGAGGGAAATCTAGTGTTGGGAAGGCATCGAAAGCTCACCCTGGACTCCGAAATAGGCACTCCAAGCTCTCAATCCTATGCTCGGATTAGTACCCGCACACAGAAGGTGCAACAAGTATAGAGTGAGTATGAGAAAAATATGTATCCAATAACATCGTTGACCGACCTTAACTATAGTGGTGGCGAGGGTTGGTACTTCTATACTTCTCTACTTATTTAGTTTAAAAAAGGCAGCCTGGTGCACTAAGCTCCCGCTATGCGCGGGTCCGGGGAAGGGTCGAACCACAAGGCTCTGTTGTACGCAGCCTTACCTTACATTTCTACCAGAGGTTGTCTCTACTATTTAGTTAGTAAAGATATAAATAGTTCAAAAGTGTTTAACCTTGTAAATATTATTATACGACTAAGTCAACCTCATGGATCATTGATGTTACCAAGGCTTATCATAAAGAACCAATATTTACTAGAAAGGAAGTCAATATATACATAAGATCCAACCAAAGCCCAATTAGAGCGTCTAGTCCCACAAAGTCCCATCTTTTCATCTTTTACCATGAAGAAGTCATAAAAGATTCCATCTTTCTTCCATTATAGGCAAGAAAACCATAAAGATTACACCTTTACATCAATCGAGCACATATGGCATAAAGTTCACATTAATAAGTATAAATGATATTCAATGTAAATGATATGTATGCTATGCAATAGCCATTTGCACCTAGTATACACACGCTCCTACAGTAGGTTTCACGTGACCCATGTGAGACTCATGAGGTCCATTTACTTACCCGGAATTATTTTCCATTGGGTCCCACCTCTATGGCTGTAATATCATCATCATCATCATTCTTACCATGTACCATATCTAATAGTCGGCCTACAAGGCCTCTTTCAGTATCTCATCAATCAAAATACCAATAATATCATGAATGTATGAAATGGATATGTGTACACCACGCAGAAGCATAAAATCAAATCAGTTACCACTATAAGTTGCTTTTAAAGATTTAGATGAGATATAGAGCGATGAATGCATGACAAGTCATAATCACAGAATCTACCAATAACGACTAACATAGCCCAAATAAACAAAAGTCATACCAACTTAAGTAGATTAATGCACTACGCTTCACGGCCCTGTCACGCCCCAAACCTACCCTAGACGCAACATGCATCTGATACTATGAACAACACCAAAAACACCTTATAAAATCAATAACATCTAATCTCTTTGAATAAACTTTCGGTATTTACTTAAAATAAGTTATTTAAGGCTAACTGAAATCATGCTCATACTTATAAAATAAAATAAGCGAAAGTCTAATATAAATAATTGGTCATAAATGTGGCAAACCTCAATAAGTCATATGAGACTGTCAAACCCCAAACTAGGGGGTATGGCTGACACCTAGTGTCGTATTGGCCCGAGCGTACCACTATGAGATATAACATGTAAACTAAATAGAAACTGCGGCCGACAGGGCCATAACGACAGAAATATACAAGACATCACCTGGACATCACAATAAGAGCAGTACAACAACTCCAAACATTATATATAATATGTTACAAGACTGGCAAGGGCATCCTACGGATCAATTGAATATGCCCACCAAATCTACAAGCCTCTATGGAAAACATAACTGTGACATGGTTGGGACAGGGCCCCGACTAACCCATCAGCTATACATGTACCAAACTCAGCTCACGACTCTGACTCAAAAGCTTTGGATAAAGTGAATCTCACCACTCGATCCGTAGAACTCAACCAGCTCCTAATAGGGAGGCTTATATACATCTCTATCTAATCTGTAGCATGACATGCAACGCCTTCGACAAATGGGATGTCAGTACGAATGAAATGTACTAGTATGTACAACATGAATAACAATATGAAAATATAACTTGTAAAGAGAATCATAAAAGAAATATGATACTATTATAACCTGTATGCCACATAGGGCGAGCCATGAAACTCTGAAACTGTACTGAACTCTTGGTTTAACAACTTTGGTTATATAGTCTTCCTTGGCTAATAACCCGAGGTGTGTAATATGTCACTTCCCTCAGGTATACTCTGAGGTGTATGTATGGATGCACATATAAGTGCCTTCCCGATCGACTATAGATATGCGTGGTGTGTATACTGCACATTTACAACTTCCCACCGGCTGGTTGCAATATATATATATATGTATATATATATGTATATATATATATATTTATATGTATATAACTGCCCACATGCATAGGTTCGGTGTGTGGCTAATAAACTGTGATAACAATGGCTTTTGGCCTCTTTGAAACTCATGAACTCTTTGACTTTACTTTGAAATGACTCTTGGTTGACTCGATGACTAACTCTTTGGAACCCTCCTTTTCGAGGTCTATGAAATTCAGAGATAATCAAGATACACAGAATACAATAATGAGACAAAAGTATGTTCAATGAAGGATAACAACATGTGAATAGGACTCATACTTTGAAGGTAACCATGACTTTTAGCCTTTCACTTTGGTTTGGTCTTTTTTTTTGCTTTTCAATGACAACTTGTTAGTATATAAGACTGTGACTTAAGAGACTCCATCAAGAAGGAGCATGGTCTCAACTGTACAATCAACAATGAACATGAAATGCAATAATATACCAACAAGGGATAATTGATAAAGGAGTAGAATAGTTCTTTGGAGGTTTCTTTTTTAAAACGAGAAGCACTTTGGATTTCATGCTTTTGAAAGAAGGGGATAGCCTTACATACCTACGTCACTTTGTTACCAATGCCTCACGAGCCCTCAAAAGATTTACAAGTGATCATCTACAAAATATAGAAGGTTTCGATCAAAATAAGATCAACAAACTAGGAATCGATTTAATCGGATAATCCAACGAGCACCTAGAAGACATGTTTCTCAAACTATGGTGTTCATAGTCACCAAAATGTTACTAACTTCCATTCAACACAACATAAATAGCAACAACCACAACAACACATACTCTAACTTCTAGCTATGATCATCTCAAAGTTTATTCAAGAACAAACCAAGAAATAATCGCCACTCTTTCATGCAGTTTTAGCTCAACTATCACAAGTTGCCTTCATCAATAAATCCAACTAAGTTATGAGAAGATAAACATCACTAATAACATCAAAATTTTACCTTAAACCAACTAAGAGAACTTGCACCATGAGCTCTTGTCCAAGCTCAAGAAGATTCTCCACTTCCTTTTGCCATTTAGGATATTTCCAACCTTCTTTAATGATTATCCATGGAGTATTTATCTTCAAATTGGTATGGAATGGACCCTTGATGATATAGAAAACCTTGAGAAATGGTTGAGAGTGTTTGGAAGTGTTTTGGGTTGAAATGGAGATAAGAATGGGAAGCCATCGATTTGTGGTCATTTATAGTACTCCCCACTGCCTCTCATCTATGGTTGGGTGTGCGCCGTATATCATCATCTGCGGCCTTATATGCCACCACAGATGGTGGCAGTGAGGTGAAGAAATAAGGGCCCTAATCTATGGCCTGATCTGCGAAGCGGGTCGGTTTCTGTGAGGTGGATTGCTTAGCGTATTGCCTAACCTTCATCGAACTTTTCTGAGATGTACTTCCTTTAATCTAATTAACTTCCAACCTTCAGTATACCTCTGTAATATTCATATAAGTCGTACGTGACCCTTAAAAAAGGTCCCGGGTTGTCGGAGCTCAAATCGACTAACCCATACATTCGATCACATATAGATTAACGTGGTGTAACATCCTTCCCCCCTTAAGAACATTCATCTCGAAGGATGACTATCACTGAGAGTCTTTATCTCTTAAGTTTTCATAAAATTTTGGCAGAGTTTCCTCTATAAATAGGACTAACCCACAACCTGCCAAATATCCAAAACTAACCCAATTGCCACATAAGGCCATCCAAAGTAATATAATATCATACCGGCCTCACACAACCATCTATCAATCACGGTAATCCAAAGGGAAAGCCATAACTTACCTCGATTGTCCAATCTCAGCGTCTGAGCTGCGTCTGTCATATCTATGATGTGATCCTCATCTGTACAGGTGCATAAAACAAGCTTAGTGCTATAGAGTAGGAATAAGGGCATTGTATTGCCCAAGAATTACATAAACCTATTGTCTAAACTATGTGAGAATATCTAGATCTCATGTCCTCATCAGCCTAGCATATCATCCTCTCTATGCTATTGCTCTTCCATAGTACTTATCGAATGCTATCTCATGAGTCTGAAACTTCTGGATTTAGTAATAAAATATAGTAGTTAATACCTCTTCATAGGACACGTCTTTAGTAAACAGAGCATCCTCGATAAGCGATATACGAGAGAAACCTCTTATATGTACTTTGGTAATATCAGCACGTAAAAACAGAATGAGCTTCCTTTGATCTCGGAGATAATCTTAAACTCATAGATCACTTGGTTAGATCCTTGAGTTATCTTATACATTCTACTGAATCTGAGGGTAAACTTGCATTTCTGGTCGAACCTCATCATGCCTTTTATAGGCAAAATCTTATAAAAAGGTCAATGAACCGTCAATGGTGTTCATGAGTTCTTGATATTGCCCCTCGGTAGGTAACTCCTGGTGATCATGAATAGTTACCTTAACTTCATAAGGAACTTTACTTCTTCCACAACCTTGGGGATTAACCGGACCAACATAGGTTTAAACAATTCTTATTTTCTTACGTCAAGGCAATTGATCAATGACCCAATTATTATAAGAATTTATCTCGATGATAATATATTAACTGCCATACTATGCATCTCATAGTAAGGTAGATGATCATCCCACTCCTTTTATAGATCAAGCATACTTTCATGCATCACATCCTCGAATGTCTCAATTATGCACTCGGCAAGACCACTTATTTGGGGGCAACCTACAAAGGTTTCCATGTGCTTCTAAACCTTTTTGAGAGAATCTTATAAATTCATTATAACTGAGCCCCCCTCCCCTACTTGGGGTACTAAACATTTAAATATCCTGGAGTCGTACGAGCTTTTTGTCAATGGAAAGTTTGCATAACCCTTAACTGCGTGAATAACTCTTATATTGGCTATAACTGAGTGAACTTCGTAACCCTATCAACTATTACAATCTTAGAACAATATTTCAGGTAAGATCAGGGATAAATCCCTACTGAATGTTTATCTTCAAACCATGTTATCCGTCTAGGTGGGAATCTGTATTCTGCATGCTAATCTTTTGGGCCTTGAATGCTTTGTCCTTCCATGCTGACCATTGGGTTTCTATTCCAAAACTCGGCACTGCTCTGCTTACCATTATCACATCACTTCATGTCTTTGGTATCGTAATACGTCCTCATCAAATTTAGATGAACAAAATAGTGGGAACAAAGCACTCTTGCTCCAATCTTGTTACATAACCGAGCTGCACTTGGGACACCCTGTTGATTTGATAATTCGAGAACTCCATCTCGCTTCAATTCTAGTATTCATTATATTACCACAAAACCCTACCTTCCGATGGTTTCAACTTCTATTTCTCCTTTTATTAGTTCTTTCCTTTTTCCATTGGGGTGACTCTAACATTCCCCGTGTATCACTTTGTTATCATCGGAGCCCTAAAATTGGACCCTTGAACTTGTTATCCATTGAAGCTCCTTGGATAATCGCTCCTTTTCTGGGCCTCTAGGTAAGCTAACTTATTTACATATCTCATCTTAGGTTATTCTAAAAGTTGTCCTTATGTTCCACTGAACTTACTCCTTGGAAGGTAATAGGGTCAAACTCTTATACAATCATTTTCCGCTTCATCCCCTAAATGAGGGATACCACTGAGTTCTATATAACACCTACATCATTGATTTAGTCCCGTATTCGGATTCTCGATTGATCCGCTGGAACAATGTTATCCTCTTGGAAGGTAATAGGGTCAAACTCTAAGTGTTTGATAAAAGTCCTAGCTTAGTATAATAGTCATGTTATAGAAGTAAGTGTTCAATGACTCTTTTATTTGAATATTACTTTAATATTTGCTAAAGTCTAACACCTGTTGACATCTTAACACATGCTCACTCCTCGTGTGATCGACCCCAATCTTAATTGGGTTTATTATTGCTATGATCGTACTACATTTCATAAAGAGGTGTAGGACTGGGTTATCAATTTTGGGCGTCGTATAGCCTCACAAGAACTCACAAATATCCTCACCACTCATGGACCTCAATCGTATAGCCTCATCCGTGACATTTTGTTGCTTATTCATGTGGCAAACATCAATAAAGTACTTGAGATGCTTGTTTGCATTTTGAGTGGTCTCTACTGTGAAATATCCGCTTTCTTTGAGATTTGGTGCTTGAATTGAAATGAAGAAAAGGTGAAAAGTCTTTGAAAGGAAAGTTAGCTTTGAATTGTTGCAATTTGTAGTGCTTAGAGAGGACTTGAGTCACTTTGTATCCAAATTAATATCCCTTCCTTGACCAAAAACCTATGTACTACCCGCTTAAGTTCTATGTGATTCTAAATAATGTATGCCTACATTAGTGGGGATTTACATGAGGGACAAGCCTATGGAACTAATAGGGTGCACTTGAACTTACTTTGTGAGAGCGAGTATATCTTTAAATATATCATGCGTTTTCTTGAATTGCGATATTTTGTGCTTGGGATCTTCTGTTGTTAGTTGGGGCTTATGGAATTTGAGAGTTTTGGATAAGGTGTCTCGTGTTCCAATTGAGATGAATGGGTGATAAAAAGGTTTATTTTGTGACATATATGCAAGATTTGAAACTTTGAGGTCATGATCAGATTGATTCTTGATTCTATTGAGGGGTTTTTATGAGTTCTTGTGGATGCCTCACACGATTTAGATTAATTGTTAGTATCAATCGAAGCCATATAAGTTTGGAAACTTTAATTAGCTAAGGTTTGTGTTATTTTATTTTGCTTGAGGACAAGCAATAGCTTAAGTTTGGGGAGTTGATAAGTAGGCAAAATACCAACTTATGCTGGCCTTTTTCTTGGGTTTTAAGAGTCTTTGAGTATAATTTAATAACTTAAACTAACTTAAGTTGGCGAATTTCAGGATTTGAGAAAACACAAAAAGATTATCGCCACGTTTTACTTTCGTGGAGCCATTTCTGATGGTACAAGAAGTTGAATTTGACTAAGTCTAAGAATGAGGAATTCTGTCTAAGTCCACGGAAATAAATGGCTAGACGAAATTTCTCCACAAAAATAAATGGCTTGACGAAATTACTCCACAAAATAGAGAAGTCTGAAGCTTGCAGAGAAACATGGAAACGAAATTAACAGCGAAAATGGGCATTTTTGTCCCAATTTTTAGACATCCATAAATAGGAATTAGGTCATTTTATTTCATAATCTTTCTTCTTGGAATCCTTGAGGAACAAGCATAGCTTACTTTTGAAGGATTTTAGAGAGTTTCACCATAGAGTTTGAATTTTCTTCCTTGTTTAGTCTTTAATTATGTATATCATCACAATTTATCTTTTATTTTTCATGTTTAGTATGAGTAACTAAGTTAAATAGTTGGGGTTGTGACTCATATGAAATTAATATCATGCCTCAATCTGGGGAAGCTTGGCTGGCACCCAGTGCGATGACATTCTGTAAGCCAACAAGACTATACTCGGGTCCATCTGCAGGTAACCTAACTTATCAGCAAACAGGGATTCACCCATGAACATACATACATAAACGGACCATCAAGGCCACCATACAATTAGTGGACAATATCAGGGCCTAAAATTACATAATGCACATACTAGACATACATAGGACACATCTACAAGCCTCTATAGAAAGACAATTGTATTGTGTTCAGGACAGAGCCCTAACATATCCATCATCTTTGTAAACATATCAATACTCTAGACTTAGCAACCTCGAATGACATGGAGCTTACCAATCAAGCTGAGGTCGGCATCACCTACTGATGAGGCATGTCTATCTGTCACTCAAGACATGCACGCATGAAATGCAGTTCCTCCGAAAAAAGGGATGTTAGTACGAATATAATGTATTGGTATGTAAGGCACCTGAATAACTGCAAGCTGAAATTGAATCGATAAGCTAAACATATCTAAGAGATAAGGGAAAATCTGAGGATATACATTCTTGTTGCCAACTCACATCCTATAGCAATAAATAACATACTAGGACCTACCGGGACTCTGTGGATAAGTATAACATACCAGGCCTTAAACGAGGCTCTGTGAATAAGTATAACATACCAAGCCTTAAATGAGGCTCTGTGGATAAGTATAATATACCAGGCCTTAATGAGGCTTTGTGGAAATATCACAAGTCACATAGGGCCACTGGGGCTCTATGGTGTACGCAACATATCAGTCCATAGCGATGCTCTTTGGAATAAATATAATATACCGTGCCATAACAATACTCTATGGAATATGTATACGATGTACCATGCCATATATAGGCTTTGTGGAAGTACAACATAGTGCCAAAACAATTGAGTATAGCTCGGGGTGTAAATCAACTGTCATAAACCATGGAGTTTGTATACAAGATCTATATACACTCATCTAGTGATGAAATAATATCTAAGGCAAGAAAATTTCTCCCGGCAAAGGACACACAATAGCATGTGAAGGATATAACAAGATGAGACACAAGCTCGTTATACACACTTTTTTATACATCTCTAATGACTACCATTTTAGGTACGAATCATGCTATATAAAGAAGGGGATCCATTACATAGCTTTAGTGGATCCACTCATCGACACAACATACACAAGCTGAATAACTATTCAATCTACGAAAATGATAATAACACTATCGTCAAGCCAATGGAAAAACTAGAATAAGTTATAACGAGAAACAAACACGACTCTTTAGTCACATATCATAGTTTATATACTTCTTCGTCTCTACTCTTATAACATCAATAACTTATAGATAATCTACTTTTCATAATTTTCAGCCATTAAAACATCAAGAACTCACCTTAAAACAATCAATAATCACTAACAATCAAAACTACAATTTCTGACCTTCACACGTTCTCAATCTTACCACTTAGCCATGGCTTCTACAAGCACAAGAGCATGTAGAAGGAGCAAGATCTTACCTCAAACACCAATATTAGTTCAAAATCTGAGGTTACTTCACTTCAAAGAATCCACCACAACAACCACAAGACAGAGGAGAACAATCAAACAAGCACCTCGAACTTCTTGGTGTGAGTTTTACCTATCCCACCTTGGAATTTTCTTAGGAAACCCATAGGAACACGTAGATAGAGTTTGGGGGTGTTCTTGGATCTGATTTGGTCTAAATGACCCAACAAATATGTATCACCACTTGTATATCAAGTGGATACGTTTCCACCGACTATGTGGGTTCCAAAGGGAGCTGCGTGCAGCATTTTCTTAAAATGTACATAACATTTTGTACAGAGCTCCAATTGAAAAATGGTTTATCACATTGGAAAGTAGACTCGCTGAACGTGAATTTAGATAGGTTATACACCCCATAAATCCTTATACACTAAACAATAAGTTGGGCCAAAATCCAGTCCAGAATTATACCCATCTTTTCCCAAATTTCAATGAACTTAATTTTCTCGATTCGTTAAGCACCGAATTCTTACGAGACTTACTTAACACTTGTTTAAACTCATAGTTATATTTTTCTAATGTCATCAACCTTTCAAGTCCACCTTACTTACTCACGATGGATACTAACACAAAAATACGGGGTATAACATCTTTCCCCCTTAGAAACATTCGTCCTTGAATGTTGGGGCGTACATGGAGGGGTACTTACTCCAAATGGTTCTGAAAATTTTGGCAGAATTTCCTTTATAAATATGATTACTCAAAAACCTTTCAAGCAACCAAAAATACCAATATAATGCCACACATGGCTACATAAATAACATCAACCGCATCTCGGGCCTTTCACCAACCATCTCATATAAATATAAGCACAATAAAATAAACGTACCTTGAGTGTAAGTAACACTGTCTCCTGTGATGCTATAGAGTTTTAACTCTGAAAATCATCTGAATATAACATAGGATTAGTCTAAACTCTTTATAACATGGCTAAAGGAAAATATGGAATCAATTAGGTTGTAATCATCATGGACCTTCTATCTTGAACAAGCGAGGGTAATAGATTTCATCTTCTTCTCGACTAACCACATTATATATTTGACATTCTTACTTCTCCATAAAACTTTCACAGAAGTTACTTCTTTGGTCCTTAACTTACGAACATGTATATCAAGTATAGCAACCGAGGTTTACTCATATGACAAGTCCTCAGTGACTTGAACATCATTAACAGATACAACTCTGGAGGGATCTCCAACACTCTTCTGTAACAAGTATACATAGAAGACTGGATGCACACACTCCAATTCTGAAGGAAACTTTAACTCATAAGCCACTTGGCATATTCTTTAAATAATTCAGAATGGCCCAACGTACCTTGGGCTAAGGTTTCCTATCTAACTAAATCTCAGTACGACTTTCATAGGCGACACTTTCAGGAAGACCTAGTTATCAGTTATAAAACTCTAAATCTCATTGTTGCACACCCGTATATGATTTCTAGCTACTATAGGCAGTCAACACTTGCTCCTAAATGAGGGTTTTCTTTTTCTACAATATGGTGAGCCAGAACAGGTAACTCCGATTCTCTTTTGTCAAATCAACTAATAGGAGGTCTACCCCCGACCATACAAGGCCGCATAAGGGACCATCTTGATATTAGAATGATAACTGCTAATATATGAAAACTCATTGAGGGGTAAATGGTCATTCTAATTCTCTTTGAAATCTAGTATACATTCTTGTAGCATATCCTCAAGCGCCTAAATTTGGCGCTCGGCCTGGCCATCTGTTTGGGATGAAAACTATACTAGGGTTCTCTTGTATTCCCAAACCTCTCTGGAAGGATATCTAGAAGTTTACTATAACCAGGGCTCCTCTATTTGAAAAAATAGACACTAGAATGTCATGAATTCGTATGGTTCTTTTATTTACAACTTCTCATACTCTTCGGCATTATCAATGGCTTTGTTTGGCAAGAAATGGATCAACTTTGTAAGTCTGTCGACCATCACTCATATGGAGTCATATTTCAAATAAGAGTGGGGCGACTCCACCATGAATTTGATATTAATTATCTTTCATTTTCAAGTCGAGATCACTATACTCTGTACTATCCCTCTAGTCCTCTGATGCTATCTTTACTTGGTGATAATTGGGTAACTATGCCAAAACACAGCAACGTCTTTCTTTGTATTATTAGATAAATATATATATTTCTAATATTATGATACATCTTCGTCGAATCAGGATGAATAGAATGGAGGGAATAATGTACCACCGTCGTAGTTTTACGCCATAGACCAGCTATCTCTAGGCATACAATCGTCCTATGTATTAGAGAACTACGTCTCCCTTAAGATCAACCATTGGCTTCTTTTGCCCTGAAACATTCTCTTTAAATATCACTAAGTCAGGATCCTCGTATTGTCTTTTTTACCCCTATTATAAGAGACGATGTTGTTACTCTCTTTAAGAAGACTTGTGTATCTTTGTACATCTTGATTAGTCCTAGAGGATGCTTTTACTATCAATAGGGGAAACTCATCCCGACTTCAGCTACTTCTGCTTGGAGATATACTAGAGGTTCTTATGGTTATAAAAGATGTCATGCCATATCTCAAATGCATGCTTACTATTGCCAACCCTAAATCATGGGTTAGTAATTCTCCTTGGCTTTCTCAATCGCCCTTAAGCGTAAACAATTTCATTTCTTGTTCATTTTGAATACATGCATTACGAATGCATTAACTTATCTCAGTCTCCACCATCCTAGAGTTTCTTATGTACATAGCCTTAAGTATTACTCTGGATTTTGATTTGATTCTTTATTCATCCAACGTAGTTAGCAATAAGTTGTTGACGTGCTTTCTCGTTGGATACATATCTATATTATGAAGGAATGGACATTATTGGTCAACTTTTATGTAATCTTTGCTTGAATCATTATACATGGAGTAAATTCTCCTCCTTTGTCTCTTAGCTAATCATCTTTTATCAATATATCATCAGAATGAAGCTTCTTGTTCATGTTAAGCTACAATTCCATCATCATATATCCCTGTAGGATCTTAGGCACTTTTAATTTGTCCGCAATTATTCTTAATCACTTCTACTTCCACCCTTATTCTTGTAGTATCGATTCTGTGTCATCTCATGAATCGTCTAGCCTATTGACTAGTCTGTTCTAGACTTAAATAAATCATTTCCCCATTGTTAGTTTGACTTACCTTCCATTCATTAGTTCTGAATAATCCCTCTTGGGTCTATATACTTCTGTCTTTGTTTATACCTCATGCTATTCTTTTTTGAACCTCATATGTCTAGCTGCTCTTACATTCAATTAACTCATCTAGCCATGAGCTTGCTAATATTTCTTTCTTATCATTTATGCTTAGATGACATTCTAAAGTCATAACACATCCGTAGAGTCTGGATAAACATAATCTTACTCATCTATAAACTTTTCATTGTAACCCTCTCACTTACTCAATCACTAAACTAACATGTGATTCTGTTTTGATATTTTATAGTATTGTCTTCCCTTTTGGGAGAATGACCACACCTTGCACTCCAGGATTTCATTCCTATAGAGACACATTGTTACCTCAACACTTTTTGCAATTTTGTGGACTTTAATAACTTTCACTTGCCTTTTGTTCTACTTGGTTACGAACTTGGTCGCATTACCATACTTTATCTCACGACTCTTAGGTCATTTCTCATATCTACTCATGTGCCCCACTTATCTTTCTGGCAATCTCTTGCTAATATAATCTCTTCTTATCTTATTCTGGATAATTCCAATGAAAAATTCTTTCACCTTTAACTTCTTCCTCTTCGATTGACCTTATTCTCTAGGCACTTAATACCTCTTCTTTCTTGGGACATGACTCTTGCTAAGGGGAACACTCGCCTTGTATACAAAGATTTTAATACTTGGTCCCCAAATCTTCAAGACTCTCAAAATGTCGTATCCTACTAACAATTCCCGAGTACATCATGTATATATCCTCTGAAAATGTACTATTGACATATTCATACTATTCTTGCATACTGCCATTCAATTTTGAAAATCTGTCCAACGCTAAGGATTACACTAACCCTTACTAGATCCCAAAATTTCGTTTCTCTCCAAGACTACATCTATTGACGTCTGAAAATTATAAGCTGGATTGAAATTTATTCATTGTGTTCTATTGCTACTGGAAGTGGGATTATAACACCGGTGTCGCGCTATCTGAGCACCAATTACTTCACAATCTCTTATTTTCAGGTACTTTGTACCTTTGTCACTTTACTAAATTTGCATTATAAAACTCGCACTTTACCTTCTAGGCTTGCATTATAATCTTTTGAATGGGTGAGACAATTGCTCACACTCCAAAACTTTAGTATAATACTTGTACCTCTAGTGCATACATAACCTGATAAGGATCTTTCATTTACTTGCTACGAGTATGGAATGGAATCGAGTTCCTATGACTCAGCTATGTTGCACGATCTGGAATAAGAAAGAAGGCTAACCAACTAGATGCCTTGTAGCCTCCTGATTATAAATGTGGTTCACAACACATTCATAAAAAAACTCTACTAGACACGTCTTGTAGACTCCCTAAGACACGTCTTTCTCTGATACCAAGTTTGTCACGCTTCAATATGGGAAGGCATGGCCAACACCCGATGCCTTACTTGCCCGAGCGTACCCATCTATAGTACTCAATACATCCAAGCTCATCTCAGTCCGACAAGGACGAATCGCATCATAAGATGGAATTTTGTAAGCCGAAAAGGCTATACTCAGGTCAATCTAGAGGCAACCTGACTTATCAGCAAACAAGGATTCAACCCAGAACATACATACATAAACGGGCCTTCAAGGACTCCATACAATCTGCGGGAAAACATCAGGGCCTACAAGGCCATACTGTACATATTAGACATACACATGACACGTCTACAAACCACTATAGAAGGACAACTGTACAGTGGTCGGTACAGGGCCCGACCTAACCATCATCTCTGTAAATATATCAATACTCTAGACCTTTCAACTCCGAATGACATGGAGCTTACAAATTAAGATGAGCTCGACATCTCCTATTGAGGAGGTTTGTCTATCTATCTCTCAAGATTTGCACGCATGAAATGTAGCGCCCTCGGCAAAAGGGACGTCTATACGAATATAATGTACTGTTACGTAATGCAACAAAATAACTGAAAGATGAATTTGAATTGATAAGCATAGCATCCAAACATAACTAAGACATAAGGGAAAATCAGAGGATATACCTGCCTTTTCCCAACTGATATCCTATAACAATCAACAATGTACTAAGCCCTATCAGGGCTATGTTAATAAGTATAACATACCAGGCCTTACATGAGGCTCTGTGAATAAGTATAATGTAGCAGACCTTAAATGAGGCTCTGTGGACAAGTATAATGTACCAGGCATTAAGGATGCTTTGTGGAAATATCACAAGTCACACCGGGCCACTGGGGGCTCTATGGTGTATCAACGTACCAGGCCATAGCGAGGCTATGTGCGATAAATATAACATACCAGGCCAGAACAAGGCTCTGTTGAATAAGTATACGACGTACAAGGCTCTATATAGGCTCAGCGGAAGTGCAACATCATGCCAAAACAATCGAGTATAACCCTGGGTGTAAATCAGTTGTCATCAACGATGGACTATGTCCTCAAGATCTATATACACTCATATAGTGAGGAAATAAGCTCTAAGGCAAGAAAACACTCCCGATAAGGGACACACAATAGCATTTGAAGGATATAACAAGCTGAGACACAAATTTGTTTTAAACACTTGTTTTATACATCTCTAATGAGTACCATTTTAGGTACGAATTATTCTATATAAAAAGGGATAGCCATTGCATACCTTTAGTCGATCCACTCGTCGACACAATGTACACAAGCTGTATAGATCTTCAATATACGATAACGATAATAACACCATCGCCAAGCCAACGGAAAAACTAGAATAAGTTATAACAAGCAACATGCTAGACTTTTTTCTATACTTATTCTTCCATACTCTTATAACATCAATAACTTATTAATAATCAACCTTCCATAATTTTCCATCCTTTAAAACATCAAGAACTCACCTTAAAACAATCCATAATCACTTACAATCAAAACTATAATTTCTCACCTTTACTTCACGCGTTCCGAATCTTACCACTTGCCATGACTTATACAAGCACATGAACATGTATAGGGAGCAAGATCTTACTTCAAACATCAAGATTAGTTTTAAATCTAAGATTACTTCAGTTCAAAGAATCCTCCACAACAACCACAAGATGGAGGAAAACAATCTAAAGAGCACCACAAACTTCTCAGCGTTAGTTTTACCTATCCCACCTTGGGATTTGCTTAGGACTCCCACAGGAACACTTAGAGAGAGTTTGGGGGAGGGGTGTTCTTGGATCTTATTTGGTTGAAATGACCCAACAAAGATGAATCATCACTTGTATAACAAGTAGATAAGATTTCATCGACTATGTGGGTCCCAAAGGGAGCTGCTTGTAGCATTTTCTTAAAACATATATAACCTTTTATACAGAGATTCGATTGACAAACAGTTTGTCGCATTGGAAAGTATACTCGCTGAACATGAATTTAGATAGATTATACACCCCATAACTCCTTATAAACTAGAAGATATACCCTTCTAAAGTTGGACTAAAATCATGTCCAGAATTTTGCCTATCTTTTCCTGAGTTTTGACGAACTTAATTTCCTCGATTCGTTTAGCCACGAATTCTTACGAGACTTACTTAACACTTGTTCAAACTCATCGTTATACTTTTCTAATGTCATCTACCTTTCAAGTCTACCTTCACTTACTTGCGATGGATATTTATGCAAAAATGCGGGGTGTAACAATTAATGTGAATAGGTATTTGATTATCTTGCTTATTAATACTTGGATTGTGATTATCTACTTGTATATATGCTTTATTGTTAATTTGGTGGTTGCAGACACCAAATTATGTCCTTGTATGTTCATTTCTTCGTGGAAAAGTTGTATTGATTTGGGTATTGAACAAGTACCAAGGATTTGAGCATGTTAATGAATTAATGAAGCTTAATTAATGAAATCAAACTAGGAATAGGGAGATTTCTACTTGGGTCACATTCAATTGGGTTTTGATATATTCCTTTGGATTTGGAATGATTCTTGGGAAAAAGCTTACTAGAATTGAAAGCTTTTAGTGGGTAGTAATTAATTGGATCATAATCACTAATTCAAAGTAGTTAAGCAAGATACTTATGCCCATTAACTAACTATGTCGTATTGAGGTCACAACCCCAGTCCTTCTCAATATTTGAAAATAAACAAATATTTTTGCACTCTAAGTGTTTGATAAAAGTCCTAGCTGAGTATAATAGTCAAGTTATAGAAGTAAGTGTTCAACGACTCTTTTATTTGAATATTACTTTAGTATTTGCTAAATTCTAACACCTTTTGATATCTTAACACACGCGCACTGCTCGTGGGATCGACCCCGTTGGGTTTGTTATTGCTACGACCATACTACATTTCGTATAGAGGTGTTGGATTGGACGTCATCAACTAGGAGGCCTTCTCATGTGTATATATATTTTTTCTTTTGTTTTAAATCATACCAATTGAATTTTGCAATGTAATTTTCCTTTTCTATAAAAAATACAATACTAATCTTCTTATCTCCATCAAACCACCACTTCCCCTTCTTCTTCTCCGCTATTGTCATCATTGTCCACCGCCTCCAGTTCCACCAGTTAATTTACCAAAAATTAACCCTTTACTTTTCCACCTTTTTACCCAAACCCATTACTTTTCCGTCTAACTCCCACCCTCCTTTCCTTCTGTTAACCCACCAGCTACCACAACCACCACTCTCGCCATAATTGTCAGTTCTGAACCATAAATCTGGACACAGATAAGTCCAAATGCAAGAAAGGGTGTGATTTAGCTTTAGGTTCATTCTATGTATGGCGGGGGTTCATATCTCACTTTAATATAACAGATGTTCTCCACCAGTATACCAGAATTGTAGCTTACACCAACAAGGACAACATCCCTAATCAGGATAGTGTCATAGCCTTGACAAGAATTAACATTCCTTTCCTTTGTGATTGCTTGGATGGGGAGGTATTGGCCCATTCTTTTCCTTACAAGGTTAAATCAGGCGATTCTTATGATTCGATGGCGAAGAATTACTCCGATTTGAAAAAAAGAGAATGAAAATCTAGAAGAACTATGGTGGGGGTTTAGAAATTTACCTTTTTAAATATAAAATATTGATATTTTTTTATATGATAAAATAAATTAAATGTCACATATTTTAATTTAATTGATCACTTATTCACTTACTACGTCATAGCTACATGTTAACAAGTTTCTTAAATGGAGGGGTAATTATCAATCAAAACTACGAAGGGTATATTTTAACTTTCTATTTATGGATGATGAAATTCCGTTAACGTTTATACATGAATTTTTGTGAGTTTCCCACTAGATATCCTTCATGATTTTTAAGGTAAAGAACCCAATAGCCCCAAGAGCCACATGCTATACAACAACAACATATTCAGTGAAATTTCACAATGTGGGGTCTTAATATTGTTTATCTAAGTTAGCTATTGCTTCTTCCTGCCAGAATGCGTTACCATGACGTATTCGATTTTGTTATCATCATGTTCATATTATTGTAATTTCTTGTCTGAGTCTGACCGTTTCTCTTACGTTGCTGTGCTTGTTTCACTTGTGATTATAATCTATCTATATTATATTAAAAACATGAACTCCTTAATTTGAAAGTTAAATTACTAAAATATTTTTTTAAATAACCTAAATATCCCATTTATTAATTAAAAAATAAGTAAAAAATGCCGGTACACTCCTTTGTTTAATCGTCACAACCCAAAAACTACTCATAAATAAGTATAATGTGTCGCTTCATAGTCCTTTGTTGATTCGTCAGAACCAAAGAGCGACTGATGCTCCTGCCTACGGGAAACGACAATTAAATTCCGAATCCCTACAGCCGTATATCATTTCATGCCTATGTTATAAGCCTTCACCCTTTTGGCCGTTAAAAAGGCGCTGCAATTTCTACAAGATGAGACTAAACCAAGATTATTTCTTTAGGTTACTAACAAGAGAGGGATTCCACAAAACTCGTTTATATAACAAGGGATTAAGCAATAGCGATTCTCTATTCTCCGGTATAGTTTTGAAATGATGTGGTTGTTGTCTATCATTATCACTATGGGTGTTAGACAAATATCCCCAGAAAGATACTATGAGTCGGACAATAACCTTTTGGATATGGAAATATAATTGCCAGCGTTGTGTTTCAAGTAGTGTGAAGCCATTTCGTTCTAAAAAGCATGGAAGTGATTTTTTAATAAGCCATCACATGTTCCAAACGATTTTATGGATTTCAAACCACTGCAAGATCAAAACAATCAGGGTGATAATTCAAGAAGAAAGTAGTAACGTTTGGGTTTGACTTACTTTATTTATTACTGTTTGATTATCTATCTTTTGGAAATTTATGTAATTAATTATTTCTAAATATTAGGATAGATAATCTCATACAACACTCTCTATTTAATGTTATATGCATGTTATGACTAAAAATGAAGGTTGAGGGTATTCTTTAGATCAAAAGGTGGAAGGACCTTAAGCCAAAAAAAAAAACTGACAGTACTTTTAGATCAAGAGGTGGAAGGAGAGTATTTGTGAACTTTTTCTCATACGTTAAGGATATTTTGCCCCTTTTCCGTACATGAAATAATGTAATTTTTATTTTGGAATTTGGAACAAGTGTTTAGGCTTACACCTTACAGTAATATTTAAAAACGATTTAGAGATTATAAGAAAAGAAGTGAATATCCAAATTCTACATTCATCTGGCAGTGCAGCTCTGAATTTTCTTACCTATAAAGATGAGTATTTTTGTGGAAATAGATTCATTTCTTCTAGGACGGTATATATTCAACTAATGACCTGATGAAATGTACTGAAAGCATTGCATCAATTATTTGCATTTTGGAACTATATTTTGAGATTTTCTTGTGAGTACGTAATGCTCACTCTAGATTCAGTCACTTCTTATTTCGCGTTTGTAACGGATCAGGAAGTGCAAATAGCAAAAGATAATTTAAAAACACAGAGTATTAGTCTTGACTCTGAAGTCTGCAGAATATAATAACAACAACTATTATGAAGAGGAATATACTTATCGCCACATGTTCTTCCACCATTTGATCAAATTAATTATGTCATTTACGTTTCTCTTATTCTCTCTATATATCTATCTATCTATATATATTAGCGCGCGCACACACTTACGAATACTAATAAGAAATTAAATAGTTTCCTTGAACATGTTAGTTTTGAGTTTTGACAACATGCACCTATCATGCTATTTAGAAATATGAATCCTTAAAATGACTTATGCAATAATAAAAGGATGGTCTAAGAGGATTTGATAACAATGTCAAATATACATGCAAAAATTACAACATATTACTCTTTTGCCAAGCATGTGTTTATCCAGGAATTCACATAAATTTATACTTTTTGACGCGGCATCCATGTACCACGCACGTATCAAAAAACTAGTATATATATGAAAGAAATAATTCCTTGATTATTTTCATTGATTGAAAGATTATTTATACAAGTTACATATTTCCATAATAGGAAAATCATATTCCTATTCTATTCCTAAAACCTTATTCTACTTGGATACTAACTATACATTTATGGTAATACAATTATTACGGTAAGTGTACAATACTAATACATTACAATATTACCTAAGCTAGGATACTAAATATTTACCATATACACGGTACAAAGGGGACTGGAAACCAAGAGTCATCCGAGACACAATATACACAATATACATGTATATTGTGTATATTTAACACACCCCCGCAGTCATAGCGGACGGTCTTCAAATGCTGAGACTGTCCCTAAAATCTTCAAAAAGGACCGAGGGAAGACCCTTTGTAAAGATGTCTGCAATTTGATATCTTGACGGGACATGACAGACGCGTACCTGACCCCGAGCAACTTTTCGCGGACAAAGTGAATGTCCATCTCGATATCCTTAGTGCGTTGGTGCTGAACTGGATTACCAGAAAGGTAGATGGCACTAATATTATCGCAATAAACCAAGGTTGCCTTCTGAATAGGACAATGAAGCTCCAAAAGCAAATTACGTAACCAACATGATTTCGAGACCACATTAGCTACCCCTCGATATTCAGCCTCGACACTTGAGCGGGATAGAGTCGACTGACGCTTCGCAGACCAGGAGACCAAGTTGTTTCCAAGGAACATACAATAGCCAGACGTAGATCGTCTGGTGTCTGGACAACCACCCTAATCAACATCCGTATACGAGACAAGTGTAGACATCGAGGAAGGATACAACTGCAAACCATAGTCAAGTGTACCCTGAATATACCGAATGATGCGTTTGAGTGCATTCATGTGCTCAATTATGGGATTATGCATGAACAAACACACCTGCTGGACATCATATGAAATAGCCGGTCTCGTAAAGGTAAGATACTGAAGGGCCCCTACAAGACTGCGATAGCGGGTCGGATCCTCGTAGGGTACGCCAGCCGCGACACTAAGCTTGGGCTTAGTATCAACTGGAGTGGAAGTGGACTTACAGGATGACATCCCAGCCCTCTCGATGATCTCAGTTGCATACTTCCGTTGAGATAAGAACAACCCATCGGAATGACAAGTGACATCAATCCCCAAAAAGTAACTCAAGGGCCCCAAGTCTTTTATAGCAAACTCAGAGCTGAGCATTGGAAGAGGCAGTCAAAATAATATCATCCATATATAACAGAATATAGGCCACTGATGACCCACGACGGTAGATGAACAATGAATTATCCGACCTGCTGTGAGTGAACCCAATAGTCGAAACATAGTCTGAAAACCGCGTATACCAGGCCCGTGGAGAATGCTTAAGCCCATATAAGGACTTCTTCAACAAACAGACATGATGAGGATGTTTGGGATCCCTGAATCCCAACAGCTGATGCATATAGACTATTTCCTTGAGATCACCATGTAGGAAAATATTCTTTACATCCAACTGATGAATAGGCCATGCCTTCGAAAGAGCCAAGCTAAGAACAATGCGAATGGTAGCTGGCTTTACCACCCGACTAAACGTCTCCCCACAATCTACACCAACCTGCTGAGTCTTACCATCACCCACAAGCCGCGCCTTATGTCGAGCAAATGAACCATCTGAATTCTCCTTATGAGCGAAAATCCACATAGATCTGATAATATTAATACCAGATAGACGGGACACCAACTCCCACGTCTTATTATCAATAAGAGCATTATATTCATCAGTCATAACAATTTTCCAATTCGGGTCATTTAAGGCAGACACAAGATTACGGGGTAAGGGGGATTTAAGGACATTGGAATGTAAATTAAAATGTCTTTTTGGTGTAAAAATACCCCGTTGACTACGAGTGGCCGGCCTATGACTCGAGGAATAATTGGGCGGATTTCGGGAATTTGCTGGGCTTGGGACGGATGGCCAGCAGGCAGTGGGCCTGCTGGCCCAACTCGGGAAACAGGAGCAGGAATTGGACCGGTTCTAGAATTGGCCGGACCGGCCCAATCGTCGGAACCGGCCCAAAGGCGTGATGCGCGGGGGTGACAGACCAGTGGGCCTACTGGAGAATTTTGGGTGTGGGAGACGTCCGAAAAATGCTGAATAATATACGGGGATATACTATCATCCAAAAAATTATACGAACTAGGCATGAGAGTCTTAACCTTAGCAAACGGAAATTGGGTTTCATAAAAAATTACATGGCGATTAATGATGATTTTATTAGAGGATAAATCAAAGCATTTGTAACCATGATGATTAGAAGGAAAACCCAAAAACACACACGGAGTAGATCGGGCCTGAAGTTTGTTAATTGTGGTGGACAGGAATAATGGATAACACAAACACCCAAAAACTCTAAGATGTGAATACGAAGGGGTTTTATTATATAGAATGTGAAGGGGGAAAGAATATGTCAAACCTTTGGAAGGAATTATGTTAAGGAGATATGTAGCAATTTGTAGAGCATGATGCCAAAAAGACGTGGGTACGGAAGCATGAATCAATAAAGTTCGGACAATGTTATTAATGGTACGAAAATGAATTTGCTATGACTGATTTGGGCAAGCTTAGTTATTTCTTGGGTATATCCGTGGCCAGATCGGCCGCTACTATGTTTCTGTGTCAGCGCAAATATGCGGAAGAGATAGTGTACAGGGCTAAAATGGCAAATTGTAAAAGTATGCCAACTCCGGTTGACTCGAAATCCAAGCTTAGTGCCAATGAGGGTGCGCCAGTTTCTGATCCCACCCTATATCAGAGTCTTGCGGTGCCCTTCAGCATCTCACATTCACTAGGCCTGATATTACATATACCGTTCAGCAGGTGTGTCTGTTTATGCACGCCCTTCAAGAGTCCCATTTTGCGGCACTCAAACGTATTATCAGATACATTAAGGGCTTACTTGACTTTGGCCTGCATATATACCCCTCTGCCCCAACAAAAATTACTCTCCTACACGGATGCAGATTGGGCAAGATGCCCGGACACACGTCTCTCCACCTCAGGCTACTGTGTATTTCTTGGGGAAAATCATATTTCATGGTCCGACAAGCGGCAGGCCACACTATCCCGTTCGAGTGCTGAAGCAGAGTATCGCGGAGTTACTAATGTCGTTGCTGATATCTGTTGGCTCTGAAATCTTCTTTTGGAGCTCTAGTGTCCACTGCGAAAGGCGTCTATAGTCTACTGTGACAACATATCTGCCATCTATATGTCTCATAATCCGGTCCAACATCAGCGGACTAAGCATATCGAGATGGATATTCACTTTGTGCGTGAGAAGGTTGCCCTTGGTCAGGTCAAAATATTACACGTGCCTTCCTCCTATTAGTATGCAGATTTTCACAAAGGGACTACCGAGATAGCTCTTCACCGACTTCCGATCCAGCCTTAGCGTTCGGCCTCCTCCCGCTCCGACTGAGGGGGGGGGGAGTATTAGCGAATATTCACAGTATATTTTGTGATTATGATAGATGTATATTTAAGGTAATTTAAGATTCTTATTGTATTAGGAATCAACCATTTAAGGTAAGTTAGGATTCTTATTGTATTAGGAATCAACCTCTGTACAACTATATATATTGTGATTAATGAAAGGAATCCCTAAGGGAGATTATTCCAAACTTTCACCCACAATTGGAATGTATGTATTGTTAGCATACTTGTCGAAATCACACGACATTATGGTGAGAAGCCTTCTCCGTCCCGGGCTAAAGGTCAGAGCACCATGAGGTACCATGGTGGCACCATGTTATGTCAGTACCACTCTATCCGTACGGGGCTAAAGGTCATAACCTAAATCGCATTGACTTACTCATTACTTCAATTTCATGCTTATATATCATGATTTAAAATTGTATTGTCTTACTCAGCTTCTCTAATACTCCTTTATGTTCGAGTTTACCCCATCATGCCAGTATTATTCCACAATATTCACTTCTCTTTTCGCCGGGTGCGTTAGCATCTTTACATGATGCAGATGCAGATTTTCAAGACGACACAGATGCTCGCTAGGCAGCCCGCACTTTCCAAATACTTATGGTGAGCTCCATTTCAATTCGGGGTGATCTTTAGATGTATATAATGTTGTGATTTTATGTGGATATTGTCCGGTCCTTGTCTCAACATTTCTTTACTCTCAGGTTATTATTATAGAGGTTTTATAGACATATTAAGTAATGTATGTCATGATCTTCCTCGTTGATGTCTCACTTTATATGAATACATCATATTTTGAGCATCTACAGTACTACAGAATTTAGGAAGAAAAATATTTTAGGTTTGTAATGTATTCCTTGCAAAGAAAAATAAAAGGATTTACGAAAGGATTTGACTTTTCTCACTCAAGAATCACGTTCATAAGTCATGTAAGATTGGTTCGTTCAGTCAGGTTAAGGCACAACGTGACAGACCGTCCCACCAAGATTTGGGGTGTGACACCTTCTAGCCAAAAAAATAATTGCTTATTTATAAAATCAGTTTCAACATTGAAAAGTGCTCTTCAACAGTTATACTTCTCAGCTACTTTTAATCAACTAACCTAAGTGAACTCTTAAATTTGATGTGTTCAACTTTTTAAGTTTACCAAAATGAATATATTTTAAAGATATTTAATTCATTTTAATTTATATGACATATTTGATTGAATATAAAATTTAAGAAATAATATTTTTTTAAAATTTTGATCTTAAATATATATGCTTTAATATTTGTGTAGTTATAATTTTTTTGAAATTTGTGGTCTTAAGTATGTTATATCACTTGTGTGGTCACAAAATCTTGTCATTAATGAGAAAATTAGAAATTCAAATTAAATTATTTTAGAATATAAAAATTGACATTATTTATTAATAGACTAATAAATAGAAGTATCATTTTTTAAAACCAAGTAAGTACTGCGTTTAAAATTTATATTTATCGAAATTCTAGTAATTTTAATATCTATGTTTATGTCTAAAACATTGACTTAAGTTAAAGGCATAATAATAAACAAGTCCTCATTTAGCAAGTATGTCCTCCAATTTTGGATGAAAACAAGTAGGCATCTCAACTTGTATAAAGTAGGACACGTAAGCATAAATTCTGATGTGAAACTGACGTGACACATGAATTTGGAGGTGTTCAGATGATCATTTTGTAAGTTGGAGTATTCAACTGACAAAGTGAAAATAAATTGATGTACCTACTTGTGCACACTCAAAATTTAAGAACATACTTGTCAGTTAAGATCGAGTTTGAAGACATGTTTATGTATTATGCCTAAGTTAAATCAAATACTTTGTAGCTGCCTTCGTCACTGCTTCCGGATAAGGCCAATTTAAATGGTCATGAGGATGAAGGTCACTTGTAAATTGGCCGGTAAAATGGTGACGTCACGAGGTATGAGGTGTTGAGGAAAGTGTTATCCCGCGTGCCTGCGTTCGCGGATCAATTAAAAACTACCCAAACAGTCAGTTGTCACAACAAGCAGGCCAGCCGATTTAGCCGCTACGCATGACTTTGTCCTTAATCACCCCATTAATATATCATGCCACTCACCATGAACCTCTTCTCAATATGTTATCAACCTTCTTTTTCTACTTTCTAGTTGTTTATTTTATTCCTAACTAAATGTTTGAAACTAAAAGGCAGAAGAAGTCTTTCTTTTCATTATTTAAATCAAAGCATTTGTGATTTATAATTTTTTGAATTGTTGTTAATGATAGAAAGAATCATAATCAGACATTAAACTATTACTAGTGTTGATATTCTTACGAAAGTCTCTAATATGTGTCAAGTGAATGATTTCATTCTTACGATATTCTTACGAAAGTCTCTAATATGTGTCAAGTGAAAGATTTTGTTCAAATATAATCTTTCTTTTAAAAAGGGAAAAGGGTCAAATTTACACCTCTACGATAAGAAAATGATCAAATTTACCATTCGTTATACTTTCGGTTTTAAAATACCCTTACCGTAAATATACCCCTCATCCATTAAATTTTTTCAAGGTGAATGCCTAATCTCACATGATAATGAATAATTTAAACATTTTTTGTACAGATACGCCACCTCCATGGATCCCAACGTTCACCCGGGGCCCATCGATGGTTCAGTACTTACTCTACAAAATAATCATAGGTCCGAGCTATTATTGAATGAGCAGATACATATGGGGTGTTGTTCCATCCCTGTAGGGTGGTACATGCGTGGATTTTTTAAAGGTTCGGCCCCTACATCCCCGCATCTTAGAGATACTGTATTGGGGCGATATCTATCGTTGCGTCGTTGTTGGTCGGGTACAACATGATCGGGCTCTTGTGACAGTCATGATTCAACGATATCTACCGGAGACTCACACCTTTCATCTCCGCACTGGTGAGGTCACTATCATGCATCAGGATTGAGAGGTCATGTTTGGACTGCGGGTAGATGGAGCCCATTATTGTAACGACCTGTTTGATCGTTTTTAGCTAACAACTATTATTTGACTAAATTACCCATCCTGTAGACTCCGTGTGAGATTTGTGACGCGCCGGGATGGGTAGCACGGATCCTAAGGTACATTTATGTGACTTTCAGAGAAAAAACCCAAAATGAAGAATTTAGAACTGATAAGTTTGACCCAAAATTGATTTTCGGGTATATGGGTTTGTTTCCGAATTTTGTCAATTTTGGTAGTTCCGGAGGGTCATTTATGACTTAGTCGAGTCAGTAATTCGCTTCTTGAGGCATTATTTTAAATTAAATTATGTATGTTTGGGCTTTTTATTTATTCTGCAAAATAAAATAGGTCCAACAACTAATGGGTTAGGCCTATCATCAGGCCCAACCCCAAATAAAAAACAAGAAACCAAACAAATATACATTTTGTCCTCATTTACAATTAGGAAAGTATGGTGTAGCCCTATCTGCATTTGTTGTTTCTCTCTTCTCGATGCTTCTCCTCCGATGACGGCGCCAATGTGGAAGTGATGAGCTCTCCTCTGATCTACCCCTCCGTTTCATGTATCTTGTAGATCCCAGCTTCATGAAGAACTGATGGTAAGTTACTTCCTTGTACAAATCTTCACCTCCCTTCACTCTTTTATGTTTTGACTGTGATTTATGCCCTTTCCTTATCTTGCATGTGTGGACATACCCTTCCTTGAGATTCTTCATCGGACCCTGATTTTCTCAAGTTTTGAGCTATCCACTGGTATGTTTCCTCTACGAACTCTATGTGATGTTGTTGTTTGATGCTTGTCCTACTACCATTTTGTTGATTTAATGTTGTTGTTGTATGTCGATGTTGCTGGTTATTGTTCTCCCACTTTCGTACACCCTTCTTTACTTGTTTATCCATTCCCATGTGTGGATCTGATTCTTAAGTAAGGAACTTGTCTTTTATCACTATTTAGAATCTTTTTTGTGTTTATTGTCAGCTCTTAAAAATTATAACACAAAAATGAACCTTTGTCCGGTGCTTGATTTGCAAGAGCATCTATCAACTAATTTCTTTCCCTCATAATATGAATAAACCTTATCTCCATGTTGCTGACTATATCTTGTATCTCCTCCACCCATGTAGCTATAGACCATGGAGGTTTTCACCCTTCAGCCAAAATCCTTTGAATCATCTGAGAATCCGTCTGTATCAATATCTAATCAAATTGATTTGCTTTACAATATTTCAAAGCCTCCAAGTATAGCCTTTATTTTTGCTTCAGTGTTGGTAGTGATTCCTATGTCTTCTGCTTGAGCATATATCAGATTACCATCTGAATTCCTTAAGCAAAAACTATAGGAACTTCTACCAGGGTTTCCTCTTGATGTTCCATCTGTGTTACACATCAACCAACCTATTGGAGGAAATTCCCAAATTACTTTTGTAATTCTGAGATGAGTAGTTCCACTTTCCAACATCTGAATCATGTGATCCCACCTACGAGGAACTTATTTAATTGATGTGTTCCTAGTCATAACCAGTCTTTGGATTTTAGCATAAACCTGGTAAATGAATCTTTCTATAGATCTTTTCTCCCCATGTTTTATGGCATTTCTCCTTTTCCACAACTCCCAAATAATGATAGCTGAGACTATTGGAAAATTTGTTTCAGTCTTCTTGTTACTAGAGCTGTCACACCCCAACCTAGGTGAGGCGTGGCTGGCACCCGGTGCCGTAATGGCCTGAGAGAACCAGTCTATACTCCTAGCTGCTAGACGTAACTAAGACATATAGGGGTCGACTGGGCCGAACTTGTTTTTACTATAAGCTGTTGTGGGCTGCGGAAGCCACTGTAAACATTCCTGCTAGGAAATCTCAAGAAACAGAAATGAGGACCGGCATGGCCATTAGCATACTACACATACTGAACCTGTGTCTATAAAGCCTCTAAAGATTAATGGCATCAAACTTGGTCGGGACAGGGCCCCGGCCTACCGATAGTCCGTACAAAAACCTGATACTTGACCGCTAAACTCGGCTGCACTCTGGAAGAGATGAAATCTTAATGATCCTCCACTTAACGTCGACCTCATCAGCTAAGAAGGCTCATCGAACTGAATACATGCACCTGCAAGCATAAACGTAGTGCCCCAACAATGGGACATCAGTACAACAAAATGTACCAAGTATGTAAGGCAGAAAACAATCTATATGTATATATACTTTGAAGTTGAAGAACATGAATAAATACACTGAGATTTATATTGAAGTGTAAGGATGGGATGGACTTACCACAACCTCTAGATCGGCTTACTAGGTCACTGTCGCTTGGGCTACTTGGCCCTTTTGTTTACCTATACAATCTATTCTACCACGACTCTATGTACTATCTCTACTAACTCTGATTTCTGATCTTTACTACATTTTTATCTATCATACTAACTGAACATAATATTTCGACCTCACAAGGGATCCTGTGTGTAACTACATAGATCCAAGGACACGTGTATGTGAATGGCCTCGAAGGCATGTGCATGGCATCGAAGGCAAGTATATCTGAATGGCCTTAAAGGAAAGTGTATCTGAATGGCCTCGAAGGAAAGTGCATGCCCCCAAAGGAAGTGTATCTGAATGGACCCAAAGGCAAGTGCATAGCCCTGAAGGAAAGTGTATCTGTATGGCCTCGAAGGCAAGTGCATGCATACAACAATAAGAAAACAATTTGTAACTAAGTACTTGCACCTATAATTCACATTTCATACTTATTATCTCGTGATCTACTCTTTTAACTCCTAAGGAAACTTGTACTATCTTAGATCTCGTCTGACTATCTCATTATGCTACTCACTATATCTTTATAGCTCGCATACCTCTGTTCTTCTTGAGTTTGGGGAGTACCTCGTACAACTCATAGTCTATATTCTTTTAAGTGACTTATCTCATCGTAGTGCGTACTCTATTTCTCTTAGCTTTGGGGAATCCCTTAATCATTCTCAGATATACACACACGGTTATCTAGCTAGGCTATTACAATATGATCCTACGATTACTAAACTCATCTTTCTTTATTCACATTTCACTACTAACTCACTAGTTCGTTCACTCGATTCTCTTTGTATTCTGAACTTTTATATTACATATATATAGCTCATGAATATCGTAGAGGCATTACTGATTTTGATTCACAGGACTTACATGGGAGATCTACTCAAGGTCGACTCAGCAACTCTTGGGTAATCTCAATTTGTCACCAAGGAACATAGGTGAGAACTAGCCCCATTTGGCTTCTAATAAAGGGGATATACTTACGGATTCATGCCGAAGAGAAGGAAATATAGCCCTTACACACCTTGGAATGGAATATTTGACGACGGCGATGCGATCTGCCTCTTCACCATCTATCTACAACAACAAATAACACTCATATCAATCAAGAAGGGACATGCCAACTAGCTACCGAGCAACAACCACCTTCTATGGTAAATCAGATAACACCTCCCCCAAACTCTTACCTCCTCCATATCAAGAACGACATCCATAACAACAAAAACATCAAAGAAAAATTATGCTTCATGATTTCCAGCCATCCAACACCAAAGAATTACTCCCAAAAAACTCATACTTTCAATAACATGAAACCCAACTTCTACATGCTTTCTAGTTACTTTATCCTTTAGTTGTGATGGAATTCTCAATCTTCAATATCTATACTTAGACAAGCACAACAATACCATAAACATCATATCTAGGTTACTTTCCAAGAATTCCAACTACAACAAGTTATAATCATTGCTTCAAAACAACCCAACAACAAGACAACTATATCTCTTCTTATTTCAAATTCTATTTCATGATTCTTCATCCAATCAATTCATCTAACATGAGATTAACCTTAAATACAACTAAGAGGGTGATTTAGTTACCTTATCCAGTAGAAACAACTCGAAATCCATGCTTTTCTTTGTTCACAAACACCCTTGATCACTTTACAACACCATAGATGTGTCATCTTCCATCTAGGCTAGCTCTTGATGTTGTAACATGGTGTATTTACCTTGGGATCACTATTAAACCTTTATGTCTAGGGAGAGTTTAGAATTGTTAAGGATCAGATTTGGTCGAAAATAAAATAAAATGGGGCTTCCACCACTTAAATAGGCAAAGAAGGTCAGCCACCGCCCTGGATCCGCGATGCCATATGTGTCACGACCCAAACCAGAGGGCCATGACGGAAACCCATACTTGATTACCGAGCACCACTAGACATATATTCACCACATAATCATAAATAAGCATGGGCCACGAGGGCCATCACGAGGTAACATGATAACTTATAGAAATGATAAGATGAAAATGTGCAAGGCCAACAAGGCATATATGTACATATATAGATGATGTACATGACCGTACAAGCCGACAAGGCTACCATAGCTAACTATTCACAAAAATATAGGTCGAGGAGGCCACATAGCATCTGACTACATCATAACTGTCTACAAGCCTCTACTGAAGTATGTGACATCATAAGGTCGGGGACAGGGCCCCGTCATACCCATATGCATATGAAAAATCAATACTTAGACATCAACTCTTGAACAAGTAGAGTGGTCCACTATGAGATAAATAGGCAACCTACTGGTGCAGACCATCGCCCTGTCTACCTGATCATGTGAGCATGAAACGCAACGTCCCCCCGGCAAAAGGAGCGTCAGTACGAATAATATACCGAGTATGTAAGGCATGAACATAACATAATAGAGACTTGAGTAACATGAGACAAGAGAGAATCAACATGCACATAATGCCTCTAAGGGCCATAATATGCTTAAGTATCATACATGTGCGTATATAACGCCTGTTCATACATATATGTATGTATATAACACCATCAAGCCTCTGTGGGTATCCCATCATATCATATCGGCCTTTGAAGGCATAATCATGATCATATACCAGCTGATCAGGTGGTGGTACGTATATAACACCATAGCCTTTTCCATACCCTGTATACATATCATATAGCGTATATAACGCTTGTGAGGTCATGGAATATACATGTATATAATGCAGGAATGATACTAAGACACTCTGAGTCTATCAGAGTGACGTAAGGTCGTTGCACCTTCGATTAACAGTATGGAACTAACATATAAACATACCTTTCATTATGAGTCAATAAGACAAAATATACATGAATCAACAAACTTCTTCAATGGAGTGAAGGACATATACATTTCTAGCTTTCAAGAGTAGAGTTACTTTGGACGGACATTCGTTTACACACTGGCCATGCCAGAAGAAGGAAGAGTAGCCTTAACATACCTTGTTGATAACGACTCCACATACTTTCTGTAGTACTTCAACCTACATCAAGGTATTAGAACTATAGTTAATAACATGGAAGGACTTAAAATACATTGATAAGCTAGTAGCTCTCTTACGAAAAATTGGGCAGCACTTCCCCCTACATTTACTCACTTCCCCATTTTCAAACAACAAGATCAGCATGTCCAGTATTTCAACAAACATATTACATCAATATCCAATCTTATATCCATCACCAAAATAGTCCACACCATTTCACACAACAACCAAGTGCCAATTTGCACTTTTCCATCAATACAACTTAGCTAGAACTTAAATATACTTCAATAATGACAACCAAAAATATTCAGGTTATACCTACTGATTTTCATCCACAATATACAATAAAAATGACCTCTTAATAGTCCCACAAGTTCAGCAACTCAAAACTGATTTTCAGATCACTTTCTCATCAATTTTTACTTCCACAACCTAGTTAAGACACTAATACGCTCAAACACATGAAGATGAGAAGGTTCCTTACCTTATAGAGAAAGAATAACTCCAAGAACAATCCTTCTTAGGCTTGGAAGAATCAGCAACACATTAACAATTCCATAGAAGTACTTTCCACTAGTTTTGCAAGACTTTTTATGAAAGATTTGGGTGGTTTAGCCTTGATTTATCTTAAGAACCTTGGAGCAGGTCTAGGTAAAAAATGGAGAAGGAGAGAGAAGTGAGGGTTGGAATGAATGAAGTAAATCAAATTTTTGGCCTTGTAAGGCCCCTTTGTTTATTCTCCATAAATTTGGACCTTTCCTTTTAAGCAAGTAGGTGATGCAACTACTTGTCACATACTTCCTTAATTAGTATGTGTCACTTGTTAATCCATATTTCTTGACACGTGTCTCGTCCTTGTTTAATAATCACGACATGTGACAAATAACTCAAGCTAATAGGACGTGTAAGAAAGAAACACAAGCAAGTAGGACCGGTAAGCAAGCAGCTTAATTTTTATTTTCCCGAAATCTCATTTCTTACATTTAAGTGAATTCTTCAACCTCAACTTAGGCGTACATATTTTGAACAAAAAAAAAAGAAATATGGGACATTATATCTCTTTCCAAGTCTTATTCACCTTAACCAATGTAGAGGGGTTTCACCCTCTCTGAGCTTACGTTAGATAACTTACGATAACAAAGACATACAAAGTATGGGGTGTAACATCCTTCCCCCATTAGGAGCATTCATCTTTGAATGTGGGGGCGTACACAAGTATATAAACAATCCTTATGTCTTTCTGAAAATATCAAAACTTGCCTTGTAAGGCCATACATCACAACAAACAATCCCTGTAAACACGCAGAAAATATCCAAACTTGCCTTGTAAGGCCATACATCACAACATACATAATATCAGACCTCACATAGTCGTCAAGCATCAATTATAATAATCTGAAATAGAACTCACTTTATTCTTATTTAAGAACTTCTGCGTTGGCCTGATAGTTAAGTATATTTGTGCGTCATCTCCTCTTCCGCCTCCCATTTCATCTATTCTACATTCTTATTCCGCCATAGAACTTTCACGGAGGCTACTGCTTTAGTCCTCAACTTGCGGACTTGACGATCTAGGATAGCAATAAGAACTTACTCATATGATAAGTCCTCTGTAACTTTCACGTCGTCAATTGGCACAATCTGGGAAGGATCTCCAATACACGCTCTCAACATAGAAAGATGGAAGATCGGATGAACAAACTCTAACTCAGGAGGCAGGTCCAATTCGTAAGCCAGTTGGCCTATTCGTCGAATTATGTGATATGGCCCAATGTAACTTGGGCTGAGCTTTCCTTTTTTCCCAAATCTCATTACACCATTCATAGGAGAAATCTTCAAGAAGACCCAATCATCCACTTGGAACTCTAAGTCCCGCCGCCACACATCTGAATATGACTTCTTACGACTCTGAATGGTTAACAATCGTTCTTGGATAAGCTTCATCTTCTATATGGCTTGGAGCACTAGGTCAGGCCCAAATAATTCTGATTCACCTACTTCGAACCATCCGATAGGAGATCTATATTTTCGTCCATACAAAGCTTCATACGAAGCCATTTTGATACTAGCATGATAACTGTTATTGTACGCAAATTCAATAAGGGGTAAATGATCATCCCAACTTCTCTTGAAGTCCAATACAAAAGGTCGTAGCATGTCTTTGAGAGTTTGAATCGTACGCTCGTCCTGCCAGTCTGTTTGAGAGTGGAAATATGTGTTAATATTAACTTGAGTGCCCAAACCTTTTTGAAATGATCTCCAAAAATAGTTGTGAACTACGTACCTTGGTCAGATATAATAGAAATAGGCACACCATGAAGGCGAACAATCTCCTTAAAGTATAACTTCGCGTTGTCCTCGATTGTGTATGTAGTTTTGACCGCCAGGAAATGAGCTGATTTGGTCAGTCTATCAACAATTACCCAAATAGAATCAAACTTATGATAAGAGCGAGGTAAACCCGTAATGAAATCCATATTAATTATTTCCCATTTCCACATCGGGATCTCAATGTTCCGAGTCAAGCCGCCGGGCTTTTGGTGCTCTACTTTTACTGGCTGACAATTAGGACACCGAGCTACAAACTCTGCAATGTTCCTCTTTATGTCATTCCACTAATACATACCTTTGAGATCATGATACATTTTAGTAGATCCACGGTGAATGGAATATCATGAGCAATGGACCTTTGTCATAATCGTGTCTCGTAATCCCGCTACATTTGGAATTCAAAAACAACCCTGGTGCCTGAGAACCCCATTTCCGCCAATCTCAAAGGCTATGGTCTTCTTTTATTGAATACCCTCTCTGATTTTTTCCTAAAATGGTGTCTTCCCACTGATGTTCCTTAACTTTTGATATGAGGGATGACTCTGATGTATCTCGAATCACAAAGCCACCATTTTCTGAACCCATTAATCGGACTCCCAACCTAGCTAACTGATGGAGCTCTCTTATAAGCTCTTTCCTCTCAGCCCGCACCGACATCGAGCTAACCATAGACTTGCGACTAAGCGCGTCTGCTACAACATTAACTTTACCAGGATGGTATAAGATGTCCACATCATAATCCTTCAATAATTTAAGCCACATTCTTTGTCTCAAGTTCAACTCTTTCTACTTAAATACATACTGCAAACTCTTATGATCCATGAAAATATCTACATGAACACCATACAAGTAGTGCCGCTAAATTTTCAGTGCATAGACCACCACGTCTAACTCCAAATCGTGTGTCGGATTGTTCTTCTCATGTTTCTTTAATTGGCTTGAAGCATATGCAATCACCTTACCATGTTGCATCACAAAGCATCCTAAACCCGTTCCCGAGGCATCAATACATATTATAACCTTCTGGACTCTTTGGGAGAGTAAGAACTGGTGCCGATGTTAGTATGTCCTTTAACTCCTGGAAACTCTGCTCACAGGCATTAGACTACTGGAACTTTATGGCCTTTTGTGTCAACCTTGTCAATGGTACTGATATGGAAGAAAATCCTGCTACAAACCTCCTATATTAGCTGGATAAGCCTAAAAAGCTACGAACCTCTGATGGAGTCGTGGGCCTCGGCCAATCCTGCAGCACTTCTACCTTCTGAGTGTTAACTCTTATACCTTCATCCAACACTATATGACCAAAGAAAGCTATTGAATTCAACCAAAACACTGACTTGGAGAGCTTAGCTTACAACTTACGATCTTGGAGCGTCTATAGTACAATCCGCAAGTGATTCGCATGTTCCACCTCCGATCGAGAATAAACCAGAATATCATCTATAAATACTATCACAAATACATCCAAAAATGGGCAAAACATGATGTTCATTAGATCCATAAATGCTTCTTGCATTTTTGTGAGCCCGAATGACCTTACTAAGAACTCGAAGTGCCCATACTTTGTTCTGAAAGCCTTTTTTGGAATGTCCTTCTCCTTGACCCTTAGCTGATGGTACCATGACCTTAGGTCGATCATTGAGAAACATTTTGCACCCTATAACTGATCAAACAAGTCTTCAATCCTGGGAAGAGGGTACTTATTTTTAATAGTGACTTTATTCAGCCGCCGATAGTCAATACACATTCGCAATGAGCCATCTTTATTTCATACAAAAAATATCGGCGAACCCCAAGGGGACATGCTGAGCCTAATGAAACCTTTCTCAAGCAGATCCTTTAATTGCTCCTTTAATTCTTTCAATTCAGCTGGAGCCATTCTATAAGGAGGGATAGATATCAGCTAAGTGTCTGGCAACACATTTTTACCGAACTCAATCCCCCTTTCGGGAGGAAGGCCTAGAAATTCGTCTGGAAATACATCAAGAAAGTCATTAACCACTGGAATTGATTGAAGAGTAGGTGGTTCAGCATCGGCATCTCTGGCCCAAAAAAGATGGTATATGCAACCTCTGGAAATCATCTTTCTTGCCTTAAGGTATGAAATAAACTTACCCTTTGGCGTCGCAGTATTACCCTTCCATTCAAGGATTGGCTCGCCTAGAAATTGAAATATAACAATCTTTGTTCGACAATCAACATTAGTATAGCACGACACCGGCCAATCCATTCCCATAATAACATCAAAATCAACAATTTCTAACTCTACCAGATCCTCTAGGGTCTGATGGCTATAAATTAACACTGTACAATTCTGATAGACCCGACTGGCAACTACAGACTCACCAACTGGTGTAGATACCGAAAATGGCTCTCTTATCAACTCAGGCTCCATACCACACTTACATGAAATGAAATGGGTGACATATGATAGACCGGAGCATGGATATAATAACGCATATACATTATATGAAAAAACTAATAATATAGCTGTAATAACATCAGGTGAAGACTCCTGATCCTATCGATCCATCAATGCGTAAATGCGGTTTTGGCCACCACTGACGCTAGTTGCTCCACCCCTACCTCTGCCTCGAATGGCAGACGTCTGATGACCTTCCCTATCGGGCGTGCGGAGGATGATGAAGCTACTATAGATCCGACTGACTGGGCCTTCACACCTCTGCCTATTATTGGATATTTCCACATAATATGACCGGGATAACCATAAGAATAGCACACGTCTTATCCTTATTGGCACAACCTTGAATGGGCCTCACCACACTGCTTACATCAAGTCAAAGATGGCCTTATCTGACTAGAATCGCCTCTATAATAGGACCCTGATGCTCGTGAACACTGACCTGGTCCAGATTGAGCAAATCGATCAACCCTCGACCTAAAAAATGGTGATGATGTCCTAGCTGTTGAGTAGGATGGGCGCTTATAATACTGTGGCCTAGGCCCATCTCTGAACTCTCCTATGTCACCTATGGACTGGGCCCTCTTGTGGTGGCCCCTATCACGTTCTCGATCTACCCGTTGTTCTCTCTTACGATCCTCTAGATTATGTGTATAAGCTTGAATGCGAGCAATATCCATGTCCGAATTCAGAGAAGCCATAGTACACTAATTAACCAAGTATGGCCCCAAGCCATTAACAAACTCATGTACCCGGTCGCTCATCTCAGCTATGATCGCAGGAGCATGTCTAGATAATGAAATAAACTGCAAGCTATATTCCCAAATACTAATATTACCCTGGCCCGTTGGAGCTTGACTGACATAAAATGCTATAAGAAGGCCTCTGAAAACTCTCTCCATCCTGCTGGTGGGGCACATGGTCCCCTAAAATGCTCCCATGTCTCATACCAGATCACCACGACATCCTGCAGTCTATAAGAAGCAAATTTTACCGACTCAGTATCAGTGGCATCCATTACTCGCAAGGTGCGCTGCATCTAATCCAGAATATTCTGCAGGTCCGCATTCAGGTCTGATCTCGTGAATATCGGAGGGTCCAGGTTGATGAAATCCTGAGCTATCGCACTAACTGCTATATCAGAAGGACCGGTAGTCTAATGTTGGGCTTGAGCAGCCACCAATTGAGTCAATAACTGTACAACACTTCACATATCAAGATCCTCATCCGGAGTATCAAGTGGAGGAACTGGTGTGGTACTGTAACCCCATTAAGCTCCTTTAGAGGTGGTGGAGTCGGGGAATCATATGAAGGAGTCATACTGTTGGTCTCACTCTGGCCATCACTAGCAGGTGGCACTCGGCTAGTACCCTTGTCCGTAGCCGTATTCAACGCCCTCTTACTCTGGGACTTTTTTCTTACTGTAGGCATTGCTGAAATTATAAACATGAGACAAATTAGGAGTGGAATGCTTATAACTCAGCTCTAATGCATGATCTAGAACAATAAGGAAATGTAACCATTCTAAATGCCTCGTAACCTCTTATTTATAAGTGTTGTGCACTACACATCCATAAACAAGATTCTACTAGGAAAGACTTATAGTCTCCTTAGGACAAACCTGCTCTAATACCATGTTTGTCACGACCCAAATCGGAGGGCCATGACGGGCACTCAGACCTTACTTATCGAGCCCCACTAGATATACATTCACCACATAATCGTAAATAAGCATGGGCCACGAGGTAACCTGCTGACTCATAGAAATAATAATCTGAAAAGGTGAAAGACCGACAAGGCATATATGTACAAACATAGATGCTGGACATGACCGTATGAGCCGACAAGGCTACCATAGATGACTATACAACAAAAACATAGGCCAAGGAGGCCACATAACATATGACTACATCATAACTATCTACAAGCCTCTCCTGGAGTACGTGACAACATAAGGTTGGGACAGGGCCCCGCCATACCCATATGCATATCAAAAATACCATACCAAGACTTAGACTATAACTATGGAACAAGTAGAGTGGTCTAATATGAGCTGAATAGGAAACCTACTGGTTCGGTCCGTCGCCCTGTCTACCTAAACCTGTGGGCATGAAACATAGCGTCCACCAGTCAAAAGGGGTGTCAGTACGAATAATGTACCGAGTATGTAAGACATGAACATATCACAATAGAGACCTAAGTAACATGAGACAAGAGAGAATCAACCTGCACAGAATGCCTCTGAGGGCCATAATATGCATATGTTTCATACATGTGCGTATATAACACCTGGTCATACATATATATGCATATATAATGTCATCAAGCCTCTGTGGGCATCCCATCGTATCATATCGGCCTCTGTAGGCATAATTATCATTATATACCAGCTAATCAGGTGGTGGTTCGTATATAATGCCATAACCTTTCCCATACCATATATACATATCATGTAACATATATAATGCCTGTGACGTCATGGTATATACATGTATATAATGCATGAATGATACTAAGACACTCTGAGTTTATCAGAGTGACATAAGGTCGTTGCACCTCCGATTAACATTATGTAACTAACATGTAAATAGACCTTTCATTATGAGGCAATAAGACTAGATATACATAAATCAACAAACTTCTCTACTAGAGTGAAGGACATATACATTTCTAGCTTTCAAGATTAGAGTTACTTTGGACGGACGGGTCATGCCAAAAGAAGGAAGAATAGCCTTAACATACCTTGTTCCTAACGACTCCACGTACTGTCTGTAGTACTTCCACCTACATCAAGTTATTCAAACTATGGTTATTGCAATGGAAGGACTTAAAACACATTGATAAGCTAGTAGCTCTCTTACGGAAAATTGGGCAGCACTTCCCCCTATATTTCCTCACTTCCCCAAATTCAAACAATAAGACCAACATGTCCATAATATCAACAAACATATTACATCAATGTCTAACCTTGTATCCGTCACAATACATCACCAAAACAGTCCACACCATTTCACAACTAATTTGCACTTTTCCATCCATACAACTTAGCTAGAAACTAAATATACTTCAATAATGACAACCAAAAAATATTCAGGTCATACCTACTGATTTTCAACCACAACATACAATAAAAATGACCTCATAATAGTACCACAAGTTCAGCAACTCAAAACTGATTTTTAGATCACTTCATCATCAATTCTTACTTCCACAACCTAGTTAAGACACTAATAAGCTCAAACCCATGAATATGAAAATATTCCTTACCTTATAGAGAAAGAATAACTCCAAAAACAATCCTCCTTAGGCTTGGAAGAATCAGCAACACATTAAAAATTCCATGGAAGTACTTTCCACTAGTTTTGCAAGACTTTTATGAAAGATTTGGGTGGTTTAGCCTTGATTTATCTTAAGAACCTTAGGGATATGTTAGAGAGAACCTTGGATCAAGTCTTGGTAAAAAATGGAGAAGGAGAGAGAAGTGAGGGTTGGAATGAATGAAGTAAATCAGATTTTTGTCTTTATAAGTCCCCTTTTTGCCTTTGTTTATTCTCCACAAATCTGGACCTTTCCTTTTAAGCAAGTAAGTGATGCAACTACTTGTCACCTACTTGCTTAATTAGTAGGTGTCACTTGTTGATCCATCTTTCTTGACACTTGTCTCGTCCTTGTTTACTAATCACGACATGTGGCAAATAACTCAAGCTAGTAGGACGTGTAAAAAAGCAACTTAAGCAAGTAGGACGGGTAAGCAAACAACTTAATTTTTATTTGCCCAAAATCTCATTTCTTATATTTAAGTGAATTCTTCAACCTCAACTTAGGCGTACATATTTTGAACAAAAAAAAGAAATATGGGACATTATATCTCTTTCCATGTCTCATTCACCTTAACCATTGTAGAGGGGTTTCACCCTCTCCGAGCCTACGTTAGTTAACTTACGTTAACAACGATGTACAAGGGGTGTAAAAATATGCGGTCTCATATGGCCATATGCAGAACCATATGCGGTCGGAACTCTTCCTAGAAATTCCCTCAACCTTTGGCTTTACTTCTACGCCACAATCCGTGGGGTATATTCCATCCGCAATGCAAAATGCTTATCATATCATGTTAACTTCATCGAACTTTGTTGAGGGATGGTTCCTTCAATCCCAATGACCTTCAACTTTTTGTACACCTTCATAACATCCATCTATGTTGCAACGGAATTCTCAGAAAGGATCTCGAATTACCAGCTCACTCCATCTAACTATGCTCTCATCCACACACAAAGCTCCGGGGTGTAACAAGAGTAGTCCACCACATCACTATTCTTTGTTGTAATGGCAATCTTCCATGTTCATACATGCAAAAAAAGAATAATAGGACGAAGTCCTATTAGTTGAAATAGACGTGGCAAATAAATGTTGAGTGGTCCCCTCCATAGGATTTCAACAACACCAACATTTGGATGCCATATTGTATTGCATTTTCTTCAAAACATCATCTAATGGGATCTTGAATTTTCAGCATCTCCATAAGAAATATGAGATCTTAAAGGGAAATCCCTTTATCCACATATTCTTATAAGCTTCCATCTGATGGCCCCTAAATCTAATATGATCCCATGCTGATTTGACTGTAAACTCCCCTTTTGTATCCAAGATCCACCAAGTTTATTCTTTCCTTTTTCTATTCTTGGGGGTTTCATGGTATTGATGACATGCTCAACTAACTCCTCTGGTGATAATGTTGTTAGTTTCACCATATCCTATTGTCCTCCCACCACTATATCTGAAATATTTTAGACAGTCTCATCATATCAATCTATTGCATAGTATAATGCTCCCATCCCTGTCCAATTATCAAACAAGAACTATGAGTTTTCAATTCATAATTTCTTCTAAGTCTGTGATCCATACTGCCATTGGACCGCCATAACATTTTATTTTTACAATCCTTATTGCTCATAAAGGCACTCCATAGAGAGGATTTTGTCCTAAAGTTCCACTATAACTTATATAATAAAGCCATGGAAATATCATGCAATGACCTAAACCCTATACCTCCTTCTTTCTTAAGAATACATACATGATTCTATGACACCTAGTGTTTACTCTTTCCCCTAATTGTATTTATCAAAAATAATTGAGCAAAATTTTTATTCATTTGTCTGATGACACCTAGAGGTGGGTTTACTACAGAAAAAAGATGAATTGACATACTTTGTAGCACATGCTTGATAAGAATAGCTCTACCTCCAAAAGATAACAATTTCCCTTTCCAGCTCTGAAGCCTATTCATTAGCTTTATCAAAATAGTATTGAAGAACTCTTTGTCTCTCCTGCTATGATATATTGGACATCCCAAATAAGTGAAAGGAAATTCCTTCCTACCATTTCCTGTAGCAATTTCAACTGTGATACTTACATCTCCTGATACATTCTTGTGCATATATACTGCACTATTCTCCCTGTTGATTTTTTGGCCTGATGACTTCTCATATTTCTCCAATATCTCTATGATCAGTTGCAGAGGTAACACATCTACTGATGAGAAGATGATCATATCATCTGCATAGGCTAGATGATTTACCTTAGGACTCCATTTAGGCAAGCCAAAATCCCTGAATTGTGGAACCTAATGTAAAACATTAAGGTTTCTTGTCAATACTTCAACAATTAATATAAATAGTGTAGGGGATAAAAGGTTCCCTTGCTTACCTGCTCTAGAAGATTGAAAGAATCCCTGTTGTTGCCCATTAACCAAAATTGAATACCAAATGTTACTGATAATTATAAAATCCATGTTTATCAACCTTTCTATAAATTGTGTTAAGAAAAATTGAATACCAATTATTACTGATAATTCTGAAAACCATGTCTATCAACTAAGGTAGGGAAAATGTGTCCTTAATCCGTGGCCACTTCAACAAGGTAGAATGGAATCCGTGACACAAAACATGTGGCGTATCATCAAAACTTTGTCAATTTTCATCGAATTGTAATTCCTTTGGTCCTATTGACTTCCAACCTTCCAAAAATAATTCCTTAAAATCCTTATACGTCATTCGAACCCTCGGAAATGATTTCAAGTTCTCATGACTCAAGTCGGCTCATTCGTATTCGTAGTAAGCGAATGAAAGATCCCTATCGGGTTTCTCAGATGCTAGATATGTAGTTATTATAAAAGATTTTAGAACATAAGTATTTGTCTCGCACATATACATGAAAGGTAACACAGGCGTAGAGAGGTGATGTATTGATTTTAGGAAGACCATAGAAGTGTTGTTTATTTTCCTAAAAATTTTAAGACTTATCGGAGTGACGGAAGTATGTTCAACAAAATAAAATTTGACAAAGATTGCTTGTTTTGGAGGAGTCTCATACGGGAGGGTAAGGATGAGCTAAGATTTGTTTATATGTCTATCGGGATGTATAAGAGTTAAACGGATCGAAGAGAATACATTTCGATGAAATCAGCAAGTGTCCAGAATTATGGCCCAAAGGTACGGACCATATAAAATTGTACGGATCATATAATTGAGAATTTGAACCGTAATTTCTGGTTATACAGTCCAAATGTATGGACCATATATAAATGTATGGACTGTATATAAATGTATGGACCATACAATTGTACCATACTTTTGGGCAATGTCCAACTTTTAAGTCCTTATATTTTCGATAAGCTACGATGTAGAGCTTATTCCTCATTACCTACAACTCTGAGCAGCTCCTTGAGCTCCTCCAAAGTTTCTCTAAGTATTCTTGATGACTCAAGAAATATTTAGAAGTAGAATAGCGTGACTCTCTCCCTCGGATAAATGTAAGCCTAGTTTACTATTTATCCTCTCTTCTTGGTTGTTTGTGGAGGCTATTTTGTGCAGGTAAAGGGATCTAAATGGATTAACTATAATCCCTAAAGGTAGGTTGTACCACCTCCTTGTTGGGTTTGAACTTTTACAAGTTGTAGTAGACTATTTTTCTAAGGGCATGTAGCTCAAATATTCTGTTACGAATATTTGGACTAAGGTAAGAAGTGAGATTGATAACAAGTTAATGATACAAATATAAGTAGGACACCTGAACGTGTATGAGAACTGACTATGAGGTATGAATGACTAAATGTTAACAGGATATATCGATTGAATGACTTAGCTTTGTGGATTAAGAAAAGTATTGGTATTGACAAGATCACTCGGTGAGACGAAAAAATAGTTGGAGCTTCGGAAGCTTGTTGTGATAAAAGATATTGTAAAGTTGCAAGGCAAGCGATCAGATAGTAAAAAAACAAATTGCAAAGGAAAGGGGAATTCTTAGAGGTTATTAAGGAAATGATCCCTTAACATTTACATCATAGCAAGAAAAAAAGAGAAAGTCTATTGAGACTGAGTATGTCAGTTATAGATGCATGATGTTCTATCCATCTAAATTATAGTGAAAGGAATTGGATGGGAGCAAATTATAAGTTGTTATGAAATCATAGAAGTGTGGAAGGAGTTGAGACAATCATATGATTTTCAAGGTGGAAATCTCTTAAGAATAGAAAGTGGTTCTCTTCTTATAAGGGAGGTAGTACGATGAAAAATTGATATAGAACTCATCTGGTGGTTTAATAAGAAGATGAGAAGGTTATGATAAAAAGTATCAAAACGAACTAGATTGTGTCATCTAGATTTGACGAACGTGACCTGACTATAACATAATATGTAAGTGTCAATGCTAAGGAAGGAATGGTAGCGTCATCCTGATTAAAGAAAATAAGCAACGGTAAGAGCCGCTAAATATATAAGGCTCAAAAGAAAAGAGCATGGCCTGTAAGTGAAGACAGAGGCATATAATCCCAAACATAGATATTCAAAATTAGTGAATGAATGGGGTAAATTGAGGTAGGACAAAAGATGGTATATGAGGCTGGAAGAGCCGTCAGTCGATACAAATTCTACAGTATAAAATAGTCTTAGAGCCTAGAGTTTTAACTTCCCCGGTAAATAATCACAACTTTCAAAAAGTATTCCAAATGGAAATTTGCGACAAAAAGGCCCAGCATAAAGTGAATCAAGTTAAAAGTCTAGGGATGCCTAGAAAAGGGGATCCAAGCAATTAGATATGAACTCAGAATTGGCACTGTCAGAATAAAAATGGATATGAAGATAAGAGGGATGACGGTGAGCAGCTAAAGATAACCAAGAACCTATAAGGGTATGTGATGATGACATTCTTGAAAGTATATTGCTAAGGAATGTTAAACAAGACTTCAAATATATTGATTTAAGTATAAGTATATCTAGCAAGAAAGTACGTCAATAACTATCGTTGGTATATTTGTTGAATAAATAGAGAACCAAGGTTATCACCCAGTATGTAACTTAAGGTCAATTATGTAAGGAACTCTTGGATAGAAGTTGAGATGAACCAATGCATTGCAATGCACCTGTTTAGGATGGATGAGGGAATGAGTACGTTTACGCTTAAAAGGCGATTGGGAAGCCAAGAAGGCATGCAAACCCAATACTTAAGGTTGGCAATGATGGGTACACATTAGAAGTACGACGTGATATCGTTAATAACCATAAAGACCTCCAGTTTCCAAATTGTCACCAAGTTAAGGTTGAGCATCAGAAACTTGGACGATTGTTGCAAAATATAGAGATTCCGAACTTGAAATGGGAAACAATCAACATGGATTTCATTACGGACCACCTAATTCCCGTTGGGAAGTTTGATTCTCTATGGGTTATTATGGATAGACTTACAACGTCACCTAATTTCTTACCAGTCCAGACTATTTATTCAGCCAAAGATTACGCTCGATTATATATCAAGGAGATAGTTCAACTTTATGGAGTTCTGGTGTCTATTATATCTGACGGAGGAGCTCAGTTTACAGCTAATTTTTAGAGGTCCTTTTAGAAAGGTTTGGATACTCATATTAGTCTTAGCAGAGCCTTTCATCCACAGATTGATGGGCAAGCTGAGCACACTATCCAAACTCCCGAAGATATGTTGCGAGCTTTTGTTTTAGATTTCAAGGGAAGTTGGAAAGATCACCTACCACTTATTGAGTTTTCTTATAATAACAACTATCATTATAGTATTCATATGGTGCCGTATGAGGCTTTGTATGGGCGAAAATATAGGTCCATGTTAGTTGGTTTGATGTTGGCAAGACAAAGTTATTGGGACCTGACTTGGTGCAACAAGCCATGGAGAAAGTGAAAATGATCCAGGAACGATTGTTTACATCTTAGAGCCGACAAAAGTCCAATTCAGATAACCGACATCGAGATTTAGAGTTTGGTGTGGTTGACTGGGTGTTCTTGAAGGTGTCGCCTATGAAAGATGTGATGAGATTTGGGAAAAAGGGCAAGCTTAGCCACAAATATATCGGACCATATCAAATTATTCAAAGAACAGGCCAAGTATCCTATAAGCTTGAGTTGCCCCCAGAATTAGAAGCCGTTCATCTTATATTTCATGTATCCATTCTTCGTAAATGTCTGGGTGATCCCTCCCGCATTACCCCTGTTAATGATGTTCAAATTACAAAAGATTTATCATACGAGGAGCTCCTTATGGCTATCCTAGATTGCCAAGTACGTAAGATGTGAACCAAATAAGTCACTCCAATTAAAGTACTTTGGAGAAATAATAACATAGAAGAAGTGACTTGGGAGGCTGAAAAGGACATAAAATTCAGATACCCTCATTTGTTCAAAACCTCAAGTTATATTGATACTCGTGTTCTACAAATCGCATTCCTATTCTATATATAAGTCTTGATTCATATACCTTTTTTAGGCGCTAATGTTGAGGCATATGTGGTATGAGCAACTCAGAGTACATCATATGATGGTTAAGGTGAGTTATGGATAACCCTCCTTGATTATTGCGTATATAGACGGTCGTGTGTGGCCAATTGGATGTTGTTTTGCTATTATGTAGCCTTAGATGACATTGATTATCTATTTGGGATTGGTTGGCAGGTTTCAGATAGCCCTATTTACAGGGAAAACTCTGTCGGAATTTTCTGAAATCCCAAGCGTTAGAACAATATTCAACATTCGAGGATGAATTTTCGTAAGGGAGGAAATATGTTACGCCCCATAGTTTCGCACCCGAATGAGAGTATAGTCAGCCGACTTGAGTTGTGAGAACTTAAAATCATTTCCAAGGGTTCGAATGATGTATAAGGATGTTAAGGAATGTTTTTGGAAAGTTGGAAGTCAATAGGACCATAGAAAGTACAACTCGATGAAGATTGACGAAGTTTTGATGATACGCCACACGTTTGTGTCGCGGAAGCCATTTTGCCTCGCGGAAGTGACCATGGATTAAGGAAAAATTTCCCTACCTCACCACCACCATATGAGGTGGAAATATGCGGCCACATATATGCAAATGCGCCACATATTCAACCACATATGTGAGGCGGTTGGATGGCTTATTTAAGGCCAAAAGTTGGCCAACTTTATTTTATATCTCATTTTCGACCCCTTGAGATCTATCCACCTACCAAATACTCTCCAAGGCCCCCTCCACCATTAAATAACCTCCTACAAGTATCTAAGGTTATATCATCCTCCAAGAATCAATAACATCTTGATATCCTCTTTAGTTAGCTTGGCAAGCTTGTGAGTTCCCTTGAGATTGGATTGAAGGTTGTGTTGAAGATTTCTTGGCTGGTTAAGGTATGGTTTCACCACTTCTAGTTGTCCTTTAGCTTCTCTTAACTTGTCTTGGAAAATTGATGGAGATAACTTGGGAATTAGGGGAGTTGGTAGATATGATCTTGAAGGAACATCTCTTGTTGTATGAAGTTATGTCTACTTATTTTTTGGTATTGTTGTTTGAGATTAATAGTAAATATTGGTGTTGAATCATGTTGGTGAGGTTTTTTAGTTGAGGAAAAGAGTTATGGAAGATGGTGGTGTTAATTTGGGCAAGAATCCATGATAGGCTAGCTCTAGCACGTCACACACATAAGTTGTTCGATGAATTTTCTAAATGAAATATCTTTTAATATTTGAATTCGATATTGATACAATCTCATTGTTTAATGTAGATAATCATCTATATTGCGTGCGAGGCTCCGCGGATCATAACTAGCTTCATCAGCAAGGTATGTAGGGCAACTTTGCTTCTTTCCATGATTTGACCCAACGTTTTCTTTGAATAACGATAAGCCTTTCTTGATAAATTGATCCTAATCCTTAGGTATTTCTAGTCCATAGAATCTCTTGAATTCTATATGTTCCAAATTGGTTGTGTTGAGATTCATGAAAGTAACGCCAATAACAATAGTCAGAAGATAGTGATGATAGGTCACTACGCCTCTACTTGTGACGTCCTTTAAAGTCTTTCTATCACTGCACTTATATATATGCAGGTATTTTCTTACCGAGCTGTGCTATAGTCGGCTAGGTATGACACTTATACATGCACACCACTGCAATTGGTTTTGATACTATCAAGTCCTATCGAAGCCGGGTACGACCGACTCTTCTTCGAGGCGGGGTACAATATATTATGATATGATTTTCTCCATAGTGCGACTTGATATATTACATAGCCCCGCTGAGTGTCTTGATTTACAAACATGCATATATATCCATTCTTGTGACTGGGTATGCCTTTAGAGGCTTTTCGTGAGTGTCAGGTTGACTTCTTGTTCCCTACCTCATATGTTATATCTTTTGTTTACATATGTTATTTGCCTTACATATTTAGTACATCTTTCGTACTGATTCCCCTTTTCTGGGCACTGTGTTTATGCCCGCAGGTACAGATAAACAAAGTGGTGCTCTTCTTCAGTACGTTGCCTGTTTAGCTGTGATTGTCGCCCTCCTCTCTCTAAAGTTGCTTTACATGAGTCTTTAGGTAATGTTGTATATATTACTAGCATTTTGGGTATGGTGGGTCCTTGTCCTGACCTATTGATGTATTATGTCACTCTGAGAGGCTTGTAGAGTTGTGTATGGTAGGTGAATGTATGTTGTGGCCTTACCGAACCCTTTTTTTAGTAGTGTACTCTTCTTGTGTCCTTGTCGGCCTTGGTTATCTGTATATATATCATGCTGGGACTCTTCTACGTGCATGTTGTCATACGTTCTTGTCTTATACATTTATATGAAGGCCTTGTCGGCCCAAGTTTTGTATTACAGGTTTCAGTTGATACAATGGTTCACTTAGGCTTTCAAATGCTGGGTGCCGGCCATACCCCGAAGGTTGGGGTGTGACAAAATCACGAGTTATATTTGTATTCTTACGACTCAGCTTTATTGCACGATCTATGAGATGAAAGAATAGAAACCATCCCTACATGTCCTTCAACCTCTCGCTTATAGTGTTGTGCACAACATACCCATAAAAAAGACACTACTAGAAATGACTTATAGGCTCTCTAGGACAGACCTGCTCTGATGCCATGTTTGTCATACCCCAGCGTCGGGATGTGTTGCTGGAACTTGGTGCATGAACAACCCGAGTGTACCACCTATATATCATAGCATGAACGTATAATTGTTGGGGATGACAAGGCCTCTGAATGACAATTACAAGAGCAACTGAAATGACAACCTGAACATGTGACAACAAAACCAACATGTGTACGTATGTCATAAGTCCTACAAGGATATAACTGATCTTAGAAGGCCGACAATGCCATAATAATAGTACTATCAGACTAACACAAAGGCCGACTAGGCCATACAAAATGACAATACATAACACACTAGTAGACAAGCCTCTAAGAGTCATATAACAAATAACCAGGTCAGGAAAGAGCCCTGCCATACCCAATATATGTAAATAAATGCATACCCAGACTCAGACAACAACTCTGGAAGAAAAAAAGTGCCTAGCTCAAGCTGAATAGTGATCCTACGGAGGAGGCTCGTCAAATCATCTATCTGCACCTGGGGGCATGAAACACATTGTCTCCCGACAAATAGGACATTAGTACGAAAGATATACTGAATATGTAAGGTAGGTAAATATGTATAAGAATATAAAGTAAGAGTAAAGTGTAGAAGTCAACCTGAAACTCAGAAGAAGGCCTCAGAGACACACAACTGATACAACCATGAATATATGCATGTAAGTAAAATCGGGCCACTATATGGAGCTATATAATATCATATCAAATCTCTCTGTGGGGTGAGCATATAATAAACTGCCCGGTCATATAGGACGCGATTGTGTCTGCCCAACTGATCAGTGATATGCACGTATAAGTGCCTGCTCGATCAACTATAGTGTGACATGGTGTGGTAATATATATATATATATATATATATATATATATATATATATATATACGTGCAATGCAAGACAAACATCAAGAGATATCATGAACAGAGTCGGAGTGACCTATGGTCGTTATCCTCTGACCATCATTATTGTCTCTACATTCTTCAACCTTATGCTAATCATTTCAGGACATATGGAATATGGAAATTACTACTAATAGGGAGTTCAAAAGAAATATGATCAATTCATTATGAGAAACATAGGATTATACAACTTAATGGGAGGAGAATCATTTCAAAGGAGCGTTTACACCAAGTCATGCCAAAGAAATAAATTAGGCTCACATACCTTATTCACGAAGCTACAACATCCCACGAGTTGTCGTACCTTCTACAGACGGTTTTCTATATCACATAAATGGTTGGTGTCAATATAAATTCATATTCTATAGTAAAGTTCATTAGGACATTTTATTGAACAACTTATGCGCATAACTTCATAGGGTCGTTTATAGTTCAAATTCAACATGTCTTAGCACAACAATCCTCATACTCACTCCTTCTCATCCCCACCATGCTATACATACCTTTACAACTCCATTTGGCAGCTTAAGTCATATAAAACAGTCCACACAATATAACTTAATCTCAAGTTTTATAGTTACTAGTTTCTTCAAGAATCTTCCAACAACATTCAATCCAACACTTGTACAACTTAAGATTAGGCTAGGGAATATGAAACTTACCTTAAATATACCATGAACCCTCTGTTCATTAATTTACTTCAACACCAAGTCACTCCATAAGTCGTCACAAATAGAAGGAAAGGAAGTTAACGGTAACCACGAGATTCTTTACGTCAAACTTATGTGGTTTATCTTTGGATTTTGTTGCAAATTGACGGAGGACCTATGATAGAGCTTTGGGCTGATCTAAGGTCTGGTTTTGGGGTGAACATGAGGACCCAAGGTCGAATAAGATAAAATATAGCACTTAAAATTTTTCCATCGCCCAAAACAATGGTCCACTTTTACGGTCCATATAATTTGTACGGTCCTTACGTTTCTCTGTATTTCTCAGATTGACGAACCATAAATTTCATTGGAAATTACTCCATAATGATCTAAACTTGAATTCAGATAGTTTATGTACTCCATAATTCCTTATATACTAGAAGATATACCCCCGACAAGTTGGGTCAAAAATCAGGTCCGAAATTCTGCCTATCTCTTCCCGAGTGTTGACAAACTTAATTTTTTTGGTCCATTTAACCCCAAACCATTACAAAACATACGTATCATTTGTTTAAACTTGTTTTCTTACAAAAATGGTATGTTAGCCTAACTAGGCTTTACGTTACTTTACTTACGACGTATACGGGTGTGAAAATACGGGGTGTAACACGTTGGGTCTCGGGAGCGTTTCGAGTGTTTGGTTGAGAATTGGATAAATCTATTAGCGCTGGTTTCTGGTGTGCCACACTAGCGGCCTTCTAGCAACTTATGCGGGGACACCTTTGCGGAGGAAGGCTCACAAAGGCGGGCCTTATTGTGATTGACATTTTCGCTCAGCAGGATAGTTTCCGCTTCTGCGCCCATCCGGGATTTTAAGTAATTCTACCTTGGTGGCCCTTTTTCTGCCAAAGCATCTTACTTTGGCGATGTCGATTCCGTCGAAGCAGAATCGCTGTTTTCAGAATCAGAATTTAATGCCCAAAAATGATTCACTTTCCCTAAAACATTCTCTTGGGATTAGATTTTGGTGGAGAGGAAATTCTAGGGTCTTCAATCATTGTTCTTCTTAGAGGTAATGTTTTCACCCCTTTTCACATATTGATTATCATTTGAGTCCCTAGTATAATTCTGAAATAGGGGGAAGAATATAGCATAGGGTTCTATGCTCGAATAAAAGACTACAAATCATGATTTGGCGATCGATTAAGGTTTATATTGTTGTGATTTTTTAATATAGTGTTGGGTAATGATAAAAGATGTTATTGTGATGGTTAATTTGATAATGGAAACCCTTTTGAAAATGGGAGAAAACCTAGAGTTTTGAATTAGGGCTTTTTACATAACCATGGAATTGAGGGTCTAAACGTGATTAGTTTTCAAATTAAATTAAGGATATAATTCTATAGCATGTTATCATACTTTTTGAATAATAAAGTTTCAATTTTGCTAGTGTGGGCCTGGAGTCAATTTTGGGGTGTATCTTTTGATTGTTTTTCAGGACTAAGTCCTTGTGTTTGTATTAGATTACTTATTAACATAGAATCTATGTGTTGGACTATGAGTTTTACGACGAGCTTCATAAGGGCAAGGCCTAAGTTGAGGACTGAGGTTCATGGCACCTGCTCGTCTTCGAGGTAGGCTATGGTTTATCTGTTAGACTCTGATAGAAATACATAGTAGTTATAAATGTTGAGGGATATTGAGCGTGTTTGGGGGTCCCACCTTAGCAGTTGTGATAAACTCTTGGGTGGGTATCAGTGTTGAACTGTGTTGATGGGTGATTTGGGGAATCAACCTTAAGCTGATTTTGACTGTTCATATTTGGACTTGTCGCCATTGTTTGAGCTTGTTGCCATTGTTGATAATTGTTGTGTTTAATCATTTCATTACTTTTGATATGAAAGACTATATTACATCGAATTACGTGTCATCGAGTTCTTAAAGCATGTGATATTCATCTCTTATACTTAATTGCATCTCAAACATCCTGATTACTCTAATTGTCATTGTTATTGCATTCATACACTCATGGTTCTGATGATTGAAAGTGGAGTGGTATGGAAATGTTGTGGGTCTAATGAGACTAGAAAGGTAAGAATATTTTATGATATGGCTGGAATATTGGCATGATGGAAATGATTGATATGACTCCAAAGGGGTCTTGGGCTCTAGTCAGATATGCGTGTTGAATTCTGACTGGCTAGGAGCGGTATATGGACGGCGCAAGTCCTCTATGGGTCATAGTTCATAGAATTTGAACGTGTGTATACCGGTTTGTGAAAAGGTACCTGACATTTGCATTCATATCATACATTCATATATACATTAATTACTTGTTGATTTGTAATGTGATTTGGACTGGTTATTGGAACTTGAGTGACTTCATGATAAATGGATCTTGTTGATTAACTCCATAATACCTAGATTGTTGGTTATTGAACTCGTATGTGAACAAGGTGACTTATGTGATTTATTGAACTGCTTAGTATATGACTACTTGAGAGTTAACTAGATATTTATTTTGATTACGTATCTTCCATCGTTGTTGGCCTATGATGCCTATGGGGATACGTTGCGTACTCATGCTACACTTGTTGCATTCTTTTTGGATGCAAATACAGTGCTATCTACCTGTTTAGAACTTCGTGGTTGAGTTTGAGTTGGAGGATTCCTGTGTTCGGGGTGAGTATGCCTTCATTCAACATGCCCTGGGTTGATGTATATAAGGAGGGGATTGTATGGGTAGGTTGGTTGGAGTTGGATTGGGGCTGGATGGACACAAATATGGGAGTCAAATGGAGGTTGGTGGAATAAGACGGTTTTCTGATAGTTTAGGTTTGTGGGAGGTGTACGGGTGCCCTTAGGTGGTTTGGGGATAATGCATTTGGAGAGGTTGAACTAGACACATTGTAGGTTATGTTAGTAGTTGGTATTTGGTGGTTGGATGGTAGTAAGGTGGCAGAAACTGGTTGGGACAGTAAGGTATGAAGGTTGAACCCGGTGAGGATGGTGGAGTAGTTGGTTGGGTTCTCCGGTGTTTTTGGGAGGAGTTGGTTAACGATCTTTTTTGTGTAGGTTGGGGAAGTATCGTAGTGTATTGGGGTGAAAGGGATTAGGTAGTTTGGACAATGATTGGGCACGAAATTGATAGACAAGTTCGGGTGCGGGTAAGGTGATGTAGGCCAAGATGACTTTCTAATGTGTTTGTGACAAAGTAACCTAATAGAAACTTGGCTTGGGTATAGTTACATCACAAATGTTCTAATTAGACTTACACCTAGGGTTTGGACCACAAAAGGACCAAGTGTTGGACCACAAAAGGACCAAGGTTTGGACCACAAAAAGACCAACTAAGATAACAACACAAAAGTTGAATAACATAGCAAAGTTTGAGAAAACTCAAATATATTTCATAAAAATTCAATGTCTCCTTTCATAAACTACATCCCCTGTTTATACTAGTTCTAAACCTTCTAGAAGAGGTAATAAGATAGACATAAAAATGCATCTAGGCCAAATAGGAAAGGGGGAGAGGTTCGGCCGATTTGGGAGAAGGGAAAAGACCCAACTCTTCATCTTCTTTAGGCCACCATTTTGTGTCATCCATGTAGATAAGTGCATAAACTAGCTAGTTCATGAATTACCTCCTTGGGGAACGTTGGAACCTTCTCCTTCTAGATGGTTCTCGGCTTGGTCATCTTATCTTATTACATGTCATAGTAATTAAGCTATAAGTAGATCTAGTAATTAAGCTAGGAATTAACACAAACTACAAGGTGGTCTCGACCAAGACCTACATAAAAGCCGAAAAAAATATTCTTCTTGGATCTTTAGGTCTTGTCTTCAACTCCACTCCACACTCCACTTCACATTAAGCATGTCACCATAGGACGGTTGAAAATCTTTGGCACTCCTAGAAAATCACCTCGCGGCTCATATTGAAAACTTAACTTTACGACCTTCTTTTCATCATGGATGCTCTTCTATTTATTTATGTCTTTACTTGAGTTTGAGAGACATTTCCAGACATTCAAACTTATTTTATCTTTTTAGAGCTCTTATATTATTAACCACATCTTTTTGGGGTTGTAATAACTTATTATCAGTATTTATGTTATGATGAGACTATCTTTAAGACTATTCTGTTATTTCCACTTTTATTATGTATATTATGTTGTGGAAAAAGTATAGGTGCCACCATGATGCGTGAAAGGGGTCATGACAATTATACTTTGAGGCTAATCCTTAGGAGCTGACATTAGGGCATGAGTTAACTAGGCTCACTAGATTCGCGCCTCAGCGTAGTCATATCTATGGACAGAGTCAAGTGTCAATGTCTACCCTTTGTGATTACTAGTGCGTTGTGGATGAGGCGGATCTAATTGTAGACAACACAGATAAAGATATTGTGTATTATCGTGCCCGTCTATATTTACTTATCATATTCGGGGGCATATTATTCCCGAACACATCAGATTCCCACATGAGCTTAGGGTATTTGATATTTCTGGCCGATCTGGATAGATTTGGAGTTTATAGCTGGGCGGTGCTATTTTGGCTTACCTATATCTATGTCTATGTCGAGCATCTATTGGCGCTATTAGTGATGTTGGTGGATTTTTCGCTTTACTCAAGGTAATACATTTATGTGTGTGTAATTTTATTCTAAATATACCTTTTTGAAATGATGGCTAATAAATCATTTTTAATATCTCTTTCAGTTATGGGTGTGGGATAGGATACTGCCTTTTCAGCCCGTACCTGCGCAGCCTCCTCATTGATAAGGACATGCTCTATGTGTAGAGATGGTTGGGAGGTATATCATGAGATATGGATATGCAACACAATATTCTTCCGTTCAGGGATTATCTTGATCGTATGACAAATGTTTGGGTAAATTTTTTTGATTTTACATTATTAACTTATTTTTTAATCTATTTTTCTCTTTATTGTTTTCTAATTTGTAGCATTTTTCTTACAGGCTTTTCTATGGACGCCATATGGTTAGTTTTTGGATCAATTGCTAGAGTTTTGCAAGGCTGGTCAGGCCGTGTGAATGTCACAGTGTCCGTTGATATACATGGAGATCGTGAGGATCACGCACCCCACCACTTCTTACGACAGTTTGGGCATGTACAACATATACCTGAGCTAGTTTATTGGGAGCACCGCCACTATCAGCATGACGAGCGTTCGTCCACCACTGCTATATACTATGCCTTTATGCACACCCAAATCGATCGTTGGGCTCAGAGGCTACAAAACAGAGCGAAAATCAGTCATACGACTCAGATCGGGGTTTACATGGAGTGGTATAGGCAGATCACACGCAACTTGATTTGCAATCCCGACATACATGTTCTAGAATGTCGAGGATATGAAGCACGCGCGAGGCAGTATGGGGTGTTGGTAATTTTACTGCACTTAAACCTAATTAATTATCTTAATTATTATGTTAACAATTTATCCAATTATTAATATTTACAAACAAATGCAACTAGTAACTATACAATAAGAGCGCCAATTAGTATTACAACATATTTCTATCCTTGAGAGAACGAGATTTTCTGGCCCGATCGTTCAAGTAGCCTAGTCGGGTATCCAACAAGCATAAGAAGCTGGATGTATGCATGATCATGTTCTAGAGGGCCCGTATTAGGCAACAGATAGATGGGCATATTGTTGTCGCGCACCTCATGAAGGCAGTGATGATGGAGGCGATGGTGGCAGAAGGGGTGGTGGCAGAGGGGATGGTGGCCGAGGGGATAGTGGTTGAGGGGATCGTGGCCGAGTAGGTGGTGCCAGAGTATGTGGTGGTAGAGGACTCCATGTAGTTGATAAACCTGATGAGCACGATTCTAATCCCGCTCAACCCTAGCAGCATTTGTCGACTTCAGACTTCCCGTCAAATTCAGGCTGCCCGTCGACTTCTCCCCGACCGTCGACACATACATATACACTGGCACACATATTTTTAGATATACATGGGTCTTAATCCTAGCCAATCCAGAATGTGTATGTCGGTGTATGTGATGACATGGATTGGGCTTCTTATGATGCAATAATTTGTGGGGAGCGGCTAGTTTGAAATGTAGAGGGTGACAAGGAGTTGAACTACGACTTGTTATTCATAGAATTCGACGAATTTCTTATCTAGAGATTAGTGTTTAAAATACTTATTTTAAAAAAATCAAATACTTATATTGGTTATTTAATAATATTTTATATCTTAGGATTCGTCGACATTACGCTATCAGGAGCCACACATTCAGGAGCCACTCATGAGCCTGCCGAGCCACATGTTAGACTTCTAGTAAAAATCAATTTTATTCAATATAAGTTTAATAAACCTGTAATTTTCTTAACATTTATTTGGAAAACGAAAGGAGAGAGAAAAAGTCGAAAAGAAAGGGGGGAAGAAGTCTAGTGCTAGTTCTTACTAACACTTCTTTATCCAACTTTCATTTTTGAGTGCTTTCTTTGTTCTCTTATTTGCATTGAAAGAAAGAAAAAACTTCCCTTTCTTTGTCTTCTTTATTTTGGTTTTATCCCTTCAACGAATTTCGGCTATGACCAATGCCCCACTAGCTAAATAGGCATACGAAAAAGCCACCAGAAAATAAAAGCAAGGTGCACCTTGAATTGAACTCGACGAATTGCGTTTTGCCAGAGAATTTTTTTGTGAAAGATTCTCTATTGGTAATTAAAAAATAGAAAGACTATAAATAAAGGCGCTCGGATAGGACACCGCTCTAGCTCTAGCCATTTACGATTCCATTTATGATATTACTTCAGATCCTACACCAGACCCATCTCAGGAACCTACACCAGCCATACAACTCACAGGTTTGATTTTTTGGAAAAGGGTTAAAAATACCCTCTGTTATGAATTTGAGTCCAAAATACCTTGCCAGTTGCTAAAATTTTCAAATATACTCCTCTCTTAACAGAATCACCAAATCCCCCCCCCCCCCCCAAAAAAAAAAAAACCCGATTTTAATTTAAAAACATGCACTATTATTTAACCGATCCAACTAAGAAATGGGTGGGGTTACCTCTATTAAGTGACCCTCCAGTAATGTTCAATAGTGTTCCTAATTAAAGCCATCCGTCCTTGTTAATTTTAATGTCTTAGATTGCTTCCTTTTCTTTCTTCACTTAACTAATACCCCTTTAATACTAATCACTAGTTTTATAGAAAAAAATGAAGTTGACGTACAGTATTTCCTTTTTTCCTTGTAACAACGCAAGGAAATGTTGGAGTTCAACTTTATTTTTTACCCCACATCATCTTAAAAGTAAAACCCATCCATCTTACTATTGCTTGCGAGGTTCACTGAATAATATTTTTAACTTTTTAATTAATATGTTATTTCACGTTGATAGCTTGGTAGTAAATCTGATAAAAAATCATTGATCCTCCCCACTTCATCCGAGAGTTACACCCATATTTTCTTTCTCCATTCTATTAGAACCTTACTTGGATTATTATCACTTTTAATTGATAGCGACAAAGAATATATTGTTGAAGAATTCCGATATCCAATGGAGATGACATGATCCCAAATTGAGTTTTAGACTTTAGCTGACTTTTTCCATTTAAATTTGTTTCACAGTCCATAAATTTTGTTTAATAAGAGGAAATGCATTTTTCAAGGTGGGTAATAACGGATAAATGGTGTGCATGAAAGTGAAGAAAGAAAAGGAACCAATCCAAGCCATTGACAAAATTGGGGGGAGGGGTGGGTGGGTGGCGGGAATAAGGGGATGTATGAGTTACTATTTAGTCGGGTCGGTATAAAGGTGTGCCTTTGGCCTACATCAGGGCAATCAAGGACATGTATCAGGGTGCCAAGACCCGGGTGAGGATAATGGGAGGTGATTCAGAACACTTTCCTATCGTGATGTGGTTGCACCAGGGATCAACCCTTAGCCCATTTTTATTTGCCTTAGTGATGGATGTAATGACACAACATATTCAGGAGGAAGTGTCGTGGTGTATGTTATTTGCGAATGACATAGTTTTGATTGACAATACATGTAGTGGCGTTAATGATAGACTGGAAGTTTGGAGGATGACGTGAGAGTCTAAGGGTTTCAGGTTGATCAAGACTATGCCGGAGTACATGGAGAGCAAGTTCAGTGATGTGACGCAAGATACAGATGTGGAAGTGAAGATTGAGGCTCAAGTTATACCCAAAAGAGAGAGTTTCAAGTATCTTGGGTCTATTATCCAAGAAAACGTGGAGATTGATAATGATGTCACTCACTGTATTGGAGTAGGGTGGATGAAATAGAGGCTCGCCTATGGGGTGCTTTGCGATAAGAAGGTGGCACCTAGGCTGAAAGGTAAGTTCTAAAGAGTGGTGGTCAGACCAACATTGTAGTATGAGGTAGAGTGCTAGCTAGTCAAGAGCTCACGTTCAGAAGATGAAGGTAGCGGAGATGCGGATGTTGAGATGGATGTATGGTCATACTAGAAGAGATATGAACGGAATGAAGATATATGGGATAAGGTCGGAGTGGCCTCCATGGAAGACAAGATGAAGGAAGCGAGACTAAGATGGTTTGGGCATGTGAAGAGGAGGGGTGAGGATGCGCCAGTTAGGAGGTTTGAGAGATTGGAGGTCACAGGAGGTAAGAGCGGTAGAGGTAGGCCGAAAGAGTTAGAGGGAGGTGATTATATAGGATATGGCTCAAAAAATCTGACTGAGGACATGATCTTAGATTGGAAGACCTGGAGGTCAAAGATTAGGATAGAAGGTTAGTTGGTATTTGAGTTTGTCGTGTTGTGTGTGCGAGAGGTGGGGGGCTAGCCTTACCATTTCCTTGTCTCCTTTTCTTAGTTGTACTAACTTGGTATCGTGTAGATCATTATCTTTATGTGGCTATTATCATGTTGCGCCATTTATTTGTCTCTTGATTTTTTGCTATCATATTTTTCCTGCTTTGACTACGTTCCTCTTGAGCCGAGGATCTATTGGAAATAGCCTCTCTATCCTGCAAAGGTAGTGGTATGGTCTGTGTACATCTTAACCTCCCCAGATCCCACTTGCGGTATTACATTGGGTATGTTGGTTAAATAATGGAGCGAGTTTAAAAATTGAAATCGGGTTATTTTGGGGGATTTGGGGGTTTTTGTTAAGAGAGGGGAATATCTGAAAACTTTAATGACGGAAGGGGTATTTTTTTACCCAAATTCATAACAGAGTGTGTTTTAACCCTTTTCTCAAAGTAGAGGGGTATTTATAGCCCTTTCCTTGATTTTTACCAAAAGTAAATGTATTAAATACAAATTAAAACTAAAACTAATTGTTTATATATTTTTCAGCTTCATCCTTCTGCGCCTGTGGTCCCGTTTCCTTATGAGGACGATGTTGATGATTATGACCCTACTAATCACAACAAATTATCTTCGATCATGCCAATTAAAGGTGGTAATGTGACGCCATGGTCTGGACTCCGAAAAAGGGCAGCAAGAGAAAAAAGGGTGGCATATTATCATGGCTTAGAGCATCCTGCTATTAGTAGGAAGAATGGGGATATAGATGATGGCGAGGGTGGTGGGGATGGTATTAGCCTTAGGCCTAGGGTTACTCTAAAGTCTACTACATGTGGGACCCATTGACGATCGTGTTTATGTAATTAAGGTGTACAATTTCAGTTAATTTTATAATTTTATGTATTATTTTCTTAATGATAATTAGTATCTTAGTCTTTATTATCATTTATTACTAACTCGTGTGACATCCTAAATTAATTAGAAGAAAATAATCTCAACATATTCGAAATAAAGTAATGCCTTGACTAAACAATAAAACGCTTAATTCAAAACCCTAAAAAGTAAAACACTTAAACCTAATGATTAAAAGTTTCCAAACTAAACTTACTTCGAGTAATTAACAACCACTAAAACGATGATCCGAATATTTAGGTATCCTTGATGTATTGAGCCTACATTATTGTTCGCATAAAGAAATATCAGGTTTTATATAAAATATTGACATTTCGAGTCTTGAGACATGACTCATATTTGGTCAAAGTATGAAAAAATATGAATTTTAAAACTTTGAAATACTACCAGGTGTTGGAAATATTTAACTACCCCAATTGCACAGGAAATTCCTGTGCAAAAGGACTCAACCCCGCTGTTACGGTTAAGTCTTTTAGCACAATAATTTCTTGCACAAAAGATACTTATGTAATCTTATTTATTGGGGGATTTTGGTTGCATTGGGCCTTCTTTTGGTCATTTAAGTTCCAGACTCCCACATGGCACCGACATTTTAGTGACGTGGATACACGTGTAAGGCCACCTCATCACCCCTAACTAATTTACCTCATCCCATCCACTTCTTTTTCCAGCACTAGCACGTCCAATCCTTCCACAATCAGTGCCGCCATGACCACCATCGTTTTAACAATTTCCACCTCCATATTTTTCTACCGAATGTTGTTACACCTCTTAGCTTCGTGTTAATCCATGTCATCAATAAATACCGAAGTCCTAAGGAGAGGTATGACCTTACGGAAGGGTAATTGAGGTGTATAACTTGTTTATGGAAGTACTGGAGTATTTGGATGTTAAACGGATCGAAGAAAGTATCTTTCGATGAAAATAGGATACTGGGCAACTTGGAGGGAAGGTTAATGGACCATCAAATTTCCCACCCTAAGCTGTCAAATTTTCCTGATAGTTTGATGGGAAGATTGATAGACTATCAAAGTTTGATGGTCCATCAAATGAACCATCTTTTTATGGCGGTGCAGGTCAGTTATGGGTTTATAGTAGAATTATTGATTTGCAATTCATTTTCCCCAAACAACAAGCCCTAATAATCTCTTTGAACCATCTTTAACATACCCAACATCTCAAGTCCAAATCAAAGCTAAAATCCGCAAGAATTGCGTGAGAAAATTTGTGATCATTGTAGGAATTGTCGTCTTCCTGATGAACTGATTTCAGAAACCCTTGGAATGAAGTACTCTATTGTTTGTGAGGATTATGATGTATTAATGTATGTTTTATCCTCCTCTACTTATGTTTATGCTTAACTGAGGATTTGAAAAATGTTAGCAAAGGAGTTTCCGGATCAAAACTTCAAAAATTTGTGAAATCTTCGTAATATGAATTCTTGGGCTACTTTACTCTAAGTATGAGTTCAATTAGGGGATGTAATTGATTATGTATTATATGGAATAAGGAAAGTATGATTTGAGGGATTGTGAAATGGAATCACCTAAGACATTCCATATAAGAAAGGCTTAAAGAGCCGTTTATGCTTAAAAGTGTCAAAGAACACCTAAATGAGTTTCTATGGAAAGGGTATTTTTGATGAAACCATGAGGTAGAATTACATGAGTATCCCTTGTAAAAGAATTTAAAATACCAATTCTTACATGAGTATCCCGTATTAAATGTGAGTACTTATATGATGAGTGTAGCGTCAAGGAAAAGGTATGTTAATGCTCATCTCTTCATTCTTTTGGCATTATATTTGGGTAACATAATCATAACGACGTCAAAAAAAAGGAACTCTATTATTGAGATTGACGAACATTATTATTTCACGTTGATGTATAATTCCTGGATTTTTTATTGTACTTTGTCAAAGACACTTCTCTCCTTTATTGCCTTTGACACATATATTCTTCTTATGATCATTGATGACTCTCAATTAGTGATACAAACAAAGTTACATAACGATAATCGGGTGATAATGAGTTTGAGTCACTCCGATTAGTTTCATAAGGCCTTTTAGAGTCTATCTTGCATTGCACTTATATATATATATATAGCTATTTTCTTACCGAGCCGCGCTATAGTCGGCCGGATATGACACATAGATGTGCACCCAACTGCAGTTAGTTTTGATATTACTGAGTCCCACATTTGGGCTGGGTACGATTGAGTCCTCATCGAGGCCGGGTATGATATATATGTATTATGACATGATTTTCCCCACAATGAGGCTGAATATTACTTTTACTTTATATGGCCCCATTGAGCGGCTTGATTTTTATAGACATGCATTCATTTTCATGATTGTGTCAGGTAGGACCTCAGAGGCTTGTTATGACTTTCAGGTTGAATTCTTTACCCTTATCTCTTATGATATGTCTTCTATCCATATTAGTTGCCTGCCTTACATGTTCAATACATCTTTCGTAGTGATGTCCCTTTTTGGGACACTACATTTCATACTAGTAGGTACATATAGAGATATAGATGATTTCCTCATAGTAGGACTCGACTCAGTTGGAGGTCATCATGTTTCATTCTTCCGGAGTTGTATAGTAAGCTGATAGGTATGATGAATATGCATATGTATATAGTTGGGTATTGTAGGGCCCTGTCCCAACCAGTTGTTGTTAATATACTCTTTAGAGGCTTACAAGATATGATCAAGCAAGTGATAGTAAATGTGGACGACCGAGTAAACCAGGAACCTTACAAGAAAGATAATGTAATGGTCATAATGATAAGGACATCAATTACAAATAAGACCGAAAGCAAGAAATAAAGGCAGCAACATGGACTCAAGTACGGTAACCATGAAGGGAGCAAGCAATAGCAACACCTTGCAAAGGTAAATCCTTCAATGAGAAAGGAGGTAGGACAACCCCTTGCATGACCCATATTGAAAAAAAACTAACTAGAGGATGTCAAGGATTTGCTTAGAGGAAACAAATGTACAAGAAATACGTAGTGAATGAACAATCGAATGTGAAGTATAAAGGATTTTTAATGTTACAAGGGGCAAGTACGTACTCTTAGTATGAAAGAAATATTATTTTTGAAAGATCATGAGTCCGGAGCCAGTGAATATAGTAGATGCTCCAGTAATAAGGTCAAGAAAAAGAAGGAACAATATTGAAAAGGAGAAAATGCCTTGTTTTCAATATTTGATGAATAATATAATTCAAGAGAGGATACTTGAGCAAATATGGGGTATAACTAAGGAAATGATGAGTATATCTCGGAATGCATAACATCACCAAATAAGTATACAAGCTCGAGACATTGTAAGAAGCAAGATGATCATATGTAAAGAGTAGGAGGGTAGTGGACCATATGGTCGTTACCATTGAACAATGAGATTGACTAAGGAAGTCACAGAAAGGGACTGCCCCAAAGAAGTAACAGGTAGCCAACCATAATAGAAACCAGGTAATACCTCCTTGGAACTATAGATAAATAAATTCTTTCTTATATTGGGAATTGAGGAGCATTAAGACAAAGCATCCCATCTAAAGCCCATTTAAAAAGAATTGTGAGATGAAGGAAAGATAATAATGAGAACCTTACCAAGGTCTAAGGGTTAAGAGTATCAAGTTGCAACATACGAAAAAGAGTTGCTTTTGAAGTTGAGGTATTACATATAAATATTGAGTGAAGCGGGGATCTTTAAGGACCATTACGTAATTGGAATATTAATGCTAAAGTGACATGTCAGTCTCAAGGTAATGATTAAGTCTGGCTATACAATAAAATTTGATGGAAAAGCTATTATGAAAACTATCTCAAGCCATTGCACGATAACCCATTAAGACAACCAACTAATTAAAGAACCGGTTTAAAAGAAGGTTCGAGTATTCATAATTTCCATTGTCCCATCCTAAGATAACCAATGAAGATTTCAGGTCGGACTACCGGGCCCAAGCCGAGGGTGAATGTATAGCGTTTGGAAGAAATTTGAGATAAGGAACTGTACATGGTAAATGAGTGGAACTCTTCTCAAGTCACAAAAAGGGAACGAACCCAAAAGACGATATCAGATTTAAGGAAACAAGTTATGAGAGAATACTTAGATCAATGAGGAAATGAATTAGGAGATTTGGTTTCAGAGGTCATAATACCAAATCTAGGTGAAAAAGACAGTAACCAGCAAACAGAGCATAATGCCAATTAGAGACGCTTATTCAGAATCTGCTCCAAGTAAAAGTGGAAAGTAGAATAATCGATGACATAAATTTTAAAACCAGTAAGTTGCTCAGAACGTATGTGTCATGTAAAGATACTACATAGAAATGGAGAAAAAGAGCAGAGAAGAAGTACATTCGAATAACTCTACTATTTTTCACGTCCTCAACTTTGGTGATAATCATGCCACAATCTCTCATCATCATCTTACGCTTTATGCCTACAAATTATGCTATATAAATTCCCTCGTAGGATGAATATTATAACATAGAAAAGAAAAATGTAGCGTGGATATCAGAACACAATGGCTTAGACAAAGTACAACTGTCAAGTAATTGTGTAAAGGAAAGGTACAACTATGTGAAGGTTGATGATGTACCAACAATATATTTCAGTGTAATATGATCGAACGACATGACAAGACAATTCTTATTCCGCAAAAACATTATCGGAATGGTCAAGGAACCTAAGAATTGCTCTACTTGAGTGATCTAGATTCTAGATTCATGTTAGTATTCTTGCGATATAATTCCTCTATTTTGTTTGATTTATCAAGTCAGACCATGTACCCTCTGTAACTAATGTTTCTAAAGTAAATGTAGCAAATGCAGCTCAGATGTCAGCAAAAAGATGTTAAGGTAAGTTATGGCTGAACTCTCTTTAATTTTCTATAAGTATAAGCGATCGTGTGAGGCTAATTGATATTATGTTGATGTTGTGTTGGCCTGTGTGGCATTGGATATATGTTTAAACTACTTAACATGTTTTGGATAGTCCTGTTTATAAAGGAAACTCTGCCAAAAGTTCTGGAAATCTTGGGAGTTAGAATATTTCTAACATTCACAGAAGAATGTTCCTAAGAGGGAAGGATGTTACACCATGTAGCTTTGCATTCCGCCGTGTCATTAATAAATACTGAAGTCCCGAGGAGAGGTACGACCTTACGGAAGGGTAATGAATATTTATAGCTTGCTTATGAAAGTACCTGAATGTTTGGAAGTTAAACGGATCGAAAAAAGTACATTTCAACGAAAATAAGAAATTGGGCAACTTGATTGGAAGGTTGACAGACCACAAATTTCCCACCTTGAGCTGTCAATTTTCCTGGCAGTTTGATGAGAATATTGACGGACCGTCTAAAGTTTGATGGTTCGTCAAATGGACTATCTTTTTACGATGATGCAGGTTTGTTATGGGTTTATATTGGGAATTCTTCATTTGAAATTCATCTTTCCCCAAAACCAAGTGCTAATACTCTCTCTAAATCCTCTCTAACATACCCCAACATCACAAGTTAAAATCAGAGCTAAAATCTGCAAGAATTGCGTGGGAAACCCCGCAATCATCATAGCAGTTGTCGTCTTCCTAAGGAACTGATTTTGAAAACCCTTGGAATGAAGTACTCTACTATATGTGAGGATTATGATGTGTTAATATATGTTTTATCCTCCTTTACTTATGTTTACGCTTAATTGAGTATTTGGAGAAAGTTAGGAAAGGAGCTTCATGATCAAAACATTGCAAATTTGTGAAATCTTCATAATATGAATTGTAGGGCTGCTTTAATCTAAGTATGAGTTCAATTAGGTGATGTAATTGATTATGTATTATATGTAGAAAGGAAAGTACGGTTTGAGGGATTGTGAAATGGAATCACCTAAGACTTTCCATATAAGAAAGGCTTAAAGAGTCATTTATGCTTAAAAGTGTCAAAGAACACCTAAATGAGTTTCTATAAAAAGGGTATTTTTGATGAAACCGTGAGGTTGAATTACATGAGTATCCCTTGTAAAAGAATTTAAGAATCCGAGGTGTTCAAAGTTGTCGATAAGCAACTTACATGAATCTTTCTATAGAATTTGCATTCAATATTGATATCGATATTTATGTGATATAGATAATCACCCGTATGAAGTGTGAGGACTTGTACGATGATTGTCGCATCAAGGACAAGGAACTTTATTCTTGAGATTGAAAGCTTGCAAACCTTATTATTTCACGTTGACATATAATTGCTGAATTTTATTGTTGTTCTTGGTCAAAGACACTTCTCGACTTGTTTTCCTTTGAAGAATATATTCTTCTTATGATCATTGATGACTCTAAGTTAGTGATACAAACATATTTACATAACAATATTCGAAGGATAACGATCTTGAGTCACTCTGATTGGTTTTATAAGACCCTTCAGAGTCACTGCACATATATATATGTAGCTATTTCTTACCGAGCTGCTCTATAGTTGGCCGAGTATAAGACGTAGATGTGCACCCAACTACAGTTGGTTTTGATATTACCGAGTCCCATATTTGGGCTGGGTACAATCGAGTCCTCACTGAGGTCAAGTATGATATATATGTATTATGAAATGATTTTCCCCGCAGAGAGGCTGGATATTACTTTTAGTTTATATGGCCCCACTGAGGGGCTTGATTTTTACAGACATGCATTCATTTTCATGATTGTGTCAGGTAGGCCCTTAGAGGCTTGTTATGAGTTTCAGGTTGACTTCTATACCCTTATCTCTAATGAATGTCTTCTTTCCTTATTGGTTACCTGTATTACATATTCAGTACATCTTTCATACCGATGTCTCTTTATAGGGACACTGCATTTCAGGCCCGCATGTACGGATAGAAATATATATGATTTTCTCACAGTAGGACTCGACTCAATTGGAGGTCGTCATGCTCCATTCTTATGAAGTTGTATAGTAAGATGATAGGTATGAAGGATATGCATATGCATATAGTTGGGTATGTTGGGACCCTATCCCGACCAGTTGTTATCAGTGTACTATTTAGAGGCTTGGAGACAGTGTATTATGTGTGGTAGTCATGTGTGGCTTTGTTGACCTCTACAGTAGATTTATTATGATTATGTCGGCCTTGTTATAGATATGTATGGTTTGGGTCTTTTCTGAGTGCAGGTGGCAATGTTATTATTCAGTTGAATATATGTCAAAGTCCTCACTAGCCCATGAGTTGTTGTGTATATGTGACAATGGTTACCCCAATTTAATCAGTAATATAGTTCAAATAATTTAATTGATGAACTACAACTTCAGTCTATCTGCATATTTCCTAGTTAGGTTGTTTTTGTTTTCTCGACAATATTGAAATGTTAAAATGAACTTCTTAAGTTCTGTACTGAGTTTTAACAGTATTGGTAGAACTATGCTTTATACCCTTTATTTAACTTTGCGTTCCAATTTCAATTCTGAAAAACACCTATCTGCTAACTTCACACTAGCTTAAGTAGAATCAATATATCTGTTGTTTAACTTCATAAGTTCTAAAATAATTTTGATTTATGTATCTATTACCCACCTACTTGAATATTCCACAGATCCCTATATATTTTTCATCAAATTAACTATTCAAAACATTTTAGCCACAATTAATATGGTAAATATTACTATCATTCTAGCATTTGAAAAGAGAAGCATTCTCTGTTAATAGGTGTCAAAAATATCTAAAGATTAGAGTGTCTTACTGTAGTTAAGTAAAGGCGGAAATGGTGGTGGTCATGGCGGCACTGATGGTTGGAAGGAGTAGAGGTGTTAGTGGTGGAAGAAGAAGTAGTGTGGAGGAGGTAAATGGGTTGGCGGTGGGGAGGTTGCATGCCATGTGTGTGTAGGATTTTGTTGGGTTCAAAATACATAAGTAAGGCACAACGGAAGTTTAAAATTTTGTTCTTACTTACCCCAACAACTTATTCTGGTATGGTTAGATGACAATCAAAACCTGTAATCATAAAGCATGAACACTTACATGTTGTATTTAACTGGAATCTTTATCAACTGTGGGTTCGCACGCGAATGCCCTTTCGATTGCAAGCTCCAAGCTTCAATGTATTTCTCTTTCGAAAAGATAGGAAATCTGGCAGAGGTTCGAGAGAGTGTTTTGATTCTAAGGCTCTAAGACTTAGAATAATAATATGAAATTAGTGTGTTAAATAATGAAATGAATGTCTATATTTATAGGTGAAAATTTAGTTCAAATCGGATTAGGGTTCGACCTTGGGCCTGACCCATAAATCGAGACAGGTTAGGTCATTAGCGCAGCGACCCTATGGTGTAGGCGCTGAGGTGCTTGACGTGGCCCTACCCCGTCTCGATTTATTTTTCGCACATTCTTAATTAAATCCAAAATCTAATTTTGACTTAATTAAAACAATCATTATTCATTTAAATATCTCGATTCTAAATCGAATATTTAATACTCTCTCAATACATTCTTAGATAGAAAAGACAATCGACATAGTGTGACCATACAAGCCTTCACATATCGACATTAATCAAATTATGGTCTACGCGGAACTCCTAGACGATGCCGCAAGACGAACTCAATATGTGAAGTACGTTTACATGAAACCAATAAACTTAACCTCTATGTGGTAAGATAAAATCCTTTAATTCACGACACATCCGATAAAGCTTAGGATTTGTCAAGTGTCTATCCACATGACTTAATCATTGTATCTCATCTATATTAGTTGACAACTAGGCCATATTCTAAATATGTCTATTGCGTTGGCCAATGACTTTGTCAACATAATATCACTGAGAATCTGAGTGTTTTCTCGAATATACATTCGAGGAATGAATCCTAATCTTGGCTCAACTACCACTTTTAATCCACATCGTATTGTACCCAATACAAGCCGTATCTCAACCTATAAGGCATTTGAGCTTAGGACATGATCAAAGGTACATTACTTTGTAGACAAGGTGCGTATTGACCTCAAGTCTAAGGACTTCTATCTCCCACATGCTGATCATACTTTAGACAAGTATAACAAATAGTATATCAGCAGGATATACCAATACTTCCAAAGTATTAATGTGTCTATCACGAGTAGACATTACTCGTAGCAGGTGAGACATACTACATCCTCTAAGGATGAGATGCAGACCACATGTCGACTTATCACATATCATCGATATCCAATTCTCAATGATCATTAGTTGAGGCTATTTTAAGAGTTACATTATAATATTAATATCTCACACTATTAATAACAGCGTAACCTCCAGGGATGCATATTATAGAATATTATAAACAATCAATTAATAATTCAATAATCGCAAATGCCAAAATATTAATCTCCATTAATAATAATACGAATGTGTATAAAGTACATTTGTCCTAATATTTATTGTCTCTAGGACATAAATATACTTTCAAACTCCCACTTGGCCTAGAGCCAATCTCCAACATATCTAATGCCCATATTCTCAAAATGACCATTATGCTTGACTAAGCTTAATGGTTTAGAGAATGGGTCAGCTAGATTATCATTTGTGGGAACATAGTCTAATCTAATCTCTTCAGTCTCCACCATCTCCCTGAGTATGTGGTACTTCCTTAGTACATGCTTGTTTCTGTTGGTTGATCTTGGTTCCTTAGCTTGCGCAATCGCACTAGTGTTGTCACAATAAATCGTTATTGGACAAGTGGCACTTGAAACAACCCCTAGTTCCTTCAAGAACTCAGAAATCGCGACAGCTTCTTTACCAGCTTCCGATCCAGAAATGTACTCAACTTCTGTTGTCGAATCAGCAGTTGTATCTTGTTTGGAACTTTTCCAGCTTACTGCTCCACCATTGAAAATGAACGTGTACCCAGACTGAGATTTGAAGTCATCAAGATCCGTCTGGAAGCTAGCATCAGTGTACCTAGTAGCAGCTAGCTTTTCTTCCCCACCATAGACTAAGAAGTAATCTTTAGTTCGTCTAAGATACTTAAGAATACTCTTGACTTCTTTCCAATGTTCTTCCCTAGGATTCTGCTGGATTTGCAAGTCATACTAAGTGCAAAGGCCACATCTGGCCTAGTACAGGTCATGGCATACATGATCGATCCTATAGCCGAAGCATATGTGATCCTTTTCATGCGTTCAAGTTCTATAGTATTATAAGGACTATCCTTCTTAGATAACTTGATGCCTTGTCCCATAGGTAGACCGCCTTTCTTGGAATTTTCCATAGAAAAATGTGTAAGCACTTTGTCTATGTAAACTGATTGTGACAGCACCAATAATCTATTAGGTCTATCTCTATAGATCCTAATTCCCAGAATATAACAGGCTTCACCTAAATCCTTCATCATGAAGGTACTGGACAACCACTTCTTTTCTGACTATAGGAGAGTCTTATTGTCTCCCATTATCAATATGTCATCTACATAGATGATAATGAAGGAAATACTCCCATCTTACGTTTACTATAAACACATGGATCCTCTTTGCTTCTAATGAAATGAAATGACTTGATAGCCTTGTCAAAGCAAATGTTCCAACTCCTCAAGGCTTGCTTAAGCCCATAAATGGACTTTTGTAGCTTGCATACAACATTGGGTTTGGACTCAAGCGAAAAACCCTTAGGTTGTTTCATATACACCTCCTCAACTAGATTACCATTGAGGAAAGTAGTTTTGACGTCCATCTGCCAAATGTCATAGTCATAATATGCAGCTATTGTAAGCAAAATCCGAATGGACTTAATTTTCACAACAGGTGAAAAGGTTTCATCATAATCGACCCCAGGCCGTTGATTATAACCTTTAGCCACCAATCTTGCTTTATAAGTCTATACCTTGCCATATACATCAATCTTCTCCTTGAAGATCCATTTGCTTCCTATGGGTCTAACCCTTGTTGGCAAATCAACCAAGTTCCAAACTTGATTTATGTACATCGAGTCCATCTCAGATTTCATGGCTTCTTGCCATCTCTGCAAATCAATGTCTAACATAGCTTTGCTGTAGGTTGTAAGTTCATCGTCATCAGGAATATCTATCTCATTGTGTGTTTCAACAAGGAGATTAAGTCTTTCAGGCGGACGATAAGTCCTAGTTGTCCTACAGAGTTGATTATTCTGCGTTTCAGTGTTTGTTTCATTTTGATTGTGAGAAGGTCTTTGTGTGTTGGACAATCCATCACCTTGAGAGCTTTCAAGAATGTCATTTTCATGTATTTCCTGAATGGAATGATGTACAACCATTGTATCATCTTCCATTGGTTGTGTATGAGAGCCTTGCATTTCGCACTATCTCTCACAACACTCCCACTTGGCTGAAGGGCGTACTCTAAGTACCCAATCTTCACCAGATACTCCCACTGAATCCTTGTTTAGGTCATTTACCAAGGGTTCAACTTCTGTTATCTTGTGGTTCTTGAATTTCTTCAAGTTCTATATCTGTGCAACTATGTTCCTTGTAGACATATTCTTCTTCAAGGAAAGTTGCGTTCCTAAAAACAATGACCTTATGTTCTCCAGGAAGATAGAAGTAGTATCCCTTAGTTTCCTTTGGATACCTCACAAAGTAACATTTCTCACTTTTAAATTCCAACTTGTCAGTGAGCATCTTCTGAACATATGCAGGGCGCCCCCAGGGTCTCATATGTTTAAGAGCTGGCTTCTTTCCACACCATATCTCATAGGGTGTCTTTTCTACTGACTTGGAAGAAACCCTGTTTAGAACATATATTAAGGTTTGTGTAGCATTCCCCCAAAGGTATGTTGGTAGAGCTGAGGAGCTCATCATGGATCGAACCATATCTAATAAGGTTCGGTTTCTTCTTTCGGCAACACCATTCATATGTGGTGTTCCAGGAGGTGTCCACCGTGATTGGACTCCATGTAGCTTTAAGTAATCCAGAAAATCCTTGCTCAAGTATTCACCTCTTCGATCCGATCGAAGTATCTTGATACTTGTTACAAGTTGCTTCTCTACTTTCGACTTGTACTCTTTGAACTTCTCAAAAGCCTCAGATTTGTGTCTCATAAGATACACATATCCATACCTTGTGAATTCATCAGTAAAAGTGATGAAGTATGGGAAGCCTCCTTTAGCTTGAGTCGCGAATGGCCCACATACATCAGTATGGACCAACTCAAGCACCTCCTTGGCTCGCACACCTTTCCCAGAAAGTGGTTTATTGGTCATCTTTCCTCTCAAGCAAGATTCGCAGTTACCATAAGATTCCAAGTCAAATGGTTTGAGGTAGTCTAACTTTCTCAACCTTGCTATCCTTGATTCGTTGATATGACCAAGTCTGCAGTGCCATAGGTAGGTAGAGTTTCTATTACTTATCTTGGCTCATTTATTTTGTACATTGAATATCTCTCGAGTACAGTTTAGTGTATATAATCCATCCACAAGAGGAGCAGTTCCATAAATAACATTATCAAAAGACAGTATTTGACTGCCATTATAAATATATGAGGAAAAACCCTCCATGTCCAGAACTGGGATAGAAATGACATTCCTCGTTAACAAGGGTACATAGTAGCAATCATTCAACACTAAACAATCGTCAGAATGCAAATTTAATCTATAAGTTCCTACGCGCTCAGCATCCACTCGTGCTCCATTTCCAACGCGTAGGTCTACCTCTCTTGGTCCAACCTTCCTACTATCAGTTAGCCCCTGCACATTTTTACAAATGTGTGAGCCACAATAGGTATCCAATACCCAGGAATGAGAGTTATTTATAGACATATTTATTTCAATGACGTACATACCTTGTCCACCAGAGGCAGAAACACCTGGTGCTTTTCCTCCTCCTGGTGCCGTGCAGTCCTTCTTCCAATGCCCCTTCTTATGGTAGTTGAGGCATTCATCCTTAGCCGGATTTACCTTGTTCTTCTTCACACCTCCCTTAGGCTTCATAGCTGAGGGTGCAACAATTGCTTTTCCCTTCTTCTTCTGACATTCCTTGCCTTTCGGCTTGGGTCGGCTAGTAGAGCTCACCATGAGCACAACTTTGCCTTTGGAAGTGGAAAACACAAAGGTCTTGAGCATGTTGTGCAGCCCCGACAGACTCGCCTTCGTTCCATTCATATTGAAATTCACTATGAAGTTCTCAAAAGAATGAGGGAGAGAGTTCAGGATGAGGGTGGTAGCGACATTCTTTTCCAACTTCGTTCCAATTGAAGCAAACCTCTCTATCAGCCCTATCATCTTCAATACATGTTGCGAGACCTGGCCCCTTTCATTGAGCTTACACTTCAAGTGTTCGGGCATCTCATTGGGACCCATGTTCTCATGTTGACTATGAAGTTCCATAGACATGGAAGACAACATCACGCACTGTGCTGAAGTGGCATCATCTAGGTGTTTTTGGTAAGCATCCTTATCAAAAGAGGCATATTCAGCAGAGTCTATCGCAGAGACTGTTGGGAACACCGTGTCCAACACGTATTCTATTTTTCTTGTTTCAGCACTATTCGCAAATTCCTTAGCTAGTCAAGGTAGTTTGGTCCAGTAAGTTTGTTCATTTTGATCAACATTATCAATGATAAGCTCGACATTTTTGATAATTTGAAGAATTAGATAGACTGGAAATCAAACTCAAAATCCATTTCCTATTATACACATTCGTTTAGGCTAATCAACATGGCCTTTTGTTTAATTAGCTCCCACTATTTTAACATACTTCTACGACCCCATGGTAGAATACAGACCTATATTAATTAAGGTCATAATGGGCCAAGATCCAAGCCTATGCTATCTCCGCGTTTGCTTTGGCTGATAACTTCAATAACACATCTTGGTAGGCTCTAAACCAATTGCAAAACTTATTTGCAACTCTTGGTTGATCAAATATTACATTTAATCTTGCGTCCTTAGATTAGTCCGACACTTTTGCGCCAAGATTTGTCTAAGCAAGTCAACCCCATTGCACGACTGCATTTATGTATTTAAGTAAGTTTGGCCTTTGTGAGCAAACAGTTTGGTGTAAATACCCACAAAAGTTTGTCGTCTACCTTTAGATTAAAACACATCTATGAAAGATTCTGGGTCCTCGTAGACTTAGAGCAAATGCTTTGGCATAAATACTCGTATCGCCGAAAAGGATTTTGCACTCTAACAATTATAATGGACGACGCATTTTAATTTTGACTTGTATTTAAAATTTTGGGGAACATTTTAACTCAGGGTTTTAACCAAGATAAACTCTTTTACACCATATCCAATATGACATCTTAATATCATGCAAAACTAATGACACATATAGTTGGGAACCGTTAACCCAATATGCATGATATAAGATGGTTTAATCAAATACTGGGCGCCGCCTTCCCAGATAGTTATAACGGATGCTATTCTAGTAATTTAAATGAAAAACAATTTGACATTTAGCACATAAACATTATACTTATCAAATATACTGTATAATAATAATCATGGGTTAAACATTCTGAACAAACAAATTTTTTCGACCGTCCGGGCCCGATTCTCTAATTTTTAGGGCTGCGGAGCCACCGAGGTAGAATGCTTCTGCAATGATTTAGAGCCAAGACGCTCCACCATGGAGCCGCGACACTCACAAGGCAGAAACATTTTGATTTCTGTAATTAATTTAGGGCCGCGACGCTCCACTATGGAGCTGCGGCGCCTACTGTCCAGTAAGTCCAGAATTAAAAAATGAAAAATTAGGGCCGCGATGCTCCACCATGTAGCTGTGGCACCACCTTGAAACCTTAGCAAGCACCGCGGCGCCCTACCATAGGGCCGCGACACCGACGTCCTGACAAAACATTTATATGTTGATTTTTCAACATCGTTCGAGCCCTAAATCCAATTTAGGGATCAAATCACAGGTCCTTTATCATCACCCACCATTATCAATAACGCACACATCGACTATCATCCATCTTTACCCGTTTTTAGCCGTGCATCGTGCAATGAGCCAGACAATGCACTTTTGGCTTAGTTCGAGTTATAGCGGAATGACTTCCTCGAGTTAGTGTAGGAGATAATTTAGGGTGATATCAAAAGGTTAACATTTTGTCAAGACATGTAGGATTTCAAGAAGCCTTGTTTCAATTCAATTTTATGTTTAACCCATATTATTATTTTATTCAATTGTTATATAACCATTGAACCAACCTGGCTTTGATACCACGGTAGGATTTTGTTGGGTTCAAAATATATAAGTAAGGCACAACGAAAGTTTAAAATTTTGTTCTTACTTACCCCAACAACTTATTCTGGTATGGTTATATGATAATCAAAACCTGTAATCACAAAGCCTGAACACTTACATATTGTATTTATTTGGAATCTTTATCAACTGTAGGTTCGCACGCGAAAGCCCTTTCGATTGCAAGCTCCAAGCTTCAATGTATTTCTCTTTCGGAAAGCTAGGAAATCCGGCAGAGGTTCGAGAGAGTGTTTTGATTCTAAGTCTCTAAGACTTAGAATAATAATTTGAAATTAGTGTGTTGAATAATGAAATGAATGTCTGTATTTATAGGTAAAAAATTAGGTCAAACTGGATTAGGGTTTGACCTTGGGCCTGGCCCATAAATCGAGACAGATTAGGTCATTAGCGCCGCGGCCCTATGATGTGGGCGCTGCGACGCTTGACGTGGCCCTACCACGTCTCGATTTATTTTCCTCACATTCTTAATTAAATCCAAAATCCAATTTTAACTTAATTAAAATAATCATTATTCATTTAAATAGCTCGATTCTAAATCGAATATTTAATACTATCTCAATACATCCTTAGATCGAAAAAACAATCGACATAGTGTGACCCTACATGCCTTCACATATTGACATTAATCAAATTAAGGTCTACGCGGAACTCCTAGACGGCGCCGCAAGACGAACTCAATATGTGAAGTACGTTTACACGAATCTAGTAAACTTAACCTATATGTGATAATATAAAATCCTTTCATTCACGACACACCCGATAAAGCTTAGGATTTGTCAGGTGTCTATCCAAATGGCTTAATCATTGTATCTCATCTATATTAGTTGGCAACTAGGCCATATTCTAAATATGTCTATTGCGTTGGCCAATGACTTTGTCAACCTAATATCACTGAGAATCTGAGTGTTCTCTCGAATATACATTCGATGAATGAATCCTAATCTTGGCTCAACTACCACCTTTAATCCACATCGTAATGTACCCAATACAAGCCGTATCTCAACCTATAAGGCATTTGAGCTTAGGACAGGATCAAAGTACATTACTTTGTAGACAAGGTGCGTATTGACCTCAAGTCTAAGGACTTCTATCTCCCACACGCTGGTCATACTTTAGACAAGTATAACGAATAATATATCAGCAGGGTATACTAATACTTCCAAAGTATCCATGTGTCCATCACGAGTAGCCATTATTCGTAGCAGGTGAGATATATTACATCCTCTAAGGATGTGATGCAGACCACATGTCGACTTATCACATATCATCGATATCCCATTCTCGATGATCATTAGTCGAGGCTATTTTAAGAGTTACGTTATAATATTAATATCTCACACTATTAATAACAGCGTAACCTCCAAGGATGCATATTATAGAATATTATAAACAATTAATTAATAATTCAATAATTGCAAATGCCAAAAATATTAATCTCCATTAATAATAATACGAATGTGTATAAAGTACATTTGTCCAAATACAGATTGTCTCTAGGACATAAATATACTTTCAGTATGTCCACATCACTAATATGTCAGTGCCACGTGAGATTGAGCATCCACTTTGGACTAACTTAATGGAGGAGGGGTGTATTTAATTCGCTTTGTTAACGATAAGAGTGTTTTTGAATCGAAAGTATAACATGGGTAAATTTGATCCTTTTCTCATAGTAGAAGGGTAAATTTGATCCTTTCCCTTTTAAAAGATGGAGGAGAGGGAGAGAGAGGGAAAAAAGAAGGACAACAACCTAAATGAGTTTTAATTAGATCTAAACTCCAAAGATGAGTTTTGGCCTAGTTTAATACATTATGGTCAGTTTGTTGTTATTTTACGACCTATATTGTATTAAATCATTTAGGTCTTCAGTTTTATAGGCAATCTATTTTTATTTTAAATTAACATGGATCGCCTGTTAAAGAAATGTCTCTTTAATATAACAGGTCACCATTTAAATAGAGACATTTTGTAAAATGTAACCCTCAACAGATCGTCATATTCGTCATCTTTCAAGTCGCAAAATGCATGTTTTTTTGTCGATTTAAGCTCAAAAGTGCCTAAATCTTGTAGTTTCTAACTAAAATCAACATAGATTCTCAATCTTGGACCTATTAAACCAACAGATCTTGACCAATGGCTAAAAACTCCTCAAAATTTAAAGTATTTTTTTGTAACGACTCAAAAAGTTGTTTTGCTTAGAAATTTATAAATTACCCTTCCTAAGTCTTTATTTGCTTGTTTGTGACTTGCGGGAATGAGTGACTCGATTCCCGAGGTGACAGGGTAGGTTTTGGACCCTTTTTGGAAAGCTTGGAAATTCATAAGTTAAGAGAATAGAGGAGTTTGACTCATAGTTGACTTTTGAGTAAACACACTCTTTTCATGGTTTTTTCGGTTCTATTAGATCCGAAATGACATTTATGATTTATTTGACCTTTGGTTCGGTTCCAGAGGTAACCGAGTCTGTTTTGGGTATTTGGTTGTGAAATTGTGAAACTAGAACTTAAGGGTTAACTTTGATCAAACCCAAGCCCTAGATTTCAAGAAATTCAAGTGTGCGAGCAGGTCCGGGATGTGTTTTAATATAGGAATGCATGTTTGGTTTGTATCCAGGAGGTCCCAGGAGTGTTTCAGACGTGTGAGGTAGAGTTTGATGCGATTGGGCTGTTGCTGGTTTCTAGTGTTCACACCAGCGACCCCCCAGTCCGCTTCTGCGTGTCCGCCTCTCTGGATGTTTGGCTCGCAGATGTGACACTTTCCCTATAGTGGAGTTTCCAATTCTACAGATGACTTCCTAGCGCAGAGGCGAGTGCGCCTTTGCGGTATCTAGCACAGTAAGTAACCTCGCTTCAGCGGAGTGGTTTTCCACAGAAGTGAGTCCGCACCTGTGAAGTTAATTCCTCTGGAGTGGAATCACAGTTCCTTATAAGTTTATTAAATGCCCTAAATTATTTTATTCTCCAAAAGTACCTTCATTGGGATTAGAGCTTGGACAATAGAGGACTTCTTGGGGATTTTGATTGGGTCCTTCATTAGAGGTAAATTCCATTATCTTTAATTAATGATTAATCATTTAAGTTCTTATCTTAGTGTAATCTTCTAATTGGAAAAGGTGATGGCTTAGTTTCATGTTAAATATAAGAGGGTGAGAATTGGGATTTGGTGATTGAATATTGATTAGTTGATGGTGATATTGTAAAATAATGTCATATTATGCTAGATCTTGATGTTTAATCAGGTAACTTCATGATAGAAATCATTTTGGGAATTGGGGATGATTCTAGGGTTTAGAATAGGGGATTTTTGCGTAAACTTGAAATTGAGGATCCAATCGGGCTTAGTTATCGAATTAACTTAAGGATATGACTATTTAGCATGTTATTATACTAACTGGGTAATACATTTTGGAATTTGCAATTGTGGGCCTATGGTTCCTTTGTAGTTTAACTTGGGGATTCTAGTCAATTTGTCATTATAGGTACCGTTAGACCAGTAATCTCACCTAATTAACATAAGTAATCAGAGTGGGCTTGTGAGGAGGTTCAAAGGAAAGGGAAAGTTATTGCATGATCCTCCGGCTTCGAAATAGGTAAGTTGAGACTTACTAGACTATAATATAAGTGTATGTGTTGGTGTGCTAATTAATGGGTAATTGGGGGTCCTGTACTAGTGAGGTGATGAGCACTTGTACGGGTATCAGTGTACTTAAACGGTAACTTAATGAACTTGGAATGATATACATGATGGAGATTATGTGTTTAGCCTTCTTACCGTGAGCATGGTGCATAAATCCGATTTGGTTTGGTATGATTGTTGATTTTTTGGTCTCATAGCCATGTTTAATATCTTATCATTGATTTGACATATCTCATCTAAATACTTGAAAAGGATTTATAATACTAATTATGTTGTTGCATGGTGTACTCATAACCATATCATTCATACATGTTATATTTGGCATCTGAACTGTTGATGATGTATATAAGGATGGGATTGTATGGTTAGGTGGGTCAGAGTTGGATTGGGACCGGGTGGATACCAAAATGGGGGTCAAATGGAGGTTGGTAGGTTTTTGGGCAGTGTGTGTTTGGTGGGGAATGTGCGGGTGAATTTGGAAGGTGCTGGTCTAAGGCATTTGGAGGGGATGAACTAGACACATTGTAGGTTATGTTGGTGGTTGGGTGGTGGTAAGGTGGCAGAAAGTGGTCGGGACAGTAAGGTTGGCGGAATACGGGTGCGATCGGGATAGTGGGGAATTGGTTGGAGGTTTCGTGTGTTTGTGGGAGGAGTCAGTTGACGACCTTTTGGGTATGAGTTGGGGAAGTGTTGGAGTGTATTGGGGTGCAAGGAATTAGGCAGTTTGGACAAGAATGGGGCATGAAATTGTTAAATGAATTAGTGTGCGGGTAAGGTAATGTAGGCCGAAAAGACCTTCAATGTGTTTGTAACAAGTAACCGGATAAAACCTTAGCTTGGTTATAATTAGATCACAAAAGTTCTAACTAGACTTACACCGAGGGTTTGGTCCACAAAAGGACCTAGGGATGGCCTACAAAAGTACCGGGGTTTGGACCACAAAAGGACCAAGGGTTGGACCACAAAAGGTCCGACTAAGATAGCAACACAAAAGTTGAAAACATAGCAAGTTTAAGTAAACTCAAATATATTTCATAAAACTTCAATGTCCCCTTACATCAATTACTTCTCCTATTTATACTAGTTCTAGACCTTCTAGAAGAGGAAACAAGAAAGACACAAACATGGCACTCGGCCGAATAGGAAAGGGGAAGGTGTTCGACTAGTTTGGGAGAAGGGAAAATGCCCAACTCTTCATGTTCCCTAGGCCACCCTTTTGTGTCATCCATGTAGATAAGTGCATGGACTAGCTAGTTCATGAATTACCTCATTCGGGCACGTTGGAAGCTTCTTATTATAGATGTTTCTCGGCCTAGTCATCTCATCTTATTACATGGCCTAGTAATTAAGCTATATGGAAATTAAGCTTGGAATTAAAATAAGCTAAAAGTTGGTCTCGGCCAAGACCTACATAAAAGCCGAAAATTAATGTCACTTAGCTTGGATCTTCAAGTCTTTTCTTCAATTCCACTCCATACTCCATTCCATGTTAGGCATGTCACCATAGGATGATTAGAAATCTTCGGCACTCCTAGCAAATCACCTTGCGGCTCATGTTGGAAACTTAAGTTCACGACCTTCTTTTCATCATACTCCCCTTCTTTAACAGAATTTGCCATCAAATTCTCGTCATCTAAGTATGGTGATAAATCTCCAATATTAAACATTTAACTAATACCTTCATATTCTTCTGGAAGTTCTACTTTGTAGGCGCTTTCCCAGAACCTTTCTAATATCTTGAAAGGACCATCCACCCTTGGCTTGTTCTTCTTCATGTTGGGAAATCTTTCCTTCCTTAGGTGTAGCCAAACCAAATCTCCGGGCTGGAATAGTGGTTGAGTCCTTGACTTGTTTGCATCCATTTTTGACTTGGCGTTGGCCTTCTGAATTTGTGCTCGTATTTGATCATGTAAATTCTTGAAGGCCTCAATGCAATTTTTAGCCGTGAAGCTATGGATTTATTTCTTTGGGATTGGAACTAGATCAATATGTAAAAATGAGTTAGTGCCATAAACAATTTCAAATGGAGCTTTACCCATTGTACGAGATTAACTCTGAATATACGTAAGTTCCGCGTGTGCCAACTTGATTTCCCAATCCTTGGTGGTCTTGCTCACCAATCCTCTCAATAGTGTGCCAAGAGTTCTATTAGTCACTTCCGTTTGGCTATCCGTTTGAGGATGATGGGAGGTACTAAATAGCAACTTGGTACCAAGAAGTCTCCATAGTGTTTTCTAGAAATAACTTAGGAACTTCACATCCCTATCGGACAAAATAGTCTTAGGAATGCCATGCAATCTTACCACTTCCTTCAAATACAAGTCCACAATATGTATTGCATCATCGGTCTTGTGACAAGCATTGAAGTAAGCCATCTTCGAGAATCTATCCACAACAACCATGACAGAGTCCTTGCCTCGTTGAGTTTTGGGTAAGCCGAGGATGAAATCAAAGCTCATACCTTCCCATGGTCACTCCGTAACCGGTAAAGGAGTATACAATCCTTTGTGGAAGAAACTTTTAGCCTTTTGACAAATAGAACACCTACTTACCACTCCATTTACATATTTATCCATCCATGGCCAGTAAAAGTGTTCTTGTAGAATCTCCAAAGTCTTCACTAACCCAAAATGTCCAGCTAGTCCAGCCAAATGCACTTTATGTACAAGTAATTCTCTTATGGAACATTTGGGCACACACAATTTGTTTCCTTTGAAAAGGAAACCTTCTACTATGGAATAAGAACAATGAACTCCATTATTACATTCTATAATTACGTCTTTGAACTCGGGATCTCGTTCATAGAATTCCATTAGCACTTCAAATCCTACAAGTTTTTGTTCAAGCATGGTCAACATTACGTGCCTACGGGAAAGTGCATCCGCCAATATGTTAGACTTGCCATCTTTGTGCTTTGTAGAGAATGTGAAAGTTTGAAAGTACGCCACCCACTTAGCATGCCTTGGATTCAACTTTCTTTGCCATGTAAATACTTCAAGGATTCATGATCTGAATACAAGATAAAAGGTTTTGGCCTCAAATAATGTTTCCATTGGACCAAGGATCTAACAATAGCATAAAATTCCTTGTAATAAGTAGAATAATTAAGTCATGCACCACCCAATTTTTCACTAAAGAAAGCAATAGGTCTCTTATCTTGAATCAAGACGACACCAACACCAACTCCACTAGCATCACATTCAACCTCAAAGAGTTTCTCAATGTTCGAATAGCTAGAACTGGTGCTTCACACAACTTTCACTTCAAGGTTTCAAAAGCACTTTGTGCTCCTTGGGACCATTTAAACTGACCCTTCTTCATTAGTTTAGTGATAGGGGCAGAGAGGGTACTAAAATCTCGAATGAAACGATGAGCCAAACCATGAAAACTTCTTACCTCACTTACATTCGTAGGCTCGGGCTAACACCGATAGTTTCCACCTTGGATGGATCCACAGGAATGCCCTTGGATGATACTATGTACCCCATGAATGGTCGTGGCACCTCGTGTATGCACCTCATGAAAGAGCTGGGAGCATTCCACAGTCCAAATGGCATCACAAGCCATTCATACAAGCCATACTTGGTTTTTGAAGACATCTTCCATTCACCTTTCTCTCGTATCCTCATTTGATGGTAGCCGCTCCTCAAATCTATCTTGGAGAACAACTTGGTCCCACTCAATTCATTCCAAAGATCATCCAATCTTGGCATAGGAAATGTGTACTCAACGGTGATAGTTTTGAACACTTTGGCTATCAATACTCATACGCCAAGTTCCATCTGTCATTGGTACCAACAAGGAGGGTACCACACATGGACTAAGGTTCTCTCGGACAAGGCCTTTGTCTAGTAATTCTTGCATTTGTTTTTGCAACTCCTTAGCCTCTTCCAAAATGAGTTGTGAAGTGATATGCTAGGACTGCCAAATATTACCAACTGTGTTATGGTGACATGCTAAATGTGGAGTGGAGTTGAAGACAAGACTTGAAGATCCAAGAAGGAAATATTCTTTTCGGCTTTTATGTAGGTCTTGGCTGAGACCACCTTTTAGCTTGTTTTAATTCCTAGCGTAATTCCTAGATCTCTTTATAGCTTAATTACTAGATCTCTTTATAGCTTAATTACTATGCCATGTAACAAGATAAGATGACCAAGCCGAGAACCATTTAGAATGAGAAGCTTCCAACGTTCCCCAAAGAGGTAATTCATGAACTAGATAGTTCACACACTTATCTACATGGATGCCACAAAAGGGTGGCCTAGAGAACATGAAGAGTTGGGTCTTTTCCCTTTCCCAAATCGGCCGAACCTCTCCCCCTTTCCCATTTGGCTTAAATGCATTTTTATGCCTATCTTGTTACCTATTCTAGAAGGTTTAGAACTAGTATAAATAGGGGATGTAGTTGATAAAAGGAGACATTGAATTTTTATGAAATATATTTGAGTTTTCTCAAACTTTGCTAAGTTATGCAACTTTTGTGTTGTTATATTAGTTGGTCCTTTTGTGGTCCAAACATTGGTCCTTTTGTGGTCCAAACCCTAGGTGTAAGTTTAGTTAGAACTTTTGTGATCTAACTATACCCAAACCAATGTTCTATCCGGTTACTTTGTCACAAACACATTAGAAGGTCATCTCGGCCTACATCACCTTACTAACACCCGAAATTGTCTATCAATTTCATGCCCAATCATTGTCCAAACTGCCTAATCCTTTTCACCCCAATATACTATGACACTTCCCCTACCTACACCAAAAAGGTCTAACCAACTCCTCCCAAAAACACTCGAGAACCCAACCACTACATCACTATCCGCCACCTTATTTGTGTCTGTCCAGTCCCAAACTAACTCCGATCAACCTAACCATACAATCCCCTTCTTATATACATCAGTTTGGTATCAGAGCAAGAGTTTCCCGTCCCACGCCTTGACGCTATGGCTAACATAAATGAAGAACTTCAGAGGATCATAAGTGACCTTTTTGAGGAACAAACGCAAATCTTGAGAAGAGAATTTGCGGGGCATGCCATGATTAATAACGCCGAGTCCCGGGGAGGAGTTTGCACAAAACATCCCAAGGCATGAAAGGGAAGAGTATCAAGATTTTAGGGATTCCTTTGTTATTGAGGAACCCGAAGTCAAGGAGGTCCTAGAGAAAGATGTTGATCTTGCGGAAGAGGGTGAAAGATTAGTACTCCGACGTGTGTTGAGTGTTCAACTTGAAGAACAGGAAGAGACACAAAGAGAGCAACTATTTTACACTCGATGCAAGGTAAATGACAAGGTATGTAATATGATCATTGATGGAGGAAGTTGTTCCACTATGGCCTCCGTGGAAATGGTGGACATACTGAAATTGCCTACCCGCAGCCATCCTAAACCATATGCCTCCAATGGTTGAACAAATACAAAGGGCTAAAGGTAATGAAACAAACTCTTTTTAGTTTTCGGGTTGGTAAGTATGAAGATGAAATATGGTGTGACATCCTACCTATGGATGGTTGTCATATTTTATTGGGTCGGCCATGATAATTTGATAGGAAAGCGCAATATGATGGAGAAAAGAATGTCTATTTTTTCAAAAGGATGACAAGAAGGTCCGGTTGATACCATTGTCACCTAGTGAGGTGAAGATAATAATGATCCAAAATGCCAAGAACCGCAAGGAAAAGTCTGAGGCCCTCTGCTTAATGCATCAGAGATAGAAGAGGAGTCCTATATATGTGTGCAAAGATAAGAAGTGTCTTGTGGGAGATGCAGTTGAAGATGCCGACTTGAAGGAACTCCTGAAGAAATTTGAAGATGTATTTCCGAATGATCTTGAAACAGGATTACCACCAGTCAGAGGTATTGAACATGTTATTGATTTTATTCCAGGAAGTTCATTACATAATCGTCCAACATATAGATGCAATCCGGAAGAGGCTAAGGAGATGCAAAGACAAGTGCAAGAATTACTACACAAAGGCTTTGTCCGAGAGAGCCTTAGTCCCTGTGCGGTACCTACCTTGTTGGTGCCAAAGAAAGATGGGACTTGGCGCATGTGTATTGATAGACGAGCGGTCAATAACATCACTGTGAAGTACATGTTTCCTATGCCGAGATTGGATGATATTTTGGATGAATTGAGTGGGGCCAAGTTGTTCTCCAAGATAGATTTGAGGAGTGGCTACCATCAAATGAGGATACTAGAGGGAGATGAATGGAAGACGGCTTTCAGACCAAGTATAGTTTGTACGAATGGCTTGTGATGCCATTTGGATTGTGTAATGATCCAAGCTCTTTCATGAGGCTCATGCATGAGTTACTATGACCATTCATGGGTAAATTTGTTATGGTTTAGTCAGATGATATCTTAACTTATAGTCAAGATAAGGAATCTCACTTCTCGTAGTTAGAATATTTATTTGAGAAGTTAAGAGATGTAAAGTTGTATGGCAAGTTAGAGAAGTACACTTTTATGATTACTAGTATCCCATTCTTAGGATCCATATTGATAGTTTGATAAAGCTATATTATACAAGATTCGGGATAAGGTATTGAAAGGAAAGGCCAAAGAGGTAATTCTTGATGATAAGGGTGTGTTTCGTATCAAGGGTCGTGTATGTCTACCTCAGGATAAGTATTTGATCAAGTTGATATTGAAGGAGGCTCATAGTTTGAGATATTCCATTCATCCAGGGGCTACAAAGATGTATCGGTATTTAAAGCAGCACTATTGGTGTGTAGTATGAAGAGGGACATCGTGGAGTTTGTGTTCCAGTATTTCAATTGCCAACAAGTGAAGTATGAGCACCAAAATCATGGTGGAATTACTTAGCGGATGCCTATACCTAAGTAGAAATGGGAGCGGATTGCCATGTACTTTGTGATAGGGTTACCACGGACTTTGAGAAATTTTGATGCAATTTAGCTGATTATGGATCGGTTGACGAATTTGGCTCACTTTATACCGATTCAACCTACTTATAATTTAGAGAAGTTAGCCAGAATCTACATTTGTGAGATACTTCAGTTGCATGGAGTGCCAAGTGTTATCATTTCGGATTGAGGCATGTAGCTTACATCCCACTTCTAGATATCAATGTAGAAGGAGTTGGGTACTTGGGTGGAGCTTAGCACAACATTTCACCCTCTGACATATGGTCAGTCCAAACGGACTATTCAGGTCCTTAAGGATATGTTTTGGGACAGTGTGATTGATTTTGGTGGTCATTGGGATTACTTTTTACCTTTGGCTGAGTTACCTTACAACAACAATTATAATTCTAGCATAGAGATGACACCATTTGAGGCATTGTATGGTAGAATGTTTCATTCTCCTATTGGTTGGTTAGACGCATTCGAGGTTAGGCATTGGGGTACTAATTTGTTGCATGATTCCTTGGACATGATCAAGTTGATCCAAGAGATACTTCTCACAGCTCAGAGTCGGCAAAAATGTTATGCGGACCGGAAGGTTTGTGATCCAGAGTTCATGGTTGGTAAGTGAGTTCTGTTGAAAGTTTCACCCATGAAGGGTGTGATGTGGTTTGGGAAGAGGGGAAAGTTGAGCCCCAAGTAAATTAGTCCATTTGATATTGTGCAGCGTATTAGTGAGGCAGCCTATAAGTTGCCTTTGCCTTTGGGACTATCGGGTGTTCACCCCGTGCTTCATATTTCCTGCTCAAGAAGTATCGGTCGAATGGTTCTCATATGATTCAATGGGATTTGATATTCCATGATCAAAATATGAATTTTGAAGAGGAGTCGGTGGCTATACTTGATAGATAAATTTGGAAGTTGAGATCCAATGAGATAGCTTCAGTAAAGGTCCAGTGGAGGCATCGACCAGTTGAGGAGGCTACCTGGGAGACTGAGAAGGACATGTAGACTAGATACCCTCAGCTTATTGAAGATTCATGTATTTATTTTCCTTTCATGTTTGAGGACGGATATGTATTTAAGTGGTGGATGATGTAAAATCTCGTTAGGTCATTTTGTTGTTTTTTGCTTATTTCCCGCAAATACCCTTTCCCTTAGCCTTTTTATGGTGATTTTAATGTGAGTGGATGGGTGGCGCAATTCCCAAGAAACTAAGATGAGAATAACAGACAAAAATCCACATTTTGAGTTTTGGAAGTTTTATGTTTAGAATATTTGACTAGTAGTGGACTTTTGAGTAAATGCATTAAGAGTCGAATTCTGATGGTTCCATCTGCTCTTGAATAATCTATAACATAGGTGGAATGTTGGAACGGGTGGCTAAAATAAGCTTAGGTTGACTAAAGTCAACATTGGGCGTTTGAGTGTTTGTCGAGGTTTCGTCGATTCCATCAGGTCTGGAATGTCAAATATGGTCTATTTGAGTCCTTAGTTTAGTTCTCGAGGCATTCTGTTGTATTTTAGGCGTTGAGTTGTGATTCTAAGTCTTATGAGATTATATAGGGGTTTTGGGTAACTTTTTCTTAATACAACCTCTTATGATGATTCGGAGTGCGGTAGAAAATTTGTTGAATGTTTTAGGAGTGGTTAGCATATTTTTGTGTCTGGTGGGTTCCGGATGAGTTTCGAGGGTCGATTCTAAGGTTGGATCACACCAGATTAGTGTGAACTGACTTGGTTTTGTTGTTCGTGATCGCGAGCAACGTGTCGCATTTGCGATGCATCTCATGATCCTTGTTCGCATTTCCCATTAGCCTGTCACGATCGTAAAGGTTTAGCAATGGGCCGGGTCAGAATAAGCTCCACGATCGTGAGATTGGGCCCGCGATCACGTAGGAGGTACTGTTTAGCGGGGTTTTAACCCCAAAAATGACCTAGTCATTTCATTCTCCTTTTTCTGGACTTTTGAGCTCAGCCTAAAGGGATTTTTGGAGGATATTCAAGATAAATCATTTGGCTAAAGTTCTAATCTTCCTCTTGTGATTATTTCATTAATTAGTAGAGGTATTTATGCTAGATATGATTATTTGGATTGGGGATTTTGAGGAAGAATAAACCCTAGACTTGAACATAGACTTTCTTCTTTTAAAATATGAATTTATGGATAGATTTCATTCGTTTTTGGTATATAGACTCTATAAGTCTTGGGTAAATTAATTTTTGAACTAATTTTCCATTTTCTCATTTAGTCTCGGAATCACTTTTTGGATGACTTTTGGGTTCAAATTTAAAGCATGCTAATATGGATACCGTTTGGTTCGTATGATTTCATAGAGTAATAATTTGACCATGTTGACCCCGATTTCTCAATAAAATTATGAATTTAAACTTTAGGGTTTAGAATGGGGTTTTGGGTTGACTTTCTAGACCAAAATCTTTTATAAGGTAAAATGGGAATCGCTTGTCTCATATTATTATGCTTAATCTGTGCTTGAGCAGATTGGGATCATTCGGAGGCTATATGAAAGGGCAAGATGGCTTTGTGATTTCAGACTCCTATTACAAGCATGTTGAGACTATGAACCTTATCTTAGGCATCTTGGTTGGTCTACGTGTATTAAGGATGAGTAATGGGGATAATAAGGGGGGCATACTTGTGAGGTGACGAGCACTCGTATCGGGTACCGGTGACATGTTATGGGTATTTGTGTTTTCAATTACATAGAAGAATGTCATGTTTTGGGCACTAGATGATCGTAAGTACGATCCTTTCGATTTTTGATTGTGGTATGAAGCCCGTACTTTCCGCGTTATTATTACATGTTTGTGTTTTATATGACTGTGTGTCCCCATCATCCCTTTATACTTGTTTAGAAGTGAAAAAGAAGCTAATAACCGAGTCTTTATTGCATGAATGACTGAGTTAATAACCTGTATTACCTATATTTCCTTATGTGGTTGTGCATATCATATTTATACTTCATAACATATGAACTTGTGTGGCCATAGACGAGTATAAAAGTTGTGTGACTAGAAACGGGTATTGTGTGAGCCTAGTGTGTGATTAAACTTAGGCACTATGTGTGACCCTGAGTGGCATATGGACCTCGTGAGTCCCCCATGAGTCACGCTTTGTTTATGTTCAAACGTGTGTGTACCGCTAGACGAAACAAAAGATCTTGCATATTACACATTGCATTCATACCATTTTATTATATTATTGATTGATGCTTAAATTATTGGTTCTATTCCTGTGACTCGTTTATGTGTACACCTGACTTGATTGAGGGATTAGATGCTATAACATAGGCTTGAACTCCATAAATGGTTATATGTGAAACATGGCTATTATATTGGATTATTTGGCAGTTGGTATAGTGGTAGCACTTGGTAGACTAGCTCTCGTTTCCATTTAGGATAGGGTCGGTCGACGATGCTGCTGGGTACCCGTGTTTTTCTACTCATGCTACACTTGCTGTACCCTTTTTATGTGTAGGTATAGCTCCCAGCCTGTTGCAGAGCTTCTTAGAGGTCTACGGGGTGAGCTACCAAACAATCCTTAGCCCCAGATTCTCTTTCTTATGGACATACATTATGTCCTTCATTTCAGACAATTTTTATGTATTTCGGGACATACGTATTTCCAAGACTCTATTGATCTCTAGTAGTTCTTGTAATGTGACACCCTATTTTGGGGGGATTCTTATTTTGGTACTTTGACTATCCTATGGATTTACTTAAAGTCTTAAAAGTTGTTTGTTATTATATTTCCGCACTTAATTCTTTATTGATTTTTGCGTTGTTTGGGTAATGGTTTGCTTACCGACTCATGAGGGTTGTTTCCATCATCAACCCCGAATTTTGGTCGTGACAGAAGTTCTTCTCATGCACCTTCAACTGCCTCGAAGTATATGCTATATCTTTGCCTTCTTCTATCAACACAAAACCCAATCCTATCCGCGAAGCATCATTATACACGATAAAATCCTCCCCTTCCACCGGTAAAGCCAAAATTGGGGCCGAAGTCAACAAGGACATGAGCTTTTGGAAGATCTCTTCACACTGATCAGACCACTGGAAGGCCACATTCTTCAGAGTCAATCTAGTAAAATGGAAAGTAATAGAAGTGAAACCATTCACGAACATACGATAGTAACTCGCAAGACTCGCATAGCTCCGAACCTCAGTAACTGAAGTGGGCGTATACCAATCTCTAACTGCTAAGTCTTCTTAGCATATACCATAATACCCTCCTTAGACACCACATACCTAAAAAATGCCACAGAACCGAGCCATAACTCACACATCGCGAATTTGGCATAACGTTTCTTTTCCTTCAACAAACCAAGCATGATTCTCAAATGCGTCTCATGATCCCCCTCACCCCAAGAATACCCCAAGATGTCATCAATGAAGACAATGACGAAAGAATTCAATTTGGGCTAGAAAACCCCATTTATCAAGTCCATAAAAGTTGCGGGAGCATTAGTAAGCCCAAAAGACATAACCAGGAACTCATAGTGACCACAGAGGGTTCTAAGGGTCATCTTCAGAATTTCATCTACTATAATATTTAATCGATGGTACTCTGACCTCAAATCAATCTTGGAGAATACCGAATCACACTGAATATGGTCAAATAAATCGTCAATGAGGGGTATCAGATACTTATTCCTGATTGTGACCTTGTTCAGCTGCCGATAATCAATACACATCCGCATGGTACCATCTTTCTTCTTCACAAACAGAACGTGATACAATAATGGATATTGAAAACAAAAAAATCAGCAATAAAGTAAAATGATAGATATAGTAACACCAAGAAAGATAGCAATTGGCAACTAAAGCTCTATAATAGCTAAAACCTCCAATTAAGCATACAATCTAGAACCAATTCTCTTAGGATGACCTCAAGGGAATTATTATTCTCAAGCAACCAATCCTCTCAACAAAGGGACAATCATAGCTTCAGCAAGCTCCCAAACACTCAAACTCTCAAGAGTATCAATATATCATTCTTCAAAATAGTCTGACCCTAATGATAATAACAAGACTAGTATTTATACTAGTTAGGATAGGAATACTAAACTAGTTATTATAAAAATACCCTGAATGAAATATGAGCATTCTTTAGTCTTCTTACAGGATGGCTTGTATTTATAGAATAGCCTCATTTGCATACATAATCACATTCTTCTTTCTTCCAAGTGGAGTCTTGTACTTCTACTTTAGCACACATTTGAGCTTCAAGTCTTCATTCCAATCATCCTCTAAGCCTCCAAAGTAGCAATCCCTAGATCGACTTGGTTTGAATGTTCTCCCCTTCATGAAAAGGGTTCATCCTAGTATCTAATTCTTGCAAGATCATAAAGGAGACAAACAAAAATAATATCCTCAAAGCATGAGGGTTGGGGTAAGAGTTAACAATCTACCAACATGCCAAGGATGCACAAACATGGCTATACGAACTATCACGAAATGAGGAAAAAGTAAGATTGGTTTTAGTAGACATGAAGCACAATCACCCTCAATTTCACCATTATACCACCCCCTAAGGTAGTACTATGACCAAATCACACATATTTAGAACATAACCAAGGTAAAAAGGGAAGAATACCCACATATCATGATCAATAAAACAACTATATACCACATTAAGATCCCGTCCCTCATAATATGCACCTTCTATACAAACATTAGTGTCATCTTAAGAAAACAAGTAATAGAGGAAAGGTCCTCGCAATGTAAAATCAAGTAGAAAATATTTAGGGAATACATATGCCTCCTTACACAAATGTGAGACCTCATAAGAAGACAATTTAGCAAGGAAAGTATCTAACAAAGTAATTTCTTCAATATAACTCTCCTCGCTAGTATTTTTATCAAAGAATGGATAAAATCCATAAAGGTCACTTGAATCAAGCCTAGCATGCATATCATTATCATATATGGGTGGAGAATCATACAAAGGCTCACAATTAATTTCATTAGAGGAAGGGTAATGACTAGTTTGATTCCTCAAACAATCAAGCAAGTCAATTTTACACTCGACTATAGATGCCTCTTATTTTGACTCTTTAAGAACATTACAACATTTCACCCCTATGATTGAATTACAATCCCTCAAGACGAGGCTTCCGTCTAATGGAAGGGTGTCAATCTCCCATAGTGGGTTCCCATAGATCTTGTAGACCCAAAAAGTGGCTACATTTTTCACATCACCATTCAAACCATTAAGTACATCATTGTCAATATTCATGTCATCATCAAATAATTCATTATCATTAAAGACAACTAATGATGAATATTCTAAACATGCAGGACCTCTATCCTTAACACAAATATGTTTCTCATCATATGATAACAAATAGTAAGGAAATATATCACATAAAATGACTTCATCTGTGTGTCCACACATGTAGAATTTCTATTAGGATCAGTGACACAAGCAAGCATATCACAAGGATTTGGAACACTCAAGAAGGAAGTAGCAATTTGGAAACAAGCATCACCTTTTTTTTAAAACATCCCTCCACATGAGGTTCTACATGACATACATCACCACCACATCCTTGGACCTCATCACTTGACACAAAGACAAGACCAAGAGACTCATTTTCACATTTATCAAACAAGAGTGGGGTGTCACACTCATTCAAATGATCAACTACATTCACATCATCACTAATCGTAGGTTCATCGAGCACATCACAAGATATATCGACTAGTGGAATATCAATACACTAAAATTGATCATCCATATCACATGATAATGTACTATCGTTCAAATCGCAATTTCCAATGCTAGGTGGACAAAAACCAACCTTTTAAGAAGAATCAGTTCGGCTATCAATATGATCAACTAGTGTAGGGACACTCCCAACAATGACATTATCATTATATGGAAAAAATTATTAAGCTTACAAAAAGGAAAGCTAATACTCACACTCGAATCACAAACTTGTTCATTCAAAGAGTTGGAAGTGTTGAGTTTAGATATTGTACCTTGAAGTTCACACGAAGAATATTCTTTACCTTGAAGCACTCATGGTAAGCTTACTTTTCCAATCGTAGAGATAGTCTTGCCCTTCATTCCTCCTTTTAAGTACGGGAGTTCTTCATGAGATGACTCATTTATCTAGGAAAGATTCTCCACAATAAGATGAAGAAGTAGATAGGTTGGCTTGATTGTGTGGAAACTCCATCACGTCACTCCGCACACCCTCTCATTTTTCCACTCATGAGTTGCCACTTTGCACTCCCTTATTCCTCTTTGTATTTTGTCTCTCAAGATCATTAGACCTTTTGGAAGAGTATCCAGACTAGTATCCCGTATATGAGTCAAATATGTGAAACACCACTTATCCACTAACTTTCTCGCCTGAAGAAATGATATGATCTTCTCTGGTGCAGGGTTAGGAATATCCTTCCACTCTATCCGCGGAATACCCGGCATATCTAGCATGACTATCTTAGCATGGCAATCCATAATTGTATGATAAGGTGACAACCAATTCATACCTAAAATAATATCGAAGTCTACCATATCCAAAATAACCAGATCTACCCAAGTGTGGTACCCCATAAATGTGACCACACAAGACTAATAGACTCAATTCACTACCACAGAATCACCAACAGAAGTAGAAACATGAATAGGTACATCAAGTAAATCACATAGCATATCCAGATCAGTAGAGAAATAAGTGGACACATAGAATAAAGTAGAACCGGATCCAATAACATGGAGGCAGACCAATGACATACTAAGATGATACCTTTGATAACCATATCAGAAGCCTTGACCTCTGGTCTACCCAGAAAAGCATGAAAATAGGCATGTCCACCCTCAAACTATGTACCCCCATGACCACCAAGGGATGCCTGAGCTCCACCCCTCACTGACTTAGTACTACCTCTACTAGTTTGGTGACCACCTCTGCTACGCTGTGAGCCTCCCCTACTAGACCGTCCACCTCCCACAGCTGGTTGTGTTTGAGGCTTAGTTGTCTAAAATTGAGAACTCTGCTGGGATCCATCGTGTCTAAATATGGGACAATCCCTTTGGAAATTCCCCAGGACACCACACTTATAAAAAGTCTTTCCCAATATGGGCTGCTGAACTATCATGGATGAACCAAAATTCTCTCCACGATATGAATACAGGAAATAAAAACCTCGAGCTGTCTGCCCCAAACTTAAACCATTGTGCCCTAAGGGCCACGCACTGAAATATCGAGTGCTGACATAAAAATGGCGAATGTACTGGTGATGGTGGGTTCTTCCATACTTTCCCCATCTTCTAGAAGAAGATCCACTAAAACTACTAAACTCGAGAGCCCTCTTGTCGCTACCACACCCCTAAGACTCACTCCTCACTAACTTAACCACCTTGGAATGATACACTACCCTCTAAAATGATACTCCAGAAGATACTAGCTGTAATGTCGCCAACTGAAGTGGAATGGTCAATCCGTTTACAAAATTCCTCGGTCTCTCCGCCTTAGGGAGCAACGGTGTTGCCTTATGGGATAAGGTATAAAACTGAGACTCATACTCTATAACTGACGTACCTCCCTATCCTGAACTCGAGAACTCATCTCTCACCCGCTTACTCAGATTACGAGGAACATATTTCTCCAAAATTACTTGATAAAATCGAGTCTATGTCAATGGAGCCTCCTAGCTTCCTGACACTCAATCTATGACCTCCACTACTGTATAGCATCCCCGATCATCTGAAAAGTAATATAATCAATCCCATGGAACCAGAAAGGATTCATCTTAGAAAATTGCTCAATCATCTTCCACTCCTCGCTGGTCATGACTGGCCCATGGACTGGTCGAAGGGGGGGTGCCACAGTAGCTGTAGGTTATGCCCCTCGAGTATGATACTGATCTGAAGTATAACCTCCAACTTTAGGTTGAGACCCATCTGGAGTAACTGGAAGAACGTTTGTCTTGGTCAAACCCTTAAGAAGATTCAAAATGCGTACCATGGCATCCTGAACACTAGCATTCCAATAATCTCTGGAGGTGCCTGGGCTAGTCCTAACTCCTCTCCCTCAAAAGGATCCTTATGATTCTCAACCTCCGGCTCAGGAGACCATGATCTAGCACAAGCTAAGTAAGACACCGGTGCTCTACCCCTAGTCGATGCTGTATGTCCCTACCATGACCTCTACCTCTACTTCTCTACTGTACACCACAATCACAGGCGCTGGTGCCTCATCCCTAGTCGCATTTGCACGTGTTCTTACTATCTGTGAGAGAATATACAAGGTCAAATATCAATTATAATAAAATAGCATGAAAGGAATGAAAGAAGGGAAATTCCCTAAATGTCCTATAGCCTCTCGGGGATGGGTATGGACGTCTACATACCAATCCGCAAGTCTATACTAGACATTGCTCTTGTACTCGTGAGACTGGTGAACCTAGAGCTAAGACACTAATATGTCACGACCCATATCATGTATCAAGGTGGTACATACACCATCCCCCCAATTGGAGAACCATCCCCAAAATTGTTTAATCAATTTAAAAGTATAAAAGCGAAAATAAGCAATAATTGTTATGCCATAAATGTACTTAAAGCAAAAGTGCTCAGAAATATTACACATTTCTAAAATCGGGTATGACTTGTACAAGAGCGTCTAATAGTTATTACAACTTGAAATATTAAACTAGAATATCTCCCTTGGAATAATAAATACATAATCAATAAGATGGAAGAAGCTCCAGGGTTACTGATAAAGTTTCTAGCTCACCCTGTAAACTTCAAAGGACTGTCCCGGGTCACTTGCGAGGCCATGAGCTAGAACTGGGAGAGAAATCTGCATCCAAATAAGATGCAACAAGCATAGCATGAGTAACGAACATACTCCCTAGGTATCTTTGGCCGACAATGACAAAAATAACATGTACAACATATAAAAACTGAGCCTACTCAACATTGTGTATTAATTCAAATTACTTCTTTGTCTAACACTTAAATCCCTCAAGTACATAGATAGTCAAATAGGCAAAAATCACATAAGAAGCAAAAGGATGATGATGTATGAATGCGTGAATGAAACGTACTGGACAATCAACCTAGAAGAAGAAAGAAGGTGTTACGCCTCTTAAGTTTTAGGTTTTATCGTGTCGTTGATTGATATTGACATTCTCCGGAAGAGATGTGACCTTACGGAAAGATAAGAAGAAGTTATAGGTTTTTTATGGAAGTAGCGAGTGTGATTGAAGCTGCATTGAAGTGTATTGAAGACGGAGAAAAATATAAATTTCGACGAAATATGCGAATCCCATTTTTACGGCCCAAAAGGATGGACCGTACAATTTGTATGGCACGTCAAATTGGGGCCCCCATCGTATTTTTGGGGACTAACTATACGGTCCATTTTTAAGGACCACACAAAATTGTATGGACCATCAAATTGGACCGTCAAATCATGTGGTGGTGACTTAGTTACTGGTTTAAATCATTTGTGACCCATTTGTGATCCAAACTCAACCAAATCACTCCCGAACACCCTCTCTAACACCTATAACCAATTTCAGTATTTCAAGTTGATTACACCATAAATCTTCATCCAAAAACTAGGGAAGTAAAGGAAAACCCTTCCATGTAATTGTTATATACTTGGGGGCTGATTGTGGTGGTAAGGAGATTGAGTGCAAAGCTATAGTTGATGTGTAAGGTAAGATTAACACCCCCTTTCTTATACTTATGCTTATTCATAGGTTAATTAGGTGTTTGGGTAAATAATTTACAAATTAAAACCTAGATGATAAATGATATTGTTGTTTTGATTTTGGAGTATTTGGATATTGAATATATGATGGTTGGCTGGGAATCATGGCATATACCTTGATTATGTTGTAATTGTTGTTGTTGATCCTGTATAAAGTGTTGGTCGTAATAATGGAAATCACAAGCTAGAGGAATAAATGGCTAGAAGAAAGAAGGTGTTACGCCTCTTAAGTTTTAGGTTTTATCGTGTCGTTGATTGATATTGACATTCTCGGAAGAGATGTGACCTTACGGAAAGATAAGAAGAAGTTATAGGTTTTTATGGAAGTAGCAGAGTGCATTGAAGCTAAACGGATCAAAAAATATACATTTCGATGGAAATATGCAGAATCCCATTTTTACGACCCAAAAGGATGGACCGTTCAATTTGTATGTCCTATCAAATTGGGGCCCCCACCATATTTTTGGGGACTAACTATACGGTCCATTTTTAAGGACCACACAAAATTGTACGGACCATCAAATTGGACCGTCAAATCTGTCGGTGGCTGACTTAGTTACTGGTTTAAATCATTTGTGACCCATTTGTGATCCAAACTCAACCAAATCACTCCCGAACACCCTCTCTAACACCTATAACCAATTTCAGTATTTCAAGTTGATTACACCATAAATCTTCATCCAAAAACTAGGGAAGTAAAGGAAAACCCTTCCATGTAATTGTTATATACTTGGGGGCTGATTGTGGTGGTAAGGAGATTGAGTGCAAAGCTATAGTTGATGTGTAAGGTAAGATTAACACCCCCTTTCTTATACTTATGCTTATTCATAGGTTAATTAGGTGTTTGGGTAAATAATTTACAAATTAAAACCTAGATGATAAATGATATTGTTGTTTTGATTTTGGAGTATTTGGATATTGAATATATGATGGTTGGCTGGGAATCATGGCATATACCTTGATTATGTTGTAATTGTTGTTGTTGATCCTGTATAAAGTGTTGGTCGTAATAATGGAAATCACAAGCTAGAGGAATAAATGGCTAGAAGAAAGAAGGTGTTACGCCTCTTAAGTTTTAGGTTTTATCGTGTCGTTGATTGATATTGACATTCTCGGAAGAGATGTGACCTTACGGAAAGATAAGAAGAAGTTATAGGTTTTTTATGGAAGTAGCAGAGTGTATTGAAGCTAAACGGATCGAAAAATATAAATTTCGACGAAATATGCAGAATCCCATTTTTACGACCCAAAAGGATGGACCGTACAATTTGTATGGCACGTCAAATTGGGGCCCCCATCGTATTTTTGGGGACTAACTATACGGTCCATTTTTAAGGACCACACAAAATTGTACGGACCATCAAATTGGACCGTCAAATCTGTCGGTGGCTGACTTAGTTACTGGTTTAAATCATTTTTGACCCATTTGTGATCCAAACTCAACCAAATCACTCCCGAACTCTTTCTCTAACACCTACAACTGATTTCAGTGATTACAAAGTAATTTCAAGTTGATTACACCATAAATCTTCATCCAAAAACTAGAGAAAGTAAAGGAAAACCCTTCCATGTAATTGTTATATACTTGGGGGCTGATTGTGGTGGTAAGGAGATTGAGTGCAAAGCTATAGTTGATGTGTAAGGTAAGATTAACACCCCCTTTCTTATACTTATGCTTATTCATAGGTTAATTAGGTGTTTTGGTAAATAATTTACAAATTAAAACCTAGATGATAAATGATATTGTTGTTTTGATTTTGGAGTATTTGGATATTGAATATATGATGGTTGGCTGGGAATCATGGCATATACCTTGATTATGTTGTAATTGTTGTTGTTGATCCTTGTATAAAGTGTTGGTCGTAATAATGGAAATCACAAGCTAGAGGAATAAATGGCTAGAAGAAAGAAGGTGTTACGCCTCTTAAGTTTTAGGTTTTATCGTGTCGTTGATTGATATTGACATTCTCGGAAGAGATGTGACCTTACGGAAAGATAAGAAGAAGTTATAGGTTTTTTATGGAAGTAGCAGAGTGTATTGAAGCTAAACGGATCGAAAAATATAAATTTCGACGAAATATGCGAATCCCATTTTTACGGCCCAAAAGGATGGACCGTACAATTTGTATGGCACGTCAAATTGGGGCCCCCATCGTATTTTTGGGGACTAACTATACGGTCCATTTTTAAGGACCACACAAAATTGTATGGACCATCAAATTGGACCGTCAAATCTGTCGGTGGGGCGACTTAGTTACTTGCTTTAAATCATTTTTGACCCATTTGTTATCCAAACTCAACCAAATCACTCCCGAACTCTTTCTCTAACACCTACAACTGATTTCAGTGATTACAAAGTAATTTCAAGTTGATTACACCATAAATCTTCATCCAAAAACTAGAGAAAGTAAAGGAAAACCCTTCCATGTAATTGTTATATACTTGGGGGCTGATTGTGGTGGTAAGGAGATTGAGTGCAAAGCTATAGTTTGATGTGTAAGGTAAGATTAACACCCCTTTCTTATACTTATGCTTATTCATAGGTTAATTAGGTGTTTTGGTAAATAATTTACAAATTAAAACCTAGATGATAAATGATATTGTTGTTTTGATTTTGGAGTATTTGGATATTGAATATATGATGGTTGGCTGGGAATCATGGCATATACCTTGATTATGTTGTAATTGTTGTTGTTGATCCCGTATAAAGTGTTGGTCGTAATAATGGAAATCACAAGCTAGAGGAATAAATGGCTAGAAGAAAGAAGGTGTTACGCCTCTTAAGTTTTAGGTTTTATCGTGTCGTTGATTGATATTGACATTCTCGGAAGAGATGTGACCTTACGGAAAGATAAGAAGAAGTTATAGGTTTTTTATGGAAGTAGCAGAGTGTATTGAAGCTAAACGGATCGAAAAATATAAATTTCGACGAGAAATATGCGAATCCCATTTTTACGGCCCAAAAGGATGGACCGTACAATTTGTATGTCACATCAAATTGGGGCCCCCATCGTATTTTTGGGGACTAACTATACGGTCCATTTTTAAGGACCACACAAAATTGTACGGACCATCAAATTGGACCGTCAAATCTGTCGGTGGCTGACTTAGTTACTGGCTTAAATCATTTTTGACCCATTTGTTATCCAAACTCAACCAAATCACTCCCGAACTCTTTCTCTAACACCTACAGCTGATTTCAGTGATTACAAAGTAATTTCAAGTTGATTACACCATAAATCTTCATCCAAAAACTAGAGAAAGTAAAGGAAAACCCTTCCATGTAATTGTTATATACTTGGGGGCTGATTGTGGTGGTAAGAAGATTGAGTGCAAAGCTATAGTTGATGTGTAAGGTAAGATTAACACCCCCTTTCTTATACTTATGCTTATTCATAGGTTAATTAGGTGTTTTGGTAAATAATTTACAAATTAAAACCTAGATGATAAATGATATTGTTGTTTTGATTTTGGAGTATTTGGATATTGAATATATGATGGTTGGCTGGGAATCATGGCATATACCTTGATTATGTTGTAATTGTTGTTGTTGATCCTGTATAAAGTGTTGGTCGTAATAATGGAAATCACAAGCTAGAGGAATAAATGGCTAGAAGAAAGAAGGTGTTACGCCTCTTAAGTTTTAGGTTTTATCGTGTCGTTGATTGATATTGACATTCTCGGAAGAGATGTGACCTTACGGAAAGATAAGAAGAAGTTATAGGTTTTTTATGGAAGTAGCAGAGTGTATTGAAGCTAAACGGATCGAAAAATATAAATTTCGACAGAAATATGCAGAATCCCATTTTTACGGCCCAAAAGGATGGACCGTACAATTTGTATGGCACGTCAAATTGGGGCCCCCATCGTATTTTTGGGCACTAACTATACGGTCCATTTTTAAGGACCACACAAAATTGTATGGACCATCAAATTGGACCGTCAAATCTGTCGGTGGCTGACTTAGTTACTGCTTTAAATCATTTTTGACCCATTTGTTATCCAAACTCAACCAAATCACTCCCGAACTCTTTCTCTAACACCTACAGCTGATTTCAGTGATTACAAAGTAATTTCAAGTTGATTACACCATAAATCTTCATCCAAAAACTAGAGAAAGTAAAGGAAAACCCTTCCATGTAATTGTTATATACTTGGGGGCTGATTGTGGTGGTAAGGAGATTGAGTGCAAAGCTATAGTTGATGTGTAAGGTAAGATTAACACCCCTTTCTTATATTTATGCTTATTCATAGGTTAATTAGGTGTTTTGGTAAATAATTTACAAATTAAAACCTAGATGATAAATGATATTGTTGTTTTGATTTTGGAGTATTTGGATATTGAATATATGATGGTTGGCTGGGAATCATGGCATATACCTTGATTATGTTGTAATTGTTGTTGTTGATCCTGTATAAAGTGTTGGTCGTAATAATGGAAATCACAAGCTAGAGGAATAAATGGCTAGAAGAAAGAAGGTGTTACGCCTCTTAAGTTTTAGGTTTTATCGTGTCGTTGATTGATATTGACATTCTCGGAAGAGATGTGACCTTACGGAAAGATAAGAAGAAGTTATAGGTTTTTTATGGAAGTAGCAGAGTGTATTGAAGCTAAACGGATCGAAAAATATAAATTTCGACAGAAATATGCAGAATCCCATTTTTACGGCCCAAAAGGATGGACCGTACAATTTGTATGGCACGTCAAATTGGGGCCCCCACCGTATTTTTGGGGACTAACTATACGGTCCATTTTTAAGGACCACACAAAATTGTATGGACCATCAAATTGGACCGTCAAATCTGTCGGTGGCTGACTTAGTTACTTGCTTTAAATCATTTTTGACCCATTTGTTATCCAAACTCAACCAAATCACTCCCGAACTCTTTCTCTAACACCTACAACTGATTTCAGTGATTACAAAGTAATTTCAAGTTGATTACACCATAAATCTTCATCCAAAAACTAGAGAAAGTAAAGGAAAACCCTTCCATGTAATTGTTATATACTTGGGGGCTGATTGTGGTGGTAAAGAGATTGAGTGCAAAGCTATAGTTGATGTGTAAGGTAAGATTAACACCCCCTTTCTTATATTTATGCTTATTCATAGGTTAATTAGGTGTTTTGGTAAATAATTTACAAATTAAAACCTAGATGATAAATGATATTGTTGTTTTGATTTTGGAGTATTTGGATATTGAATATATGATGGTTGGCTGGGAATCATGGCATATACCTTGATTATGTTGTAATTGTTGTTGTTGATCCTGTATAAAGTGTTGGTCGTAATAATGGAAATCACAAGCTAGAGGAATAAATGGCTAGAAGAAAGAAGGTGTTACGCCTCTTAAGTTTTAGGTTTTATCGTGTCGTTGATTGATATTGACATTCTCGGAAGAGATGTGACCTTACGGAAAGATAAGAAGAAGTTATAGGTTTTTTATGGAAGTACAAGAGTGTATTGAAGCTAAACGGATCGAAAAATATAAATTTCGACGAAATATGCGAGAATCCCATTTTTACGGCCCAAAAGGATGGACCGTACAATTTGTATGGCACGTCAAATTGGGGCCCCCATCGTATTTTTTGGGCACTAACTATACGGTCCATTTTTAAGGACCACACAAAATTGTATGGACCATCAAATTGGACCGTCAAATCTGTCGGTGGGCGACTTAGTTACTTGCTTTAAATCATTTTTGACCCATTTGTTATCCAAACTCAACCAAATCACTCCCGAACTCTTTCTCTAACACCTACAACTGATTTCAGTGATTACAAAGTAATTTCAAGTTGATTACACCATAAATCTTCATCCAAAAACTAGAGAAAGTAAAGGAAAACCCTTCCATGTAATTGTTATATACTTGGGGGCTGATTGTGGTGGTAAAGAGATTGAGTGCAAAGCTATAGTTGATGTGTAAGGTAAGATTAACACCCCTTTCTTATATTTATGCTTATTCATAGGTTAATTAGGTGTTTTGGTAAATAATTTACAAATTAAAACCTAGATGATAAATGATATTGTTGTTTTGATTTTGGAGTATTTGGATATTGAATATATGATGGTTGGCTGGGAATCATGGCATATACCTTGATTATGTTGTAATTGTTGTTGTTGATCCTGTATAAAGTGTTGGTCGTAATAATGGAAATCACAAGCTAGAGGAATAAATGGCTAGAAGAAAGAAGGTGTTACGCCTCTTAAGTTTTAGGTTTTATCGTGTCGTTGATTGATATTGACATTCTCGGAAGAGATGTGACCTTACGGAAAGATAAGAAGAAGTTATAGGTTTTTTATGGAAGTAGCAGAGTGTATTGAAGCTAAACGGATCGAAAAATATAAATTTCGACAGAAATATGCAGAATCCCATTTTTACGGCCCAAAAGGATGGACCGTACAATTTGTATGGCACGTCAAATTGGGGCCCCCATCGTATTTTTGGGCACTAACTATACGGTCCATTTTTAAGGACCACACAAAATTGTATGGACCATCAAATTGGACCGTCAAATCTGTCGGTGGTGACTTAGTTACTTTACTGCTTTAAATCATTTTTGACCCATTTGTTATCCAAACTCAACCAAATCACTCCCGAACTCTTTCTCTAACACCTACAACTGATTTCAGTGATTACAAAGTAATTTCAAGTTGATTACACCATAAATCTTCATCCAAAAACTAGAGAAAGTAAAGGAAAACCCTTCCATGTAATTGTTATATACTTGGGGGCTGATTGTGGTGGTAAAGAGATTGAGTGCAAAGCTATAGTTGATGTGTAAGGTAAGATTAACACCCCTTTCTTATATTTATGCTTATTCATAGGTTAATTAGGTGTTTAGGTAAATAATTTACAAATTAAAACCTAGATGATAAATGATATTGTTGTTTTGATTTTGGAGTATTTGGATATTGAATATATGATGGTTGGTTGTGAATCATGGCATATACCTTGATTATGTTGTAATTGTTGTTGTTGATCCCGTATAAAGTGTTGGTCGTAATAATGGAAATCACAAGCTAGAGGAATAAATGGCTAGAAGAAAGAAGGTGTTACGCCTCTTAAGTTTTAGGTTTTATCGTGTCGTTGATTGATATTGACATTCTCGGAAGAGATGTGACCTTACGGAAAGATAAGAAGAAGTTATAGGTTTTTTATGGAAGTAGCAGAGTGTATTGAAGCTAAACGGATCGAAAAATATAAATTTCGACAAAAATATGCAGAATCCCATTTTTACGGCCCAAAAGGATGGACCGTACAATTTGTATGGCACGTCAAATTGGGGCCCCCATCGTATTTTTGGGCACTAACTATACGGTCCATTTTTAAGGACCACACAAAATTGTATGGACCATCAAATTGGACCGTCAAATCTGTCGGTGGCTGACTTAGTTACTGCTTTAAATCATTTTTGACCCATTTGTTATCCAAACTCAACCAAATCACTCCCGAACTCTTTCTCTAACACCTACAGCTGATTTCAAGATTACAAAAGTAATTTCAAGTTGATTACACCATAAATCTTCATCCAAAAACTAGAGAAAGTAAAGGAAAACCCTTCCATGTAATTGTTATATACTTGGGGGCTGATTGTGGTGGTAAAGAGATTGAGTGCAAAGCTATAGTTGATGTGTAAGGTAAGATTAACACCCCCTTTCTTATATTTATGCTTATTCATAGGTTAATTAGGTGTTTTGGTAAATAATTTACAAATTAAAACCTAGATGATAAATGATATTGTTGTTTTGATTTTGGAGTATTTGGATATTGAATATATGATGGTTGGCTGGGAATCATGGCATATACCTTGATTATGTTGTAATTGTTGTTGTTGATCCTGTATAAAGTGTTGGTCGTAATAATGGAAATCACAAGCTAGAGGAATAAATGGCTAGAAGAAAGAAGGTGTTACGCCTCTTAAGTTTTAGGTTTTATCGTGTCGTTGATTGATATTGACATTCTCGGAAGAGATGTGACCTTACGGAAAGATAAGAAGAAGTTATAGGTAGGTTTTTTATGGAAGTAGCAGAGTGTATTGAAGCTAAACGGATCGAAAAATATAAATTTCGACGAAATATGCGAATCCCATTTTTACGGCCCAAAAGGATGGACCGTACAATTTGTATGGCACGTCAAATTGGGGCCCCCATCGTATTTTTGGGCACTAACTATACGGTCCATTTTTAAGGACCACACAAAATTGTATGGACCATCAAATTGGACCGTCAAATCTGTCGGTGGGCTGACTTAGTTACTTGCTTTAAATCATTTTTGACCCATTTGTTATCCAAACTCAACCAAATCACTCCCGAACTCTTTCTCTAACACCTACAACTGATTTCAGTGATTACAAAGTAATTTCAAGTTGATTACACCATAAATCTTCATCCAAAAACTAGAGAAAGTAAAGGAAAACCCTTCCATGTAATTGTTATATACTTGGGGGCTGATTGTGGTGGTAAAGAGATTGAGTGCAAAGCTATAGTTGATGTGTAAGGTAAGATACACACCCCTTTCTTATATTATGCTTATTCATAGGTTAATTAGGTGTTTTGGTAAATAATTTACAAATTAAAACCTAGATGATAAATGATATTGTTGTTTTGATTTTGGAGTATTTGGATATTGAATATATGATGGTTGGTGGGAATCATGGCATATACCTTGATTATGTTGTAATTGTTGTTGTTGATCCCGTATAAAGTGTTGGTCGTAATAATGGAAATCACAAGCTAGAGGAATAAATGGCTAGAAGAAAGAAGGTGTTACGCCTCTTAAGTTTTAGGTTTTATCGTGTCGTTGATTGATATTGACATTCTCGGAAGAGATGTGACCTTACGGAAAGATAAGAAGAAGTTATAGGTTTTTTATGGAAGTAGCAGAGTGTATTGAAGCTAAACGGATCGAAAAATATAAATTTCGACAGAAATATGCAGAATCCCATTTTTACGGCCCAAAAGGATGGACCGTACAATTTGTATGGCACGTCAAATTGGGGCCCCCATCGTATTTTTGGGCACTAACTATACGGTCCATTTTTAAGGACCACACAAAATTGTATGGACCATCAAATTGGACCGTCAAATCTGTCGGTGGATGACTTAGTTACTTGCTTTAAATCATTTTTGACCCATTTGTTATCCAAACTCAACCAAATCACTCCCGAACTCTTTCTCTAACACCTACAACTGATTTCAGTGATTACAAAGTAATTTCAAGTTGATTACACCATAAATCTTCATCCAAAAACTAGAGAAAGTAAAGGAAAACCCTTCCATGTAATTGTTATATACTTGGGGGCTGATTGTGGTGGTAAAGAGATTGAGTGCAAAGCTATAGTTGATGTGTAAGGTAAGATTAACACCCCCTTTCTTATATTTATGCTTATTCATAGGTTAATTAGGTGTTTTGGTAAATAATTTACAAATTAAAACCTAGATGATAAATGATATTGTTGTTTTGATTTTGGAGTATTTGGATATTGAATATATGATGATGGTGGTGGGAATCATGGCATATACCTTGATTATGTTGTAATTGTTGTTGTTGATCCCGTATAAAGTGTTGGTCGTAATAATGGAAATCACAAGCTAGAGGAATAAATGGCTAGAAGAAAGAAGGTGTTACGCCTCTTAAGTTTTAGGTTTTATCGTGTCGTTGATTGATATTGACATTCTCGGAAGAGATGTGACCTTACGGAAAGATAAGAAGAAGTTATAGGTTTTTTATGGAAGTAGCGAGAGTGTATTGAAGCTAAACGGATCGAAAAATATAAATTTCGACAGAAATATGCAGAATCCCATTTTTACGGCCCAAAAGGATGGACCGTACAATTTGTATGGCACGTCAAATTGGGGCCCCCATCGTATTTTTGGGCACTAACTATACGGTCCATTTTTAAGGACCACACAAAATTGTATGGACCATCAAATTGGACCGTCAAATCTGTCGGTGGGTGACTTAGTTACTGCTTTAAATCATTTTTGACCCATTTGTTATCCAAACTCAACCAAATCACTCCCGAACTCTTTCTCTAACACCTACAACCTGATTTCAGTGATTACAAAGTAATTTCAAGTTGATTACACCATAAATCTTCATCCAAAAACTAGAGAAAGTAAAGGAAAACCCTTCCATGTAATTGTTATATACTTGGGGGCTGATTGTGGTGGTAAAGAGATTGAGTGCAAAGCTATAGTTGATGTGTAAGGTAAGATTAACACCCCCTTTCTTATATTTATGCTTATTCATAGGTTAATTAGGTGTTTTGGTAAATAATTTACAAATTAAAACCTAGATGATAAATGATATTGTTGTTTTGATTTTGGAGTATTTGGATATTGAATATATGATGGTTGGTGGGAATCATGGCATATACCTTGATTATGTTGTAATTGTTGTTGTTGATCCCGTATAAAGTGTTGGTCGTAATAATGGAAATCACAAGCTAGAGGAATAAATGGCTAGAAGAAAGAAGGTGTTACGCCTCTTAAGTTTTAGGTTTTATCGTGTCGTTGATTGATATTGACATTCTCGGAAGAGATGTGACCTTACGGAAAGATAAGAAGAAGTTATAGGTTTTTTATGGAAGTAGCAGAGTGTATTGAAGCTAAACGGATCGAAAAATATAAATTTCGACGAAAATATGCGAATCCCATTTTTACGGCCCAAAAGGATGGACCGTACAATTTGTATGGCACGTCAAATTGGGGCCCCCATCGTATTTTTGGGCACTAACTATACGGTCCATTTTTAAGGACCACACAAAATTGTATGGACCATCAAATTGGACCGTCAAATCTGTCGGTGGTTGACTTAGTTACTACTTTAAATCATTTTTGACCCATTTGTTATCCAAACTCAACCAAATCACTCCCGAACTCTTTCTCTAACACCTACAGCTGATTTCAGTGATTACAAAGTAATTTCAAGTTGATTACACCATAAATCTTCATCCAAAAACTAGAGAAAGTAAAGGAAAACCCTTCCATGTAATTGTTATATACTTGGGGGCTGATTGTGGTGGTAAAGAGATTGAGTGCAAAGCTATAGTTGATGTGTAAGGTAAGATTAACACCCCCTTTCTTATATTTATGCTTATTCATAGGTTAATTAGGTGTTTTGGTAAATAATTTACAAATTAAAACCTAGATGATAAATGATATTGTTGTTTTGATTTTGGAGTATTTGGATATTGAATATATGATGGTTGGCTGGGAATCATGGCATATACCTTGATTATGTTGTAATTGTTGTTGTTGATCCTGTATAAAGTGTTGGTCGTAATAATGGAAATCACAAGCTAGAGGAATAAATGGCTAGAAGAAAGAAGGTGTTACGCCTCTTAAGTTTTAGGTTTTATCGTGTCGTTGATTGATATTGACATTCTCGGAAGAGATGTGACCTTACGGAAAGATAAGAAGAAGTTATAGGTTTTTTATGGAAGTAGCAGAGTGTATTGAAGCTAAACGGATCGAAAAATATAAATTTCGACAGAAATATGCAGAATCCCATTTTTACGGCCCAAAAGGATGGACCGTACAATTTGTATGGCACGTCAAATTGGGGCCCCCATCGTATTTTTGGGCACTAACTATACGGTCCATTTTTAAGGACCACACAAAATTGTATGGACCATCAAATTGGACCGTCAAATCTGTCGGTGGGCTGACTTAGTTACTTGCTTTAAATCATTTTTGACCCATTTGTTATCCAAACTCAACCAAATCACTCCCGAACTCTTTCTCTAACACCTACAACCATGATTTCAGTGATTACAAAGTAATTTCAAGTTGATTACACCATAAATCTTCATCCAAAAACTAGAGAAAGTAAAGGAAAACCCTTCCATGTAATTGTTATATACTTGGGGGCTGATTGTGGTGGTAAAGAGATTGAGTGCAAAGCTATAGTTGATGTGTAAGGTAAGATTAACACCCCCTTTCTTATATTTATGCTTATTCATAGGTTAATTAGGTGTTTTGGTAAATAATTTTTACAAATTAAAACCCAGATGATAAATGATATTGTTGTTTTGATTTTGGAGTATTTGGATATTGAATATATGATGGTTGGCTGGGAATCATGGCATATACCTTGATTATGTTGTAATTGTTGTTGTTGATCCTGTATAAAGTGTTGGTCGTAATAATGGAAATCACAAGCTAGAGGAATAAATGGCTAGAAGAAAGAAGGTGTTACGCCTCTTAAGTTTTAGGTTTTATCGTGTCGTAGATTGATATTGACATTCTCTGAAGATATGTGACCTTACGGAAAGATAAGAAGAAGTTATAGGTTTTTTATGGAAGTAGCAGAGTGTATTGAAGCTAAACGGATCGAAAAATATAAATTTTGGCAGAAATATGCAGAATCCCATTTTTACGGCCCAAAAGGATGGACCGTACAATTTGTATGGCACGTCAAATTGGGGCCCCCACCGTATTTTTGGGCATTAACTATACGGTCCATTTTTAAGGACCACACAAAATTGTATGGACCATCAAATTGACCGTCAAATCTGTCGGTGGCTGACTTAGTTACTGCTTTAAATCATTTTTGACCCATTTGTTATCCAAACTCAACCAAATCACTCCCGAACTCTTTCTCTAACACCTACAACTGATTTCAGTGATTACAAAGTAATTTCAAGTTGATTACACCATAAATCTTCATCCAAAAACTAGAGAAAGTAAAGGAAAACCCTTCCATGTAATTGTTATATACTTGGGGGCTGATTGTGGTGGTAAAGAGATTGAGTGCAAAGCTATAGTTGATGTGTATGGTAAGATTAACACCCCCTTTCTTATATTTATGCTTATTCGTAGGTTAATTAGGTGTTTTGGTAAATAATTTACAAATTAAAACCTAGATGATAAATGATATTGTTGTTTTGATTTTGGAGTATTTGGATATTGAATATATGATGGTTGGCTGGGAATCATGGCATATACCTTGATTATGTTGTAATTGTTGTTGTTGATCCTGTATAAAGTGTTGGTTGGTCGTAATAATGGAAATCACAAGCTAGAGGAATAAATGGCTAGAAGAAAGAAGGTGTTACGCCTCTTAAGTTTTAGGTTTTATCGTGTCGTTGATTGATATTGACATTCTCGGAAGAGATGTGACCTTACGGAAAGATAAGAAGAAGTTATAGGTTTTTTATGGAAGTAGCAGAGTGTATTGAAGCTAAACGGATCGAAAAATATAAATTTCGACGAAAATATGCGAATCCCATTTTTACGGCCCAAAAGGATGGACCGTACAATTTGTATGGCACGTCAAATTGGGGCCCCCATCGTATTTTTGGGCACTAACTATACGGTCCATTTTTAAGGACCACACAAAATTGTATGGACCATCAAATTGGACCGTCAAATCAAATGTCGGTGGCTGACTTAGTTACTGCTTTAAATCATTTTTGACCCATTTGTTATCCAAACTCAACCAAATCACTCCCGAACTCTTTCTCTAACACCTACAACTGATTTCAGTGATTACAAAGTAATTTCAAGTTGATTACACCATAAATCTTCATCCAAAAACTAGAGAAAGTAAAGGAAAACCCTTCCATGTAATTGTTATATACTTGGGGGCTGATTGTGGTGGTAAAGAGATTGAGTGCAAAGCTATAGTTGATGTGTAAGGTAAGATTAACACCCCTTTCTTATATTTATGCTTATTCATAGGTTAATTAGGTGTTTTGGTAAATAATTTACAAATTAAAACCTAGATGATAAATGATATTGTTGTTTTGATTTTGGAGTATTTGGATATTGAATATATGATGGTTGGTTTGGGAATCATGGCATATACCTTGATTATGTTGTAATTGTTGTTGTTGATCCAGTATAAAGTGTTGGTCGTAATAATGGAAATCACAAGCTAGAGGAATAAATGGCTAGAAGAAAGAAGGTGTTACGCCTCTTAAGTTTTAGGTTTTATCGTGTCGTTGATTGATATTGACATTCTCGGAAGAGATGTGACCTTACGGAAAGATAAGAAGAAGTTATAGGTTTTTTATGGAAGTAGCAGAGTGTATTGAAGCTAAACGGATCGAAAAATATAAATTTCGACAGAAATATATAGAATCCCATTTTTACGGCCCAAAAGGATGGACCGTACAATTTGTATGGCACGTCAAATTGGGGCCCCCACCGTATTTTTGGGCACTAACTATACGGTCCATTTTTAAGGACCACACAAAATTGTATGGACCATCAAATTGGACCGTCAAATCTGTCGGTGGCTGACTTAGTTACTGCTATAAATCATTTTTGACCCATTTGTTATCCAAACTCAACCAAATCACTCCCGAACTCTTTCTCTAACACCTACAACTGATTTCAGTGATTACAAAGTAATTTCAAGTTGATTACACCATAAATCTTCATCCAAAAACTAGAGAAAGTAAAGGAAAACCCTTCCATGTAATTGTTATATACTTGGGGGCTGATTGTGGTGGTAAAGAGATTGAGTGCAAAGCTATAGTTGATGTGTAAGGTAAGATTAACACCTTTCTTATATTTATGCTTATTCATAGGTTAATTAGGTGTTTTGGTAAATAATTTACAAATTAAAACCTAGATGATAAATGATATTGTTGTTTTGATTTTGGAGTATTTGGATATTGAATATATGATGGTTGGCTGGGAATCATGGCATATACCTTGATTATGTTGTAATTGTTGTTGTTGATCCTGTATAAAGTGTTGGTCGTAATAATGGAAATCACAAGCTAGAGGAATAAATGGCTAGAAGAAAGAAGGTGTTACGCCTCTTAAGTTTTAGGTTTTATCGTGTCGTTGATTGATATTGACATTCTCGGAAGAGATGTGACCTTACGGAAAGATAAGAAGAAGTTATAGGTTTTTTATGGAAGTAGCAGAGTGTATTGAAGCTAAACGGATCGAAAAATATAAATTTCGACGAAATATGCGAATCCCATTTTTACGGCCCAAAAGGATGGACCGTACAATTTGTATGGCACGTCAAATTGGGGCCCCCATCGTATTTTTGGGCACTAACTATACGGTCCATTTTTAAGGACCACACAAAATTGTATGGACCATCAAATTGGACCGTCAAATCTGTCGGTGGGCTGACTTAGTTACTGCTTTAAATCATTTTTGACCCATTTGTTATCCAAACTCAACCAAATCACTCCCGAACTCTTTCTCTAACACCTACAGCTGATTTCAGTGATTACAAAGTAATTTCAAGTTGATTACACCATAAATCTTCATCCAAAAACTAGAGAAAGTAAAGGAAAACCCTTCCATGTAATTGTTATATACTTGGGGGCTGATTGTGGTGGTAAAGAGATTGAGTGCAAAGCTATAGTTGATGTGTAAGGTAAGATTAACACCCCCTTTCTTATATTTATGCTTATTCATAGGTTAATTAGGTGTTTTGGTAAATAATTTACAAATTAAAACCTAGATGATAAATGATATTGTTGTTTTGATTTTGGAGTATTTGGATATTGAATATATGATGGTTGGTTGGGAATCATGGCATATACCTTGATTATGTTGTAATTGTTGTTGTTGATCCTGTATAAAGTGTTGGTCGTAATAATGGAAATCACAAGCTAGAGGAATAAATGGCTAGAAGAAAGAAGGTGTTACGCCTCTTAAGTTTTAGGTTTTATCGTGTCGTTGATTGATATTGACATTCTCGGAAGAGATGTGACCTTACGGAAAGATAAGAAGAAGTTATAGGTTTTTTATGGAAGTAGCAGAGTGTATTGAAGCTAAACGGATCGAAAAATATAAATTTCGACGAAATATGCGAGAATCCCATTTTTACGGCCCAAAAGGATGGACCGTACAATTTGTATGGCACGTCAAATTGGGGCCCCCATCGTATTTTTGGGCACTAACTATACGGTCCATTTTTAAGGACCACACAAAATTGTATGGACCATCAAATTGGACCGTCAAATCTGTCGGTGGGCGACTTAGTTACTTACTTGCTTTAAATCATTTTTGACCCATTTGTTATCCAAACTCAACCAAATCACTCCCGAACTCTTTCTCTAACACCTACAACTGATTTCAGTGATTACAAAGTAATTTCAAGTTGATTACACCATAAATCTTCATCCAAAAACTAGAGAAAGTAAAGGAAAACCCTTCCATGTAATTGTTATATACTTGGGGGCTGATTGTGGTGGTAAAGAGATTGAGTGCAAAGCTATAGTTGATGTGTAAGGTAAGATTAACACCCCTTTCTTATATTTATGCTTATTCATAGGTTAATTAGGTGTTTTGGTAAATAATTTACAAATTAAAACCTAGATGATAAATGATATTGTTGTTTTGATTTTGGAGTATTTGGATATTGAATATATGATGGTTGGCTGGGAATCATGGCATATACCTTGATTATGTTGTAATTGTTGTTGTTGATCCCGTATAAAGTGTTGGTCGTAATAATGGAAATCACAAGCTAGAGGAATAAATGGCTAGAAGAAAGAAGGTGTTACGCCTCTTAAGTTTTAGGTTTTATCGTGTCGTTGATTGATATTGACATTCTCGGAAGAGATGTGACCTTACGGAAAGATAAGAAGAAGTTATAGGTTTTTTATGGAAGTAGCAGAGTGTATTGAAGCTAAACGGATCGAAAAATATAAATTTCGACAGAAATATGCAGAATCCCATTTTTACGGCCCAAAAGGATGGACCGTACAATTTGTATGGCACGTCAAATTGGGGCCCCCATCGTATTTTTGGGCACTAACTATACGGTCCATTTTTAAGGACCACACAAAATTGTATGGACCATCAAATTGGACCGTCAAATCTGTCGGTGGCTGACTTAGTTACTCTTTAAATCATTTTTGACCCATTTGTTATCCAAACTCAACCAAATCACTCCCGAACTCTTTCTCTAACACCTACAGCTGATTTCGGTGATTACAAAGTAATTTCAAGTTGATTACACCATAAATCTTCATCCAAAAACTAGAGAAAGTAAAGGAAAACCCTTCCATGTAATTGTATATACTTGGGGGCTGATTGTGGTGGTGGTGGTAAAGAGATTGAGTGCAAAGCTATAGTTGATGTGTAAGGTAAGATTAACACCCCCTTTCTTATATATTATGCTTATTCGTAGGTTAATTAGGTGTTTTGGTAAATAATTTACAAATTAAAACTCAGATGATAAATGATATTGTTGTTTTGATTTTGGAGTATTTGGATATTGAATATATGATGGTTGGCTGGGAATCATGGCATATACCTTGATTATGTTGTAATTGTTGTTGTTGATCCCGTATAAAGTGTTGGTCGTAATAATGGAAATCACAAGCTAGAGGAATAAATGGCTAGAAGAAAGAAGGTGTTACGCCTCTTAAGTTTTAGGTTTTATCGTGTCGTTGATTGATATTGACATTCTCGGAAGAGATGTGACCTTACGGAAAGATAAGAAGAAGTTATAGGTTTTTTATGGAAGTAGCAGAGTGTATTGAAGCTAAACGGATCGAAAAATATAAATTTCGACGAAATATGCGAATCCCATTTTTACGGCCCAAAAGGACCGTACAATTTGTATGGCACGTCAAATTGGGGCCCCCATCGTATTTTTGGGCACTAACTATACGGTCCATTTTTAAGGACCACACAAAATTGTATGGACCATCAAATTGGACCGTCAAATCTGTCGGTGGCTGACTTAGTTACTGCTTTAAATCATTTTTGACCCATTTGTTATCCAAACTCAACCAAATCACTCCCGAACTCTTTCTCTAACACCTACAGCTGATTTCAGTGATTACAAAGTAATTTCAAGTTGATTACACCATAAATCTTCATCCAAAAACTAGAGAAAGTAAAGGAAAACCCTTCCATGTAATTGTTATATACTTGGGGGCTGATTGTGGTGGTAAAGAGATTGAGTGCAAAGCTATAGTTGATGTGTAAGGTAAGATTAACACCCCCTTTCTTATATTTATGCTTATTCATAGGTTAATTAGGTGTTTTGGTAAATAATTTACAAATTAAAACCTAGATGATAAATGATATTGTTGTTTTGATTTTGGAGTATTTGGATATTGAATATATGATGGTTGGCTGGGAATCATGGCATATACCTTGATTATGTTGTAATTGTTGTTGTTGATCCTGTATAAAGTGTTGGTCGTAATAATGGAAATCACAAGCTAGAGGAATAAATGGCTAGAAGAAAGAAGGTGTTACGCCTCTTAAGTTTTAGGTTTTATCGTGTCGTTGATTGATATTGACATTCTCGGAAGAGATGTGACCTTACGGAAAGATAAGAAGAAGTTATAGGTTTTTTATGGAAGTAGCAGAGTGTATTGAAGCTAAACGGATCGAAAAAAAAATATAAATTTCGACAGAAATATGCAGAATCCCATTTTTACGGCCCAAAAGGATGGACCGTACAATTTGTATGGCACGTCAAATTGGGGCCCCCATCGTATTTTTGGGCACTAACTATACGGTCCATTTTTAAGGACCACACAAAATTGTATGGACTCAAATTGGACCGTCAAATCTGTCGGTGGGCTGACTTAGTTACTGCTTTAAATCATTTTTGACCCATTTGTTATCCAAACTCAACCAAATCACTCCCGAACTCTTTCTCTAACACCTACAGCTGATTTCAATGATTACAAAGTAATTTCAAGTTGATTACACCATAAATCTTCATCCAAAAACTAGAGAAAGTAAAGGAAAACCCTTCCATGTAATTGTTATATACTTGGGGGCTGATTGTGGTGGTAAAGAGATTGAGTGCAAAGCTATAGTTGATGTGTAAGGTAAGATTAACACCACCTTTCTTATATTTATGCTTATTCATAGGTTAATTAGGTGTTTTGGTAAATAATTTACAAATTAAAACCTAGATGATAAATGATATTGTTGTTTTGATTTTGGAGTATTTGGATATTGAATATATGATGGTTGGCTGGGAATCATGGCATATACCTTGATTATGTTGTAATTGTTGTTGTTGATCCTGTATAAAGTGTTGGTCGTAATAATGGAAATCACAAGCTAGAGGAATAAATGGCTAGAAGAAAGAAGGTGTTACGCCTCTTAAGTTTTAGGTTTTATCGTGTCGTTGATTGATATTGACATTCTCGGAAGAGATGTGACCTTACGGAAAGATAAGAAGAAGTTATAGGTTTTTTATGGAAGTAGCAGAGTGTATTGAAGCTAAACGGATCGAAAAATATAAATTTCGACAAAAATATGCAGAATCCCATTTTTACGGCCCAAAAGGATGGACCGTACAATTTGTATGGCACGTCAAATTGGGGCCCCCATCGTATTTTTGGGCACTAACTATACGGTCCATTTTTAAGGACCACACAAAATTGTATGGACCATCAAATTGGACCGTCAAATCTGTCGGTGGTGACTTAGTTACTTACTTTAAATCATTTTTGACCCATTTGTTATCCAAACTCAACCAAATCACTCCCGAACTCTTTCTCTAACACCTACAGCTGATTTCAGTGATTACAAAGTAATTTCAAGTTGATTACACCATAAATCTTCATCCAAAAACTAGAGAAAGTAAAGGAAAACCCTTCCATGTAATTGTTATATACTTGGGGGCTGATTGTGGTGGTAAAGAGATTGAGTGCAAAGCTATAGTTGATGTGTAAGGTAAGATTAACACCCCCCTTTCTTATATTTATGCTTATTCATAGGTTAATTAGGTGTTTTGGTAAATAATTTACAAATTAAAACCTAGATGATAAATGATATTGTTGTTTTGATTTTGGAGTATTTGGATATTGAATATATGATGGTTGGCTGGGAATCATGGCATATACCTTGATTATGTTGTAATTGTTGTTGTTGATCCTGTATAAAGTGTTGGTCGTAATAATGGAAATCACAAGCTAGAGGAATAAATGGCTAGAAGAAAGAAGGTGTTACGCCTCTTAAGTTTTAGGTTTTATCGTGTCGTTGATTGATATTGACATTCTCGGAAGAGATGTGACCTTACGGAAAGATAAGAAGAAGTTATAGGTAGGTTTTTTATGGAAGTAGCAGAGTGTATTGAAGCTAAACGGATCGAAAAATATAAATTTCGACGAAATATGCGAATCCCATTTTTACGGCCCAAAAGGATGGACCGTACAATTTGTATGGCACGTCAAATTGGGGCCCCCATCGTATTTTTGGGCACTAACTATACGGTCCATTTTTAAGGACCACACAAAATTGTATGGACCATCAAATTGGACCGTCAAATCTGTCGGTGGCTGACTTAGTTACTGCTTTAAATCATTTTTGACCCATTTGTTATCCAAACTCAACCAAATCACTCCCGAACTCTTTCTCTAACACCTACAGCTGATTTCAGTGATTACAAAGTAATTTCAAGTTGATTACACCATAAATCTTCATCCAAAAACTAGAGAAAGTAAAGGAAAACCCTTCCATGTAATTGTTATATACTTGGGGGCTGATTGTGGTGGTAAAGAGATTGAGTGCAAAGCTATAGTTGATGTGTAAGGTAAGATTAACACCCCTTTCTTATATTTATGCTTATTCATAGGTTAATTAGGTGTTTTGGTAAATAATTTACAAATTAAAACCTAGATGATAAATGATATTGTTGTTTTGATTTTGGAGTATTTGGATATTGAATATATGATGGTTGGCTGGGAATCATGGCATATACCTTGATTATGTTGTAATTGTTGTTGTTGATCCTGTATAAAGTGTTGGTCGTAATAATGGAAATCACAAGCTAGAGGAATAAATGGCTAGAAGAAAGAAGGTGTTACGCCTCTTAAGTTTTAGGTTTTATCGTGTCGTTGATTGATATTGACATTCTCGGAAGAGATGTGACCTTACGGAAAGATAAGAAGAAGTTATAGGTTTTTTATGGAAGTAGCAGAGTGTATTGAAGCTAAACGGATCGAAAAATATACATTTCGATGCGAAATATGCGAATCCCATTTTTACGGCCCAAAAGGATGGACCGTACAATTTGTATGGCACGTCAAATTGGGGCCCCCCCATCAGCGTATTTTTTTGGGCACTAACTATACGGTCCATTTTTAAGGACCACACAAAATTGTACGGACCATCAAATTGGACCGTCAAATCTGTCGGTGGCTGACTTAGTTACTGGTTTAAATCATTTTTGACCCATTTGTTATCCAAACTCAACCAAATCACTCCCGAACTCTTTCTCTAACACCTATAACCAATTTCAGTGATTACAAAGTAATTTCAAGTTGATTACACCATAAATCTTCATCCAAAAACTAGAGAAAGTAAAGGAAAACCCTTCCATGTAATTGTTATATACTTGGGGGCTGATTGTGGTGGTAAAGAGATTGAGTGCAAAGCTATAGTTGATGTGTAAGGTAAGATTAACACCCCCTTTCTTATATTTATGCTTATTCATAGGTTAATTAGGTGTTTTGGTAAATAATTTACAAATTAAAACCTAGATGATAAATGATATTGTTGTTTTGATTTTGGAGTATTTGGATATTGAATATATGATGGTTGGTGGGAATCATGGCATATACCTTGATTATGTTGTAATTGTTGTTGTTGATCCTGTATAAAGTGTTGGTCGTAATAATGGAAATCACAAGCTAGAGGAATAAATGGCTAGAAGAAAGAAGGTGTTACGCCTCTTAAGTTTTAGGTTTTATCGTGTCGTTGATTGATATTGACATTCTCGGAAGAGATGTGACCTTACGGAAAGATAAGAAGAAGTTATAGGTTTTTTATGGAAGTAGCAGAGTGTATTGAAGCTAAACGGATCGAAAAATATAAATTTCGACAGAAATATGCAGAATCCCATTTTTACGGCCCAAAAGGATGGACCGTACAATTTGTATGGCACGTCAAATTGGGGCCCCCATCGTATTTTTTTTGGGACACTAACTATACGGTCCATTTTTAAGGACCACACAAAATTGTATGGACCATCAAATTGGACCGTCAAATCTGTCGGTGGGCTGACTTAGTTACTTGCTTTAAATCATTTTTGACCCATTTGTTATCCAAACTCAACAAAATCACTCCCGAACTCTTTCTCTAACACCTACAACTGAACCAATTTCAGTGATTACAAAGTAATTTCAAGTTGATTACACCATAAATCTTCATCCAAAAACTAGAGAAAGTAAAGGAAAACCCTTCCATGTAATTGTTATATACTTGGGGGCTGATTGTGGTGGTAAAGAGATTGAGTGCAAAGCTATAGTTGATGTGTAAGGTAAGATTAACACCCCCTTTCTTATATTTATGCTTATTCATAGGTTAATTAGGTGTTTTGGTAAATAATTTACAAATTAAAACCTAGATGATAAATGATATTGTTGTTTTGATTTTGGAGTATTTGGATATTGAATATATGATGGTTGGCTGGGAATCATGGCATATACCTTGATTATGTTGTAATTGTTGTTGTTGATCCTGTATAAAGTGTTGGTCGTAATAATGGAAATCACAAGCTAGAGGAATAAATGGCTAGAAGAAAGAAGGTGTTACGCCTCTTAAGTTTTAGGTTTTATATTGTCGTTGATTGATATTGACATTCTCGGAAGAGATGTGACCTTACGGAAAGATAAGAAGAAGTTATAGGTTTTTTATGGAAGTAGCAGAGTGTATTGAAGCTAAACGGATCGAAAAATATAAATTTCGACAGAAATATGCGAGAATCCCATTTTTACGGCCCAAAAGGATGGACCGTACAATTTGTATGGCACGTCAAATTGGGGCCCCCATCGTATTTTTGGGGACTAACTATACGGTCCATTTTTAAGGACCACACAAAATTGTATGGACCATCAAATTGGACCGTCAAATCTGTCGGTGGTTGACTTAGTTACTAGCTTTAAATCATTTTTGACCCATTTGTTATCCAAACTCAACCAAATCACTCCCGAACTCTTTCTCTAACACCTACAACCATTTCAGTGATTACAAAGTAATTTCAAGTTGATTACACCATAAATCTTCATCCAAAAACTAGAGAAAGTAAAGGAAAACCCTTCCATGTAATTGTTATATACTTGGGGGCTGATTGTGGTGGTAAGGAGAGATTGAGTGCAAAGCTATAGTTGATGTGTAAGGTAAGATTAACACCCCCCCCTTCTTATATTTATGCTTATTCATAGGTTAATTAGGTGTTTTGGTAAATAATTTACAAATTAAAACCTAGATGATAAATGATATTGTTGTTTTGATTTTGGAGTATTTGGATATTGAATATATGATGGTTGGTGGGAATCATGGCATATACCTTGATTATGTTGTAATTGTTGTTGTTGATCCCGTATAAAGTGTTGGTCGTAATAATGGAAATCACAAGCTAGAGGAATAAATGGCTAGAAGAAAGAAGGTGTTACGCCTCTTAAGTTTTAGGTTTTATCGTGTCGTTGATTGATATTGACATTCTCGGAAGAGATGTGACCTTACGGAAAGATAAGAAGAAGTTATAGGTTTTTTATGGAAGTAGCAGAGTGTGTTGAAGCTAAACGGATCGAAAAATATAAATTTCGACGAAATATGCGAATCCCATTTTTACGGCCCAAAAGGATGGACCGTACAATTTGTATGGCACGTCAAATTGGGGCCCCCATCGTATTTTTGGGCACTAACTATACGGTCCATTTTTAAGGACCACACAAAATTGTATGGACCATCAAATTGGACCGTCAAATCTGTCGGTGGCTGACTTAGTTACTGCTTTAAATCATTTTTGACCCATTTGTTATCCAAACTCAACCAAATCACTCCCGAACTCTTTCTCTAACACCTACAGCTCATTTAAGTGATTACAAAGTAATTTCAAGTTGATTACACCATAAATCTTCATCCAAAAACTAGAGAAAGTAAAGGAAAACCCTTCCATGTAATTGTTATATACTTGGGGGCTGATTGTGGTGGTAAGGAGATTGAGTGCAAAGCTATAGTTGATGTGTAAGGTAAGATTAACACCCCCTTTCTTATACTTATGCTTATTCATAGGTTAATTAGGTGTTTTGGTAAATAATTTACAAATTAAAACCTAGATGATAAATGATATTGTTGTTTTGATTTTGGAGTATTTGGATATTGAATATATGATGGTTGGTGGGAATCATGGCATATACCTTGATTATGTTGTAATTGTTGTTGTTGATCCTGTATAAAGTGTTGGTCGTAATAATGGAAATCACAAGCTAGAGGAATAAATGGCTAGAAGAAAGAAGGTGTTACGCCTCTTAAGTTTTAGGTTTTATCGTGTCGTTGATTGATATTGACATTCTCGGAAGAGATGTGACCTTACGGAAAGATAAGAAGAAGTTATAGGTTTTTTATGGAAGTAGCAGAGTGTATTGAAGCTAAACGGATCGAAAAATATAAATTTCGACGAAATATGCGAGAATCCCATTTTTACGGCCCAAAAGGATGGACCGTACAATTTGTATGGCACGTCAAATTGGGGCCCCCATCGTATTTTTGGGCACTAACTATACGGTCCATTTTTAAGGACCACACAAAATTGTATGGACCATCAAATTGGACCGTCAAATCTGTCGGTGGCTGACTTAGTTACTGCTTTAAATCATTTTTGACCCATTTGTTATCCAAACTCAACCAAATCACTCCCGAACTCTTTCTCTAACACCTACACCATTTCAGTGATTACAAAGTAATTTCAAGTTGATTACACCATAAATCTTCATCCAAAAACTAGAGAAAGTAAAGGAAAACCCTTCCATGTAATTGTTATATACTTGGGGGCTGATTGTGGTGGTAAGAGATTGAGTGCAAAGCTATAGTTGATGTGTAAGGTAAGATTAACACCCCCTTTCTTATACTTATGCTTATTCATAGGTTAATTAGGTGTTTTGGTAAATAATTTACAAATTAAAACCTAGATGATAAATGATATTGTTGTTTTGATTTTGGAGTATTTGGATATTGAATATATGATGGTTGGTGGGAATCATGGCATATACCTTGATTATGTTGTAATTGTTGTTGTTGATCCCGTATAAAGTGTTGGTCGTAATAATGGAAATCATCACAAGCTAGAGGAATAAATGGCTAGAAGAAAGAAGGTGTTACGCCTCTTAAGTTTTAGGTTTTATCGTGTCGTTGATTGATATTGACATTCTCGGAAGAGATGTGACCTTACGGAAAGATAAGAAGAAGTTATAGGTTTTTTATGGAAGTAGCAGAGTGTATTGAAGCTAAACGGATCGAAAAATATAAATTTCGACAGAAATATGCAGAATCCCATTTTTACGGCCCAAAAGGATGGACCGTACAATTTGTATGGCACGTCAAATTGGGGCCCCCATCGTATTTTTTTGGGCACTAACTATACGGTCCATTTTTAAGGACCACACAAAATTGTATGGACCATCAAATTGGACCGTCAAATCTGTCGGTGGCTGACTTAGTTACTGCTTTAAATCATTTTTGACCCATTTGTTATCCAAACTCAACCAAATCACTCCCGAACTCTTTCTCTAACACCTACAACTGATTTCAGTGATTACAAAGTAATTTCAAGTTGATTACACATAAATCTTCATCCAAAAACTAGAGAAAGTAAAGGAAAACCCTTCCATGTAATTGTTATATACTTGGGGGCTGATTGTGGTGGTAAGGAGATTGAGTGCAAAGCTATTGTTGATGTGTAAGGTAAGATTAACACTCCCTTTCTTATAGTTATGCTTATTCATAGGTTAATTAGGTGTTTTGGTAAATAATTTACAAATTAAAACCTAGATGATAAATGATATTGTTGTTTTGATTTTGGAGTATTTGGATATTGAATATATGATGGTTGGCTGGGAATCATGGCATATACCTTGATTATGTTGTAATTGTTGTTGTTGATCCTGTATAAAGTGTTGGTCGTAATAATGGAAATCACAAGCTAGAGGAATAAATGGCTAGAAGAAAGAAGGTGTTACGCCTCTTAAGTTTTAGGTTTTATCGTGTCGTTGATTGATATTGACATTCTCGGAAGAGATGTGACCTTACGGAAAGATAAGAAGAAGTTATAGGTTTTTTTATGGAAGTAGCAGAGTGTATTGAAGCTAAACGGATCGAAAAATATAAATTTCGACAGAAATATGCAGAATCCCATTTTTACGGCCCAAAAGGATGGACCGTACAATTTGTATGGCACGTCAAATTGGGGCCCCCATCGTATTTTTGGGGACTAACTATACGGTCCATTTTTAAGGACCACACAAAATTGTATGGACCATCAAATTGGACCGTCAAATCTGTCGGTGGTGACTTAGTTACTTGCTTTAAATCATTTTTGACCCATTTGTTATCCAAACTCAACCAAATCACTCCCGAACTCTTTCTCTAACACCTACAACTGATTTCAGTGATTACAAAGTAATTTCAAGTTGATTACACCATAAATCTTCATCCAAAAACTAGGGAAAGTAAAGGAAAACCCTTCCATGTAATTGTTATATACTTGGGGGCTGATTGTGGTGGTAAGGAGATTGAGTGCAAAGCTATAGTTGATGTGTAAGGTAAGATTAACACCCCTTTCTTATACTTATGCTTATTCATAGGTTAATTAGGTGTTTTGGTAAATAATTTACAAATTAAAACCTAGATGATAAATGATATTGTTGTTTTGATTTTGGAGTATTTGGATATTGAATATATGATGGTTGGCTGGGAATCATGGCATATACCTTGATTATGTTGTAATTGTTGTTGTTGATCCCGTATAAAGTGTTGGTCGTAATAATGGAAATCACAAGCTAGAGGAATAAATGGCTAGAAGAAAGAAGGTGTTACGCCTCTTAAGTTTTAGGTTTTATCGTGTCGTTGATTGATATTGACATTCTCGGAAGAGATGTGACCTTACGGAAAGATAAGAAGAAGTTATAGGTTTTTTATGGAAGTAGCAGAGTGTATTGAAGCTAAACGGATCGAAAAATATAAATTTCGACGAAATATGCGAGAATCCCATTTTTACGGCCCAAAAGGATGGACCGTACAATTTGTATGGCACGTCAAATTGGGGCCCCCATCGTATTTTTGGGCACTAACTATACGGTCCATTTTTAAGGACCACACAAAATTGTATGGACCATCAAATTGGACCGTCAAATCTGTCGGTGGTGACTTAGTTACTTGCTTTAAATCATTTTTGACCCATTTGTTATCCAAACTCAACCAAATCACTCCCGAACTCTTTCTCTAACACCTACAACTGATTTCAGTGATTACAAAGTAATTTCAAGTTGATTACACCATAAATCTTCATCCAAAAACTAGAGAAAGTAAAGGAAAACCCTTCCATGTAATTGTTATATACTTGGGGGCTGATTGTGGTGGTAAGGAGATTGAGTGCAAAGCTATAGTTGATGTGTAAGGTAAGATTAACACCCCCTTTCTTATATTTATGCTTATTCATAGGTTAATTAGGTGTTTTGGTAAATAATTTACAAATTAAAACCTAGATGATAAATGATATTGTTGTTTTGATTTTGGAGTATTTGGATATTGAATATATGATGGTTGGCTGGGAATCATGGCATATACCTTGATTATGTTGTAATTGTTGTTGTTGATCCTGTATAAAGTGTTGGTCGTAATAATGGAAATCACAAGCTAGAGGAATAAATGGCTAGAAGAAAGAAGGTGTTACGCCTCTTAAGTTTTAGGTTTTATCGTGTCGTTGATTGATATTGACATTCTCGGAAGAGATGTGACCTTACGGAAAGATAAGAAGAAGTTATAGGTTTTTTATGGAAGTAGCAGAGTGTATTGAAGCTAAACGGATCGAAAAATATAAATTTCGACGAAATATGCGAGAATCCCATTTTTACGGCCCAAAAGGATGGACCGTACAATTTGTATGGCACGTCAAATTGGGGCCCCCATCGTATTTTTGGGCACTAACTATACGGTCCATTTTTAAGGACCACACAAAATTGTATGGACCATCAAATTGGACCGTCAAATCTGTCGGTGGCTGACTTAGTTACTGCTTTAAATCATTTTTGACCCATTTGTTATCCAAACTCAACCAAATCACTCCCGAACTCTTTCTCTAACACCTATAACCAATTTCGAGTGATTACAAAGTAATTTCAAGTTGATTACACCATAAATCTTCATCCAAAAACTAGAGAAAGTAAAGGAAAACCCTTCCATGTAATTGTTATATACTTGGGGGCTGATTGTGGTGGTAAGGAGATTGAGTGCAAAGCTATAGTTGATGTGTAAGGTAAGATTAACACCCCCTTTCTTATATTTATGCTTATTCATAGGTTAATTAGGTGTTTTGGTAAATAATTTACAAATTAAAACCTAGATGATAAATGATATTGTTGTTTTGATTTTGGAGTATTTGGATATTGAATATATGATGGTTGGCTGGGAATCATGGCATATACCTTGATTATGTTGTAATTGTTGTTGTTGATCCTGTATAAAGTGTTGGTCGTAATAATGGAAATCACAAGCTAGAGGAATAAATGGCTAGAAGAAAGAAGGTGTTACGCCTCTTAAGTTTTAGGTTTTATCGTGTCGTTGATTGATATTGACATTCTCGGAAGAGATGTGACCTTACGGAAAGATAAGAAGAAGTTATAGGTTTTTTATGGAAGTAGCAGAGTGTATTGAAGCTAAACGGATCGAAAAATATAAATTTCGACGAAATATGCGAGAATCCCATTTTTACGGCCCAAAAGGATGGACCGTACAATTTGTATGGCACGTCAAATTGGGGCCCCCATCGTATTTTTGGGCACTAACTATACGGTCCATTTTTAAGGACCACACAAAATTGTATGGACCATCAAATTGGACCGTCAAATCTGTCGGTGGCTGACTTAGTTACTGCTTTAAATCATTTTTGACCCATTTGTTATCCAAACTCAACCAAATCACTCCCGAACTCTTTCTCTAACACCTACAACCAATTTCAGTGATTACAAAGTAATTTCAAGTTGATTACACCATAAATCTTCATCCAAAAACTAGAGAAAGTAAAGGAAAACCCTTCCATGTAATTGTTATATACTTGGGGGCTGATTGTGGTGGTAAAGAGATTGAGTGCAAAGCTATAGTTGATGTGTAAGGTAAGATTAACACCCCCTTTCTTATACTTATGCTTATTCATAGGTTAATTAGGTGTTTTGGTAAATAATTTACAAATTAAAACCTAGATGATAAATGATATTGTTGTTTTGATTTTGGAGTATTTGGATATTGAATATATGATGGTTGGCTGGGAATCATGGCATATACCTTGATTATGTTGTAATTGTTGTTGTTGATCCTGTATAAAGTGTTGGTCGTAATAATGGAAATCACAAGCTAGAGGAATAAATGGCTAGAAGAAAGAAGGTGTTACGCCTCTTAAGTTTTAGGTTTTATCGTGTCGTTGATTGATATTGACATTCTCGGAAGAGATGTGACCTTACGGAAAGATAAGAAGAAGTTATAGGTTTTTTATGGAAGTAGCAGAGTGTATTGAAGCTAAACGGATCGAAAAATATAAATTTCGACAAATATATGCAGAATCCCATTTTTACGGCCCAAAAGGATGGACCGTACAATTTGTATGGCACGTCAAATTGGGGCCCCCATCGTATTTTTGGGCACTAACTATACGGTCCATTTTTAAGGACCACACAAAATTGTATGGACCATCAAATTGGACCGTCAAATCTGTCGGTGGTGACTTAGTTACTTTTGCTTTAAATCATTTTTGACCCATTTGTTATCCAAACTCAACCAAATCACTCCCGAACTCTTTCTCTAACACCTACAACTGATTTCAGTGATTACAAAGTAATTTCAAGTTGATTACACCATAAATCTTCATCCAAAAACTAGAGAAAGTAAAGGAAAACCCTTCCATGTAATTGTTATATACTTGGGGGCTGATTGTGGTGGTAAGAGATTGAGTGCAAAGCTATAGTTGATGTGTAAGGTAAGATTAACACCCCCTTTCTTATATTTATGCTTATTCATAGGTTAATTAGGTGTTTTGGTAAATAATTTACAAATTAAAACCTAGATGATAAATGATATTGTTGTTTGATTTTTTGGAGTATTTGGATATTGAATATTGAATGATATGGTGGTTGGTGGGAATCATGGCATATACCTTGATTATGTTGTAATTGTTGTTGTTGATCCTGTATAAAGTGTTGGTCGTAATAATGGAAATCACAAGCTAGAGGAATAAATGGCTAGAAGAAAGAAGGTGTTACGCCTCTTAAGTTTTAGGTTTTATCGTGTCGTTGATTGATATTGACATTCTCGGAAGAGATGTGACCTTACGGAAAGATAAGAAGAAGTTATAGGTTTTTTATGGAAGTAGCAGAGTGTATTGAAGCTAAACGGATCGAAAAATATAAATTTCGACAGAAATATGCAGAATCCCATTTTTACGGCCCAAAAGGATGGACCGTACAATTTGTATGGCACGTCAAATTGGGGCCCCCATCGTATTTTTGGGCACTAACTATACGGTCCATTTTTAAGGACCACACAAAATTGTATGGACCATCAAATTGGACCGTCAAATCTGTCGGTGGCTGACTTAGTTACCGCTTTAAATCATTTTTGACCCATTTGTTATCCAAACTCAACCAAATCACTCCCGAACTCTTTCTCTAACACCTATAACCATTTCAGTGATTACAAAGTAATTTCAAGTTGATTACACCATAAATCTTCATCCAAAAACTAGAGAAAGTAAAGGAAAACCCTTCCATGTAATTGTTATATACTTGGGGGCTGATTGTGGTGGTAAGGAGATTGAGTGCAAAGCTATAGTTGATGTGTAAGGTAAGATTAACACCCCCTTTCTTATACTTATGCTTATTCATAGGTTAATTAGGTGTTTTGGTAAATAATTTACAAATTAAAACCTAGATGATAAATGATATTGTTGTTTTGATTTTGGAGTATTTGGATATTGAATATATGATGGTTGGCTGGGAATCATGGCATATACCTTGATTATGTTGTAATTGTTGTTGTTGATCCTGTATAAAGTGTTGGTCGTAATAATGGAAATCACAAGCTAGAGGAATAAATGGCTAGAAGAAAGAAGGTGTTACGCCTCTTAAGTTTTAGGTTTTATCGTGTCGTTGATTGATATTGACATTCTCGGAAGAGATGTGACCTTACGGAAAGATAAGAAGAAGTTATAGGTTTTTTATGGAAGTAGCAGAGTGTATTGAAGCTAAACGGATCGAAAAATATAAATTTCGACGAAATATGCGAGAATCCCATTTTTACGGCCCAAAAGGATGGACCGTACAATTTGTATGGCACGTCAAATTGGGGCCCCCATCGTATTTTTGGGCACTAACTATACGGTCCATTTTTAAGGACCACACAAAATTGTATGGACCATCAAATTGGACCGTCAAATCTGTCGGTGGCTGACTTAGTTACTGCTTTAAATCATTTTTGACCCATTTGTTATCCAAACTCAACCAAATCACTCCCGAACTCTTTCTCTAACACCTACAACCAATTTCAGTGATTACAAAGTAATTTCAAGTTGATTACACCATAAATCTTCATCCAAAAACTAGAGAAAGTAAAGGAAAACCCTTCCATGTAATTGTTATATACTTGGGGGCTGATTGTGGTGGTAAGGAGATTGAGTGCAAAGCTATAGTTGATGTGTAAGGTAAGATTAACACCCCCTTTCTTATACTTATGCTTATTCATAGGTTAATTAGGTGTTTTGGTAAATAATTTACAAATTAAAACCTAGATGATAAATGATATTGTTGTTTTGATTTTGGAGTATTTGGATATTGAATATATGATGGTTGGCTGGGAATCATGGCATATACCTTGATTATGTTGTAATTGTTGTTGTTGATCCTGTATAAAGTGTTGGTCGTAATAATGGAAATCACAAGCTAGAGGAATAAATGGCTAGAAGAAAGAAGGTGTTACGCCTCTTAAGTTTTAGGTTTTATCGTGTCGTTGATTGATATTGACATTCTCGGAAGAGATGTGACCTTACGGAAAGATAAGAAGAAGTTATAGGTTTTTTATGGAAGTAGCAGAGTGTATTGAAGTAAACGGATCGAAAAATATAAATTTCGACAGAAATATGCAGAATCCCATTTTTACGGCCCAAAAGGATGGACCGTACAATTTGTATGGCACGTCAAATTGGGGCCCCCATCGTATTTTTGGGGACTAACTATACGGTCCATTTTTAAGGACCACACAAAATTGTACGGACCATCAAATTGGACCGTCAAATCTGTCGGTGGTGACTTAGTTACTGGCTTTAAATCATTTTTGACCCATTTGTTATCCAAACTCAACCAAATCACTCCCGAACTCTTTCTCTAACACCTACAACTGATTTCAGTGATTACAAAGTAATTTCAAGTTGATTACACCATAAATCTTCATCCAAAAACTAGAGAAAGTAAAGGAAAACCCTTCCATGTAATTGTTATATACTTGGGGGCTGATTGTGGTGGTAAGAAGATTGAGTGCAAAGCTATAGTTGATGTGTAAGGTAAGATTAACACCCCCTTTCTTATACTTATGCTTATTCATAGGGTTATTAGGTGTTTTGGTAAATAATTTACAAATTAAAACCTAGATGATAAATGATATTGTTGTTTTGATTTTGGAGTATTTGGATATTGAATATATGATGGTTGGCTGGGAATCATGGCATATACCTTGATTATGTTGTAATTGTTGTTGTTGATCCTGTATAAAGTGTTGGTCGTAATAATGGAAATCACAAGCTAGAGGAATAAATGGCTAGAAGAAAGAAGGTGTTACGCCTCTTAAGTTTTAGGTTTTATCGTGTCGTTGATTGATATTGACATTCTCGGAAGAGATGTGACCTTACGGAAAGATAAGAAGAAGTTATAGGTTTTTTATGGAAGTAGCAGAGTGTATTGAAGCTAAACGGATCGAAAAATATAAATTTCGACGAAAAAATATGCGAATCCCATTTTTACGGCCCAAAAGGATGGACCGTACAATTTGTATGGCACGTCAAATTGGGGCCCCCATCGTATTTTTGGGGACTAACTATACGGTCCATTTTTAAGGACCACACAAAATTGTACGGACCATCAAATTGGACCGTCAAATCTGTCGGTGGTGACTTAGTTACTTACTAGTTTTAAATCATTTTTGACCCATTTGTTATCCAAACTCAACCAAATCACTCCCGAACTCTTTCTCTAACACCTATAACCAATTTTTCAATGATTACAAAGTAATTTCAAGTTGATTACACCATAAATCTTCATCCAAAAACTAGAGAAAGTAAAGGAAAACCCTTCCATGTAATTGTTATATACTTGGGGGCTGATTGTGGTGGTAAGGAGATTGAGTGCAAAGCTATAGTTGATGTGTAAGGTAAGATTAACACCCCCTTTCTTATACTTATGCTTATTCATAGGTTAATTAGGTGTTTGGGTAAATAATTTACAAATTAAAACCTAGATGATAAATGATATTGTTGTTTTGATTTTGGAGTATTTGGATATTGAATATATGATGGTTGGTGGGAATCATGGCATATACCTTGATTATGTTGTAATTGTTGTTGTTGATCCCGTATAAAGTGTTGGTCGTAATAATGGAAATCACAAGCTAGAGGAATAAATGGCTAGAAGAAAGAAGGTGTTACGCCTCTTAAGTTTTAGGTTTTATCGTGTCGTTGATTGATATTGACATTCTCGGAAGAGATGTGACCTTACGGAAAGATAAGAAGAAGTTATAGGTTTTTTATGGAAGTAGCAGAGTGTATTGAAGCTAAACGGATCGAAAAATATAAATTTCGACAGAAATATGCAGAATCCCATTTTTACGGCCCAAAAGGATGGACCGTACAATTTGTATGGCACGTCAAATTGGGGCCCCCATCGTATTTTTGGGGACTAACTATACGGTCCATTTTTAAGGACCACACAAAATTGTACGGACCATCAAATTGGACCGTCAAATCTGTCGGTGTCGGTGGTGACTTAGTTACTTAGCTTTAAATCATTTTTGACCCATTTGTTATCCAAACTCAACCAAATCACTCCCGAACTCTTTCTCTACACACCTACAACCAATTTCAGTGATTACAAAGTAATTTCAAGTTGATTACACCATAAATCTTCATCCAAAAACTAGAGAAAGTAAAGGAAAACCCTTCCATGTAATTGTTATATACTTGGGGGCTGATTGTGGTGGTAAGGAGATTGAGTGCAAAGCTATAGTTGATGTGTAAGGTAAGATTAACACCCCCTTTCTTATACTTATGCTTATTCATAGGTTAATTAGGTGTTTTGGTAAATAATTTACAAATTAAAACCTAGATGATAAATGATATTGTTGTTTTGATTTTGGAGTATTTGGATATTGAATATATGATGGTTGGTGGGAATCATGGCATATACCTTGATTATGTTGTAATTGTTGTTGTTGATCCCGTATAAAGTGTTGGTCGTAATAATGGAAATCACAAGCTAGAGGAATAAATGGCTAGAAGAAAGAAGGTGTTACGCCTCTTAAGTTTTAGGTTTTATCGTGTCGTTGATTGATATTGACATTCTCGGAAGAGATGTGACCTTACGGAAAGATAAGAAGAAGTTATTAGGTTTTTTATGGAAGTAGCAGAGTGTATTGAAGCTAAACGGATCGAAAAATATAAATTTCGACGAAATATGCGAGAATCCCATTTTTACGGCCCAAAAGGATGGACCGTACAATTTGTATGGCACGTCAAATTGGGGCCCCCATCGTATTTTTGGGCACTAACTATACGGTCCATTTTTAAGGACCACACAAAATTGTATGGACCATCAAATTGGACCGTCAAATCTGTCGGTGGTGACTTAGTTACTTTGTTTTAAATCATTTTTGACCCATTTGTGATCCAAACTCAACCAAATCACTCCCGAACTCTTTCTCTAACACCTATAACCAATTTCAGTGATTACAAAGTAATTTCAAGTTGATTACACCATAAATCTTCATCCAAAAACTAGAGAAAGTAAAGGAAAACCCTTCCATGTAATTGTTATATACTTGGGGGCTGATTGTGGTGGTAAGGAGATTGAGTGCAAAGCTATAGTTGATGTGTAAGGTAAGATTAATTCACCCCTTTCTTATACTTATGCTTATTCATAGGTTAATTAGGTGTTTGGGTAAATAATTTACAAATTAAAACCTAGATGATAAATGATATTGTTGTTTTGATTTTGGAGTATTTGGATATTGAATATATGATGGTTGGTGGGAATCATGGCATATACCTTGATTATGTTGTAATTGTTGTTGTTGATCCTGTATAAAGTGTTGGTCGTAATAATGGAAATCACAAGCTAGAGGAATAAATGGCTAGAAGAAAGAAGGTGTTACGCCTCTTAAGTTTTAGGTTTTATCGTGTCGTTGATTGATATTGACATTCTCGGAAGAGATGTGACCTTACGGAAAGATAAGAAGAAGTTATAGGTTTTTTATGGAAGTAGCAGAGTGTATTGAAGCTAAACGGATCGAAAAATATAAATTTCGACGAAATATGCCAGAATCCCATTTTTACGGCCCAAAAGGATGGACACAATACAATTTGTATGGCACGTCAAAATTGGGGCCCCCATCGTATTTTTGGGGACTAACTATACGGTCCATTTTTAAGGACCACACAAAATTGTACGGACCATCAAATTGGACCGTCAAATCTGTCGGTGGTGACTTAGTTACTGGTTTAAATCATTTTTGACCCATTTGTTATCCAAACTCAACCAAATCACTCCCGAACTCTTTCTCTAACACCTACAGCCGATTTCAGTGATTACAAAGTAATTTCAAGTTGATTACACCATAAATCTTCATCCAAAAACTAGGGAAAGTAAAGGAAAACCCTTCCATGTAATTGTTATATACTTGGGGGCTGATTGTGGTGGTAAGGAGATTGAGTGCAAAGCTATAGTTGATGTGTAAGGTAAGATTAACACCCCCTTTCTTATACTTATGCTTATTCATAGGTTAATTAGGTGTTTGGGTAAATAATTTACAAATTAAAACCTAGATGATAAATGATATTGTTGTTTTGATTTGGGAGTATTTGGATATTGAATATATGATGGTTGGTGGGAATCATGGCATATACCTTGATTATGTTGTAATTGTTGTTGTTGATCCCGTATAAAGTGTTGGTCGTAATAATGGAAATCACAAGCTAGAGGAATAAATGGCTAGAAGAAAGAAGGTGTTACGCCTCTTAAGTTTTAGGTTTTATCGTGTCGTTGATTGATATTGACATTCTCGGAAGAGATGTGACCTTACGGAAAGATAAGAAGAAGTTATAGGTTTTTTATGGAAGTAGCAGAGTGTATTGAAGCTAAACGGATCGAAAAATATATAATTTCGATGGAAAATATGCGAGAATCCCATTTTTACGGCCCAAAAGGATGGACCGTACAATTTGTATGGCACGTCAAATTGGGGCCCCCATCGTATTTTTGGGGACTAACTATACGGTCCATTTTTAAGGACCACACAAAATTGTATGGACCATCAAATTGGACCGTCAAATCTGTCGGTGGCTGACTTAGTTACTGGTTTAAATCATTTGTGACCCATTTGTGATCCAAACTCAACCAAATCACTCCCGAACACACTCTCTAACACCTATAACCAATTTCAGTGATTACAAAGTAATTTCAAGTTGATTACACCATAAATCTTCATCCAAAAACTAGAGAAAGTAAAGGAAAACCCTTCCATGTAATTGTTATATACTTGGGGGCTGATTGTGGTGGTAAGGAGATTGAGTGCAAAGCTATAGTTGATGTGTAAGGTAAGATTAACACCCCCTTTCTTATACTTATGCTTATTCATAGGTTAATTAGGTGTTTTGGTAAATAATTTACAAATTAAAACCTAGATGATAAATGATATTGTTGTTTTGATTTTGGAGTATTTGGATATTGAATATATGATGGTTGGCTGGGAATCATGGCATATACCTTGATTATGTTGTAATTGTTGTTGTTGATCCTGTATAAAGTGTTGGTCGTAATAATGGAAATCACAAGCTAGAGGAATAAATGGCTAGAAGAAAGAAGGTGTTACGCCTCTTAAGTTTTAGGTTTTATCGTGTCGTTGATTGATATTGACATTCTCGGAAGAGATGTGACCTTACGGAAAGATAAGAAGAAGTTATAGGTTTTTTATGGAAGTAGCAGAGTGTATTGAAGCTAAACGGATCGAAAAATATAAATTTCGACGAAATATATGCGAATCCCATTTTTACGGCCCAAAAGGATGGACCGTACAATTTGTATGGCACGTCAAATTGGGGCCCCCATCGTATTTTTGGGGACTAACTATACGGTCCATTTTTAAGGACCACACAAAATTGTATGGACCATCAAATTGGACCGTCAAATCTGTCGGTGGGGTGTGGTGACTTAGTTACTAGTTTAAATCATTTTTGACCCATTTGTTATCCAAACTCAACCAAATCACTCCCGAACTCTTTCTCTAACACCTACAAACCAATTTCAGTGATTACAAAGTAATTTCAAGTTGATTACACCATAAATCTTCATCCAAAAACTAGAGAAAGTAAAGGAAAACCCTTCCATGTAATTGTTATATACTTGGGGGCTGATTGTGGTGGTAAGGAGATTGAGTGCAAAGCTATAGTTGATGTGTAAGGTAAGATTAACACCCCCTTTCTTATACTTATGCTTATTCATAGGTTAATTAGGTGTTTTGGTAAATAATTTACAAATTAAAACCTAGATGATAAATGATATTGTTGTTTTGATTTTGGAGTATTTGGATATTGAATATATGATGGTTGGCTGGGAATCATGGCATATACCTTGATTATGTTGTAATTGTTGTTGTTGATCCTGTATAAAGTGTTGGTCGTAATAATGGAAATCACAAGCTAGAGGAATAAATGGCTAGAAGAAAGAAGGTGTTACGCCTCTTAAGTTTTAGGTTTTATCGTGTCGTTGATTGATATTGACATTCTCGGAAGAGATGTGACCTTACGGAAAGATAAGAAGAAGTTATAGGTTTTTTATGGAAGTAGCAGAGTGTATTGAAGCTAAACGGATCGAAAAATATAAATTTCGATAGAAATATGCAGAATCCCATTTTTACGGCCCAAAAGGATGGACCGTACAATTTGTATGGCACGTCAAATTGGGGCCCCCATCGTATTTTTGGGGACTAACTATACGGTCCATTTTTAAGGACCACACAAAATTGTACGGACCATCAAATTGGACCGTCAAATCTGTCGGTGGTTGACTTAGTTACTGACTTTAAATCATTTTTGACCCATTTGTGATCCAAACTCAACCAAATCACTCCCGAACTCTTTCTCTAACACCTATAACCAATTTCAGTGATTACAAAGTAATTTCAAGTTGATTACACCATAAATCTTCATCCAAAAACTAGGGAAAGTAAAGGAAAACCCTTCCATGTAATTGTTATATACTTGGGGGCTGATTGTGGTGGTAAGGAGATTGAGTGCAAAGCTATAGTTGATGTGTAAGGTAAGATTAACACCCCCTTTCTTATACTTATGCTTATTCATATGTTAATTAGGTGTTTGGGTAAATAATTTACAAATTAAAACCTAGATGATAAATGATATTGTTGTTTTGATTTTGGAGTATTTGGATATTGAATATATGATGGTTGGCTGGGAATCATGGCATATACCTTGATTATGTTGTAATTGTTGTTGTTGATCCTGTATAAAGTGTTGGTCGTAATAATGGAAATCACAAGCTAGAGGAATAAATGGCTAGAAGAAAGAAGGTGTTACGCCTCTTAAGTTTTAGGTTTTATCGTGTCGTTGATTGATATTGACATTCTCGGAAGAGATGTGACCTTACGGAAAGATAAGAAGAAGTTATAGGTTTTTTATGGAAGTAGCAGAGTGTATTGAAGCTAAACGGATCGAAAAATATAAATTTCGACAGAAATATGCAGAATCCCATTTTTACGGCCCAAAAGGATGGACCGTACAATTTGTATGGCACGTCAAATTGGGGCCCCCATCGTATTTTTGGGGACTAACTATACGGTCCATTTTTAAGGACCACACAAAATTGTACGGACCATCAAATTGGACCGTCAAATCTGTCGGTGGATGACTTAGTTACTGGTTTAAATCATTTTTGACCCATTTGTTATCCAAACTCAACCAAATCACTCCCGAACTCTTTCTCTAACACCTACAACCATTTCATGATTACAAAGTAATTTCAAGTTGATTACACCATAAATCTTCATCCAAAAACTAGAGAAAGTAAAGGAAAACCCTTCCATGTAATTGTTATATACTTGGGGGCTGATTGTGGTGGTAAGGAGATTGAGTGCAAAGCTATAGTTGATGTGTAAGGTAAGATTAATTCCCCCCTTTCTTATACTTATGCTTATTCATAGGTTAATTAGGTGTTTTGGTAAATAATTTACAAATTAAAACCTAGATGATAAATGATATTGTTGTTTTGATTTTGGAGTATTTGGATATTGAATATATGATGGTTGGCTGGGAATCATGGCATATACCTTGATTATGTTGTTGTTGATCCTGTATAAAGTGTTGGTCGTAATAATGGAAATCACAAGCTAGAGGAATAAATGGCTAGAAGAAAGAAGGTGTTACGCCTCTTAAGTTTTAGGTTTTATCGTGTCGTTGATTGATATTGACATTCTCGGAAGAGATGTGACCTTACGGAAAGATAAGAAGAAGTTATAGGTTTTTTATGGAAGTAGCAGAGTGTATTGAAGCTAAACGGATCGAAAAATATAAATTTCGACGAAATATGCGAATCCCATTTTTACGGCCCAAAAGGATGGACCGTACAATTTGTATGGCACGTCAAATTGGGGCCCCCATCGTATTTTTGGGGACTAACTATACGGTCCATTTTTAAGGACCACACAAAATTGTATGGACCATCAAATTGGACCGTCAAATCTGTCGGTGGCGACTTAGTTACTTACTAGTTTAAATCATTTGTGACCCATTTGTGATCCAAACTCAACCAAATCACTCCCGAACACACTCTCTAACACCTATAACCAATTTCAGTGATTACAAAGTAATTTCAAGTTGATTACACCATAAATCTTCATCCAAAAACTAGAGAAAGTAAAGGAAAACCCTTCCATGTAATTGTTATATACTTGGGGGCTGATTGTGGTGGTAAGGAGATTGAGTGCAAAGCTATAGTTGATGTGTAAGGTAAGATTAACACCCCCTTTCTTATACTTATGCTTATTCATAGGTTAATTAGGTGTTTGGGTAAATAATTTACAAATTAAAACCTAGATGATAAATGATATTGTTGTTTTGATTTTGGAGTATTTGGATATTGAATATATGATGGTTGGTGGGAATCATGGCATATACCTTGATTATGTTGTAATTGTTGTTGTTGATCCCGTATAAAGTGTTGGTCGTAATAATGGAAATCACAAGCTAGAGGAATAAATGGCTAGAAGAAAGAAGGTGTTACGCCTCTTAAGTTTTAGGTTTTATCGTGTCGTTGATTGATATTGACATTCTCGGAAGAGATGTGACCTTACGGAAAGATAAGAAGAAGTTATAGGTTTTTTATGGAAGTAGCAGAGTGTATTGAAGCTAAACGGATCGAAAAATATAAATTTCGACGAAAATATGCGAATCCCATTTTTACGGCCCAAAAGGATGGACCGTACAATTTGTATGGCACGTCAAATTGGGGCCCCCATCGTATTTTTGGGGACTAACTATACGGTCCATTTTTAAGGACCACACAAAATTGTACGGACCATCAAATTGGACCGTCAAATCTGTCGGTGGTGACTTAGTTACTGGTTTAAATCATTTGTGACCCATTTGTGATCCAAACTCAACCAAATCACTCCCGAACACTTTCTCTAACACCTATAACCAATTTCAGTATTTCAAGTTGATTACACCATAAATCTTCATCCAAAAACTAGAGAAAGTAAAGGAAAACCCTTCCATGTAATTGTTATATACTTGGGGGCTGATTGTGGTGGTAAGGAGATTGAGTGCAAATATAGTTGATGTGTAAGGTAAGATTAACACCCCCTTTCTTATACTTATGCTTATTCATAGGTTAATTAGGTGTTTTGGTAAATAATTTACAAATTAAAACCTAGATGATAAATGATATTGTTGTTTTGATTTTGGAGTATTTGGATATTGAATATATGATGGTTGGTTGGGAATCATGGCATATACCTTGATTATGTTGTAATTGTTGTTGTTGATCCTGTATAAAGTGTTGGTCGTAATAATGGAAATCACAAGCTAGAGGAATAAATGGCTAGAAGAAAGAAGGTGTTACGCCTCTTAAGTTTTAGGTTTTATCGTGTCGTTGATTGATATTGACATTCTCGGAAGAGATGTGACCTTACGGAAAGATAAGAAGAAGTTATAGGTTTTTTATGGAAGTAGCAGAGTGTATTGAAGCTAAACGGATCGAAAAATATAAATTTCGACGAAATATGCGAATCCCATTTTTACGGCCCAAAAGGATGGACCGTACAAATTTGTATGGCACGTCAAATTGGGGCCCCCACCATATTTTTGGGGACTAACTATACGGTCCATTTTTAAGGACCACACAAAATTGTACGGACCATCAAATTGGACCGTCAAATCTGTCGGTGGCTGACTTAGTTACTGGTTTAAATCATTTGTGACCCATTTGTGATCCAAACTCAACCAAATCACTCCCGAACACACTCTCTAACACCTATAACCAATTTCAGTATTTCAAGTTGATTACACCATAAATCTTCATCCAAAAACTAGAGAAAGTAAAGGAAAACCCTTCCATGTAATTGTTATATACTTGGGGGCTGATTGTGGTGGTAAGGAGATTGAGTGCAAAGCTATAGTTGATGTGTAAGGTAAGATTAACACCCCCTTTCTTATACTTATGCTTATTCATAGGTTAATTAGGTGTTTTGGTAAATAATTTACAAATTAAAACCTAGATGATAAATGATATTGTTGTTTTGATTTTGGAGTATTTGGATATATAATATATGATGGTTGGCTGGGAATCATGGCATATACCTTGATTATGTTGTAATTGTTGTTGTTGATCCTGTATAAAGTGTTGGTCGTAATAATGGAAATCACAAGCTAGAGGAATAAATGGCTAGAAGAAAGAAGGTGTTACGCCTCTTAAGTTTTAGGTTTTATCGTGTCGTTGATTGATATTGACATTCTCGGAAGAGATGTGACCTTACGGAAAGATAAGAAGAAGTTATAGGTTTTTTATGGAAGTAGCAGAGTGTATTGAAGCTAAACGGATCGAAAAATATAAATTTCGACAGAAATATGCAGAATCCCATTTTTACGGCCCAAAAGGATGGACCGTACAATTTGTATGGCACGTCAAATTGGGGCCCCCATCGTATTTTTGGGGACTAACTATACGGTCCATTTTTAAGGACCACACAAAATTGTATGGACCATCAAATTGGACCGTCAAATCTGTCGGTGGCTGACTTAGTTACTGGTTTAAATCATTTTTGACCCATTTGTGATCCAAACTCAACCAAATCACTCCCGAACACCCTCTCTAACACCTATAACCAATTTCAGTATTTCAAGTTGATTACACCATAAATCTTCATCCAAAAACTAGGGAAGTAAAGGAAAACCCTTCCATGTAATTGTTATATACTTGGGGGCTGATTGTGGTGGTAAGGAGATTGAGTGCAAAGCTATAGTTGATGTGTAAGGTAAGATTAACACCCCCTTTCTTATACTTATGCTTATTCATAGGTTAATTAGGTGTTTGGGTAAATAATTTACAAATTAAAACCTAGATGATAAATGATATTGTTGTTTTGATTTTGGAGTATTTGGATATTGAATATATGATGGTTGGCTGGGAATCATGGCATATACCTTGATTATGTTGTAATTGTTGTTGTTGATCCTGTATAAAGTGTTGGTCGTAATAATGGAAATCACAAGCTAGAGGAATAAATGGCTAGAAGAAAGAAGGTGTTACGCCTCTTAAGTTTTAGGTTTTATCGTGTCGTTGATTGATATTGACATTCTCGGAAGAGATGTGACCTTACGGAAAGATAAGAAGAAGTTATAGGTTTTTTATGGAAGTAGCAGAGTGTATTGAAGCTAAACGGATCGAAAAATATAAATTTCGACAGAAATATGCAGAATCCCATTTTTACGGCCCAAAAGGATGGACCGTACAATTTGTATGGCACGTCAAATTGGGGCCCCCATCGTATTTTTGGGGACTAACTATACGGTCCATTTTTAAGGACCACACAAAATTGTATGGACCATCAAATTGGATCGTCAAATCTGTCGGTGGGCTGACTTAGTTACTGGTTTAAATCATTTGTGACCCATTTGTGATCCAAACTCAACCAAATCACTCCCGAACACCCTCTCTAACACCTATAACCAATTTCAGTATTTCAAGTTGATTACACCATAAATCTTCATCCAAAAACTAGAGAAAGTAAAGGAAAACCCTTCCATGTAATTGTTATATACTTGGGGGCTGATTGTGGTGGTAAGGAGATTGAGTGCAAAGCTATAGTTGATGTGTAAGGTAAGATTAACACCCCCTTTCTTATACTTATGCTTATTCATAGGTTAATTAGGTGTTTGGGTAAATAATTTACAAATTAAAACCTAGATGATAAATGATATTGTTGTTTTGATTTTGGAGTATTTGGATATTGAATATATGATGGTTGGTGGGAATCATGGCATATACCTTGATTATGTTGTAATTGTTGTTGTTGATCCCGTATAAAGTGTTGGTCGTAATAATGGAAATCACAAGCTAGAGGAATAAATGGCTAGAAGAAAGAAGGTGTTACGCCTCTTAAGTTTTAGGTTTTATCGTGTCGTTGATTGATATTGACATTCTCGGAAGAGATGTGACCTTACGGAAAGATAAGAAGAAGTTATAGGTTTTTTATGGAAGTAGCAGAGTGTATTGAAGCTAAACGGATCGAAAAATATAAATTTCGACGACGAAATATGCGAATCCCATTTTTACGGCCCAAAAGGATGGACCGTACAATTTGTATGGCACGTCAAATTGGGGCCCCCATCGTATTTTTGGGGACTAACTATACGGTCCATTTTTAAGGACCACACAAAATTGTACGGACCATCAAATTGGATCGTCAAATCTGTCGGTGGTGACTTAGTTACTAGTTTAAATCATTTTTGACCCATTTGTGATCCAAACTCAACCAAATCACTCCCGAACTCTTTCTCTAACACCTATAACCAATTTCAAGTGATTACAAAGTAATTTCAAGTTGATTACACCATAAATCTTCATCCAAAAACTAGAGAAAGTAAAGGAAAACCCTTCCATGTAATTGTTATATACTTGGGGGCTGATTGTGGTGGTAAGGAGATTGAGTGCAAAGCTATAGTTGATGTGTAAGGTAAGATTAACACCCCCTTTCTTATACTTATGCTTATTCATAGGTTAATTAGGTGTTTTGGTAAATAATTTACAAATTAAAACCTAGATGATAAATGATATTGTTGTTTTGATTTTGGAGTATTTGGATATTGAATATATGATGGTTGGCTGGGAATCATGGCATATACCTTGATTATGTTGTAATTGTTGTTGTTGATCCTGTATAAAGTGTTGGTCGTAATAATGGAAATCACAAGCTAGAGGAATAAATGGCTAGAAGAAAGAAGGTGTTACGCCTCTTAAGTTTTAGGTTTTATCGTGTCGTTGATTGATATTGACATTCTCGGAAGAGATGTGACCTTACGGAAAGATAAGAAGAAGTTATAGGTTTTTTATGGAAGTAGCAGAGTGTATTGAAGCTAAACGGATCGAAAAATATAAATTTCGACGAAAATATGCGAATCCCATTTTTACGGCCCAAAAGGATGGACCGTACAATTTGTATGGCACGTCAAATTGTGGGCCCCATCGTATTTTTGGGGACTAATTATACGGTCCATTTTTAAGGACCATACAAAATTGTACGGACCATCAAATCTGTCGGTGGCTGACTTAGTTACTAGTTTAAATCATTTGTGACCCATTTGTGATCCAAACTCAACCAAATCACTCCCGAACACCCTCTCTAACACCTATAACCAATTTAAGTAATTTCAAGTTGATTACACCATAAATCTTCATCCAAAAACTAGGGAAAGTAAAGGAAAACCCTTCCATGTAATTGTTATATACTTGGGGGCTGATTGTGGTGGTAAGGAGATTGAGTGCAAAGCTATAGTTGATGTGTAAGGTAAGATTAACACCCCCTTTCTTATACTTATGCTTATTCATAGGTTAATTAGGTGTTTGGGTAAATAATTTACAAATTAAAACCTAGATGATAAATGATATTGTTGTTTTGATTTTGGAGTATTTGGATATTGAATATATGATGGTTGGTTGGGAATCATGGCATATACCTTGATTATGTTGTAATTGTTGTTGTTGATCCAGTATAAAGTGTTGAATCACAAGCTAGAGGAATAAATGGCTAGAAGAAAGAAGGTGTTACGCCTCTTAAGTTTTAGGTTTTATCGTGTCGTTGATTGATATTGACATTCTCGGAAGAGATGTGACCTTACGGAAAGATAAGAAGAAGTTATAGGTTTTTTATGGAAGTAGCAGAGTGTATTGAAGCTAAACGGATCGAAAAATATAAATTTCGACGAAATATGCGAATCCCATTTTTACGGCCCAAAAGGATGGACCGTACAATTTGTATGGCACGTCAAATTGGGGCCCCCATCGTATTTTTGGGCACTAACTATACGGTCCATTTTTAAGGACCACACAAAATTGTATGGACCATCAAATTGGACCGTCAAATCTGTCGGTGGCTGACTTAGTTACTAGTTTAAATCATTTTTGAACCATTTGTGATCCAAACTCAACCAAATCACTCCCGAACACACTCTCTAACACCTATAACCAATTTCAGTAATTCAAGTTGATTACACCATAAATCTTCATCCAAAAACTAGGGAAAGTAAAGGAAAACCCTTCCATGTAATTGTTATATACTTGAGGGCTGATTGTGGTGGTAAGGAGATTGAGTGCAAAGCTATAGTTGATGTGTAAGGTAAGATTAACACCCCTTTTCTTATACTTATGCTTATTCATAGGTTAATTAGGTGTTTTGGTAAATAATTTACAAATTAAAACCTAGATGATAAATGATATTGTTGTTTTGATTTTGGAGTATTTGGATATTGAATATATGATGGTTGGTGGGAATCATGGCATATACCTTGATTATGTTGTAATTGTTGTTGTTGATCCTGTATAAAGTGTTGGTCGTAATAATGGAAATCACAAGCTAGAGGAATAAATGGCTAGAAGAAAGAAGGTGTTACGCCTCTTAAGTTTTAGGTTTTATCGTGTCGTTGATTGATATTGACATTCTCGGAAGAGATGTGACCTTACGGAAAGATAAGAAGAAGTTATAGGTTTTTATGGAAGTAGCAGAGTGTATTGAAACTAAAACGGATCGAAAAATATAAATTTCGACGAAATATGCGAATCCCATTTTTACGGCCCAAAAGGATGGACCGTACAATTTGTATGGCACGTCAAATTGGGGCCCCCATCGTATTTTTGGGGACTAATTATACGGTCCATTTTTAAGGACCACACAAAATTGTATGGACCATCAAATTGGACCGTCAAATCTGTCGGTGGCTGACTTAGTTACTAGTTTAAATCATTTTTGAACCATTTGTGATCCAAACTCAACCAAATCACTCCCGAACTCTTTCTCTAACACCTATAACCAATTTCAATGATTACAAAGTAATTTCAAGTTGATTACACCATAAATCTTCATCCAAAAACTAGAGAAAGTAAAGGAAAACCCTTCCATGTAATTGTTATATACTTGGGGGCTGATTGTGGTGGTAAGGAGATTGAGTGCAAAGCTATAGTTGATGTGTAAGGTAAGATTAACACCCCCTTTCTTATACTTATGCTTATTCATAGGTTAATTAGGTGTTTTGGTAAATAATTTACAAATTAAAACCTAGATGATAAATGATATTGTTGTTTTGATTTTGGAGTATTTGGATATTGAATATATGATGGTTGGCTGGGAATCATGGCATATACCTTGATTATGTTGTAATTGTTGTTGTTGATCCTGTATAAAGTGTTGGTCGTAATAATGGAAATCACAAGCTAGAGGAATAAATGGCTAGAAGAAAGAAGGTGTTACGCCTCTTAAGTTTTAGGTTTTATCGTGTCGTTGATTGATATTGACATTCTCGGAAGAGATGTGACCTTACGGAAAGATAAGAAGAAGTTATAGGTTTTTTATGGAAGTAGCAGAGTGTATTGAAGCTAAACGGATCGAAAAATATAAATTTCGACAGAAATATGCAGAATCCCATTTTTACGGCCCAAAAGGATGGACCGTACAATTTGTATGGCACGTCAAATTGGGGCCCCCATCGTATTTTTGGGCACTAACTATACGGTCCATTTTTAAGGACCACACAAAATTGTATGGACCATCAAATTGGATCGTCAAATCTGTCGGTGGCAGACTTAGTTACTAGTTTAAATCATTTTTGAACCATTTGTGATCCAAAATCAACCAAATCACTCCCGAACTCTTTCTCTAACACCTATAACCAATTTCAATGATTACAAAGTAATTTCAAGTTGATTACACCATAAATCTTCATCCAAAAACTAGAGAAAGTAAAGGAAAACCCTTCCATGTAATTGTTATATACTTGGGGGCTGATTGTGGTGGTAAGGAGATTGAGTGCAAAGCTATAGTTGATGTGTAAGGTAAGATTAACACCCCCTTTCTTATACTTATGCTTATTCATAGGTTAATTAGGTGTTTTGGTAAATAATTTACAAATTAAAACCTAGATGATAAATGATATTGTTGTTTTGATTTTGGAGTATTTGGATATTGAATATATGATGGTTGGCTGGGAATCATGGCATATACCTTGATTATGTTGTAATTGTTGTTGTTGATCCTGTATAAAGTGTTGGTCGTAATAATGGAAATCACAAGCTAGAGGAATAAATGGCTAGAAGAAAGAAGGTGTTACGCCTCTTAAGTTTTAGGTTTTATCGTGTCGTTGATTGATATTGACATTCTCGGAAGAGATGTGACCTTACGGAAAGATAAGAAGAAGTTATAGGTTTTTTATGGAAGTAGCAGAGTGTATTGAAGCTAAACGGATCGAAAAATATAAATTTCGACGAAATATGCAGAATCCCATTTTTACGGCCCAAAAGGATGGACCGTACAATTTGTATGGCACGTCAAATTGGGGCCCCCATCGTATTTTTGGGCACTAACTATACGGTCCATTTTTAAGGACCACACAAAATTGTATGGACCATCAAATTGGATCGTCAAATCTGTCGGTGGGCTGACTTAGTTACTAGTTTAAATCATTTTTGAACCATTTGTGATCCAAACTCAACAAATCACTCCCGAACTCTTTCTCTAACACCTATAACCAATTTCAGTGATTACAAAGTAATTTCAAGTTGATTACACCATAAATCTTCATCCAAAAACTAGAGAAAGTAAAGGAAAACCCTTCCATGTAATTGTTATATACTTGGGGGCTGATTGTGGTGGTAAGGAGATTGAGTGCAAAGCTATAGTTGATGTGTAAGGTAAGATTAACACCCCCTTTCTTATACTTATGCTTATTCATAGGTTAATTAGGTGTTTTGGTAAATAATTTACAAATTAAAACCTAGATGATAAATGATATTGTTGTTTTGATTTTGGAGTATTTGGATATTGAATATATGATGGTTGGTGGGAATCATGGCATATACCTTGATTATGTTGTAATTGTTGTTGTTGATCCCGTATAAAGTGTTGGTCGTAATAATGGAAATCACAAGCTAGAGGAATAAATGGCTAGAAGAAAGAAGGTGTTACGCCTCTTAAGTTTTAGGTTTTATCGTTGATTGATATTGACATTCTCGGAAGAGATGTGAGCTTACGAAAAGATAAGAAGAAGTTATAGGTTTTTTATGGAAGTAGCAGAGTGTATTGAAGCTAAACGGATCGAAAAATATAAATTTCGACGAAATATGCGAATCCCATTTTTACGGCCCAAAAGGATGGACCGTACAATTTGTATGGCACGTCAAATTGGGGCCCCCATCGTATTTTTGGGCACTAACTATACGGTCCATTTTTAAGGACCACACAAAATTGTATGGACCATCAAATTGGATCGTCAAATCTGTCGGTGGCTGACTTAGTTACTAGTTTAAATCATTTTTGAACCATTTGTGATCCAAACTCAACCAAATCACTCCCGAACTCTTTCTCTAACACCTATAACCAATTTCAGTGATTACAAAGTAATTTCAAGTTGATTACACCATAAATCTTCATCCAAAAACTAGAGAAAGTAAAGGAAAACCCTTCCATGTAATTGTTATATACTTGGGGCTGATTGTGGTGGTAAGGAGATTGAGTGCAAAGCTATAGTTGATGTGTAAGGTAAGATTAACACCCCCTTTCTTATACTTATGCTTATTCATAGGTTAATTAGGTGTTTTGGTAAATAATTTACAAATTAAAACCTAGATGATAAATGATATTGTTGTTTTGATTTTGGAGTATTTGGATATTGAATATATGATGGTTGGCTGGGAATCATGGCATATACCTTGATTATGTTGTAATTGTTGTTGTTGATCCTGTATAAAGTGTTGGTCGTAATAATGGAAATCACAAGCTAGAGGAATAAATGGCTAGAAGAAAGAAGGTGTTACGCCTCTTAAGTTTTAGGTTTTATCGTGTCGTTGATTGATATTGACATTCTCGGAAGAGATGTGACCTTACGGAAAGATAAGAAGAAGTTATAGGTTTTTTATGGAAGTAGCAGAGTGTATTGAAGCTAAACGGATCGAAAAATATAAATTTCGACAGGATGGACCGTACAATTTGTATGGCACGTCAAATTGGGGCCCCCATCGTATTTTTGGGCACTAACTATACGGTCCATTTTTAAGGACCACACAAAATTGTATGGACCATCAAATTGGATCGTCAAATCTGTCGTGGTGGCTGACTTAGTTACTAGTTTAAATCATTTTTGAACCATTTGTGATCCAAACTCAACCAAATCACTCCCGAACTCTTTCTCTAACACCTATAACCAATTTCAGTGATTACAAAGTAATTTCAAGTTGATTACACCATAAATCTTCATCCAAAAACTAGAGAAAGTAAAGGAAAACCCTTCCATGTAATTGTTATATACTTGGGGGCTGATTGTGGTGGTAAGGAGATTGAGTGCAAAGCTATAGTTGATGTGTAAGGTAAGATTAACACCCCCTTTCTTATACTTATGCTTATTCATAGGTTAATTAGGTGTTTTGGTAAATAATTTACAAATTAAAACCTAAGATGATAAATGATATTGTTGTTTTGATTTTTTTGAGTATTTGGATATTGAATATATGATGGTTGGCTGGGAATCATGGCATATACCTTGATTATGTTGTAATTGTTGTTGTTGATCCTGTATAAAGTGTTGGTCGTAATAATGGAAATCACAAGCTAGAGGAATAAATGGCTAGAAGAAAGAAGGTGTTACGCCTCTTAAGTTTTAGGTTTTATCGTGTCGTTGATTGATATTGACATTCCGGAAGAGATGTGACCTTATGGAAAGATAAGAAGAAGTTATAGGTTTTTTATGGAAGTAGCAGAGTGTATTGAAGCTAAACGGATCGAAAAATATAAATTTCGACGAAATATGCAGAATCCCATTTTTACGGCCCAAAAGGATGGACCGTACAATTTGTATGGCACGTCAAATTGGGGCCCCCATCGTATTTTTGGGCACTAACTATACGGTCCATTTTTAAGGACCACACAAAATTGTATGGACCATCAAATTGGATCTCAAATCTGGTGGGTGGACTTTAGTTACTAGTTTAAATCATTTTTGAACCATTTGTGATCCAAACTCAACCAAATCACTCCCGAACTCTTTCTCTAACACCTATAACCAATTTCAGTGATTACAAAGTAATTTCAAGTTGATTACACCATAAATCTTCATCCAAAAACTAGAGAAAGTAAAGGAAAACCCTTCCATGTAATTGTTATATACTTGGGGGCTGATTGTGGTGGTAAGGAGATTGAGTGCAAAGCTATAGTTGATGTGTAAGGTAAGATTAACACCCCCTTTCTTATACTTATGCTTATTCATAGGTTAATTAGGTGTTTTGGTAAATAATTTACAAATTAAAACCTAGATGATAAATGATATTGTTGTTTTGATTTTGGAGTATTTGGATATTGAATATATGATGGTTGGTTGGGAATCATGGCATATACCTTGATTATGTTGTAATTGTTGTTGTTGATCCCGTATAAAGTGTTGGTCGTAATAATGGAAATCACAGCTAGAGGAATAAATGGCTAGAAGAAAGAAGGTGTTACGCCTCTTAAGTTTTAGGTTTTATCGTGTCGTTGATTGATATTGACATTCTCAGAAGAGATGTGACCTTACGGAAAGATAAGAAGAAGTTATAGGTTTTTTATGGAAGTAGCAGAGTGTATTGAAGCTAAACGGATCGAAAAATATAAATTTCGACGAAAATATGCAGAATCCCATTTTTACGGCCCAAAAGGATGGACCGTACAATTTGTATGGCACGTCAAATTGGGGCCCCCATCGTATTTTTGGGCACTAAATATACGGTCCATTTTTAAGGACCACACAAAATTGTATGGACCATCAAATTGGATCGTCAAATCTGTCGGTGGTTGACTTAGTTACTAGTTTAAATCATTTTTGAACCATTTGTGATCCAAACTCAACCAAATCACTCCCGAACTCTTTCTCTAACACCTATAACCAATTTCAGTGATTACAAAGTAATTTCAAGTTGATTACACCATAAATCTTCATCCAAAAACTAGGGAAAGTAAAATTAAACCCTTCCATGTAATTGTTATATACTTGGGGGCTGATTGTGGTGGTAAGGAGATTGAGTGCAAAGATATAGTTGATGTGTAAGGTAAGATTAACACCCCTTTCTTATACTTATGCTTATTCATAGGTTAATTAGGTGTTTTGGTAAATAATTTACAAATTAAAACCTAGATGATAAATGATATTGTTGTTTTGATTTTGGAGTATTTGGATATTGAATATATGATGGTTGGTGGGAATCATGGCATATACCTTGATTATGTTGTAATTGTTGTTGTTGATCCTGTATAAAGTGTTGGTCGTAATAATGGAAATCACAAGCTAGAGGAATAAATGGCTAGAAGAAAGAAGGTGTTACGCCTCTTAAGTTTTAGGTTTTATCGTGTCGTTGATTGATATTGACATTCTCGGAAGAGATGTGACCTTACGGAAAGATAAGAAGAAGTTATAGGTTTTTTATGGAAGTAGCGAGTGTATTGAAGCTAAACGGATCGAAAAATATAAATTTCGACAGAAATATGCAGAATCCCATTTTTACGGCCCAAAAGGATGGACCGTACAATTTGTATGGCACGTCAAATTGGGGCCCCCATCGTATTTTTGGGCACTAACTATACGGTCCATTTTTAAGGACCACACAAAATTGTATGGACCATCAAATTGGATCGTCAAATCTGTCGGTGGCTGACTTAGTTACTAGTTTAAATCATTTTTGAACCATTTGTGATCCAAACTCAACCAAATCACTCCCGAACTCTTTCTCTAACACCTATAACCAATTTCAGTGATTACAAAGTAATTTCAAGTTGATTACACCATAAATCTTCATCCAAAAACTAGAGAAAGTAAAGGAAAACCCTTCCATGTAATTGTTATATACTTGGGGGCTGATTGTGGTGGTAAGGAGATTGAGTGCAAAGCTATAGTTGATGTGTAAGGTAAGATTAACACCCCCTTTCTTATACTTATGCTTATTCATAGGTTAATTAGGTGTTTTGGTAAATAATTTACAAATTAAAACCTAGATGATAAATGATATTGTTGTTTTGATTTTGGAGTATTTGGATATTGAATATATGATGGTTGGTGGGAATCATGGCATATACCTTGATTATGTTGTAATTGTTGTTGTTGATCCTGTATAAAGTGTTGGTCGTAATAATGGAAATCACAAGCTAGAGGAATAAATGGCTAGAAGAAAGAAGGTGTTACGCCTCTTAAGTTTTAGGTTTTATCGTGTCGTTGATTGATATTGACATTCCCGGAAGAGATGTGACCTTACGGAAAGATAAGAAGAAGTTATAGGTTTTTTATGGAAGTAGCAGAGTGTATTGAAGCTAAACGGATCGAAAAATATAAATTTCGACGAAAATATGCGAGAATCCCATTTTTACGGCCCAAAAGGATGGACCGTACAATTTGTATGGCACGTCAAATTGGGGCCCCCATCGTATTTTTGGGGATAACTATACGGTCCATTTTTAAGGACCACACAAAATTGTATGGACCATCAAATTGGACCGTCAAATCTGTCGGTGGTAGACTTAGTTACTAGTTTAAATCATTTTTGAACCATTTGTGATCCAAACTCAACCAAATCACTCCCGAACTCTTTCTCTAACACCTATAACCAATTTCAGTGATTACAAAGTAATTTCAAGTTGATTACACCATAAATCTTCATCCAAAAACTAGAGAAAGTAAAGGAAAACCCTTCCATGTAATTGTTATATACTTGGGGGCTGATTGTGGTGGTAAGGAGATTGAGTGCAAAGCTATAGTTGATGTGTAAGGTAAGATTAACACCCCCTTTCTTATACTTATGCTTATTCATAGGTTAATTAGGTGTTTTGGTAAATAATTTACAAATTAAAACCTAGATGATAAATGATATTGTTGTTTTGATTTTGGAGTATTTGGATATTGAATATATGATGGTTGGCGGGGAATCATGGCATATACCTTGATTATGTTGTAATTGTTGTTGTTGATCCTGTATAAAGTGTTGGTCGTAATAATGGAAATCACAAGCTAGAGGAATAAATGGCTAGAAGAAAGAAGGTGTTACGCCTCTTAAGTTTTAGGTTTTATCGTGTCGTTGATTGATATTGACATTCCCGGAAGAGATGTGACCTTACGGAAAGATAAGAAGAAGTTATAGGTTTTTTATGGAAGTAGCAGAGTGTATTGAAGCTAAACGGATCGAAAAATATAAATTTCGACAGAAATATGCAGAATCCCATTTTTACGGCCCAAAAGGATGGACCGTACAATTTGTATGGCACGTCAAATTGGGGCCCCCATCGTATTTTTGGGCACTAACTATACGGTCCATTTTTAAGGACCACACAAAATTGTATGGACCATCAAATTGGATCGTCAAATCTGTCGGTGGCTGACTTAGTTACTAGTTTAAATCATTTTTGAACCATTTGTGATCCAAACTCAACCAAATCACTCCCGAACTCTTTCTCTAACACCTATAACCAATTTCAGTGATTACAAAGTAATTTCAAGTTGATTACACCATAAATCTTCATCCAAAAACTAGAGAAAGTAAAGGAAAACCCTTCCATGTAATTGTTATATACTTGGGGGCTGATTGTGGTGGTAAGGAGATTGAGTGCAAAGCTATAGTTGATGTGTAAGGTAAGATTAACACCCCATTTCTTATACTTATGCTTATTCATAGGTTAATTAGGTGTTTTGGTAAATAATTTACAAATTAAAACCTAGATGATAAATGATATTGTTGTTTTGATTTTGGAGTATTTGGATATTGAATATATGATGGTTGGTTGGGAATCATGGCATATACCTTGATTATGTTGTAATTGTTGTTGTTGATCCCGTATAAAGTGTTGGTCGTAATAATGGAAATCACAAGCTAGAGGAATAAATGGCTAGAAGAAAGAAGGTGTTACGCCTCTTAAGTTTTAGGTTTTATCGTGTCGTTGATTGATATTGACATTCCGGAAGAGATGTGACCTTACGGAAAGATAAGAAGAAGTTATAGGTTTTTTATGGAAGTAGCAGAGTGTATTGAAGCTAAACGGATCGAAAAATATAAATTTCGACGAAATATGCGAATCCCATTTTTACGGCCCAAAAGGATGGACCGTACAATTTGTATGGCACGTCAAATTGGGGCCCCCATCGTATTTTTGGGCACTAACTATACGGTCCATTTTTAAGGACCACACAAAATTGTATGGACCATCAAATTGGATCGTCAAATCTGTCGGTGGTGACTTAGTTACTAGTTTAAATCATTTTTGAACCATTTGTGATCCAAACTCAACCAAATCACTCCCGAACTCTTTCTCTAACACCTATAACCAATTTCAGTGATTACAAAGTAATTTCAAGTTGATTACACCATAAATCTTCATCCAAAAACTAGAGAAAGTAAAGGAAAACCCTTCCATGTAATTGTTATATACTTGGGGGCTGATTGTGGTAAGGAGATTGAGTGCAAAGCTATAGTTGATGTGTAAGGTAAGATTAACACCCCCTTTCTTATACTTATGCTTATTCATAGGTTAATTAGGTGTTTTGGTAAATAATTTACAAATTAAAACCTAGATGATAAATGATATTGTTGTTTTGATTTTGGAGTATTTGGATATTGAATATATGATGGTTGGTGGGGAATCATGGCATATACCTTGATTATGTTGTAATTGTTGTTGTTGATCCCGTATAAAGTGTTGGTCGTAATAATGGAAATCACAAGCTAGAGGAATAAATGGCTAGAAGAAAGAAGGTGTTACGCCTCTTAAGTTTTAGGTTTTATCGTGTCGTTGATTGATATTGACATTCCGGAAGAGATGTGACCTTACGGAAAGATAAGAAGAAGTTATAGGTTTTTTATGGAAGTAGCAGAGTGTATTGAAGCTAAACGGATCGAAAAATATAAATTTCGACAGGATGGACCGTACAATTTGTATGGCACGTCAAATTGGGGCCCCCATCGTATTTTTGGGCACTAACTATACGGTCCATTTTTAAGGACCACACAAAATTGTATGGACCATCAAATTGGATCGTCAAATCTGTCGGTGGCTGACTTAGTTACTAGTTTAAATCATTTTTGAACCATTTGTGATCCAAACTCAACCAAATCACTCCCGAACTCTTTCTCTAACACCTATAACCAATTTCAGTGATTACAAAGTAATTTCAAGTTGATTACACCATAAATCTTCATCCAAAAACTAGAGAAAGTAAAGGAAAACCCTTCCATGTAATTGTTATATACTTGGGGGCTGATTGTGGTGGTAAGGAGATTGAGTGCAAAGCTATAGTTGATGTGTAAGGTAAGATTAACACCCCTTTCTTATACTTATGCTTATTCATAGGTTAATTAGGTGTTTTGGTAAATAATTTACAAATTAAAACCTAGATGATAAATGATATTGTTGTTTTGATTTTGGAGTATTTGGATATTGAATATATGATGGTTGGCTGGGAATCATGGCATATACCTTGATTATGTTGTAATTGTTGTTGTTGATCCTGTATAAAGTGTTGGTCGTAATAATGGAAATCACAAGCTAGAGGAATAAATGGCTAGAAGAAAGAAGGTGTTACGCCTCTTAAGTTTTAGGTTTTATCGTGTCGTTGATTGATATTGACATTCCCGGAAGAGATGTGACCTTACGGAAAGATAAGAAGAAGTTATAGGTTTTTTATGGAAGTAGCAGAGTGTATTGAAGCTAAACGGATCGAAAAATATAAATTTCGACGAAATATGCGAATCCCATTTTTACGGCCCAAAAGGATGGACCGTACAATTTGTATGGCACGTCAAATTGGGGCCCCCATCGTATTTTTGGGCACTAACTATACGGTCCATTTTTAAGGACCACACAAAATTGTATGGACCATCAAATTGGATCGTCAAATCTGTCGGTGGTATAACTTAGTTACTAGTTTAAATCATTTTTGAACCATTTGTGATCCAAACTCAACCAAATCACTCCCGAACTCTTTCTCTAACACCTATAACCAATTTCAGTGATTACAAAGTAATTTCAAGTTGATTACACCATAAATCTTCATCCAAAAACTAGAGAAAGTAAAGGAAAACCCTTCCATGTAATTGTTATATACTTGGGGGCTGATTGTGGTGGTAAGGAGATTGAGTGCAAAGCTATAGTTGATGTGTAAGGTAAGATTAACACCCCCTTTCTTATATTTATGCTTATTCATAGGTTAATTAGGTGTTTTGGTAAATAATTTACAAATTAAAACCTAGATGATAAATGATATTGTTGTTTTGATTTTGGAGTATTTGGATATTGAATATATGATGGTTGGCTGGGAATCATGGCATATACCTTGATTATGTTGTAATTGTTGTTGTTGATCCTGTATAAAGTGTTGGTCGTAATAATGGAAATCACAACAAGCTAGAGGAATAAATGGCTAGAAGAAAGAAGGTGTTACGCCTCTTAAGTTTTAGGTTTTATCGTGTCGTTGATTGATATTGACATTCCCGGAAGAGATGTGACCTTACGGAAAGATAAGAAGAAGTTATAGGTTTTTTATGGAAGTAGCAGAGTGTATTGAAGCTAAACGGATCGAAAAATATAAATTTCGACAGAAATATGCAGAATCCCATTTTTACGGCCCAAAAGGATGGACCGTACAATTTGTATGGCACGTCAAATTGGGGCCCCCATCGTATTTTTGGGCACTAACTATACGGTCCATTTTTAAGGACCACACAAAATTGTATGGACCATCAAATTGGATCGTCAAATCTGTCGGTGGGGTGACTTAGTTACTAGTTTAAATCATTTTTGAACCATTTGTGATCCAAACTCAACCAAATCACTCCCGAACTCTTTCTCTAACACCTATAACCAATTTCAGTGATTACAAAGTAATTTCAAGTTGATTACACCATAAATCTTCATCCAAAACCTAGAGAAAGTAAAGGAAAACCCTTCCATGTAATTGTTATATACTTGGGGGCTGATTGTGGTGGTAAGGAGATTGAGTGCAAAGCTATAGTTGATGTGTAAGGTAAGATTAACACCCCCTTTCTTATATTTATGCTTATTCGTAGGTTAATTAGGTGTTTTGGTAAATAATTTACAAATTAAAACCTAGATGATAAATGATATTGTTGTTTTGATTTTGGAGTATTTGGATATTGAATATATGATGGTTGGCTGGGAATCATGGCATATACCTTGATTATGTTGTAATTGTTGTTGTTGATCCTGTATAAAGTGTTGGTCGTAATAATGGAAATCACAAGCTAGAGGAATAAATGGCTAGAAGAAAGAAGGTGTTACGCCTCTTAAGTTTTAGGTTTTATCGTGTCGTTGATTGATATTGACATTCCCGGAAGAGATGTGACCTTACGGAAAGATAAGAAGAAGTTATAGGTTTTTTATGGAAGTAGCAGAGTGTATTGAAGCTAAACGGATCGAAAAATATAAATTTCGACGAAAATATGCGAGAATCCCATTTTTACGGCCCAAAAGGATGGACCGTACAATTTGTATGGCACGTCAAATTGGGGCCCCCATCGTATTTTTGGGCACTAACTATACGGTCCATTTTTAAGGACCACACAAAATTGTATGGACCATCAAATTGGATCGTCAAATCTGTCGGTGGCTGACTTAGTTACTAGTTTAAATCATTTTTGAACCATTTGTGATCCAAACTCAACCAAATCACTCCCGAACTCTTTCTCTAACACCTATAACCAATTTCAGTGATTACAAAGTAATTTCAAGTTGATTACACCATAAATCTTCATCCAAAAACTAGAGAAAGTAAAGGAAAACCCTTCCATGTAATTGTTATATACTTGGGGGCTGATTGTGGTGGTAAGGAGATTGAGTGCAAAGCTATAGTTGATGTGTAAGGTAAGATTAACACCCCTTTCTTATATTTATGCTTATTCATAGGTTAATTAGGTGTTTTGGTAAATAATTTACAAATTAAAACCTAGATGATAAATGATATTGTTGTTTTGATTTTGGAGTATTTGGATATTGAATATATGATGGTTGGTTGGGAATCATGGCATATACCTTGATTATGTTGTAATTGTTGTTGTTGATCCTGTATAAAGTGTTGGTCGTAATAATGGAAATCACAAGCTAGAGGAATAAATGGCTAGAAGAAAGAAGGTGTTACGCCTCTTAAGTTTTAGGTTTTATAGTGTCGTTGATTGATATTGACATTCCCGGAAGAGATGTGACCTTACGGAAAGATAAGAAGAAGTTATAGGTTTTTTATGGAAGTAGCAGAGTGTATTGAAGCTAAACGGATCGAAAAATATAAATTTCGACAGAAATATGCAGAATCCCATTTTTACGGCCCAAAAGGATGGACCGTACAATTTGTATGGCACGTCAAATTGGGGCCCCCATCGTATTTTTGGGCACTAACTATACGGTCCTTTTTAAGGACCACACAAAATTGTATGGACCATCAAATTGGACCGTCAAATCTGTCGGTGGTAGACTTAGTTACTAGTTTAAATCATTTTTGAACCATTTGTGATCCAAACTCAACCAAATCACTCCCGAACTCTTTCTCTAACACCTATAACCAATTTCAGTGATTACAAAGTAATTTCAAGTTGATTACACCATAAATCTTCATCCAAAACCTAGAGAAAGTAAAGGAAAACCCTTCCATGTAATTGTTATATACTTGGGGGCTGATTGTGGTGGTAAGGAGATTGAGTGCAAAGCTATAGTTGATGTGTAAGGTAAGATTAACACCCCTTTCTTATATTTATGCTTATTCGTAGGTTAATTAGGTGTTTTGGTAAATAATTTACAAATTAAAACCTAGATGATAAATGATATTGTTGTTTTGATTTTGGAGTATTTGGATATTGAATATATGATGGTTGGCTGGGAATCATGGCATATACCTATTATTATGTTGTAATTGTTGTTGTTGATCCTGTATAAAGTGTTGGTCGTAATAATGGAAATCACAAGCTAGAGGAATAAATGGCTAGAAGAAAGAAGGTGTTACGCCTCTTAAGTTTTAGGTTTTATAGTGTCGTTGATTGATATTGACATTCCCGGAAGAGATGTGACCTTACGGAAAGATAAGAAGAAGTTATAGGTTTTTTATGGAAGTAGCAGAGTGTATTGAAGCTAAACGGATCGAAAAATATAAATTTCGACAGAAATATGCAGAATCCCATTTTTACGGCCCAAAAGGATGGACCGTACAATTTGTATGGCACGTCAAATTGGGGCCCCCATCGTATTTTTGGGCACTAACTATACGGTCCATTTTTAAGGACCACACAAAATTGTATGGACCATCAAATTGGATCGTCAAATCTGTCGGTGGCTGACTTAGTTACTAGTTTAAATCATTTTTGAACCATTTGTGATCCAAACTCAACCAAATCACTCCCGAACTCTTTCTCTAACACCTATAACCAATTTCAGTGATTACAAAGTAATTTCAAGTTGATTACACCATAAATCTTCATCCAAAACCTAGAGAAAGTAAAGGAAAACCCTTCCATGTAATTGTTATATACTTGGGGGCTGATTGTGGTGGTAAGGAGATTGAGTGCAAAGCTATAGTTGATGTGTAAGGTAAGATTAACACCCCCTTTCTTATATTTATGCTTATTCGTAGGTTAATTAGGTGTTTTGGTAAATAATTTACAAATTAAAACCTAGATGATAAATGATATTGTTGTTTTGATTTTGGAGTATTTGGATATTGAATATATGATGGTTGGCTGGGAATCATGGCATATACCTTGATTATGTTGTAATTGTTGTTGTTGATCCTGTATAAAGTGTTGGTCGTAATAATGGAAATCACAAGCTAGAGGAATAAATGGCTAGAAGAAAGAAGGTGTTACGCCTCTTAAGTTTTAGGTTTTATAGTGTCGTTGATTGATATTGACATTCCCGGAAGAGATGTGACCTTACGGAAAGATAAGAAGAAGTTATAGGTTTTTTATGGAAGTAGCAGAGTGTATTGAAGCTAAACGGATCGAAAAATATAAATTTCGACAGAAATATGCAGAATCCCATTTTTACGGCCCAAAAGGATGGACCGTACAATTTGTATGGCACGTCAAATTGGGGCCCCCATCGTATTTTTGGGCACTAACTATACGGTCCATTTTTAAGGACCACACAAAATTGTATGGACCATCAAATTGGATCGTCAAATCTGTCGGTGGCGACTTAGTTACTAGTTTAAATCATTTTTGAACCATTTGTGATCCAAACTCAACCAAATCACTCCCGAACTCTTTCTCTAACACCTATAACCAATTTCAGTGATTACAAAGTAATTTCAAGTTGATTACACCATAAATCTTCATCCAAAACCTAGAGAAAGTAAAGGAAAACCCTTCCATGTAATTGTTATATACTTGGGGGCTGATTGTGGTGGTAAGGAGATTGAGTGCAAAGCTATAGTTGATGTGTAAGGTAAGATTAACACCCCTTTCTTATATTTATGCTTATTCATAGGTTAATTAGGTGTTTTGGTAAATAATTTACAAATTAAAACCTAGATGATAAATGATATTGTTGTTTTGATATTGAATAAATGGCATTCAAAGCAACATAAACTATATGAAAGCTTAGACCTCCAAAAAAAAACCACATCAAGAAACAATCAAAGTATAGAAGAATGACACAAGAATTGAAATCAATATGGAACCAATGGTGTATCAAACCAAATACCTCCTAAAGATTTATCAATAAATTCACCTATGCTATGAAGATAATTCCACAAGTGAGATAACTCATGTGAGAATCATGAATAAGTTCAATAGTCAACTAAGAAATCCGCCCTATTTATGATATCACTCTAATTACTGCACTAATCACTAGCTAACACTACAATGTAGCTACCAAGAGAATTAATCTCTATTCATCAATCATCAAAAGTCATATTCTAAGCCTTGAGAACTACTATTTATAGTATAAGGCTTTATTACAAACTAGGTCCAAATGTGACCATAGTCTACAAATTGAAAAAGTCGACACAATGACCTTCATCCAATCCACGGATCGGCTCACAGAATAGGGTTGCAGCTCACGAGAGAGTCGCGAGAACGAAGCGATCGAATCTCATAACTATCCAATTGTGCGACTCATCGAGTAGAAATGTGGCTCACGATTGGGGCAGCTCTTCCTTTGGTTTTGTATTCACTCGAAGCGATCTTCCAAATATTGTGTGCCCTCTTATATGGGTCCTCTAGGGTCTCCGAAGCCTCTCAATGCATCAACATGGCTTTCAATGCATAGAGTTCCTTGGCTTGTTCTCGGTTGAGCTATTTAGAGTTATTGGTGCTCCCCGATATCATATCATCTGTTCAATGGTGATTCTTCCAACACAACTCAAGAAGAGTTGAAAATTTGATATATGATAGAACCAACTTCTAGGAACTCAAGTCTATAAATAGAAACTCTCAAATCAAACAACAAATCTCATTTTTGGGAATTTTCAAATGATACAATTCCTAAAAGTGAAACTTTAAGAAATAGCATCGAAACACAAAAAATTAAAAGGATAGAAGATTGATTGAATAAATGGCATTCAAAGCAACATAAACTATATGAAAGCTTAGACCTCCAAAAAAAAACCACATCAAGAAACAATCAAAGTATAGAAGAATGACACAAGAATTGAAATCAATATGGAACCAATGGTGTATCAAACCAAATACCTCCTAAAGATTTATCAATAAATTCACCTATGCTATGAAGATAATTCCACAAGTGAGAAAACTCATGTGAGAATCATGAATAAGTTCAATAGTCAACTAAGAAATCCGCCCTATTTATGATATCACTCTAATTACTCGCACTAATCACTAGCTAACACTACAATGTAGCTACCAAGAGAATTAATCTCTATTCATCAATCATCAAAAGTCATATTCTAAGCCTTGAGAACTACTATTTATAGTATAAGGCTTTATTACAAACTAGGTCCAAATGTGACCATAGTCTACAAATTGAAAAAGTCGACACAATGACCTTCATCCAATCCACGGATCGGCTCACAGAATAGGGCTGCAGCTCACTAGAGAGAGAGTCGCAGAACAGAAGCAGTCGAATCTCATAACTATCCAATTGTGCGACTCATCGAGTAGAAATGTGGCTCACATATTGGGGCAGCTCTTCCTTTGGTTTTGTATTCACTCGAAGCGATCTTCCAAATATTGTGTGCCCTCTTATATGGGTCCTCTAGGGTCTCGAAGCCTCTCAATGCATCAACATGGCTTTCAATGCATAGAGTTCCTTGGCTTGTTCTCGGTTGAGCTATTTAGAGTTATTGGTGCTCCCCGATATCATATCATCTGTTCAATGGTGATTCTTCCAACACAACTCAAGAAGAGTTGAAAATTTGATACACGATAGAACCAACTTCTAGGAACTCAAGTCTATAAATAGAAACTCTCAAATCAAACAACAAATCTCATTTTTGGGAATTTTCAAATGATACAATTCCTAAAAGTGAAACTTTAAGAAATAGCATCGAAACACAAAAAATTAAAAGGATAGAAGATTGATTGAATAAATGGCATTCAAAGCAACATAAACTATATGAAAGCTTAGACCTCCAAAAAAAACCACATCAAGAAACAATCAAAGTATAGAAGAATGACACAAGAATTGAAATCAATATGGAACCAATGGTGTATCAAACCAAATACCTCCTAAAGATTTATCAATAAATTCACCTATGCTATGAAGATAATTCCACAAGTGAGAAAACTCATGTGAGAATCATGAATAAGTTCAATAGTCAACTAAGAAATCCGCCCTATTTATGATATCACTCTAATTACTGCACTAATCACTAGCTAACACTACAATGTAGCTACCAAGAGAATTAATCTCTATTCATCAATCATCAAAAGTCATATTCTAAGCCTTGAGAACTACTATTTATAGTATAAGGCTTTATTACAAACTAGGTCCAAATGTGACCATAGTCTACAAATTGAAAAAGTCGACACAATGACCTTCATCCAATCCACGGATCGGCTCACAGAATAGGGCTGCAGCTCACAGAGAGAGTCGTAGAACGAAGCGTAGCGAATCTCGAATCTCATAACTATCCAATTGTGCGACTCATCGAGTAGAAATGTGGCTCACAGATTGGGGCAGCTCTTCCTTTGGTTTTGTATTCACTCGAAGCGATCTTCCAAATATTGTGTGCCCTCTTATATGGGTCCTCTAGGGTCTGCGAAGCCTCTCAATGCATCAACATGGCTTTCAATGCATAGAGTTCCTTGGCTTGTTCTCGGTTGAGCTATTTAGAGTTATTGGTGCTCCCCGATATCATATCATCTGTTCAATGGTGATTCTTCCAACACAACTCAAGAAGAGTTGAAAATTTGATACACGATAGAACCAACTTCTAGGAACTCAAGTCTATAAATAGAAACTCTCAAATCAAACAACAAATCTCATTTTTGGGAATTTTCAAATGATACAATTCCTAAAAGTGAAACTTTAAGAAATAGCATCGAAACACAAAAAATTAAAAGGATAGAAGATTGATTGAATAAATGGCATTCAAAGCAACACAAACTATATGAAAGCTTAGACCTCCAAAAAAAAACCACATCAAGAAACAATCAAAGTATAGAAGAATGACACAAGAATTGAAATCAATATGGAACCAATGGTGTATCAAACCAAATACCTCCTAAAGATTTATCAATAAATTCACCTATGCTATGAAGATAATTCCACAAGTGAGAAAACTCATGTGAGAATCATGAATAAGTTCAATAGTCAACTAAGAAATCCGCCCTATTTATGATATCACTCTAATTACTCGCACTAATCACTAGCTAACACTACAATGTAGCTACCAAGAGAATTAATCTCTATTCATCAATCATCAAAAGTCATATTCTAAGCCTTGAGAACTACTATTTATAGTATAAGGCTTTATTACAAACTAGGTCCAAATGTGACCATAGTCTACAAATTGAAAAAGTCGACACAATGACCTTCATCCAATCCACGGATCGGCTCACAGAATAGGGCTGCAGCTCACAGAGAGAGTCGCAGAACGTAAGGAATCTCTCATAACTATCCAATTGTGCGACTCATCGAGTAGAAATGTGGCTCACGATTGGGGCAGCTCTTCCTTTGGTTTTGTATTCACTCGAAGCGATCTTCCAAATATTGTGTGCCCTCTTATATGGGTCCTCTAGGGTCTCGAAGCCTCTCAATGCATCAACATGGCTTTCAATGCATAGAGTTCCTTGGCTTGTTCTCGGTTGAGCTATTTAGAGTTATTGGTGCTCCCCGATATCATATCATCTCGTTCAATGGTGATTCTTCCAACACAACTCAAGAAGAGTTGAAAATTTGATACACGATAGAACCAACTTCTAGGAACTCAAGTCTATAAATAGAAACTCTCAAATCAAACAACAAATCTCATTTTTGGGAATTTTCAAATGATACAATTCCTAAAAGTGAAACTTTAAGAAATAGCATCGAAACACAAAAAATTAAAAGGATAGAAGATTGATTGAATAAATGGCATTCAAAGCAACATAAACTATATGAAAGCTTAGACCTCCAAAAAAAAACCACATCAAGAAACAATCAAAGTATAGAAGAATGACACAAGAATTGAAATCAATATGGAACCAATGGTGTATCAAACCAAATACCTCCTAAAGATTTATCAATAAATTCACCTATGCTATGAAGATAATTCCACAAGTGAGAAAACTCATGTGAGAATCATGAATAAGTTCAATAGTCAACTAAGAAATCCGCCCTATTTATGATATCACTCTAATTACTTGCACTAATCACTAGCTAACACTACAATGTAGCTACCAAGAGAATTAATCTCTATTCATCAATCATCAAAAGTCATATTCTAAGCCTTGAGAACTACTATTTATAGTATAAGGCTTTATTACAAACTAGGTCCAAATGTGACCATAGTCTACAAATTGAAAAAGTCGACACAATGACCTTCATCCAATCCACGGATCGGCTCACGAAATAGGGCTGCAGCTCACGAGAGAGTCGCGAACGTGAAGCGAGAATCTCATAACTATCCAATTGTGCGACTCATCGAGTAGAAATGTGGCTCACAGATTGGGGCAGCTCTTCCTTTGGTTTTGTATTCACTCGAAGCGATCTTCCAAATATTGTGTGCCCTCTTATATGGGTCCTCTAGGGTCTCGAAGCCTCTCAATGCATCAACATGGCTTTCAATGCATAGAGTTCCTTGGCTTGTTCTCGGTTGAGCTATTTAGAGTTATTGGTGCTCCCCGATATCATATCATCTCGTTCAATGGTGATTCTTCCAACACAACTCAAGAAGAGTTGAAAATTTGATATACGATAGAACCAACTTCTAGGAACTCAAGTCTATAAATAGAAACTCTCAAATCAAACAACAAATCTCATTTTTGGGAATTTTCAAATGATACAATTCCTAAAAGTGAAACTTTAAGAAATAGCATCGAAACACAAAAAATTAAAAGGATAGAAGATTGATTGAATAAATGGCATTCAAAGCAACATAAACTATATGAAAGCTTAGACCTCCAAAAAAAAACCACATCAAGAAACAATCAAAGTATAGAAGAATGACACAAGAATTGAAATCAATATGGAACCAATGGTGTATCAAACCAAATACCTCCTAAAGATTTATCAATAAATTCACCTATGCTATGAAGATAATTCCACAAGTGAGAAAACTCATGTGAGAATCATGAATAAGTTCAATAGTCAACTAAGAAATCCGCCCTATTTATGATATCACTCTAATTACTGCACTAATCACTAGCTAACACTACAATGTAGCTACCAAGAGAATTAATCTCTATTCATCAATCATCAAAAGTCATATTCTAAGCCTTGAGAACTACTATTTATAGTATAAGGCTTTATTACAAACTAGGTCCAAATGTGACCATAGTCTACAAATTGAAAAAGTCGACACAATGACCTTCATCCAATCCACGGATCGGCTCACAGAATAGGGCTGCAGCTCACAGAGAGAGTCGCAGAACATAAGCGCGATCGAATCTCAAACTAACTATCCAATTGTGCGACTCATCGAGTAGAAATGTGGCTCACAGATTGGGGCAGCTCTTCCTTTGGTTTTGTATTCACTCGAAGCGATCTTCCAAATATTGTGTGCCCTCTTATATGGGTCCTCTAGGGTCTCGAAGCCTCTCAATGCATCAACATGGCTTTCAATGCATAGAGTTCCTTGGCTTGTTCTCGGTTGAGCTATTTAGAGTTATTGGTGCTCCCCGATATCATATCATCTGTTCAATGGTGATTCTTCCAACACAACTCAAGAAGAGTTGAAAATTTGATACACGATAGAACCAACTTCTAGGAACTCAAGTCTATAAATAGAAACTCTCAAATCAAACAACAAATCTCATTTTTGGGAATTTTCAAATGATACAATTCCTAAAAGTGAAACTTTAAGAAATAGCATCGAAACACAAAAAATTAAAAGGATAGAAGATTGATTGAATAAATGGCATTCAAAGCAACATAAACTATATGAAAGCTTATACCTCCAAAAAAAAACCACATCAAGAAACAATCAAAGTATAGAAGAATGACACAAGAATTGAAATCAATATGGAACCAATGGTGTATCAAACCAAATACCTCCTAAAGATTTATCAATAAATTCACCTATGCTATGAAGATAATTCCACAAGTGAGAAAACTCATGTGAGAATCATGAATAAGTTCAATAGTCAACTAAGAAATCCGCCCTATTTATGATATCACTCTAATTACTGCACTAATCACTAGCTAACACTACAATGTAGCTACCAAGAGAATTAATCTCTATTCATCAATCATCAAAAGTCATATTCTAAGCCTTGAGAACTACTATTTATAGTATAAGGCTTTATTACAAACTAGGTCCAAATGTGACCATAGTCTACAAATTGAAAAAGTCGACACAATGACCTTCATCCAATCCACGGATCGGCTCACAAAATAGGGCTGCAGCTCACAGAGAGAGTCGCAAACGTAAAGCGATCGAATCTCATAACTATCCAATTGTGCGACTCATCGAGTAGAAATGTGGCTCACATATTGGGGCAGCTCTTCCTTTGGTTTTGTATTCACTCGAAGCGATCTTCCAAATATTGTGTGCCCTCTTATATGGGTCCTCTAGGGTCTCCGAAGCCTCTCAATGCATCAACATGGCTTTCAATGCATAGAGTTCCTTGGCTTGTTCTCGGTTGAGCTATTTAGAGTTATTGGTGCTCCCCGATATCATATCATCTGTTCAATGGTGATTCTTCCAACACAACTCAAGAAGAGTTGAAAATTTGATATACGATAGAACCAACTTCTAGGAACTCAAGTCTATAAATAGAAACTCTCAAATCAAACAACAAATCTCATTTTTGGGAATTTTCAAATGATACAATTCCTAAAAGTGAAACTTTAAGAAATAGCATCGAAACACAAAAAATTAAAAGGATAGAAGATTGATTGAATAAATGGCATTCAAAGCAACATAAACTATATGAAAGCTTAGACCTCAAAAAAAAAACCACATCAAGAAACAATCAAAGTATAGAAGAATGACACAAGAATTGAAATCAATATGGAACCAATGGTGTATCAAACCAAATACCTCCTAAAGATTTATCAATAAATTCACCTATGCTATGAAGATAATTCCACAAGTGAGAAAACTCATGTGAGAATCATGAATAAGTTCAATAGTCAACTAAGAAATCCGCCCTATTTATGATATCACTCTAATTACAGCACTAATCACTAGCTAACACTACAATGTAGCTACCAAGAGAATTAATCTCTATTCATCAATCATCAAAAGTCATATTCTAAGCCTTGAGAACTACTATTTATAGTATAAGGCTTTATTACAAACTAGGTCCAAATGTGACCATAGTCTACAAATTGAAAAAGTCGACACAATGACCTTCATCCAATCCACGGATCGGCTCACGAATAGGGGGGCTGCAGCTCACGAGAGAGTCGCAGAACGTAAAGCGTCGAATCTCATAACTATCCAATCCAATGTGCGACTCATCGAGTAGAAATGTGGCTCACAGATTGGGGCAGCTCTTCCTTTGGTTTTGTATTCACTCGAAGCGATCTTCCAAATATTGTGTGCCCTCTTATATGGGTCCTCTAGGGTCTCCGAAGCCTCTCAATGCATCAACATGGCTTTCAATGCATAGAGTTCCTTGGCTTGTTCTCGGTTGAGCTATTTAGAGTTATTGGTGCTCCCCGATATCATATCATCTGTTCAATGGTGATTCTTCCAACACAACTCAAGAAGAGTTGAAAATTTGATATACGATAGAACCAACTTCTAGGAACTCAAGTCTATAAATAGAAACTCTCAAATCAAACAACAAATCTCATTTTTGGGAATTTTCAAATGATACAATTCCTAAAAGTGAAACTTTAAGAAATAGCATCGAAACACAAAAAATTAAAAGGATAGAAGATTGATTGAATAAATGGCATTCAAAGCAACATAAACTATATGAAAGCTTAGACCTCCAAAAAAACCACATCAAGAAACAATCAAAGTATAGAAGAATGACACAAGAATTGAAATCAATATGGAACCAATGGTGTATCAAACCAAATACCTCCTAAAGATTTATCAATAAATTCACCTATGCTATGAAGATAATTCCACAAGTGAGAAAACTCATGTGAGAATCATGAATAAGTTCAATAGTCAACTAAGAAATCCGCCCTATTTATGATATCACTCTAATTACTGCACTAATCACTAGCTAACACTACAATGTAGCTACCAAGAGAATTAATCTCTATTCATCAATCATCAAAAGTCATATTCTAAGCCTTGAGAACTACTATTTATAGTATAAGGCTTTATTACAAACTAGGTCCAAATGTGACCATAGTCTACAAATTGAAAAAGTCGACACAATGACCTTCATCCAATCCACGGATCGGCTCACAGAATAGGGCAGCAGCTCACTGAGAGAGTCGCAGAACGTGCGTCGAATCTCATAACTATCCAATTGTGCGACTCATCGAGTAGAAATGTGGCTCACAGATTGGGGCAGCTCTTCCTTTGGTTTTGTATTCACTCGAAGCGATCTTCCAAATATTGTGTGCCCTCTTATATGGGTCCTCTAGGGTCTCCGAAGCCTCTCAATGCATCAACATGGCTTTCAATGCATAGAGTTCCTTGGCTTGTTCTCGGTTGAGCTATTTAGAGTTATTGGTGCTCCCCGATATCATATCATCTGTTCAATGGTGATTCTTCCAACACAACTCAAGAAGAGTTGAAAATTTGATATACGATAGAACCAACTTCTAGGAACTCAAGTCTATAAATAGAAACTCTCAAATCAAACAACAAATCTCATTTTTGGGAATTTTCAAATGATACAATTCCTAAAAGTGAAACTTTAAGAAATAGCATCGAAACACAAAAAATTAAAAGGATAGAAGATTGATTGAATAAATGGCATTCAAAGCAACATAAACTATATGAAAGCTTAGACCTCCAAAAAAAAACCACATCAAGAAACAATCAAAGTATAGAAGAATGACACAAGAATTGAAATCAATATGGAACCAATGGTGTATCAAACCAAATACCTCCTAAAGATTTATCAATAAATTCACCTATGCTATGAAGATAATTCCACAAGTGAGAAAACTCATGTGAGAATCATGAATAAGTTCAATAGTCAACTAAGAAATCCGCCCTATTTATGATATCACTCTAATTACTTGCACTAATCACTAGCTAACACTACAATGTAGCTACCAAGAGAATTAATCTCTATTCATCAATCATCAAAAGTCATATTCTAAGCCTTGAGAACTACTATTTATAGTATAAGGCTTTATTACAAACTAGGTCCAAATGTGACCATAGTCTACAAATTGAAAAAGTCGACACAATGACCTTCATCCAATCCACGGATCGGCTCACGAATAGGGCTGCAGCTCACGAGAGAGAGTCGCAGACGAAGCGAAAGCGATCGAATCTCATAACTATCCAATTGTGCGACTCATCGAGTAGAAATGTGGCTCACAGATTGGGGCAGCTCTTCCTTTGGTTTTGTATTCACTCGAAGCGATCTTCCAAATATTGTGTGCCCTCTTATATGGGTCCTCTAGGGTCTCCGAAGCCTCTCAATGCATCAACATGGCTTTCAATGCATAGAGTTCCTTGGCTTGTTCTCGGTTGAGCTATTTAGAGTTATTGGTGCTCCCCGATATCATATCATCTGTTCAATGGTGATTCTTCCAACACAACTCAAGAAGAGTTGAAAATTTGATATACGATAGAACCAACTTCTAGGAACTCAAGTCTATAAATAGAAACTCTCAAATCAAACAACAAATCTCATTTTTGGGAATTTTCAAATGATACAATTCCTAAAAGTGAAACTTTAAGAAATAGCATCGAAACACAAAAAATTAAAAGGATAGAAGATTGATTGAATAAATGGCATTCAAAGCAACATAAACTATATGAAAGCTTAGACCTCCAAAAAAAAACCACATCAAGAAACAATCAAAGTATAGAAGAATGACACAAGAATTGAAATCAATATGGAACCAATGGTGTATCAAACCAAATACCTCCTAAAGATTTATCAATAAATTCACCTATGCTATGAAGATAATTCCACAAGTGAGAAAACTCATGTGAGAATCATGAATAAGTTCAATAGTCAACTAAGAAATCCGCCCTATTTATGATATCACTCTAATTACGCACTAATCACTAGCTAACACTACAATGTAGCTACCAAGAGAATTAATCTCTATTCATCAATCATCAAAAGTCATATTCTAAGCCTTGAGAACTACTATTTATAGTATAAGGCTTTATTACAAACTAGGTCCAAATGTGACCATAGTCTACAAATTGAAAAAGTCGACACAATGACCTTCATCCAATCCACGGATCGGCTCACGAAATAGGGGGCGCAGCTCACAGAGAGAGTCGCGAGTCGAAGCGATCGAATCTCATAACTATCCAATTGTGCGACTCATCGAGTAGAAATGTGTCTCACATTTGGGGCAGCTCTTCCTTTGGTTTTGTATTCACTCGAAGCGATCTTCCAAATATTGTGTGCCCTCTTATATGGGTCCTCTAGGGTCTCGAAGCCTCTCAATGCATCAACATGGCTTTCAATGCATAGAGTTCCTTGGCTTGTTCTCGGTTGAGCTATTTAGAGTTATTGGTGCTCCCCGATATCATATCATCTGTTCAATGGTGATTCTTCCAACACAACTCAAGAAGAGTTGAAAATTTGATATACGATAGAACCAACTTCTAGGAACTCAAGTCTATAAATAGAAACTCTCAAATCAAACAACAAATCTCATTTTTGGGAATTTTCAAATGATACAATTCCTAAAAGTGAAACTTTAAGAAATAGCATCGAAACACAAAAAATTAAAAGGATAGAAGATTGATTGAATAAATGGCATTCAAAGCAACATAAACTATATGAAAGCTTAGACCTCCAAAAAAAAACCACATCAAGAAACAATCAAAGTATAGAAGAATGACACAAGAATTGAAATCAATATGGAACCAATGGTGTATCAAACCAAATACCTCCTAAAGATTTATCAATAAATTCACCTATGCTATGAAGATAATTCCACAAGTGAGAAAACTCATGTGAGAATCATGAATAAGTTCAATAGTCAACTAAGAAATCCGCCCTATTTATGATATCACTCTAATTACTTGCACTAATCACTAGCTAACACTACAATGTAGCTACCAAGAGAATTAATCTCTATTCATCAATCATCAAAAGTCATATTCTAAGCCTTGAGAACTACTATTTATAGTATAAGGCTTTATTACAAACTAGGTCCAAATGTGACCATAGTCTACAAATTGAAAAAGTCGACACAATGACCTTCATCCAATCCACGGATCGGCTCACGAAATAGGGCTGCAGCTCACGAGAGAGAGTCGCGAGAACGAAGCGATCGAATCTCATAACTATCCAATTGTGCGACTCATCGAGTAGAAATGTGGCTCACATTGGGGCAGCTCTTCCTTTGGTTTTGTATTCACTCGAAGCGATCTTCCAAATATTGTGTGCCCTCTTATATGGGTCCTCTAGGGTCTCGAAGCCTCTCAATGCATCAACATGGCTTTCAATGCATAGAGTTCCTTGGCTTGTTCTCGGTTGAGCTATTTAGAGTTATTGGTGCTCCCCGATATCATATCATCTGTTCAATGGTGATTCTTCCAACACAACTCAAGAAGAGTTGAAAATTTGATATACGATAGAACCAACTTCTAGGAACTCAAGTCTATAAATAGAAACTCTCAAATCAAACAACAAATCTCATTTTTGGGAATTTTCAAATGATACAATTCCTAAAAGTGAAACTTTAAGAAATAGCATCGAAACACAAAAAATTAAAAGGATAGAAGATTGATTGAATAAATGGCATTCAAAGCAACATAAACTATATGAAAGCTTAGACCTCCAAAAAAAAACCACATCAAGAAACAATCAAAGTATAAGAATGACACAAGAATTGAAATCAATATGGAACCAATGGTGTATCAAACCAAATACCTCCTAAAGATTTATCAATAAATTCACCTATGCTATGAAGATAATTCCACAAGTGAGAAAACTCATGTGAGAATCATGAATAAGTTCAATAGTCAACTAAGAAATCCGCCCTATTTATGATATCACTCTAATTACTTGCACTAATCACTAGCTAACACTACAATGTAGCTACCAAGAGAATTAATCTCTATTCATCAATCATCAAAAGTCATATTCTAAGCCTTGAGAACTACTATTTATAGTATAAGGCTTTATTACAAACTAGGTCCAAATGTGACCATAGTCTACAAATTGAAAAAGTCGACACAATGACCTTCATCCAATCCACGGATCGGCTCACGAGAATAGGGGTTGCAGCTCACAGAGAGAGTCGCGAACGAAACGAAGCGATCGAATCTCATAACTATCCAATTGTGCGACTCATCGAGTAGAAATGTGGCTCACAGATTGGGCAGCTCTTCCTTTGGTTTTGTATTCACTCGAAGCGATCTTCCAAATATTGTGTGCCCTCTTATATGGGTCCTCTAGGGTCTCCGAAGCCTCTCAATGCATCAACATGGCTTTCAATGCATAGAGTTCCTTGGCTTGTTCTCGGTTGAGCTATTTAGAGTTATTGGTGCTCCCCGATATCATATCATCTGTTCAATGGTGATTCTTCCAACACAACTCAAGAAGAGTTGAAAATTTGATATACGATAGAACCAACTTCTAGGAACTCAAGTCTATAAATAGAAACTCTCAAATCAAACAACAAATCTCATTTTTGGGAATTTTCAAATGATACAATTCCTAAAAGTGAAACTTTAAGAAATAGCATCGAAACACAAAAAATTAAAAGGATAGAAGATTGATTGAATAAATGGCATTCAAAGCAACATAAACTATATGAAAGCTTAGACCTCCAAAAAAAAACCACATCAAGAAACAATCAAAGTATAGAAGAATGAACAAGAATTGAAATCAATATGGAACCAATGGTGTATCAAACCAAATACCTCCTAAAGATTTATCAATAAATTCACCTATGCTATGAAGATAATTCCACAAGTGAGAAAACTCATGTGAGAATCATGAATAAGTTCAATAGTCAACTAAGAAATCCGCCCTATTTATGATATCACTCTAATTACTTGCACTAATCACTAGCTAACACTACAATGTAGCTACCAAGAGAATTAATCTCTATTCATCAATCATCAAAAGTCATATTCTAAGCCTTGAGAACTACTATTTATAGTATAAGGCTTTATTACAAACTAGGTCCAAATGTGACCATAGTCTACAAATTGAAAAAGTCGACACAATGACCTTCATCCAATCCACGGATCGGCTCACAGAATAGGGCTGCAGCTCACGAGAGAGAGTCGCGAACGAAGCGATCGAATCTCATAACTATCCAATTGTGCGACTCATCGAGTAGAAATGTGGCTCACGATTGGGGCAGCTCTTCCTTTTGGTTTTGTATTCACTCGAAGCGATCTTCCAAATATTGTGTGCCCTCTTATATGGGTCCTCTAGGGTCTCCGAAGCCTCTCAATGCATCAACATGGCTTTCAATGCATAGAGTTCCTTGGCTTGTTCTCGGTTGAGCTATTTAGAGTTATTGGTGCTCCCCGATATCATATCATCTGTTCAATGGTGATTCTTCCAACACAACTCAAGAAGAGTTGAAAATTTGATATACGATAGAACCAACTTCTAGGAACTCAAGTCTATAAATAGAAACTCTCAAATCAAACAACAAATCTCATTTTTGGGAATTTTCAAATGATACAATTCCTAAAAGTGAAACTTTAAGAAATAGCATCGAAACACAAAAAATTAAAAGGATAGAAGATTGATTGAATAAATGGCATTCAAAGCAACATAAACTATATGAAAGCTTAGACCTCCAAAAAAAAACCACATCAAGAAACAATCAAAGTATAGAAGAATGACACAAGAATTGAAATCAATATGGAACCAATGGTGTATCAAACCAAATACCTCCTAAAGATTTATCAATAAATTCACCTATGCTATGAAGATAATTCCACAAGTGAGAAAACTCATGTGAGAATCATGAATAAGTTCAATAGTCAACTAAGAAATCCGCCCTATTTATGATATCACTCTAATTACTTGCACTAATCACTAGCTAACACTACAATGTAGCTACCAAGAGAATTAATCTCTATTCATCAATCATCAAAAGTCATATTCTAAGCCTTGAGAACTACTATTTATAGTATAAGGCTTTATTACAAACTAGGTCCAAATGTGACCATAGTCTACAAATTGAAAAAGTCGACACAATGACCTTCATCCAATCCACGGATCGGCTCACTGAATAGGGCTGCAGCTCTCAGAGAGAGTCGCGAGAACGAAAGCGAAGCGAATCTCATAACTATCCAATTGTGCGACTCATCGAGTAGAAATGTGGCTCACAGATTGGGGCAGCTCTTCCCTTTGGTTTTGTATTCACTCGAAGCGATCTTCCAAATATTGTGTGCCCTCTTATATGGGTCCTCTAGGGTCTCCGAAGCCTCTCAATGCATCAACATGGCTTTCAATGCATAGAGTTCCTTGGCTTGTTCTCGGTTGAGCTATTTAGAGTTATTGGTGCTCCCCGATATCATATCATCTGTTCAATGGTGATTCTTCCAACACAACTCAAGAAGAGTTGAAAATTTGATATACGATAGAACCAACTTCTAGGAACTCAAGTCTATAAATAGAAACTCTCAAATCAAACAACAAATCTCATTTTTGGGAATTTTCAAATGATACAATTCCTAAAAGTGAAACTTTAAGAAATAGCATCGAAACACAAAAAATTAAAAGGATAGAAGATTGATTGAATAAATGGCATTCAAAGCAACATAAACTATATGAAAGCTTAGACCTCCAAAAAAAACCACATCAAGAAACAATCAAAGTATAGAAGAATGACACACAAGAATTGAAATCAATATGGAACCAATGGTGTATCAAACCAAATACCTCCTAAAGATTTATCAATAAATTCACCTATGCTATGAAGATAATTCCACAAGTGAGAAAACTCATGTGAGAATCATGAATAAGTTCAATAGTCAACTAAGAAATCCGCCCTATTTATGATATCACTCTAATTACGCACTAATCACTAGCTAACACTACAATGTAGCTACCAAGAGAATTAATCTCTATTCATCAATCATCAAAAGTCATATTCTAAGCCTTGAGAACTACTATTTATAGTATAAGGCTTTATTACAAACTAGGTCCAAATGTGACCATAGTCTACAAATTGAAAAAGTCGACACAATGACCTTCATCCAATCCACGGATCGGCTCACAGAATAGGGCTGCAGCTCACAGAGAGAGTCGCAACATAGAAGCAGTCGAATCTCATAACTATCCAATTGTGCGACTCATCGAGTAGAAATGTGGCTCACACGATTGGGGCAGCTCTTTTTTGGGTTATATTCACTCGAAGCGATCTTCCAAATATTGTGTGCCCTCTTATATGGGTCCTCTAGGGTCTCCGAAGCCTCTCAATGCATCAACATGGCTTTCAATGCATAGAGTTCCTTGGCTTGTTCTCGGTTGAGCTATTTAGAGTTATTGGTGCTCCCCGATATCATATCATCTGTTCAATGGTGATTCTTCCAACACAACTCAAGAAGAGTTGAAAATTTGATATACGATAGAACCAACTTCTAGGAACTCAAGTCTATAAATAGAAACTCTCAAATCAAACAACAAATCTCATTTTTGGGAATTTTCAAATGATACAATTCCTAAAAGTGAAACTTTAAGAAATAGCATCGAAACACAAAAAATTAAAAGGATAGAAGATTGATTGAATAAATGGCATTCAAAGCAACATAAACTATATGAAAGCTTAGACCTCCAAAAAAAAACCACATCAAGAAACAATCAAAGTATAGAAGAATGACACAAGAATTGAAATCAATAATATGGAACCAATGGTGTATCAAACCAAATACCTCCTAAAGATTTATCAATAAATTCACCTATGCTATGAAGATAATTCCACAAGTGAGAAAACTCATGTGAGAATCATGAATAAGTTCAATAGTCAACTAAAGAAATCCGCCCTATTTATGATATCACTCTAATTACTTGCACTAATCACTAGCTAACACTACAATGTAGCTACCAAGAGAATTAATCTCTATTCATCAATCATCAAAAGTCATATTCTAAGCCTTGAGAACTACTATTTATAGTATAAGGCTTTATTACAAACTAGGTCCAAATGTGACCATAGTCTACAAATTGAAAAAGTCGACACAATGACCTTCATCCAATCCACGGATCGGCTCACGAAATAGGGCAGCAGCTCACGAGAGAGAGTCGCAACGAACGAGAAGCGATCGAATCTCATAACTATCCAATTGTGCGACTCATCGAGTAGAAATGTGGCTCACAGATTGGGGCACACTTCCTTTGGTTTTGTATTAACTCGAAGCGATCTTCCAAATATTGTGTGCACTCTTATATGGGCCCTCTAGGGTCTCCGAAGCCTCTCAATGCATCAACATGGCTTTCAATGCATAGAGTTCCTTGGCTTGTTCTCGGTTGAGCTATTTAGAGTTATTGGTGCTCCCCGATATCATATCATCTCGTTCAATGGTGATTCTTCCAACACAACTCAAGAAGAGTTGAAAATTTGATATATGATAGAACCAACTTCTAGGAACTCAAGTCTATAAATAGAAACTCTCAAATCAAACAACAAATCTCATTTTTGGGAATTTTCAAATGATACAATTCCTAAAAGTGAAACTTTAAAAAGCAGCATCGAAACACAAAAAATTAAAAGGATAGAAGATTGATTGAATAAATGGCATTCAAAGCAACATAAACTATATGAAAGCTTAGACCTCCAAAAAAAAACCACATCAAGAAACAATCAAAGTATAGAAGAATGACACAAGAATTGAAATCAATATGGAACCAATGGTGTATCAAACCAAATACCTCCTAAAGATTTATCAATAAATTCACCTATGCTATGAAGATAATTCCACAAGTGAGAAAACTCATGTGAGAATCATGAATAAGTTCAATAGTCAACTAAGAAATCCGCCCTATTTATGATATCACTCTAATTACTTGCACTAATCACTAGCTAACACTACAATGTAGCTACCAAGAGAATTAATCTCTATTCATCAATCATCAAAAGTCATATTCTAAGCCTTGAGAACTACTATTTATAGTATAAGGCTTTATTACAAACTAGGTCCAAATGTGACCATAGTCTACAAATTGAAAAAGTCGACACAATGAATGACCTTCATCCAATCCACGGATCGGCTCACGAAATAGGGCTGCAGCTCACGAGAGAGAGTCGCGAACGAAGCGATCGAATCTCATAACTATCCAATTGTGCGACTCATCGAGTAGAAATGTGGCTCACAGATTGGGGCAGCTCTTCCTTTGGTTTTGTATTCATTCACTCAGCGATCTTCCAAATATTGTGTGCCCTCTTATATGGGTCCTCTAGGGTCTCCGAAGCCTCTCAATGCATCAACATGGCTTTCAATGCATAGAGTTCCTTGGCTTGTTCTCGGTTGAGCTATTTAGAGTTATTGGTGCTCCCCGATATCATATCATCTGTTCAATGGTGATTCTTCCAACACAACTCAAGAAGAGTTGAAAATTTGATATACGATAGAACCAACTTCTAGGAACTCAAGTCTATAAATAGAAACTCTCAAATCAAACAACAAATCTCATTTTTGGGAATTTTCAAATGATACAATTCCTAAAAGTGAAACTTTAAGAAATAGCATCGAAAACACAAAAAATTAAAAGGATAGAAGATTGATTGAATAAATGGCATTCAAAGCAACATAAACTATATGAAAGCTTAGACCTCCAAAAAAAAACCACATCAAGAAACAATCAAAGTATAGAAGAATGACACAAGAATTGAAATCAATATGGAACCAATGGTGGTGTATCAAACCAAATACCTCCTAAAGATTTATCAATAAATTCACCTATGCTATGAAGATAATTCCACAAGTGAGAAAACTCATGTGAGAATCATGAATAAGTTCAATAGTCAACTAAGAAATCCGCCCTATTTATGATATCACTCTAATTACTTGCACTAATCACTAGCTAACACTACAATGTAGCTACCAAGAGAATTAATCTCTATTCATCAATCATCAAAAGTCATATTCTAAGCCTTGAGAACTACTATTTATAGTATAAGGCTTTATTACAAACTAGGTCCAAATGTGACCATAGTCTACAAATTGAAAAAGTCGACACAATGACCTTCATCCAATCCACGGATCGGCTCACAAAATAGGGCTGCAGCTCACAGAGAGAGTCGCGTCGAACGAAGAAGATCGAATCTCATAACTATCCAATTGTGCGACTCATCGAGTAGAAATGTGGCTCACGATTTGGGGCAGCTCTTCCTTTGGTTTTGTATTCACTCGAAGCGATCTTCAATTGTGTGCCCCTCTTATATGGGTCCTCTAGGGTCTCCGAAGCCTCTCAATGCATCAACATGGCTTTCAATGCATAGAGTTCCTTGGCTTGTTCTCGGTTGAGCTATTTAGAGTTATTGGTGCTCCCCGATATCATATCATCTGTTCAATGGTGATTCTTCCAACACAACTCAAGAAGAGTTGAAAATTTGATATACGATAGAACCAACTTCTAGGAACTCAAGTCTATAAATAGAAACTCTCAAATCAAACAACAAATCTCATTTTTGGGAATTTTCAAATGATACAATTCCTAAAAGTGAAACTTTAAGAAATAGCATCGAAACACAAAAAATTAAAAGGATAGAAGATTGATTGAATAAATGGCATTCAAAGCAACATAAACTATATGAAAGCTTAGACCTCCAAAAAAAAACCACATCAAGAAACAATCAAAGTATAGAAGAATGACACAAGAATTGAAATCAATATGGAACCAATGGTGTATCAAACCAAATACCTCCTAAAGATTTATCAATAAATTCACCTATGCTATGAAGATAATTCCACAAGTGAGAAAACTCATGTGAGAATCATGAATAAGTTCAATAGTCAACTAAGAAATCCGCCCTATTTATGATATCACTCTAATTACTCGCACTAATCACTAGCTAACACTACAATGTAGCTACCAAGAGAATTAATCTCTATTCATCAATCATCAAAAGTCATATTCTAAGCCTTGAGAACTACTATTTATAGTATAAGGCTTTATTACAAACTAGGTCCAAATGTGACCATAGTCTACAAATTGAAAAAGTCGACACAATGACCTTCATCCAATCCACGGATCGGCTCACGAAATAGGGCATGCAGCTCACGAGAGAGAGTCGCAGAACGAAAGCGAAGCGAATCTCATAACTATCCAATTGTGCGACTCATCGAGTAGAAATGTGGCTCACATTGGGGCAGCTCTTCCTTTGGTTTTGTATTCACTCGAAGCGATCTTCTTCAAATATATTGTCCCCTCTTATATGGGTCCTCTAGGGTCTCGCGAAGCCTCTCAATGCATCAACATGGCTTTCAATGCATAGAGTTCCTTGGCTTGTTCTCGGTTGAGCTATTTAGAGTTATTGGTGCTCCCCGATATCATATCATCTGTTCAATGGTGATTCTTCCAACACAACTCAAGAAGAGTTGAAAATTTGATATACGATAGAACCAACTTCTAGGAACTCAAGTCTATAAATAGAAACTCTCAAATCAAACAACAAATCTCATTTTTGGGAATTTTCAAATGATACAATTCCTAAAAGTGAAACTTTAAGAAATAGCATCGAAACACAAAAAATTAAAAGGATAGAAGATTGATTGAATAAATGGCATTCAAAGCAACATAAACTATATGAAAGCTTAGACCTCCAAAAAAAACCACATCAAGAAACAATCAAAGTATAGAAGAATGACACAAGAATTGAAATCAATATGGAACCAATGGTGTATCAAACCAAATACCTCCATAAGATTTATCAATAAATTCACCTATGCTATGAAGATAATTCCACAAGTGAGAAAACTCATGTGAGAATCATGAATAAGTTCAATAGTCAACTAAGAAATCCGCCCTATTTATGATATCACTCTAATTACTGCACTAATCACTAGCTAACACTACAATGTAGCTACCAAGAGAATTAATCTCTATTCATCAATCATCAAAAGTCATATTCTAAGCCTTGAGAACTACTATTTATAGTATAAGGCTTTATTACAAACTAGGTCCAAATGTGACCATAGTCTACAAATTGAAAAAGTCGACACAATGACCTTCATCCAATCCACGGATCGGCTCACAGAATAGGGCTGCAGCTCACAGAGAGAGTCGCAGAACAGAAGCAGTCGAATCTCATAACTATCCAATTGTGCGACTCATCGAGTAGAAATGTGGCTCACAGATTGGGGCAGCTCTTCCTTTGGTTTTGTATTCACTCGAAGCGATCTTCCAAATATTGTGTGCCCTCTTATATGGGTCCTCTAGGGTCTCCGAAGCCTCTCAATGCATCAACATGGCTTTCAATGCATAGAGTTCCTTGGCTTGTTCTCGGTTGAGCTATTTAGAGTTATTGGTGCTCCCCGATATCATATCATCTGTTCAATGGTGATTCTTCCAACACAACTCAAGAAGAGTTGAAAATTTGATATACGATAGAACCAACTTCTAGGAACTCAAGTCTATAAATAGAAACTCTCAAATCAAACAACAAATCTCATTTTTGGGAATTTTCAAATGATACAATTCCTAAAAGTGAAACTTTAAGAAATAGCATCGAAACACAAAAAATTAAAAGGATAGAAGATTGATTGAATAAATGGCATTCAAAGCAACATAAACTATATGAAAGCTTAGACCTCCAAAAAAAACCACATCAAGAAACAATCAAAGTATAGAAGAATGACACAAGAATTGAAATCAATATGGAACCAATGGTGTATCAAACCAAATACCTCCTAAAGATTTATCAATAAATTCACCTATGCTATGAAGATAATTCCACAAGTGAGAAAACTCATGTGAGAATCATGAATAAGTTCAATAGTCAACTAAGAAATCCGCCCTATTTATGATATCACTCTAATTACTTGCACTAATCACTAGCTAACACTACAATGTAGCTACCAAGAGAATTAATCTCTATTCATCAATCATCAAAAGTCATATTCTAAGCCTTGAGAACTACTATTTATAGTATAAGGCTTTATTACAAACTAGGTCCAAATGTGACCATAGTCTACAAATTGAAAAAGTCGACACAATGACCTTCATCCAATCCACGGATCGGCTCACGGCAGAATAGGGCTGCGGCTCACAGAGAGAGAGAGTCGCACGAACGAAGCGATCGAATCTCATAACTATCCAATTGTGCGACTCATCGAGTAGAAAAATGTGGCTCACAGATTGGGGCAGCTCTTCCTTTGGTTTTGTATTCACTCGAAGCGATCTTCCAAATATTGTGTGCCCTCTTATATGGGTCCTCTAGGGTCTCCGAAGCCTCTCAATGCATCAACATGGCTTTCAATGCATAGAGTTCCTTGGCTTGTTCTCGGTTGAGCTATTTAGAGTTATTGGTGCTCCCCGATATCATATCATCTGTTCAATGGTGATTCTTCCAACACAACTCAAGAAGAGTTGAAAATTTGATATATGATAGAACCAACTTCTAGGAACTCAAGTCTATAAATAGAAACTCTCAAATCAAACAACAAATCTCATTTTTGGGAATTTTCAAATGATACAATTCCTAAAAGTGAAACTTTAAGAAATAGCATCAAAACACAAAAAATTAAAAGGATAGAAGATTGATTGAATAAATGGCATTCAAAGCAACATAAACTATATGAAAGCTTAGACCTCCAAAAAAAAACCACATCAAGAAACAATCAAAGTATAGAAGAATGACACAAGAATTGAAATCAATATGGAACCAATGGTGTATCAAACCAAATACCTCCTAAAGATTTATCAATAAATTCACCTATGCTATGAAGATAATTCCACAAGTGAGAAAACTCATGTGAGAATCATGAATAAGTTCAATAGTCAACTAAGAAATCCGCCCTATTTATGATATCACTCTAATTACTTTTGCACTAATCACTAGCTAACACTACAATGTAGCTACCAAGAGAATTAATCTCTATTCATCAATCATCAAAAGTCATATTCTAAGCCTTGAGAACTACTATTTATAGTATAAGGCTTTATTACAAACTAGGTCCAAATGTGACCATAGTCTACAAATTGAAAAAGTCGACACAATGAACTTCATCCAATCCACGGATCGGCTCACAAAATAGGGCTGCAGCTCACAGAGAGAGAGTCGCGAACGAACGAAGCGCGATCGAATCTCATAACTATCCAATTGTGCGACTCATCGAGTAGAAATGTGGCTCACAGATTGGGGCAGCTCTTCCTTTGGTTTTGTATTCACTCGAAGCGATCTTCCAAATATTGTGTGCCCTCTTATATGGGTCCTCTAGGGTCTCCGAAGCCTCTCAATGCATCAACATGGCTTTCAATGCATAGAGTTCCTTGGCTTGTTCTCGGTTGAGCTATTTAGAGTTATTGGTGCTCCCCGATATCATATCATCTGTTCAATGGTGATTCTTCCAACACAACTCAAGAAGAGTTGAAAATTTGATATATGATAGAACCAACTTCTAGGAACTCAAGTCTATAAATAGAAACTCTCAAATCAAACAACAAATCTCATTTTTGGGAATTTTCAAATGATACAATTCCTAAAAGTGAAACTTTAAGAAATAGCATCGAAACACAAAAAATTAAAAGGATAGAAGATTGATTGAATAAATGGCATTCAAAGCAACATAAACTATATGAAAGCTTAGACCTCCAAAAAAAAACACATCAAGAAACAATCAAAGTATAGAAGAATGACACAAGAATTGAAATCAATATGGAACCAATGGTGTATCAAACCAAATACCTCCTAAAGATTTATCAATAAATTCACCTATGCTATGAAGATAATTCCACAAGTGAGAAAACTCATGTGAGAATCATGAATAAGTTCAATAGTCAACTAAGAAATCCGCCCTATTTATGATATCACTCTAATTACTGCACTAATCACTAGCTAACACTACAATGTAGCTACCAAGAGAATTAATCTCTATTCATCAATCATCAAAAGTCATATTCTAAGCCTTGAGAACTACTATTTATAGTATAAGGCTTTATTACAAACTAGGTCCAAATGTGACCATAGTCTACAAATTGAAAAAGTCGACACAATGACCTTCATCCAATCCACGGATCGGCTCACAGAATAGGGCTGCAGCTCACAGAGAGAGTCGCAGAACAGAAGCAGTCGAATCTCATAACTATCCAATTGTGCGACTCATCGAGTAGAAATGTGGCTCACAGATTGGGGCAGCTCTTCCTTTGGTTTTGTATTCACTCGAAGCGATCTTCCAAATATTGTGTGCCCTCTTATATGGGTCCTCTAGGGTCTCCCGAAGCCTCTCAATGCATCAACATGGCTTTCAATGCATAGAGTTCCTTGGCTTGTTCTCGGTTGAGCTATTTAGAGTTATTGGTGCTCCCCGATATCATATCATCTGTTCAATGGTGATTCTTCCAACACAACTCAAGAAGAGTTGAAAATTTGATATATGATAGAACCAACTTCTAGGAACTCAAGTCTATAAATAGAAACTCTCAAATCAAACAACAAATCTCATTTTTGGGAATTTTCAAATGATACAATTCCTAAAAGTGAAACTTTAAGAAATAGCATCGAAACACAAAAAATTAAAAGGATAGAAGATTGATTGAATAAATGGCATTCAAAGCAACATAAACTATATGAAAGCTTAGACCTCCAAAAAAAAACCACATCAAGAAACAATCAAAGTATAGAAGAATGACACAAGAATTGAAATCAATATGGAACCAATGGTGTATCAAACCAAATACCTCCTAAAGATTTATCAATAAATTCACCTATGCTATGAAGATAATTCCACAAGTGAGAAAACTCATGTGAGAATCATGAATAAGTTCAATAGTCAACTAAGAAATCCGCCCTATTTATGATATCACTCTAATTACTTGCACTAATCACTAGCTAACACTACAATGTAGCTACCAAGAGAATTAATCTCTATTCATCAATCATCAAAAGTCATATTCTAAGCCTTGAGAACTACTATTTATAGTATAAGGCTTTATTACAAACTAGGTCCAAATGTGACCATAGTCTACAAATTGAAAAAGTCGACACAATGACCTTCATCCAATCCACGGATCGGCTCACAGAATAGGGCTGCAGCTCACGAGAGTCGCGTCGCAACGAAGCGATCGAAATCTCATAACTATCCAATTGTGCGACTCATCGAGTAGAAATGTGGCTCACAGATTGGGGCAGCTCTTCCTTTGGTTTTGTATTCACTCGAAGCGATCTTCCAAATATTGTGTGCCCTCTTATATGGGTCCTCTAGGGTCTCCGAAAGCCTCTCAATGCATCAACATGGCTTTCAATGCATAGAGTTCCTTGGCTTGTTCTCGGTTGAGCTATTTAGAGTTATTGGTGCTCCCCGATATCATATCATCTGTTCAATGGTGATTCTTCCAACACAACTCAAGAAGAGTTGAAAATTTGATATATGATAGAACCAACTTCTAGGAACTCAAGTCTATAAATAGAAACTCTCAAATCAAACAACAAATCTCATTTTTGGGAATTTTCAAATGATACAATTCCTAAAAGTGAAACTTTAAGAAATAGCATCGAAACACAAAAAATTAAAAGGATAGAAGATTGATTGAATAAATGGCATTCAAAGCAACATAAACTATATGAAAGCTTAGACCTCCAAAAAAAAACCACATCAAGAAACAATCAAAGTATAGAAGAATGACACAAGAATTGAAATCAATATGGAACCAATGGTGTATCAAACCAAATACCTCCTAAAGATTTATCAATAAATTCACCTATGCTATGAAGATAATTCCACAAGTGAGAAAACTCATGTGAGAATCATGAATAAGTTCAATAGTCAACTAAGAAATCCGCCCTATTTATGATATCACTCTAATTACTTGCACTAATCACTAGCTAACACTACAATGTAGCTACCAAGAGAATTAATCTCTATTCATCAATCATCAAAAGTCATATTCTAAGCCTTGAGAACTACTATTTATAGTATAAGGCTTTATTACAAACTAGGTCCAAATGTGACCATAGTCTACAAATTGAAAAAGTCGACACAATGACCTTCATCCAATCCACGGATCGGCTCACAAAATAGGGCTGCAGCTCACAGAGAGAGTCGCAGAACAGAAGCAGTCGAATCTCATAACTATCCAATTGTGCGACTCATCGAGTAGAAATGTGGCTCACAGATTGGGGCAGCTCTTCCTTTGGTTTTGTATTCACTCGAAGCGATCTTCCAAATATTGTGTGCCCTCTTATATGGGTCCTCTAGGGTCTCGAAGCCTCCTCTCAATGCATCAACATGGCTTTCAATGCATAGAGTTCCTTGGCTTGTTCTCGGTTGAGCTATTTAGAGTTATTGGTGCTCCCCGATATCATATCATCTGTTCAATGGTGATTCTTCCAACACAACTCAAGAAGAGTTGAAAATTTGATATATGATAGAACCAACTTCTAGGAACTCAAGTCTATAAATAGAAACTCTCAAATCAAACAACAAATCTCATTTTTGGGAATTTTCAAATGATACAATTCCTAAAAGTGAAACTTTAAGAAATAGCATCGAAACACAAAAAATTAAAAGGATAGAAGATTGATTGAATAAATGGCATTCAAAGCAACATAAACTATATGAAAGCTTAGACCTCCAAAAAAAAACCACATCAAGAAACAATCAAAGTATAGAAGAATGACACAAGAATTGAAATCAATATGGAACCAATGGTGTATCAAACCAAATACCTCCTAAAGATTTATCAATAAATTCACCTATGCTATGAAGATAATTCACAAGTGAGAAAACTCATGTGAGAATCATGAATAAGTTCAATAGTCAACTAAGAAATCCGCCCTATTTATGATATCACTCTAATTACTTGCACTAATCACTAGCTAACACTACAATGTAGCTACCAAGAGAATTAATCTCTATTCATCAATCATCAAAAGTCATATTCTAAGCCTTGAGAACTACTATTTATAGTATAAGGCTTTATTACAAACTAGGTCCAAATGTGACCATAGTCTACAAATTGAAAAAGTCGACACAATGACCTTCATCCAATCCACGGATCGGCTCACGAGAAGGGCTGCAGCTCACGAGAGAGTCGCGAGTCGCAACGAAAGCGGTCGAATCTCATAACTATCCAATTGTGCGACTCATCGAGTAGAAATGTGGCTCACAGATTGGGGCAGCTCTTCCTTTGGTTTTGTATTCACTCGAAGCGATCTTCCAAATATTGTGTGCCCTCTTATATGGGTCCTCTAGGGTCTCCGAAGCCTCTCAATGCATCAACATGGCTTTCAATGCATAGAGTTCCTTGGCTTGTTCTCGGTTGAGCTATTTAGAGTTATTGGTGCTCCCCGATATCATATCATCTCGTTCAATGGTGATTCTTCCAACACAACTCAAGAAGAGTTGAAAATTTGATATATGATAGAACCAACTTCTAGGAACTCAAGTCTATAAATAGAAACTCTCAAATCAAACAACAAATCTCATTTTTGGGAATTTTCAAATGATACAATTCCTAAAAGTGAAACTTTAAGAAATAGCATCAAAACACAAAAAAAATTAAAAGGATAGAAGATTGATTGAATAAATGGCATTCAAAGCAACATAAACTATATGAAAGCTTAGACCTCCAAAAAAAACCACATCAAGAAACAATCAAAGTATAGAAGAATGACACAAGAATTGAAATCAATATGGAACCAATGGTGTATCAAACCAAATACCTCCTAAAGATTTATCAATAAATTCACCTATGCTATGAAGATAATTCCACAAGTGAGAAAACTCATGTGAGAATCATGAATAAGTTCAATAGTCAACTAAGAAATCCGCCCTATTTATGATATCACTCTAATTACTGCACTAATCACTAGCTAACACTACAATGTAGCTACCAAGAGAATTAATCTCTATTCATCAATCATCAAAAGTCATATTCTAAGCCTTGAGAACTACTATTTATAGTATAAGGCTTTATTACAAACTAGGTCCAAATGTGACCATAGTCTACAAATTGAAAAAGTCGACACAATGACCTTCATCCAATCCACGGATCGGCTCACAGAATAGGGCTGCAGCTCACAGAGAGAGTCGCAGAACAAAAGCAGTCGAATCTCATAACTATCCAATTGTGCGACTCATCGAGTAGAAATGTGGCTCACGATTGGGGCAGCTCTTCCTTTGGTTTTGTATTCACTCGAAGCGATCTTCCAAATATTGTGTGCCCTCTTATATGGGTCCTCTAGGGTCTCCGAAGCCTCTCAATGCATCAACATGGCTTTCAATGCATAGAGTTCCTTGGCTTGTTCTCGGTTGAGCTATTTAGAGTTATTGGTGCTCCCGATATCATATCATCTCGTTCAATGGTGATTCTTCCAACACAACTCAAGAAGAGTTGAAAATTTGATATATGATAGAACCAACTTCTAGGAACTCAAGTCTATAAATAGAAACTCTCAAATCAAACAACAAATCTCATTTTTGGGAATTTTCAAATGATACAATTCCTAAAAGTGAAACTTTAAGAAATAGCATCGAAACACAAAAAATTAAAAGGATAGAAGATTGATTGAATAAATGGCATTCAAAGCAACATAAACTATATGAAAGCTTAGACCTCCAAAAAAAAACCACATCAAGAAACAATCAAAGTATAGAAGAATGACACAAGAATTGAAATCAATATGGAACCAATGGTGTATCAAACCAAATACCTCCTAAAGATTTATCAATAAATTCACCTATGCTATGAAGATAATTCCACAAGTGAGATAACTCATGTGAGAATCATGAACAAGTTAAATAGACAACTAAGAAATCCGCCCTATTTATGATATCACTCTAATTACTTGCACTAATCACTAGCTAACACTACAATGTAGCTACCAAGAGAATTAATCTCTATTCATCAATCATCAAAAGTCATATTCTAAGCCTTGAGAACTACTATTTATAGTATAAGGCTTTATTACAAACTAGGTCCAAATGTGACCATAGTCTACAAATTGAAAAAGTCGACACAATGACCTTCATCCAATCCACGGATCGGCTCACAGAATAGGGCTGCAGCTCACGAGAGAGTCGCGAACGAAAGCGATCGAATCTCATAACTATCCAATTGTGCGACTCATCGAGTAGAAATGTGGCTCACGATTGGGGCAGCTCTTCCTTTGGTTTTGTATTCACTCGAAGCGATCTTCCAAATATTGTGTGCCCTCTTATATGGGTCCTCTAGGGTCTCCGAAGCCTCTCAATGCATCAACATGGCTTTCAATGCATAGAGTTCCTTGGCTTGTTCTCGGTTGAGCTATTTAGAGTTATTGGTGCTCCCCGATATCATATCATCTGTTCAATGGTGATTCTTCCAACACAACTCAAGAAGAGTTGAAAATTTGATATATGATAGAACCAACTTCTAGGAACTCAAGTCTATAAATAGAAACTCTCAAATCAAACAACAAATCTCATTTTTGGGAATTTTCAAATGATACAATTCCTAAAAGTGAAACTTTAAGAAATAGCATCGAAAAAAAAAATTAAAAGGATAGAAGATTGATTGAATAAATGGCATTCAAAGCAACATAAACTATATGAAAGCTTAGACCTCCAAAAAAAAACCACATCAAGAAACAATCAAAGTATAGAAGAATGACACAAGAATTGAAATCAATATGGAACCAATGGTGTATCAAACCAAATACCTCCTAAAGATTTATCAATAAATTCACCTATGCTATGAAGATAATTCCACAAGTGAGAAAACTCATGTGAGAATCATGAATAAGTTCAATAGTCAACTAAGAAATCCGCCCTATTTATGATATCACTCTAATTACTTGCACTAATCACTAGCTAACACTACAATGTAGCTACCAAGAGAATTAATCTCTATTCATCAATCATCAAAAGTCATATTCTAAGCCTTGAGAACTACTATTTATAGTATAAGGCTTTATTACAAACTAGGTCCAAATGTGACCATAGTCTACAAATTGAAAAAGTCGACACAATGACCTTCATCCAATCCACGGATCGGCTCACGAAAATAGGGCTGCAGCTCACGAGAGAGAGTCGCGAGAACGAACGAAGCGATCGAATCTCATAACTATCCAATTGTGCGACTCATCGAGTAGAAATGTGGCTCACGATTGGGGCAGCTCTTCCTTTGGTTTTGTATTCACTCGAAGCGATCTTCCAAATATTGTGTGCCCTCTTATATGGGTCCTCTAGGGTCTCCGAAGCCTCTCAATGCATAGAGTTCCTTGGCTTGTTCTCGGTTGAGCTATTTAGAGTTATTGGTGCTCCCCGATATCATATCATCTGTTCAATGGTGATTCTTCCAACACAACTCAAGAAGAGTTGAAAATTTGATATATGATAGAACCAACTTCTAGGAACTCAAGTCTATAAATAGAAACTCTCAAATCAAACAACAAATCTCATTTTTGGGAATTTTCAAATGATACAATTCCTAAAAGTGAAACTTTAAGAAATAGCATCGAAACACAAAAAATTAAAAGGATAGAAGATTGATTGAATAAATGGCATTCAAAGCAACATAAACTATATGAAAGCTTAGACCTCCAAAAAAAAACCACATCAAGAAACAATCAAAGTATAGAAGAATGACACAAGAATTGAAATCAATATGGAACCAATGGTGTATCAAACCAAATACCTCCTAAAGATTTATCAATAAATTCACCTATGCTATGAAGATAATTCCACAAGTGAGAAAACTCATGTGAGAATCATGAATAAGTTCAATAGTCAACTAAGAAATCCGCCCTATTTATGATATCACTCTAATTACTGCACTAATCACTAGCTAACACTACAATGTAGCTACCAAGAGAATTAATCTCTATTCATCAATCATCAAAAGTCATATTCTAAGCCTTGAGAACTACTATTTATAGTATAAGGCTTTATTACAAACTAGGTCCAAATGTGACCATAGTCTACAAATTGAAAAAGTCGACACAATGACCTTCATCCAATCCACGGATCGGCTCACGAATAGGGCTGCACTCACGAGAGAGAGTCGCAGAACGAAAACGATCGAATCTCATAACTATCCAATTGTGCGACTCATCGAGTAGAAATGTGGCTCACGATTGGGGCAGCTCTTCCTTTGGTTTTGTATTCACTCGAAGCGATCTTCCAAATATTGTGTGCCCTCTTATATGGGTCCTCTAGGGTCTCCGAAGCCTCTCAATGCATCAACATGGCTTTCAATGCATAGAGTTCCGGGCTTGTTCTCGGTTGAGCTATTTAGAGTTATTGGTGCTCCCCGATATCATATCATCTGTTCAATGGTGATTCTTCCAACACAACTCAAGAAGAGTTGAAAATTTGATATATGATAGAACCAACTTCTAGGAACTCAAGTCTATAAATAGAAACTCTCAAATCAAACAACAAATCTCATTTTTGGGAATTTTCAAATGATACAATTCCTAAAAGTGAAACTTTAAGAAATAGCATCGAAACACAAAAAATTAAAAGGATAGAAGATTGATTGAATAAATGGCATTCAAAGCAACATAAACTATATGAAAGCTTAGACCTCCAAAAAAAAACCACATCAAGAAACAATCAAAGTATAGAAGAATGACACAAGAATTGAAATCAATATGGAACCAATGGTGTATCAAACCAAATACCTCCTAAAGATTTATCAATAAATTCACCTATGCTATGAAGATAATTCCACAAGTGAGAAAACTCATGTGAGAATCATGAATAAGTTCAATAGTCAACTAAGAAATCCGCCCTATTTATGATATCACTCTAATTACTGCACTAATCACTAGCTAACACTACAATGTAGCTACCAAGAGAATTAATCTCTATTCATCAATCATCAAAAGTCATATTCTAAGCCTTGAGAACTACTATTTATAGTATAAGGCTTTATTACAAACTAGGTCCAAATGTGACCATAGTCTACAAATTGAAAAAGTCGACACAATGACCTTCATCCAATCCACGGATCGGCTCACAGAATAGGGCTGCAGCACTCACGAGAGAGAGTCGCGAGAAACGAGAAGCGATCGAATCTCATAACTATCCAATTGTGCGACTCATCGAGTAGAAATGTGGCTCACGAGATTGGGGCAGCTCTTCCTTTGGTTTTGTATTCACTCGAAGCGATCTTCCAAATATTGTGTGCCCTCTTATATGGGTCCTCTAGGGTCTCCGAAGCCTCTCAATGCATCAACATGGCTTTCAATGCATAGAGTTCCTTGGCTTGTTCTCGGTTGAGCTATTTAGAGTTATTGGTGCTCCCCGATATCATATCATCTGTTCAATGGTGATTCTTCCAACACAACTCAAGAAGAGTTGAAAATTTGATATATGATAGAACCAACTTCTAGGAACTCAAGTCTATAAATAGAAACTCTCAAATCAAACAACAAATCTCATTTTTGGGAATTTTCAAATGATACAATTCCTAAAAGTGAAACTTTAAGAAATAGCATCGAAACACAAAAAATTAAAAGGATAGAAGATTGATTGAATAAATGGCATTCAAAGCAACATAAACTATATGAAAGCTTAGACCTCCAAAAAAAAAAACCACATCAAGAAACAATCAAAGTATAGAAGAATGACACAAGAATTGAAATCAATATGGAACCAATGGTGTATCAAACCAAATACCTCCTAAAGATTTATCAATAAATTCACCTATGCTATGAAGATAATTCCACAAGTGAGAAAACTCATGTGAGAATCATGAATAAGTTCAATAGTCAACTAAGAAATCCGCCCTATTTATGATATCACTCTAATTACTGCACTAATCACTAGCTAACACTACAATGTAGCTACCAAGAGAATTAATCTCTATTCATCAATCATCAAAAGTCATATTCTAAGCCTTGAGAACTACTATTTATAGTATAAGGCTTTATTACAAACTAGGTCCAAATGTGACCATAGTCTACAAATTGAAAAAGTCGACACAATGACCTTCATCCAATCCACGGATCGGCTCACTGAATAGGGCTGCAGCTCACGAGAGAGTCGCGAGACGAAGCGAAGCGAATCTCATAACTATCCAATTGTGCGACTCATCGAGTAGAAATGTGGCTCACGATTGGGGCAGCTCTTCCTTTGGTTTTGTATTCACTCGAAGCGATCTTCCAAATATTGTGTGCCCTCTTATATGGGTCCTCTAGGGTCTCCGAAGCCTCTCAATGCATCAACATGGCTTTCAATGCATAGAGTTCCTTGGCTTGTTCTCGGTTGAGCTATTTAGAGTTATTGGTGCTCCCCGATATCATATCATCTCGTTCAATGGTGATTCTTCCAACACAACTCAAGAAGAGTTGAAAATTTGATATATGATAGAACCAACTTCTAGGAACTCAAGTCTATAAATAGAAACTCTCAAATCAAACAACAAATCTCATTTTTGGGAATTTTCAAATGATACAATTCCTAAAAGTGAAACTTTAAGAAATAGCATCGAAACACAAAAAATTAAAAGGATAGAAGATTGATTGAATAAATGGCATTCAAAGCAACATAAACTATATGAAAGCTTAGACCTCCAAAAAAAAACCACATCAAGAAACAATCAAAGTATAGAAGAATGACACAAGAATTGAAATCAATATGGAACCAATGGTGTATCAAACCAAATACCTCCTAAAGATTTATCAATAAATTCACCTATGCTATGAAGATAATTCCACAAGTGAGAAAACTCATGTGAGAATCATGAATAAGTTCAATAGTCAACTAAGAAATCCGCCCTATTTATGATATCACTCTAATTACTGCACTAATCACTAGCTAACACTACAATGTAGCTACCAAGAGAATTAATCTCTATTCATCAATCATCAAAAGTCATATTCTAAGCCTTGAGAACTACTATTTATAGTATAAGGCTTTATTACAAACTAGGTCCAAATGTGACCATAGTCTACAAATTGAAAAAGTCGACACAATGACCTTCATCCAATCCACGGATCGGCTCACAAAATAGGGCTGCAGCTCACGAGAGAGTCGCGAACGAAGCGCGAAATCTCATAACTATCCAATTGTGCGACTCATCGAGTAGAAATGTGGCTCACGATTGGGGCAGCTCTTCCTTTGGTTTTGTATTCACTCGAAGCGATCTTCCAAATATTGTGTGCCCTCTTATATGGGTCCTCTAGGGTCTCCGAAGCCTCTCAATGCATCAACATGGCTTTCAATGCATAGAGTTCCTTGGCTTGTTCTCGGAGCTATTTAGAGTTATTGGTGCTCCCCGATATCATATCATCTGTTCAATGGTGATTCTTCCAACACAACTCAAGAAGAGTTGAAAATTTGATATATGATAGAACCAACTTCTAGGAACTCAAGTCTATAAATAGAAACTCTCAAATCAAACAACAAATCTCATTTTTGGGAATTTTCAAATGATACAATTCCTAAAAGTGAAACTTTAAGAAATAGCATCGAAACACAAAAAATTAAAAGGATAGAAGATTGATTGAATAAATGGCATTCAAAGCAACATAAACTATATGAAAGCTTAGACCTCCAAAAAAAAACCACATCAAGAAACAATCAAAGTATAGAAGAATGACACAAGAATTGAAATCAATATGGAACCAATGGTGTATCAAACCAAATACCTCCTAAAGATTTATCAATAAATTCACCTATGCTATGAAGATAATTCCACAAGTGAGAAAACTCATGTGAGAATCATGAATAAGTTCAATAGTCAACTCAACTAAGAAATCCGCCCTATTTATGATATCACTCTAATTACTTGCACTAATCACTAGCTAACACTACAATGTAGCTACCAAGAGAATTAATCTCTATTCATCAATCATCAAAAGTCATATTCTAAGCCTTGAGAACTACTATTTATAGTATAAGGCTTTATTACAAACTAGGTCCAAATGTGACCATAGTCTACAAATTGAAAAAGTCGACACAATGACCTTCATCCAATCCACGGATCGGCTCACGAATAGGGCTGCAGCTCACGCTCACGAGAGAGTCGCGAAACGAAGCGATCGAATCTCATAACTATCCAATTGTGCGACTCATCGAGTAGAAATGTGGCTCACAGATTGGGGCAGCTCTTCCTTTGGTTTTGTATTCACTCGAAGCGATCTTCCAAATATTGTGTGCCCTCTTATATGGGTCCTCTAGGGTCTCCGAAGCCTCTCAATGCATCAACATGGCTTTCAATGCATAGAGTTCCTTGGCTTGTTCTCGGTTGAGCTATTTAGAGTTATTGGTGCTCCCGATATCATATCATCTGTTCAATGGTGATTCTTCCAACACAACTCAAGAAGAGTTGAAAATTTGATATATGATAGAACCAACTTCTAGGAACTCAAGTCTATAAATAGAAACTCTCAAATCAAACAACAAATCTCATTTTTGGGAATTTTCAAATGATACAATTCCTAAAAGTGAAACTTTAAGAAATAGCATCGAAACACAAAAAATTAAAAGGATAGAAGATTGATTGAATAAATGGCATTCAAAGCAACATAAACTATATGAAAGCTTAGACCTCCAAAAAAAAACCACATCAAGAAACAATCAAAGTATAGAAGAATGACACAAGAATTGAAATCAATATGGAACCAATGGTGTATCAAACCAAATACCTCCTAAAGATTTATCAATAAATTCACCTATGCTATGAAGATAATTCCACAAGTGAGAAAACTCATGTGAGAATCATGAATAAGTTCAATAGTCAACTAAGAAATCCCCCTATTTATGATATCACTCTAATTACTGCACTAATCACTAGCTAACACTACAATGTAGCTACCAAGAGAATTAATCTCTATTCATCAATCATCAAAAGTCATATTCTAAGCCTTGAGAACTACTATTTATAGTATAAGGCTTTATTACAAACTAGGTCCAAATGTGACCATAGTCTACAAATTGAAAAAGTCGACACAATGACCTTCATCCAATCCACGGATCGGCTCACGAATAGGGCTGCAGCTCTCACGAGAGTCGCGAACGAACGAAGCGATCGAATCTCATAACTATCCAATTGTGCGACTCATCGAGTAGAAATGTGGCTCACAGATTGGGGCAGCTCTTCCTTTGGTTTTGTATTCACTCGAAGCGATCTTCCAAATATTGTGTGCCCTCTTATATGGGTCCTCTAGGGTCTCCGAAGCCTCTCAATGCATCAACATGGCTTTCAATGCATAGAGTTCCTTGGCTTGTTCTCGGTTGAGCTATTTAAGTTATTGGTGCTCCCCGATATCATATCATCTGTTCAATGGTGATTCTTCCAACACAACTCAAGAAGAGTTGAAAATTTGATATATGATAGAACCAACTTCTAGGAACTCAAGTCTATAAATAGAAACTCTCAAATCAAACAACAAATCTCATTTTTGGGAATTTTCAAATGATACAATTCCTAAAAGTGAAACTTTAAGAAATAGCATCGAAACACAAAAAATTAAAAGGATAGAAGATTGATTGAATAAATGGCATTCAAAGCAACATAAACTATATGAAAGCTTAGACCTCCAAAAAAAAACCACATCAAGAAACAATCAAAGTATAGAAGAATGACACAAGAATTGAAATCAATATGGAACCAATGGTGTATCAAACCAAATACCTCCTAAAGATTTATCAATAAATTCACCTATGCTATGAAGATAATTCCACAAGTGAGAAAACTCATGTGAGAATCATGAATAAGTTCAATAGTCAACTAAGAAATCCGCCCATATTTATGATATCACTCTAATTACTTGCACTAATCACTAGCTAACACTACAATGTAGCTACCAAGAGAATTAATCTCTATTCATCAATCATCAAAAGTCATATTCTAAGCCTTGAGAACTACTATTTATAGTATAAGGCTTTATTACAAACTAGGTCCAAATGTGACCATAGTCTACAAATTGAAAAAGTCGACACAATGACCTTCATCCAATCCACGGATCGGCTCACGAATAGGGCTGCAGCTCACGAGAGAGTCGCGAACGAAAGCGAAAGAATCTCATAACTATCCAATTGTGCGACTCATCGAGTAGAAATGTGGCTCACGGATTGGGGCAGCTCTTCCTTTGGTTTTGTATTCACTCGAAGCGATCTTCCAAATATTGTGTGCCCTCTTATATGGGTCCTCTAGGGTCTCCGAAGCCTCTCAATGCATCAACATGGCTTTCAATGCATAGAGTTCCTTGGCTTGTTCTCGGTTGAGCTATTTAGAGTTATTGGTGCTCCCCGATATCATATCATCTGTTCAATGGTGATTCTTCCAACACAACTCAAGAAGAGTTGAAAATTTGATATATGATAGAACCAACTTCTAGGAACTCAAGTCTATAAATAGAAACTCTCAAATCAAACAACAAATCTCATTTTTGGGAATTTTCAAATGATACAATTCCTAAAAGTGAAACTTTAAGAAATAGCATCGAAACACAAAAAATTAAAAGGATAGAAGATTGATTGAATAAATGGCATTCAAAGCAACATAAACTATATGAAAGCTTAGACCTCCAAAAAAAAACCACATCAAGAAACAATCAAAGTATAGAAGAATGACACAAGAATTGAAATCAATATGGAACCAATGGTGTATCAAACCAAATACCTCCTAAAGATTTATCAATAAATTCACCTATGCTATGAAGATAATTCCACAAGTGAGAAAACTCATGTGAGAATCATGAATAAGTTCAATAGTCAACTAAGAAATCCGCCCTATTTTATGATATCACTCTAATTACTTGCACTAATCACTAGCTAACACTACAATGTAGCTACCAAGAGAATTAATCTCTATTCATCAATCATCAAAAGTCATATTCTAAGCCTTGAGAACTACTATTTATAGTATAAGGCTTTATTACAAACTAGGTCCAAATGTGACCATAGTCTACAAATTGAAAAAGTCGACACAATGACCTTCATCCAATCCACGGATCGGCTCACGAATAGGGCTGCAGCTCACTCACGAGAGTCGCGAGAAACGAGAAGCGATCGAATCTCATAACTATCCAATTGTGCGACTCATCGAGTAGAAATGTGGCTCACAGATTGGGGCAGCTCTTCCTTTGGTTTTGTATTCACTCGAAGCGATCTTCCAAATATTGTGTGCCCTCTTATATGGGTCCTCTAGGGTCTCGAAGCCTCTCAATGCATCAACATGGCTTTCAATGCATAGAGTTCCTTGGCTTGTTCTCGGTTGAGCTATTTAGAGTTATTGGTGCTCCCCGATATCATATCATCTGTTCAATGGTGATTCTTCCAACACAACTCAAGAAGAGTTGAAAATTTGATATATGATAGAACCAACTTCTAGGAACTCAAGTCTATAAATAGAAACTCTCAAATCAAACAACAAATCTCATTTTTGGGAATTTTCAAATGATACAATTCCTAAAAGTGAAACTTTAAGAAATAGCATCGAAACACAAAAAATTAAAAGGATAGAAGATTGATTGAATAAATGGCATTCAAAGCAACATAAACTATATGAAAGCTTAGACCTCCAAAAAAAAACCACATCAAGAAACAATCAAAGTATAGAAGAATGACACAAGAATTGAAATCAATATGGAACCAATGGTGTATCAAACCAAATACCTCCTAAAGATTTATCAATAAATTCACCTATGCTATGAAGATAATTCCACAAGTGAGAAAACTCATGTGAGAATCATGAATAAGTTCAATAGTCAACTAAGAAATCCGCCCTATTTTTGATATCACTCTAGTTACTGCACTAATCACTAGCTAACACTACAATGTAGCTACCAAGAGAATTAATCTCTATTCATCAATCATCAAAAGTCATATTCTAAGCCTTGAGAACTACTATTTATAGTATAAGGCTTTATTACAAACTAGGTCCAAATGTGACCATAGTCTACAAATTGAAAAAGTCGACACAATGACCTTCATCCAATCCACGGATCGGCTCACGAATAGGGGCTGCAGCTCACGAGAGAGTCGCAGAACGAAACGAAGCGAAATCTCATAACTATCCAATTGTGCGACTCATCGAGTAGAAATGTGGCTCACGATTGGGGCAGCTCTTCCTTTGGTTTTGTATTCACTCGAAGCGATCTTCCAAATATTGTGTGCCCTCTTATATGGGTCCTCTAGGGTCTCCGAAGCCTCTCAATGCATCAACATGGCTTTCAATGCATAGAGTTCCTTGGCTTGTTCTCGGTTGAGCTATTTAGAGTTATTTGGTGCTCCCGATATCATATCATCTGTTCAATGGTGATTCTTCCAACACAACTCAAGAAGAGTTGAAAATTTGATATATGATAGAACCAACTTCTAGGAACTCAAGTCTATAAATAGAAACTCTCAAATCAAACAACAAATCTCATTTTTGGGAATTTTCAAATGATACAATTCCTAAAAGTGAAACTTTAAGAAATAGAATCGAAACACAAAAAATTAAAAGGATAGAAGATTGATTGAATAAATGGCATTCAAAGCAACATAAACTATATGAAAGCTTAGACCTCCAAAAAAAAACCACATCAAGAAACAATCAAAGTATAGAAGAATGACACAAGAATTGAAATCAATATGGAACCAATGGTGTATCAAACCAAATACCTCCTAAAGATTTATCAATAAATTCACCTATGCTATGAAGATAATTCCACAAGTGAGATAACTCATGTGAGAATCATGAATAAGTTCAATAGTCAACTAAGAAATCCGCCCTATTTATGATATCCTCTAATTACTTGCACTAATCACTAGCTAACACTACAATGTAGCTACCAAGAGAATTAATCTCTATTCATCAATCATCAAAAGTCATATTCTAAGCCTTGAGAACTACTATTTATAGTATAAGGCTTTATTACAAACTAGGTCCAAATGTGACCATAGTCTACAAATTGAAAAAGTCGACACAATGACCTTCATCCAATCCACGGATCGGCTCACAGAATAGGGCTGCAGCTCACAGAGAGAGTCGCAGAACAGAAGCAGTCGAATCTCATAACTATCCAATTGTGCGACTCATCGAGTAGAAATGTGGCTCACAGATTGGGGCAGCTCTTCCTTTGGTTTTGTATTCACTCGAAGCGATCTTCCAAATATTGTGTGCCCTCTTATATGGGTCCTCTAGGGTCTCCGAAGCCTCTCAATGCATCAACATGGCTTTCAATGCATAGAGTTCCTTGGCTTGTTCTCGGTTGAGCTATTTAGAGTTTCATCTGTTCAATGGTGATTCTTCCAACACAACTCAAGAAGAGTTGAAAATTTGATATATGATAGAACCAACTTCTAGGAACTCAAGTCTATAAATAGAAACTCTCAAATCAAACAACAAATCTCATTTTTGGGAATTTTCAAATGATACAATTCCTAAAAGTGAAACTTTAAGAAATAGAATCGAAACACAAAAAATTAAAAGGATAGAAGATTGATTGAATAAATGGCATTCAAAGCAACATAAACTATATGAAAGCTTAGACCTCCAAAAAAAACCACATCAAGAAACAATCAAAGTATAGAAGAATGACACAAGAATTGAAATCAATATGGAACCAATGGTGTATCAAACCAAATACCTCCTAAAGATTTATCAATAAATTCACCTATGCTATGAAGATAATTCCACAAGTGAGATAACTCATGTGAGAATCATGAATAAGTTCAATAGTCAACTAAGAAATCCGCCCTATTTATGATATCACTCTAATTACTACACTAATCACTAGCTAACACTACAATGTAGCTACCAAGAGAATTAATCTCTATTCATCAATCATCAAAAGTCATATTCTAAGCCTTGAGAACTACTATTTATAGTATAAGGCTTTATTACAAACTAGGTCCAAATGTGACCATAGTCTACAAATTGAAAAAGTCGACACAATGACCTTCATCCAATCCACGGATCGGCTCACAGAATAGGGCTGCAGCTCACAGAGAGAGTCGCGAACAGAAGCAGTCGAATCTCATAACTATCCAATTGTGCGACTCATCGAGTAGAAATGTGGCTCACAGATTGGGGCAGCTCTTCCTTTGGTTTTGTATTCACTCGAAGCGATCTTCCAAATATTGTGTGCCCTCTTATATGGGTCCTCTAGGGTCTCCGAAGCCTCTCAATGCATCAACATGGCTTTCAATGCATAGAGTTCCTTGGCTTGTTCTCGGTTGAGCTATTTAGAGTTATTGGTGCTCCCCGATATATCATATCATCTGTTCAATGGTGATTCTTCCAACACAACTCAAGAAGAGTTGAAAATTTGATATATGATAGAACCAACTTCTAGGAACTCAAGTCTATAAATAGAAACTCTCAAATCAAACAACAAATCTCATTTTTGGGAATTTTCAAATGATACAATTCCTAAAAGTGAAACTTTAAGAAATAGAATCGAAACACAAAAAATTAAAAGGATAGAAGATTGATTGAATAAATGGCATTCAAAGCAACATAAACTATATGAAAGCTTAGACCTCCAAAAAAAAACACATCAAGAAACAATCAAAGTATAGAAGAATGACACAAGAATTGAAATCAATATGGAACCAATGGTGTATCAAACCAAATACCTCCTAAAGATTTATCAATAAATTCACCTATGCTATGAAGATAATTCCACAAGTGAGATAACTCATGTGAGAATCATGAATAAGTTCAATAGTCAACTAAGAAATCCGCCCTATTTATGATATCACTCTAATTACTGCACTAATCACTAGCTAACACTACAATGTAGCTACCAAGAGAATTAATCTCTATTCATCAATCATCAAAAGTCATATTCTAAGCCTTGAGAACTACTATTTATAGTATAAGGCTTTATTACAAACTAGGTCCAAATGTGACCATAGTCTACAAATTGAAAAAGTCGACACAATGACCTTCATCCAATCCACGGATCGGCTCACAGAATAGGGCTGCAGCTCACGCTCACGAGAGAGTCGCGAAACGAAGCGATCGAATCTCATAACTATCCAATTGTGCGACTCATCGAGTAGAAATGTGGCTCACGATTGGGGCAGCTCTTCCTTTGGTTTTGTATTCACTCGAAGCGATCTTCCAAATATTGTGTGCCCTCTTATATGGGTCCTCTAGGGTCTCCGAAGCCTCTCAATGCATCAACATGGCTTTCAATGCATAGAGTTCCTTGGCTTGTTCTCGGTTGAGCTATTTAGAGTTATTGGTGCTCCCCGATATCATATCATCATCTGTTCAATGGTGATTCTTCCAACACAACTCAAGAAGAGTTGAAAATTTGATATATGATAGAACCAACTTCTAGGAACTCAAGTCTATAAATAGAAACTCTCAAATCAAACAACAAATCTCATTTTTGGGAATTTTCAAATGATACAATTCCTAAAAGTGAAAGTTTAAGAAATAGAATAAAAACACAAAAAATTAAAAGGATAGAAGATTGATTGAATAAATGGCATTCAAAGCAACATAAACTATATGAAAGCTTAGACCTCCAAAAAAAAACCACATCAAGAAACAATCAAAGTATAGAAGAATGACACAAGAATTGAGATCAATATGGAACCAATGGTGTATCAAATCAAATACCTCCTAAAGATTTATCAATAAATTCACCTATGCTATGAAGATAATTCCACAAGTGAGATAACTCATGTGAGAATCATGAATAAGTTCAATAGTCAACTAAGAAATCCGCCCTATTTATGATATCACTCTAATTACTTACACTAATCAATCACTAGCTAACACTACAATGTAGCTACCAAGAGAATTAATCTCTATTCATCAATCATCAAAAGTCATATTCTAAGCCTTGAGAACTACTATTTATAGTATAAGGCTTTATTACAAACTAGGTCCAAATGTGACCATAGTCTACAAATTGAAAAAGTCGACACAATGACCTTCATCCAATCCACGGATCGGCTCACGAATAGGGGCTGCGGCTCACGAGAGAGAGTCGCGAACGAAGCGATCGAATCTCATAACTATCCAATTGTGCGACTCATCGAGTAGAAATGTGGCTCACATTGATTGGGGCAGCTCTTCCTTTGGTTTTGTATTCACTCGAAGCGATCTTCCAAATATTGTGTGCCCTCTTATATGGGTCCTCTAGGGTCTCCGAAAGCCTCTCAATGCATCAACATGGCTTTCAATGCATAGAGTTCCTTGGCTTGTTCTCGGTTGAGCTATTTAGAGTTATTGGTGCTCCCCGATATCATATCATCTGTTCAATGGTGATTCTTCCAACACAACTCAAGAAGAGTTGAAAATTTGATATATGATAGAACCAACTTCTAGGAACTCAAGTCTATAAATAGAAACTCTCAAATCAAACAACAAATCTCATTTTTGGGAATTTTCAAATGATACAATTCCTAAAAGTGAAACTTTAAGAAATAGAATCGAAACACAAAAAATTAAAAGGATAGAAGATTGATTGAATAAATGGCATTCAAAGCAACATAAACTATATGAAAGCTTAGACCTCCAAAAAAAAACCACATCAAGAAACAATCAAAGTATAGAAGAATGACACAAGAATTGAAATCAATATGGAACCAATGGTGTATCAAACCAAATACCTCCTAAAGATTTATCAATAAATTCACCTATGCTATGAAGATAATTCCACAAGTGAGATAACTCATGTGAGAATCATGAATAAGTTCAATAGTCAACTAAGAAATCCGCCCTATTTATGATATCACTCTAATTACTGCACTAATCACTAGCTAACACTACAATGTAGCTACCAAGAGAATTAATCTCTATTCATCAATCATCAAAAGTCATATTCTAAGCCTTGAGAACTACTATTTATAGTATAAGGCTTTATTACAAACTAGGTCCAAATGTGACCATAGTCTACAAATTGAAAAAGTCGACACAATGACCTTCATCCAATCCACGGATCGGCTCACAGAATAGGGCTGCAGCTCACGAGAGAGAGTCGCGAAACGAAGCGATCGAATCTCATAACTATCCAATTGTGCGACTCATCGAGTAGAAATGTGGCTCACGATTGGGGCAGCTCTTCCTTTGGTTTTGTATTCACTCGAAGCGATCTTCCAAATATTGTGTGCCCTCTTATATGGGTCCTCTAGGGTCTCCGAAGCCTCTCAATGCATCAACATGGCTTTCAATGCATAGAGTTCCTTGGCTTGTTCTCGGTTGAGCTATTTAGAGTTATTGGTGCTCCCCGATATCATATCATCTCATCAATGGTGATTCTTCCAACACAACTCAAGAAGAGTTGAAAATTTGATATATGATAGAACCAACTTCTAGGAACTCAAGTCTATAAATAGAAACTCTCAAATCAAACAACAAATCTCATTTTTGGGAATTTTCAAATGATACAATTCCTAAAAGTGAAACTTTAAGAAATAGAATCGAAACACAAAAAATTAAAAGGATAGAAGATTGATTGAATAAATGGCATTCAAAGCAACATAAACTATATGAAAGCTTAGACCTCCAAAAAAAAACCACATCAAGAAACAATCAAAGTATAGAAGAATGACACAAGAATTGAAATCAATATGGAACCAATGGTGTATCAAACCAAATACCTCCTAAAGATTTATCAATAAATTCACCTATGCTATGAAGATAATTCCACAAGTGAGATAACTCATGTGAGAATCATGAATAAGTTCAATAGTCAACTAAGAAATCCGCCCTATTTATGATATCACTCTAATTACTGCACTAATCACTAGCTAACACTACAATGTAGCTACAAGAGAATTAATCTCTATTCATCAATCATCAAAAGTCATATTCTAAGCCTTGAGAACTACTATTTATAGTATAAGGCTTTATTACAAACTAGGTCCAAATGTGACCATAGTCTACAAATTGAAAAAGTCGACACAATGACCTTCATCCAATCCACGGATCGGCTCACAAAATAGGGCTGCAGCTCACGAGAGAGTCGCAGAACAGAAGCAGTCGAATCTCATAACTATCCAATTGTGCGACTCATCGAGTAGAAATGTGGCTCACGATTGGGGCAGCTCTTCCTTTGGTTTTGTATTCACTCGAAGCGATCTTCCAAATATTGTGTGCCCTCTTATATGGGTCCTCTAGGGTCTCCGAAGCCTCTCAATGCATCAACATGGCTTTCAATGCATAGAGTTCCTTGGCTTGTTCTCGGTTGAGCTATTTAGAGTTATTGGTGCTCCCCGATATCATATCATCTGTTCAATGGTGATTCTTCCAACACAACTCAAGAAGAAGAGTTGAAAATTTGATATATGATAGAACCAACTTCTAGGAACTCAAGTCTATAAATAGAAACTCTCAAATCAAACAACAAATCTCATTTATGGGAATATTCAAATGATACAATTCCTAAAAGTGAAACTTTAAGAAATAGAATCGAAACACAAAAAATTAAAAGGATAGAAGATTGATTGAATAAATGGCATTCAAAGCAACATAAACTATATGAAAGCTTAGACCTCCAAAAAAAAACCACATCAAGAAACAATCAAAGTATAGAAGAAAGACACAAGAATTGAAATCAATAGGGAACCAATGGTGTATCAAACCAAATACCTCCTAAAGATTAATCAATAAATTCACCTATGCTATGAAGATAATTCCACAAGTGAGATAACTCATGTGAGAATCATGAATAAGTTCAATAGTCAACTAAGAAATCCGCCCTATTTATGATATCACTCTAATTACTTGCACTAATCACTAGCTAACACTACAATGTAGCTACCAAGAGAATTAATCTCTATTCATCAATCATCAAAAGTCATATTCTAAGCCTTGAGAACTACTATTTATAGTATAAGGCTTTATTACAAACTAGGTCCAAATGTGACCATAGTCTACAAATTGAAAAAGTCGACACAATGACCTTCATCCAATCCACGGATCGGCTCACATAATAGGGCTGCAGCTCACGAGAGAGAGTCGAGTCGAGAACGAGAAAGCGATCGAATCTCATAACTATCCAATTGTGCGACTCATCGAGTAGAAATGTGGCTCACATTGGGGGCAGCTCTTCCTTTGGTTTTGTATTCACTCGAAGCGATCTTCCAAATATTGTGTGCCCTCTTATATGGGTCCTCTAGGGTCTCCGAAGCCTCTCAATGCATCAACATGGCTTTCAATGCATAGAGTTCCTTGGCTTGTTCTCGGTTGAGCTATTTAGAGTTATTGGTGCTCCCGATATCATATCATCTGTTCAATGGTGATTCTTCCAACACAACTCAAGAAGAGTTGAAATTTGATATATGATAGAACCAACTTCTAGGAACTCAAGTCTATAAATAGAAACTCTCAAATCAAACAACAAATCTCATTTTTGGGAATTTTCAAATGATACAATTCCTAAAAGTGAAACTTTAAGAAATAGAATCAAAACACAAAAAATTAAAAGGATAGAAGATTGATTGAATAAATGGCATTCAAAGCAACATAAACTATATGAAAGCTTAGACCTCCAAAAAAAAACCACATCAAGAAACAATCAAAGTATAGAAGAAAGACACAAGAATTGAAATCAATAGGAACCAATGGTGTATCAAACCAAATACCTCCTAAAGATTAATCAATAAATTCACCTATGCTATGAAGATAATTCCACAAGTGAGATAACTCATGTGAGAATCATGAATAAGTTCAATAGTCAACTAAGAAATCCGCCCTATTTATGATATCACTCTAATTACTGCACTAATCACTAGCTAACACTACAATGTAGCTACCAAGAGAATTAATTCTATTCATCAATCATCAAAAGTCATATTCTAAGCCTTTAGAACTACTATTTATAGTATAAGGCTTTATTACAAACTAGGTCCAAATGTGACCATAGTCTACAAATTGAAAAAGTCGACACAATGACCTTCATCCAATCCACGGATCGGCTCACAGAATAGGGCTGCGCTCTCACGAGAGAGTCGCGAACGAAGCAATCGAATCTCATAACTATCCAATTGTGCGACTCATCGAGTAGAAATGTGGCTCACAGATTGGGGCAGCTCTTCCTTTGGTTTTGTATTCACTCGAAGCGATCTTCCAAATATTGTGTGCCCTCTTATATGGGTCCTCTAGGGTCTCCGAAGCCTCTCAATGCATCAACATGGCTTTCAATGCATAGAGTTCCTTGGCTTGTTCTCGGTTGAGCTATTTAGAGTTATTGGTGCTCCCCGATATCATATCATCTGTTCAATGGTGATTCTTCCAACACAACTCAAGAAGAGTTGAAAATTTGATATAGGATAGAACCAACTTCTAGGAACTCAAGTCTATAAATAGAAACTCTCAAATCAAACAACAAATCTCATTATTGGGAATTTTCAAATGATACAATTCCTAAAAGTGAAACTTTAAGAAATAGAATCAAAACACAAAAAATTAAAAGGATAGAAGATAGATTGAATAAATGGCATTCAAAGCAACATAAACTATATGAAAGCTTAGACCTCCAAAAAAAAACCACATCAAGAAACAATCAAAGTATAGAAGAAAGACACAAGAATTGAAATCAATAGGGAACCAATGGTGTATCAAACCAAATACCTCCTAAAGATTAATCAATAAATTCACCTATGCTATGAAGATAATTCCACAAGTGAGATAACTCATGTGAGAATCATGAATAAGTTCAATAGTCAACTAAGAAATCCGCCCTATTTATGATATCACTCTAATTACTGCACTAATCACTAGCTAACACTAAAATGTAGCTACCACCAAGAGAATTAATCTCTATTCATCAATCATCAAAAGTCATATTCTAAGCCTTTAGAACTACTATTTATAGTATAAGGCTTTATTACAAACTAGGTCCAAATGTGACCATAGTCTACAAATTGAAAAAGTCGACACAATGACCTTCATCCAATCCACGGATCGGCTCACGAATAGGGCTGCGCAGCTCACGAGAGAGTCGCAAACGAAAGCGATCGAATCTCATAACTATCCAATTGTGCGACTCATCGAGTAGAAATGTGGCTCACAGATTGGGGCAGCTCTTCCTTTGGTTTTGTATTCACTCGAAGCGATCTTCCAAATATTGTGTGCCCTCTTATATGGGTCCTCTAGGGTCTCCGAAGCCTCTCAATGCATCAACATGGCTTTCAATGCATAGAGTTCCTTGGCTTGTTCTCGGTTGAGCTATTTAGAGTTATTGGTGCTCCCGATATCATATCATCTGTTCAATGGTGATTCTTCCAACACAACTCAAGAAGAGTTGAAAATTTGATATACGATAGAACCAACTTCTAGGAACTCAAGTCTATAAATAGAAACTCTCAAATCAAACAACAAATCTCATTATTGGGAATTTTCAAATGATACAATTCCTAAAAGTGAAAGTTTAAGAAATAGAATCAAAACACAAAAAATTAAAAGGATAGAAGATAGATTGAATAAATGGCATTCAAAGCAACATAAACTATATGAAAGCTTAGACCTCCAAAAAAAAACCACATCAAGAAACAATCAAAGTATAGAAGAAAGACACAAGAATTGAAATCAATAGGGAACCAATGGTGTATCAAACCAAATACCTCCTAAAGATTAATCAATAAATTCACCTATGCTATGAAGATAATTCCACAAGTGAGATAACTCATGTGAGAATCATGAATAAGTTCAATAGTCAACTAAGAAATCCGCCCTATTTATGATATCACTCTAATTACTGCACTAATCACTAGCTAACACTACAATGTAGCTACCAAGAGAATTAATCTCTATTCATCAATCATCAAAAGTCATATTCTAAGCCTTTAGAACTACTATTTATAGTATAAGGCTTTATTACAAACTAGGTCCAAATGTGACCATAGTCTACAAATTGAAAAAGTCGACACAATGACCTTCATCCAATCCACGGATCGGCTCACAGAATAGGGCTGCAGCTCACGAGAGAGAGTCGCGAACGAAGCGAAGCAATCGAATCTCATAACTATCCAATTGTGCGACTCATCGAGTAGAAATGTGGCTCACAGATTGGGGCAGCTCTTCCTTTGGTTTTGTATTCACTCGAAGCGATCTTCCAAATATTGTGTGCCCTCTTATATGGGTCCTCTAGGGTCTCCGAAGCCTCTCAATGCATCAACATGGCTTTCAATGCATAGAGTTCCTTGGCTTGTTCTCGGTTGAGCTATTTAGAGTTATTGGTGCTCCCCGATATCATATCATCTGTTCAATGGTGATTCTTCCAACACAACTCAAGAAGAGTTGAAAATTTGATATATGATAGAACCAACCTCTAGGAACTCAAGTCTATAAATAGAAACTCTCAAATCAAACAACAAATCTCATTATTGGGAATTTTCAAATGATACAATTCCTAAAAGTGAAAGTTTAAGAAATAGAATCAAAACACAAAAAATTAAAAGGATAGAAGATAGATTGAATAAATGGCATTCAAAGCAACATAAACTATATGAAAGCTTAGACCTCCAAAAAAAAACCACATCAAGAAACAATCAAAGTATAGAAGAAAGACACAAGAATTGAAATCAATAGGGAACCAATGGTGTATCAAACCAAATACCTCCTAAAGATTAATCAATAAATTCACCTATGCTATGAAGATAATTCCACAAGTGAGATAACTCATGTGAGAATCATGAATAAGTTCAATAGTCAACTAAGAAATCCGCCCTATTTATGATATCACTCTAATTACTTGCACTAATCACTAGCTAACACTACAATGTAGCTACCAAGAGAATTAATCTCTATTCATCAATCAATCATCAAAAGTCATATTCTAAGCCTTTAGAACTACTATTTATAGTATAAGGCTTTATTACAAACTAGGTCCAAATGTGACCATAGTCTACAAATTGAAAAAGTCGACACAATGACCTTCATCCAATCCACGGATCGGCTCACGAATAGGGGGCTGCAGCTCACGAGAGAGTCGCGAGAACGAAGCGAAGCGAATCTCATAACTATCCAATTGTGCGACTCATCGAGTAGAAATGTGGCTCACAGATTGGGGCAGCTCTTCCTTTGGTTTTGTATTCACTCGAAGCGATCTTCCAAATATTGTGTGCCCTCTTATATGGGTCCTCTAGGGTCTCCGAAGCCTCTCAATGCATCAACATGGCTTTCAATGCATAGAGTTCCTTGGCTTGTTCTCGGTTGAGCTATTTAGAGTTATTGGTGCTCCCCGATATCATATCATCTGTTCAATGGTGATTCTTCCAACACAACTCAAGAAGAGTTGAAAATTTGATATATGATAGAACCAACCTCTAGGAACTCAAGTCTATAAATAGAAACTCTCAAATCAAACAACAAATCTCATTATTGGGAATTTTCAAATGATACAATTCCTAAAAGTGAAAGTTTAAGAAATAGAATCAAAACACAAAAAATTAAAAGGATAGAAGATAGATTGAATAAATGGCATTCAAAGCAACATAAACTATATGAAAGCTTAGACCTCCAAAAAAAAACCACATCAAGAAACAATCAAAGTATAGAAGAAAGACACAAGAATTGAAATCAATAGGGAACCAATGGTGTATCAAACCAAATACCTCCTAAAGATTAATCAATAAATTCACCTATGCTATGAAGATAATTCCACAAGTGAGATAACTCATGTGAGAATCATGAATAAGTTCAATAGTCAACTAAGAAATCCGCCCTATTTATGATATCACTCTAATTACTTGCACTAATCACTAGCTAACACTACAATGTAGCTACCAAGAGAATTAATCTCTATTCATCAATCATCAAAAGTCATATTCTAACCGTTAGAACTACTATTTATAGTATAAGGCTTTTTTACAAACTAGGTCCAAATGTGACCATAGTCTACAAATTGAAAAAGTCGACACAATGACCTTCATCCAATCCACGGATCGGCTCACGAATAGGGCTGCAGCAGCTCAGAGAGAGTCGCAAAATAGAAGCAGTCGAATCTCATAACTATCCAATTGTGCGACTCATCGAGTAGAAATGTGGCTCACAGATTGGGGCAGCTCTTCCTTTGGTTTTGTATTCACTCGAAGCGATCTTCCAAATATTGTGTGCCCTCTTATATGGGTCCTCTAGGGTCTCCGAAGCCTCTCAATGCATCAACATGGCTTTCAATGCATAGAGTTCCTTGGCTTGTTCTCGGTTGAGCTATTTAGAGTTATTGGTGCTCCCCGATATCATATCATCTGTTCAATGGTGATTCTTCCAACACAACTCAAGAAGAGTTGAAAATTTGATATATGATAGAACCAACCTCTAGGAACTCAAGTCTAAAATAGAAACTCTCAAATCAAACAACAAATCTCATTATTGGGAATTTTCAAATGATACAATTCCTAAAAGTGAAAGTTTAAGAAATAGAATCAAAACACAAAAAATTAAAAGGATAGAAGATATTGAATTGAATAAATGGCATTCAAAGCAACATAAACTATATGAAAGCTTAGACCTCCAAAAAAAAACCACATCAAGAAACAATCAAAGTATAGAAGAAAGACACAAGAATTGAAATCAATAGGGAACCAATGGTGTATCAAACCAAATACCTCCTAAAGATTAATCAATAAATTCACCTATGCTATGAAGATAATTCCACAAGTGAGATAACTCATGTGAGAATCATGAATAAGTTCAATAGTCAACTAAGAAATCCGCCCTATTTATGATATCACTCTAATTACTTGCACTAATCACTAGCTAACACTACAATGTAGCTACCAAGAGAATTAATCTCTATTCATCAATCATCAAAAGTCATATTCTAAGCCTTTAAACTAATATTTATAATATAAGGCTTTATTACAAACTAGGTCCAAATGTGACCATAGTCTACAAATTGAAAAAGTCGACACAATGACCTTCATCCAATCCACGGATCGGCTCACAGAATAGGGCTGCAGCTCACGAGAGAGAGTCGCGAGAACGAAAGCGATCGAATCTCATAACTATCCAATTGTGCGACTCATCGAGTAGAAATGTGGCTCACGGATTGGGGCAGCTCTCTTCCTTTGGTTTTGTATTCACTCGAAGCGATCTTCCAAATATTGTGTGCCCTCTTATATGGGTCCTCTAGGGTCTCCGAAGCCTCTCAATGCATCAACATGGCTTTCAATGCATAGAGTTCCTTGGCTTGTTCTCGGTTGAGCTATTTAGAGTTATTGGTGCTCCCCGATATCATATCATCTGTTCAATGGTGATTCTTCCAACACAACTCAAGAAGAGTTGAAAATTTGATATATGATAGAACCAACCTCTAGGAACTCAAGTCTATAAATAGAAACTCTCAAATCAAACAACAAATCTCATTATTGGGAATTTTCAAATGATACAATTCCTAAAAGTGAAAGTTTAAGAAATAGAATCAAAACACAAAAAATTAAAAGGATAGAAGATAGATTGAATAAATGGCATTCAAAGCAACATAAACTATATGAAAGCTTAGACCTCCAAAAAAAAACCACATCAAGAAACAATCAAAGTATAGAAGAAAGACACAAGAATTGAAATCAATAGGGAACCAATGGTGTATCAAACCAAATACCTCCTAAAGATTAATCAATAAATTCACCTATGCTATGAAGATAATTCCACAAGTGAGATAACTCATGTGAGAATCATGAATAAGTTCAATAGTCAACTAAGAAATCCGCCCTATTTATGATATCACTCTAATTACTGCACTAATCACTAGCTAACACTACAATGTAGCTACCAAGAGAATTAATCTCTATTCATCAATCATCAAAAGTCATATTCTAAGCCTTTCTAACTTGAAGAACTACTACTTTATTTATATAAAGGCTTTATTACAAACTAGGTCCAAATGTGACCATAGTCTACAAATTGAAAAAGTCGACACAATGAACTTCATCCAATCCACGGATCGGCTCACAAAATAGGGCTGCAGCTCACGAGAGAGTCGCAGAACGAAGCGAAGCGAATCTCATAACTATCCAATTGTGCGACTCATCGAGTAGAAATGTGGCTCACAGATTGGGGCAGCTCTTCCTTTGGTTTTGTATTCACTCGAAGCGATCTTCCAAATATTGTGTGCCCTCTTATATGGGTCCTCTAGGGTCTCCGAAGCCTCTCTCAATGCATCAACATGGCTTTCAATGCATAGAGTTCCTTGGCTTGTTCTCGGTTGAGCTATTTAGAGTTATTGGTGCTCCCCGATATCATATCATCTCATTCAATGGTGATTCTTCCAACACAACTCAAGAAGAGTTGAAAATTTGATATATGATAGAACCAACCTCTAGGAACTCAAGTCTATAAATAGAAACTCTCAAATCAAACAACAAATCTCATTATTGGGAATTTTCAAATGATACAATTCCTAAAAGTGAAAGTTTAAGAAATAGAATCAAAACACAAAAAATTAAAAGGATAGAAGATAGATTGAATAAATGGCATTCAAAGCAACATAAACTATATGAAAGCTTAGACCTCCAAAAAAAAACCACATCAAGAAACAATCAAAGTATAGAAGAAAGACACAAGAATTGAAATCAATAGGGAACCAATGGTGTATCAAACCAAATACCTCCTAAAGATTAATCAATAAATTCACCTATGCTATGAAGATAATTCCACAAGTGAGATAACTCATGTGAGAATCATGAATAAGTTCAATAGTCAACTAAGAAATCCGCCCTATTTATGATATCACTCTAATTACTGCACTAATCACTAGCTAACACTACAATGTAGCTACCAAGAGAATTAATCTCTATTCATCAATCATCAAAAGTCATATTCTAAGCCTTTAGAACTACTACTATTTATAGTATAAGGCTTTATTACAAACTAGGTCCAAATGTGACCATAGTCTACAAATTGAAAAAGTCGACACAATGACCTTCATCCAATCCACGGATCGGCTCACAGAATAGGGCTGCAGCTCACAGAGAGAGTCGCAAAATAGAAGCAGTCGAATCTCATAACTATCCAATTGTGCGACTCATCGAGTAGAAATGTGGCTCACAGATTGGGGCAGCTCTTCCTTTGGTTTTGTATTCACTCGAAGCGATCTTCCAAATATTGTGTGCCCTCTTATATGGGTCCTCTAGGGTCTCCGAAGCCTCTCAATGCATCAACATGGCTTTCAATGCATAGAGTTCCTTGGCTTGTTCTCGGTTGAGCTATTTAGAGTTATTGGTGCTCCCCGATATCATATCATCTGTTCAATGGTGATTCTTCCAACACAACTCAAGAAGAGTTGAAAATTTGATATATGATAGAACCAACCTCTAGGAACTCAAGTCTATAAATAGAAACTCTCAAATCAAACAACAAATCTCATTATTGGGAATTTTCAAATGATACAATTCCTAAAAGTGAAAGTTTAAGAAATAGAATCAAAACACAAAAAATTAAAAGGATAGAAGATAGATTGAATAAATGGCATTCAAAGCAACATAAACTATATGAAAGCTTAGACCTCCAAAAAAAAACCACATCAAGAAACAATCAAAGTATAGAAGAAAGACACAAGAATTGAAATCAATAGGGAACCAATGGTGTATCAAACCAAATACCTCCTAAAGATTAATCAATAAATTCACCTATGCTATGAAGATAATTCCACAAGTGAGATAACTCATGTGAGAATCATGAATAAGTTCAATAGTCAACTAAGAAATCCGCCCTATTTATGATATCACTCTAATTACTGCACTAATCACTAGCTAACACTACAATGTAGCTACCAAGAGAATTAATCTCTATTCATCAATCATCAAAAGTCATATTCTAAGCCTTTAGAACTACTATTTATAGTACAAGGCTTTATTACAAACTAGGTCCAAATGTGACCATAGTCTACAAATTGAAAAAGTCGACACAATGACCTTCATCCAATCCACGGATCGGCTCACAGAATAGGGCTGCAGCTCACAGAGAGAGTCGCAAAACAGAAGCAGTCGAATCTCATAACTATCCAATTGTGCGACTCATCGAGTAGAAATGTGGCTCACGGATTGGGGCAGCTCTTCCTTTGGTTTTGTATTCACTCGAAGCGATCTTCCAAATATTGTGTGCCCTCTTATATGGGTCCTCTAGGGTCTCCGAAGCCTCTCAATGCATCAACATGGCTTTCAATGCATAGAGTTCCTTGGCTTGTTCTCGGTTGAGCTATTTAGAGTTTCATCTGTTCAATGGTGATTCTTCCAACACAACTCAAGAAGAGTTGAAAATTTGATATATGATAGAACCAACCTCTAGGAACTCAAGTCTATAAATAGAAACTCTCAAATCAAACACAAAATCATTTATTGGGAATTTTCAAATGATACAATTCCTAAAAGTGAAAGTTTAAGAAATAGAATCAAAACACAAAAAATTAAAAGGATAGAAGATAGATTGAATAAATGGCATTCAAAGCAACATAAACTATATGAAAGCTTAGACCTCCAAAAAAAAACCACATCAAGAAACAATCAAAGTATAGAAGAAAGACACAAGAATTGAAATCAATAGGGAACCAATGGTGTATCAAACCAAATACCTCCTAAAGATTAATCAATAAATTCACCTATGCTATGAAGATAATTCCACAAGTGAGATAACTCATGTGAGAATCATGAATAAGTTCAATAGTCAACTAAGAAATCCGCCCTATTTATGATATCACTCTAATTACTGCACTAATCACTAGCTAACACTACAATGTAGCTACCAAGAGAATTAATCTCTATTCATCAATCATCAAAAGTCATATTCTAAGCCTTTAGAACTACTATTTATAGTATAAGGGCTTACAAACTAGGTCCAAATGTGACCATAGTCTACAAATTGAAAAAGTCGACACAATGACCTTCATCCAATCCACGGATCGGCTCACGAGAATAGGGCTGCAGCTCACGAGAGAGTCGCGAAACGAAGCGATCGAATCTCATAACTATCCAATTGTGCGACTCATCGAGTAGAAATGTGGCTCACGATTGGGGCAGCTCTTCCCTTTGGTTTTGTATTCACTCGAAGCGATCTTCCAAATATTGTGTGCCCTCTTATATGGGTCCTCTAGGGTCTCCGAAGCCTCTCTATGCATCAACATGGCTTTCAATGCATAGAGTTCCTTGGCTTGTTCTAGGTTGAGCTATTTAGAGTAATTGGTGCTCCTCGATATCATATCATCTGTTCAATGGTGATTCTTCCAACACAACTCAAGAAGAGTTGAAAATTTGATATATGATAGAACCAACCTCTAGGAACTCAAGTCTATAAATAGAAACTCTCAAATCAAACAACAAATCTCATTTGGGGAATTTTCAAATGATACAATTCCTAAAAGTGAAAGTTTAAGAAATAGAATCAAAACACAAAAAATTAAAAGGATAGAAGATAGATTGAATAAATGGCATTCAAAGCAACATAAACTATATGAAAGCTTAGACCTCCAAAAAAAAAAACCACATCAAGAAACAATCAAAGTATAGAAGAAAGACACAAGAATTGAAATCAATAGGGAACCAATGGTGTATCAAACCAAATACCTCCTAAAGATTAATCAATAAATTCACCTATGCTATGAAGATAATTCCACAAGTGAGATAACTCATGTGAGAATCATGAATAAGTTCAATAGTCAACTAAGAAATCCGCCCTATTTATGATATCACTCTAATTACTGCACTAATCACTAGCTAACACTACAATGTAGCTACCAAGAGAATTAATCTCTATTCATCAATCATCAAAAGTCATATTCTAAGCCTTTAGAACTACTATTTATAGTATAAGGCTTTATTACAAACTACTACCAAATGTGACCATAGTCTACAAATTGAAAAAGTCGACACAATGACCTTCATCCAATCCACGGATCGGCTCACAGAATAGGGCTGCAGCTCACAGAGAGAGTCGCGAACGAAAAGATCGAATCTCATAACTATCCAATTGTGCGACTCATCGAGTAGAAATGTGGCTCACGATTTGGGGCAGCTCTTCCTTTGGTTTTGTATTCACTCGAAGCGATCTTCCAAATATTGTGTGCCCTCTTATATGGGTCCTCTAGGGTCTCCGAAGCCTCTCAATGCATCAACATGGCTTTCAATGCATAGAGTTCCTTGGCTTGTTCTCGGTTGAGCTATTTAGAGTTATTGGTGCTCCCCGATATCATATCATCTGTTCAATGGTGATTCTTCCAACACAACTCAAGAAGAGTTGAAAATTTGATATATGATAGAACCAACCTCTAGGAACTCAAGTCTATAAATAGAAACTCTCAAATCAAACAACAAATCTCATTATTGGGAATTTTCAAATGATACAATTCCTAAAAGTGAAAGTTTAAGAAATAGAATCAAAACAAAAAAAAAAAGGATAGAAGATAGATTGAATAAATGGCATTCAAAGCAACATAAACTATATGAAAGCTTAGACCTCCAAAAAAAAACCACATCAAGAAACAATCAAAGTATAGAAGAAAGACACAAGAATTGAAATCAATAGGGAACCAATGGTGTATCAAACCAAATACCTCCTAAAGATTAATCAATAAATTCACCTATGCTATGAAGATAATTCCACAAGTGAGATAACTCATGTGAGAATCATGAATAAGTTCAATAGTCAACTAAGAAATCCGCCCTATTTATGATATCACTCTAATTACTTACACTAATCACTAGCTAACACTACAATGTAGCTACCAAGAGAATTAATCTCTATTCATCAATCATCAAAAGTCATATTCTAAGCCTTTAGAACTACTATTTATAGTATAAGGCTTTATTACAAACTAGGTCCAAATGTGACCATAGTCTACAAATTGAAAAAGTCGACACAATGAACTTCATCCAATCCACGGATCGGCTCACAAAATAGGGCTGCACTCACGAGAGAGAGTCGCAACGAAAGCGATCGAATCTCATAACTATCCAATTGTGCGACTCATCGAGTAGAAATGTGGCTCACATTTGGGGCAGCTCTTCCTTTGGTTTTGTATTCACTCGAAGCGATCTTCCAAATATTGTGTGCCCTCTTATATGGGTCCTCTAGGGTCTCCGAAGCCTCTCAATGCATCAACATGGCTTTCAATGCATAGAGTTCCTTGGCTTGTTCTCGGTTGAGCTATTTAGAGTTATTGGTGCTCCCGATATCATATCATCTGTTCAATGGTGATTCTTCCAACACAACTCAAGAAGAGTTGAAAATTTGATATATGATAGAACCAACTTCTAGGAACTCAAGTCTATAAATAGAAACTCTCAAATCAAACAACAAATCTCATTATTGGGAATTTTCAAATGATACAATTCCTAAAAGTGAAAGTTTAAGAAATAGAATCAAAAAATTAAAAGGATAGAAGATAGATTGAATAAATGGCATTCAAAGCAACATAAACTATATGAAAGCTTAGACCTCCAAAAAAAAACCACATCAAGAAACAATCAAAGTATAGAAGAAAGACACAAGAATTGAAATCAATAGGGAACCAATGGTGTATCAAACCAAATACCTCCTAAAGATTAATCAATAAATTCACCTATGCTATGAAGATAATTCCACAAGTGAGATAACTCATGTGAGAATCATGAATAAGTTCAATAGTCAACTAAGAAATCCGCCCTATTTATGATATCACTCTAATTACTTGCACTAATCACTAGCTAACACTACAATGTAGCTACCAAGAGAATTAATCTCTATTCATCAATCATCAAAAGTCATATTCTAAGCCTTTAGAACTACTATTTATAGTATAAGGCTTTATTACAAACTAGGTCCAAATGTGACCATAGTCTACAAATTGAAAAAGTCGACACAATGACCTTCATCCAATCCACGGATCGGCTCACAGAATAGGGCTGCAGCTCACAGAGAGAGTCGCGAAACGAAGCGAAGCGAATCTCATAACTATCCAATTGTGCGACTCATCGAGTAGAAATGTGGCTCACAGATTGGGGCAGCTCTTCTTCTTTGGTTTTGTATTCACTCGAAGCGATCTTCCAAATATTGTGTGCCCTCTTATATGGGTCCTCTAGGGTCTCCGAAGCCTCTCAATGCATCAACATGGCTTTCAATGCATAGAGTTCCTTGGCTTGTTCTCGGTTGAGCTATTTAGAGTTATTGGTGCTCCCCGATATCATATCATCTGTTCAATGGTGATTCTTCCAACACAACTCAAGAAGAGTTGAAAATTTGATATATGATAGAACCAACTTCTAGGAACTCAAGTCTATAAATAGAAACTCTCAAATCAAACAACAAATCTCATTATTGGGAATTTTCAAATGATACAATTCCTAAAAGTGAAAGTTTAAGAAATAGAATCAAAACACAAAAAATTAAAAGGATAGAAGATAGATTGAATAAATGGCATTCAAAGCAACATAAACTATATGAAAGCTTAGACCTCCAAAAAAAAACCACATCAAGAAACAATCAAAGTATAGAAGAAAGACACAAGAATTGAAATCAATAGGGAACCAATGGTGTATCAAACCAAATACCTCCTAAAGATTAATCAATAAATTCACCTATGCTATGAAGATAATTCCACAAGTGAGATAACTCATGTGAGAATCATGAATAAGTTCAATAGTCAACTAAGAAATCCGCCCTATTTATGATATCACTCTAATTACTGCACTAATCACTAGCTAACACTACAATGTAGCTACCAAGAGAATTAATCTCTATTCATCAATCATCAAAAGTCATATTCTAAGCCTTTAGAACTACTATTTATAGTATAAGGCTTTATTACAAACTAGGTCCAAATGTGACCATAGTCTACAAATTGAAAAAGTCGACACAATGACCTTCATCCAATCCACGGATCGGCTCACAGAATAGGGCTGCAGCTCACAGAGAGAGTCGCAGAACAGAAGCAGTCGAATCTCATAACTATCCAATTGTGCGACTCATCGAGTAGAAATGTGGCTCACAGATTGGGGCAGCTCTTCCTTTGGTTTTGTATTCACTCGAAGCGATCTTCCAAATATTGTGTGCCCTCTTATATGGGTCCTCTAGGGTCTCCGAAGCCTCTCAATGCATCAACATGGCTTTCAATGCATAGAGTTCCTTGGCTTGTTCTCGGTTGAGCTATTTAGAGTTATTGGTGCTCCCCGATATCATATCATCTGTTCAATGGTGATTCTTCCAACACAACTCAAGAAGAGTTGAAAATTTGATATATGATAGAACCAACTTCTAGGAACTCAAGTCTATAAATAGAAACTCTCAAATCAAACAACAAATCTCATTATTGGGAATTTTCAAATGATACAATTCCTAAAAGTGAAACTTTAAGAAATAGAATCAAACACAAAAAATTAAAAGGATAGAAGATAGATTGAATAAATGGCATTCAAAGCAACATAAACTATATGAAAGCTTAGACCTCCAAAAAAAAACCACATCAAGAAACAATCAAAGTATAGAAGAAAGACACAAGAATTGAAATCAATAGGGAACCAATGGTGTATCAAACCAAATACCTCCTAAAGATTAATCAATAAATTCACCTATGCTATGAAGATAATTCCACAAGTGAGATAACTCATGTGAGAATCATGAATAAGTTCAATAGTCAACTAAGAAATCCGCCCTATTTATGATATCACTCTAATTACTGCACTAATCACTAGCTAACACTACAATGTAGCTACCAAGAGAATTAATCTCTATTCATCAATCATCAAAAGTCATATTCTAAGCCTTTAGAACTACTATTTATAGTATAAGGCTTTATTACAAACTAGGTCCAAATGTGACCATAGTCTACAAATTGAAAAAGTCGACACAATGACCTTCATCCAATCCACGGATCGGCTCACAGAATAGGGCTGCAGCTCACGAGAGAGTCGCAAAACAGAAGCAATCGAATCTCATAACTATCCAATTGTGCGACTCATCGAGTAGAAATGTGGCTCACAGATTGGGGCAGCTCTTCCTTTGGTTTTGTATTCACTCGAAGCGATCTTCCAAATATTGTGTGCCCTCTTATATGGGTCCTCTAGGGTCTCCGAAGCCTCTCAATGCATCAACATGGCTTTCAATGCATAGAGTTCCTTGGCTTGTTCTCGGTTGAGCTATTTAGAGTTATTGGTGCTCCCCGATATCATATCATCTGTTCAATGGTGATTCTTCCAACACAACTCAAGAAGAGTTGAAAATTTGATATATGATAGAACCAACTTCTAGGAACTCAAGTCTATAAATAGAAACTCTCAAATCAAACAACAAATCTCATTTTTGGGAATTTTCAAATGATACAATTCCTAAAAGTGAAAGTTTAAGAAATAGAATCAAAACACAAAAAATTAAAAGGATAGAAGATTGATTGAATAAATGGCATTCAAAGCAACATAAACTATATGAAAGCTTAGACCTCCAAAAAAAACCACATCAAGAAACAATCAAAGTATAGAAGAAAGACACAAGAATTGAAATCAATAGGGAACCAATGGTGTATCAAACCAAATACCTCCTAAAGATTAATCAATAAATTCACCTATGCTATGAAGATAATTCCACAAGTGAGATAACTCATGTGAGAATCATGAATAAGTTCAATAGTCAACTAAGAAATCCGCCCTATTTATGATATCACTCTAATTACTGCACTAATCACTAGCTAACACTACAATGTAGCTACCAAGAGAATTAATCTCTATTCATCAATCATCAAAAGTCATATTCTAAGCCTTGAGAACTACTATTTATAGTATAAGGCTTTATTACAAACTAGGTCCAAATGTGACCATAGTCTACAAATTGAAAAAGTCGACACAATGACCTTCATCCAATCCACGGATCGGCTCACAGAATAGGGCTGCAGCTCACGAGAGAGTCGTCGCAACACGAAAGCGATCGAATCTCATAACTATCCAATTGTGCGACTCATCGAGTAGAAATGTGGCTCACGAGATTGGGGCAGCTCTTCCTTTGGTTTTGTATTCACTCGAAGCGATCTTCCAAATATTGTGTGCCCTCTTATATGGGTCCTCTAGGGTCTCCGAAGCCTCTCAATGCATCAACATGGCTTTCAATGCATAGAGTTCCTTGGCTTGTTCTCGGTTGAGCTATTTAGAGTTATTGGTGCTCCCCGATATCATATCATCTGTTCAATGGTGATTCTTCCAACACAACTCAAGAAGAGTTGAAAATTTGATATATGATAGAACCAACTTCTAGGAACTCAAGTCTATAAATAGAAACTCTCAAATCAAACAACAAATCTCATTTTTGGGAATTTTCA